>OX382267.1:34557054-35791702 GCA_947507595.1 Pyralis farinalis
GCTCGACGGCACCATTTTACCCACGATGCCGTACGCCGCCGCCGCACTCGGGAAGAACATCTTCGTTGTCGAAGCTGTTGTTCCCGATTTGTATCTCCTGTCCCATTCGTCAATGGTCCCCTTGCGGATCATACCTTTGACGAATAAGACAGGGCAGCGGTCGTAATCTGGCCGCCTCCGCAACCCTAGTGCGGCGCTCCTGGCGAGTTCATCGGCACGTTCGTTCCCCTCCAACCCCGCGTGTGCCTTAATCCAGAACAACGAGACGCTCTTACCCTGGCTTTTGCACAGTTTAAGAGCGTCCCGTGTCTGCACCGCCAGGGGATGGGGGGACATGACGTTCGCCACCGCCTGGAGCGCCGCCATGGAGTCGCTGAAGATGCCGATACTGGGTCCATCGCAGCTCAAAGCGTACTCGGCCGCCGTGCAGATAGCCAGGAGTTCCGCCTGGTAGACGGTACAGTAGGACGGCAAAGCAAGCTTGACGGCCTTGGTTTCCGCGCCGCCGTTCCATATGGATACAGCGGCGCCAACCCGGCCCTCAATCTTGCTGCCGTCCGTGTAAATTCGCAGGGCAAAGTTGGAGTGTGCCCTGCATTGTTCCTCGTCCACCAGGCTGCCGAACTCCAAGCTATCTAGCTCCGCGGGATGCGGGGCCTCGATCTTCGAGGCCATCCGCTCGATCTCCCTGTCCCCGAGCAGCGGATGGGGTAGCCCCCTCTTGGCCTCGTACAAAGAGGCGACCTCGCGCACTCTGAGGTCAAGAGGCAGCACCCCGGCCAGCAGCAGTGCGGAGTTCAGGGAGACCGTGCGGTAGGCTCTGCAGATCTTCTGCGCGAAGCCCCGCTGTACGCTGTTGAGCTGTTTCTGGATGCCCAGCTTATTGACCGCTGGAGCCAGTAATAGGGTTCCGTTTTACCCTTTGGGTACGGAACCCTAAAAAGTACTTTCAAACCTTAGTCTTAGATACCGGTGAGCGTGCACGAGATGAGCATTAAATGTTAAAGAAAAGAGTGAGGTGTGTACGGATCGAGTCGTGTGGCAGTCGGTTCTAACTCGCAGGGGATTTGACGTTAAGTCATAGACATATAGTATTTTCACTTACCAATAAGACTAAATACGTCGAGAATGCTACTTGAATTGCGTTATAAATAATTAATGTAGTTGTTAGCTTGAATGCCTCCCGTTTTCTCATAAACGCTGGTCCAAGTTTCAACACGAAAAGTAAGTACACAGCTAAGATCATCAACACTGGTTCAAGAGTTTTCATTAGCGGGTATTCATCTGTCTCAGGATCTGCGGAGCGAAAAGAAGTCACATTGTAATCAAAAAAGTTTAAAGTACTATTTAACTACTATTAACGTTGCCTGATGGTAAACAGTCACCATAGCCTGATTTGGTGGCAACAAGGGAGAACTACTAGTTTAGGTCCCAATAGTGTTAGATATTGGATAATCCGTGGTGCACGGCAGTTAAGCTTCACTTGACTACCCATCTGTTTGAGTCTCTCACTTTGCCAAGAGGGGAAGTCAATTCCAAAACTTCCTACTCCTACAAATTTCTTCTGATTAAATTCGTTGAGTTCCAAGGCAGCTGTAGTTTAACCCCCGGGACGGCAATGGACTTCACTGTTCATTGCCTTTTTTGTGGTCGCCGCTGTTAATTCTGGCTACACAGGAGACACAGTGGTGGGTATGAGTGGTGGGCCTGTCCCGATAAAAAAAAAGTCACCATAGCCTATGAACATTTGCAACACCAGGGGTGTCGTGCATTGCCGACCCTATTGCCTATAAGTACCATTTAGGACTTCTTGATATATCAACATACTGTTTGTTATTTATTATGATTACGATAATAGCGATTAGTGATCTTTCCCTGCACTTGTTATCACGAGGCTATACTTGTCACTGAAGGAGAATACCCAAAAAATGCCTGAAATGAACAAAAACCAGTTGAGAATGCGCAAGCTTGCATTGCCAGAGGAACATCTGGCTCGTCAATTATATAACAATTATTTTTTTTTAATTTGTCGACCATTTTGACCATGTTCCATATGAGATAGGAACGGTGTTCCTGAACATTCCAATTCTACTTTTTTATGCTGAATCCGAAAAAAAACACACACACAGACAAACGCACAGATAAACATAGATTTCATATAGGAACGGTGTTCCTGAAACTCCGAATTGTAGTTCTAATTGAAAGAAACCCATTACAATTACAGTTATTATCTAAAAACTACGGGAACCCAGTTAGAAAGATTTTTGCGAAAAGATCAATTATGTCAAGGCACAATCTGACCACTTCATACAAAAAAAGAAAAAAATCGGCCAAGTGCGAGTCGGACTCGCGCACGAAGGGTTCCGTACCATTATCTGTAAAAACGGCGAAAAAAATCACGTTTGTTGTATGGGAGCCCCCTTAAATATTTATTTTATTCTATTTTTTAGTATTTGTTGTTATAGCGGCAACAGAAATACATCATCAGTGAAAATTTCAAGTGTCTAACTATCACGGTTCATGAGATACAGCCTGGTGACAGACGGACGGACGGACGGACAGCGGAGCCTCAGTAATAGGGTTCCGTTTTACCCTTTGGGTACGGAACCCTAAAAAGAGCGTGCTTTAGACCACACGACTGAAGTAAAACTCCTTTAGCTCCATAGTGGGATACAGACAACAGGCCTGCACTGTGTCTTAGATATACGAATCTTAACTAATGAGAGAAAGAGAAAAAGAAAATGTGTGTTCACACCTCTCCCTCTCGCCCGTACAGTAAAATACGAAACGTAACTATCTTTCTATCTTCACTAACTAATATCTCCCTCTCGACTTCCGTTCGCCTCGCCCGATTACACTTTTCGTAACGCTCTCGTCACGCATTCACCAGCTTACTCCCCAAGTTAAGCGTGCGTAAAGAAGTTCTACTTCAAAAACGACAGATTGAAAGATTGTCAATTGTTCGGCGGCGTGCTTAATACGTCTATTAAAGAAAACGTTCCTAGACAATCGAGGCGGACAGAGGGAGGACGTTTCGGCTTACAAATGCAGGGAGGAGTGGCCATACTGTACGTGCATATTAATACTAGTACTATTATTTATAGTGTGGCAAAGGTTAGGGAATATTCAGTAATGAATAAAAAATAATTTCATTGCTTTGTTCATCATCAAACTTTTCTATATACAGTTTGAAACTGTGCTGGAGGATACATGTTGAGTTGGTATCGGGCCCCAGCTAAGTACCATAGGGGGTTGTAGCAATCCGTAATTTCAAGTCGCAAACAGCAATGAAATGTCATACGTCACTTAATGTCAAATGTCAGTCGGGCAGAGGACATGTGTTTTATGGAGCCTAAACGGTGTGTCATTTAAAATGAAATTCTAAAAATATATTTTTTCGCCGAGTTTTATGATATATGTTGTGATTGTAGTCATTCATTCGATTAAATGCACAATTCGGAGCCTAATTTATTTCTATCATCTCAGACATTTTTTTATATGGCCGATGGGCATTCCCCTTTTATAATCCTGGACCATTTGTTAGGACCACATAGGCTTTGGACACGAATACTGGATTGTTTTGTATCCCAGTGATAAACCAATGGATACAGACTCGGTCTAGTGATCAACAAGTCCCCGATGCGAGTGGTATATACCACTAAATTCGTATTTTCAGCTCTATGTACATATGTGTAATCATCACTTGCTCGGCGAAGGAAAACATCGCGATGAACCCAGCACGTCCATGAAATTATATCACGAGAGACGCGTGACCTTACCTAAGAATGATCTGGATTTTCTCCCAGGTTGTGGAGGTCTGACGGCAGTCGCTCCATGAAAAAATCTGTATCTTCGCCAAATCCTTAGGCTTAGTTAGCGGACCTCACGAATCCTAATGCATTAGGTAACGGAACGGTAAGAATAAGACTATATGTATGTATGTATATCTTCACGCTTAAGACTATATTGTACCTTAAAATAGCAGAAGTACAGAAAATGTGTGGGTGTAACAGGAAGATACATGGAAGCTTGAAACTCAGGCGGCGTCGCGATCAACAACTAGTTTACAAGTAAAAACTATTTTACGTCATCTTCATTTGATCAGTGCCTGTATTTGACCTTAGGTTTTTGTTTATTATTATTTTTAAGCATTATTCAATGAACAAGGTTACAGATCAATTTGTATTTATTACCGGTACAAAACTGTGTGTTTTAATTTATTAAATATGTCAAGCGATTTACACCAGAACAATACATACTTATATTTATTGTGGATATGAATGAAATGTATATAATTATGAATTTTTGTGATGATCGTACCGTATACGTTCTCATACATAGGTATAGATGGCGCGTTGCTGACGCATTTTTATTTGCTATCTGATCTAACGCCCTTGCGGCGCGAGCTGGGCGGCACCCGCCCACTACATTAGTAGATACAATATGCCGTCATATTATTCTAATGACTAACATCTACAGCGCCTGAGGATCTCTCGCGGAGAAGCGAAACACGTGTCGCAGCACGATCAGGGTAGTCAAGGCAGCAACGATGACGGGTGCATGCGGTTTCTGTTCCAGATGGTGGGCAATCGCGAGGACGACCGCAGCAGCCGTGGCAGCGACGGCATGTTACATCTACTAACGACAGTGAGTAGGCCGGTTCGTGCTAGTTCGTACGAATTAATTGGTGGCGGAATCACACAAAGCAGATCAAATTGCATACAAATTTCATGAATTCATAGTGATGATGTATGAAAGTTGTGTTGGTCTGAAAGAGAGTGTCGGTGTTAAGAAGAGGCATGCTCCGTTGTTTCGGACATGTGGAAAGAATGATGAAACAGATATACAATGCAAAAGTGGAAGGATGTAGGAGCCGAGGAAGACCAAGACCATAGATAACAGAAACAATGGGAGATGTGACATACCACGCGAGTTTACACCGGGACGGTTGTCGCCGAGTTTCACCCCACCATAAAACACTCACACACTTAAATAAGTAAAAAATATCATTCTACGCACACAAGTACAACGACACACATTTGTTAAGACGCTGTCATTGGATGTTTATTTAAACAACACCCAAGTAAGCACACACTACTACATTTATAAAGCGGCAGAAACAAGCGGCCGTATCTCGAAACTGTACACACAGTGAACGAATAATATTACTCGCTTTACATTGCGTGTTGGTAAACGAGCGGTGGAGACTGCGTAATGGTAGAAAAGCAATGTATGATAAAGAATGAGAAATTTGATATTTATAATTTGTATCGTGGTAAGGCCCTGGTAGAAATGGTATCAGAGAATTTTTGAAATTAATTCTGTATTTATGCTTATAAAATGTAATATTATTTGTACTTATAGGTGATAAGTGATTCCATTTGATTTAAAGTTAACCACTGCACTTCTATTTTTGCAAAAAGGCAACAGCACAACTTGGCATTTTGCTAAAACAAGGAGCAACGTATCTCAATCGAACTTGATTGCAACTAACTAACTGTTCTTGGCAATGTTCTCGTTTTGAGCATGTTGCGGCGACACCAACCACGCCCCCTCGTCACATCTCCCGTTGTTTCTGTTATCTATGACCAAGACTAACCTACCATGACCAAATTGGTCGTTTTTTTTCAGAAGGTGATAACCTCACTCGCTTCATATATTCGTAGCTCTTTTCATGCGCGCTCGCCATTCCTTATGATAAGAATAAAAAGATAAAAATCATTTATTTGCCATTAGGCCCTTACTTAGACACATCTTACATTCTTTAAATCAGATTATATTGTATCTTAATAATTTTCCATAGTTTTTTTTTAGTTTTAATCTCTCTTTTTTAAAATAACCATTGGCGAAGAAGAAATTCCAAAAGAAACTTGCCAATATGGATCTTTTTTTATCGTCAATATATATTACAATAAATATATGTGAGTGTACAGATAGTGATATCAAGTAGTACAATATTAATGATATATTAATATATGTGCTGAATCATTTCCAAACATATCGGTCAGTTAGATATTCATCGATTCTGTAATAACCCTCCTTACACAGAGTATTTTTAATGTACTTTTTACAATACATTGTTGGGAAAAGACGCAACTGTTTCAGGCAACTTATTATATGTACCTTTTGAACACATTGTCAGGCAAGGACAGAATTGTTTCAAATAATTTATTAAAGAATCGAATACAATTTACAATAAAAGATCTACTAGTCTTGGCAAGCCGATGTACCGGCATACGCAATCTATTCCTGCATCTAAGAGTTTCACTAAATTTTGAAAATGACTCTATATTTTTACGAGTATACATTATGTTCTCATAAATATATTGATAGATAATCATGAGAATATTTATTTATCTAAATACTTCTCTAAGTGAGTTCCTGGCGCCCATGTTATAAATAGAGCGGATGGCTCTCTTTCGTATTATAAAAATAGTTTTCATGTCAGCCGCCTTTCCCTACTACTTTCATAGCATAAAACATAATGCTATGAAAGTAGCTGAAATAGACTAAGTGCGCAGTAGCCACATTTCTCAATTGTCTAATAATCCTATCTGCATATGCGGCGGAGCTGAGCTTACTGGACAGTTTTTTTAAGTGGAGGCCCCACTGCAATTTGAAGTATATTGTAACTCCAAGAAATACGGTATCATTAATTAATTCTAGTACATTATTGTCAATGAGAACTCTGCATTGGCAGAAGGCACATTTGGTATACTAAATTTTATACATTTGGTTTTACTTGAGTTTAATAAAAGTTAATTACATGTGAACTAATTTAGAATGGCAGGTAGACACTATTTACCTTGTCAACATATTCGCACCGGCGAGTAACATTAAAAATTAAAGAAGTATTATCAGCAAACAGTAGCATTTACATCTGTCATTTTTTGTATTGGCTTAACCTCTATCTAAATAATGGCACAGCTTGAGCAATAATGTCCGATGGTCGACACAATCAAAATCTTTGGAGAAATTACAAAAGACCCCAATTGCGTCCTGGGATCTCTCTCAAGCGCTAAGAACATGCTTGACCAATGTTACTCCTGCAACTGTAGTGGATTTATCTGCTGTAAATCTGTATTGTGAATTATGGAAAATTTCATTGGTCGTCTTCAATATATTTATGTATACAGTTGCAATTGGTCAATCATTATCCTTTCAAATACCTTACTCAGCACTGGAAAAATAGATATCATTAATCTATAATTCCTCAGTTTACTTTTTTCACCAGATTTGAATAATGGAATGAATTTACTAAATTTCATCAAGTCTGGGAACACACCCATATCTATACATTGATTAAAAATAAGTGCTATGTGTGGAGCTATTGACACAATAATACAATAAAATACTTTTATGGACATTCCCCAATGATCCTCTGATTTTTTAATGTTTAATTATTTAAAAGTTTTAATAATTTCACTAGACTGAATATGTGTAAATTTAAATAGCTCGATCCGTAACTGTACATTCTCCTTTTCTAACTCAACAGCATGTGGAGCTGAGCAGTGGTACTGTAAGGGATATTAGCTAAGTAGTCTTTAAATAGATTTGCTACTTGTTTCGTAGCTGTTACAGTTTGATTATTATATTTAATAGAATACTCATTATCGAGTGGTTTATCTTTACCTGTTTCTTTTTTAACAATATCCCATACTGCCTTTATTTTATTCGTCGACTGCTTAATTTTTATTTTTAATATACATAGATTTTGCAGCTTTGCAAACATTTTTAAATATTTTGGAATAACTTTTAACATATGTAACAAAGTCTGGCTCAAATTTGTAAGGCTTTTCTCCATATGATTCAAACATTTTGTTTGTACTTATTAATATTCCTGTAGTTGCCCAGTCATTAAACTTAAATTTATTTGTGGTATTAATCTGTTTACTTTTGAATATTTTTTGGTATTCACTGGATATTATATGAAACAATTTTGTGTATAACAAGTCGGGATTGTCTACAGAATAATCCAATGAAGGCAACCTGTCTCCCAATATATTGCTGTACTTAATAAGCTTGTTGGTAGTCAGTGGTCTATACAATACATGACTTTGTCTGTGTTCTTCGAACATTGATATTCTACCAACTGCCCGCAATGATAGAGAAGCCCGCAAAGCAAGTCGCATATTATTGATATGCTCACATATACAAAAGATATTATGTAGACAAGTTGCAGATGTGGCTGTTATACGTGTAGGCTACAGGAAGAAATTTTGTAATTTGCATGATTTAAATAAATTTAAAATCCAAGGGTTATCTGTACATTTACTAGAATGTCTATATAAAAATCAACACAGACTATAATGTATTTTTTACCAATGAAAACTTTTCTCAAAGTATTCTCCTTTACCTGCTCAAATTGTGTAAAGTCACCGCTAGGAGATCTGTATACACAAATAGTTATGTAATTATCTAATTCAGCACATGACATCTCAATAGCGCATTCAATAGAGAGCCTAACAATGTCCTGACCCTCTTTAGCTTTATGGTATTTTTTGTAATAATCATTAAACCGCTACTAATCGGAGACTCTATTAAAGCAACTAGCTATTTTCGGACTATTAATTCCAAATAATATTTCACTTTTTCCACTTTTGTATTGTATATTTGTTTCGTCATTCTTTCATCGTGCATTCTTTCTACATGTACGAAACCGCGGAACGTGTCGTTTCTTGTCTTAATACCGACATCGTGTTTAGACCATTTCAAAACAGTATCAATATTTTATCGCAAGAACATCCTTAGCATTGTAGCAAAAACACAACCCAATTAACTACTTGGCTGCGCATAAACCGCCCTCACTCACAGAAACGTAGTGTTCCAGCGGCTACAAATATCAGCATTTCAATTATACGGACCAATGGGAGGATATTTTAACCAATAAGCCAATAAAGGTCGCGAGTTTGATCCTTAACTAGCCAATAAGAGTCGCGTATTCTACTTTACCTGCCGACCAGCAGCGTTGTATCGGGTCTCCGAAGGTTATTTTTGCCATGCCAAACACATTCTATCATACATCTTAACAGCAAATGTAAGTTTGTACACACAATACTATATTGGCAGCAGAGGTGGCATCGCGCGAGTGCTACTTAATGTATTGCAAGCCTTCACAGACTACGGTGACCGGATTACAACTGGTGTGCCGTAGGCTTGTACAGTATGCCTCCTGACGTTGTATATAAAAAACAAAAAATATATATATATAACTATATTATTAATTCCAGGGTATAAAGTTTTAGTATTTTCACGCCAAATTAATTGTGGGGTAGGTTGAGAGAACCGAGCGCCACCCGCTTCGAACGTTACATACTTGACTTACTTCATTCACATTTATAGCTTTACTAATGAACTCTCCCTGGTTTCTAGGGATACTGATATCACCTTCAGATCAAACTTGATTAATTTGGTCGTGACGTGGACTTTCTCGGCTTCTACATCCTTCTACTCTCGCATTGTATACATGTTTCGTAAACCTTTCTTTCTGCATTCTTTCTATATGCCTTCTTATTTCAACACGAACACTATCTTTCAGACGCGATCTACTATTGATTAGTTTTTAATTTATAAAATTTAATATCAGAAGCCTTTTAAATAAATAAATTTTTCCATTCGTTGATGATGGAAAAATGTTATTGACACATGTAAAATAACGATTGATACATCGGAAAAATGTATTCCGGTTCTTAATTAAAATAATTAAGAGTATAATCGGCAATAATGATACACATTACCCCCAAAATTTGTTGCGTAACGTTTGTAGACCGTATTTGCGAAACGATGTTAAAAACAAAGTTGGTCTGAAAGAAAGCATCGGTGTTAAAATACAAAGCGGCATTGCTTCGTTGTTTCGGACATGTGAAAAGAACGCAGGAAAAAAGAATTACGAATCAAATATACAACGCAAAAGTAGAATGATGTAGGACCCAAGGAAGGTGTTTAAGACTCACCATGACCAAATTGATAATATTTTCTGAAAAGATAATGTTAGAAGGCTTAGAAACAGGCGAGCGTGCATGAGAATGGCAATTAATGTTAAAGAAGTCAGTGTGGAGTAAGGATCGAGTCATATGACGCTCAGTTCTCTCTGCCTACCCCGCAAGTGATTTGGCGTGAAGTAATAGATAGAGACAGATGACTGTTAATACCATCTCGCCATTTATCATACTCACTCGATTATATATTGTAACTACCTACGAATTTACCGAAGGGAGAATGTATACAAGCTACCATATCAACTGGCAAATAAAAATAATTGTCTTTTTATATTTTGTGTCAAAATCTAGAAAATATTTAGGATAAACCTTGGTTCCTTAAAGATTTTTCTTTAATATGAGAAATCATGCCCATATAAATATTGCAAGGCAATAACGCCGAAATGGTTGCAACGGTGCACTTTTCTACGTTTTATTAAAGTTTTATTTGATTTAATTTTTGATTTATTTTGCATTGTCCCGGCAACTAAGTACGTGTAAGGTAAATCACCCAATTATTGGCACTTTAAGAAGCAATCTTGAAATCTAATACGTTTAAAATTACTTAAAATGAAGATAAGTCTCTCAAACTTTTTATCAATGCTTTATTTTTCTTTCAGTCTTTACTTCTTAGATAATATAAAAAATACGACATCCACATGCTAAAACCTAATTATTGACACCATCTATTCACAGTATTGGAATCTTATTATTTGTCTAATCGAAAAACGATTGTAATATTTGAAACATAAATACTAAGGGCAAAGTGAATATATCTGTTTAAGAAAAAAAAACATCCCCAAGTTGTTATCCAACGGAATCAAACAATAATATTAAAAATAAAATATGTATATACTATGGTACCATTCGAAAGTGGCAATATGATTGATACTCACTTACTGTACCATTTTACCTTTTCGAATAGTATGGATTCAAACTATATTTTTTTTTAATTAATAGAAAACTTCAGCTGACTGTAATTAGTATATTTTAATATATGTAACACGTTTATTTGATGATCCCGGTGGTGGAATGTCCAGCGATGACTATTTAGTATCAAGGCTCGTGGGATCGATTCTCGCACAAAGCAAACATTTATGTACGTGATCGTGTTTGTATTATTCTGGTCTGCGTGTTTATTATCTTTTTCTTTATTCAACGTCGGAAGGCATACGACCCACCTGACGGAAAGCAGTTACACGGTACGGAAATGCATTATAGAAATATATGTAGTATATAGTATTTAAGTCACTTACATTTACTCTTGTATAGATCCCATTCTGGATTTTTAAATCCAAGCGGCGAATTCATATTGTCCAATCTCACGTCACTGCACACTATAAGAAAAAGAAATTAATTATTAACACATCTGTTTCAAGCACAGGTTGAAGCGTAACTAGTTTAGAATTTCCCCAAATTGTTGCCATGATGTGATTAAAATAATGGATCATTTGTTAAGGAAGTGCCTAAAATATTTTTAGGTCGTTAACGCCAATGTAATAACGAATTACATTTAAAGGTAGTTAATTTAACATTGTGAGTTATCAACCCATTAAAGTATATTTGTAATACTGGTTAAGGTCACGTAGCCAGTGAAAGTACAAGTAGGGACATAGGCTCGCCAAGTATATTTTACCATCTGTACCATGGTGAGTGCTCAGTAGAACTATTTTCCCTTATCCCACCCTCTCCCTTCCGTTATAGAACCACACGTGCAGGCTTGCAATGTCATCATTCCGCTGTTGAAGACATTTCTTCTCGTTCTAAAAAGGTCGGCAACTCTTGTCTCTGTTGAACTAATAAAAAGTGGAACGCCTTGCCTGCATATGTGTTTCCTCCTTCCTACAACATGGGATTATTCAAACGAAGCGTGAAGAAGCACCTTGCGGGCCAGCATGGTAGCGTCAACTGACAGGACACTCTCCTTTGTCAGTTGTCGCTGCAATTTGGGCTCCTCTTTTCGCTTATCAACAGGCGAAGAGGAGCCACTATGCTGAGCCAATATAAAAAAAAGTACCGCATATGAAATGTGAAATTGATCAATTGATCCTATACTTGAGGTGCTCGGTGGCGCAGTAACACTTTTCGCACATGACAAACATATGTGTGCATGTGCATGTCTAGAAAAAATCGGTAGGCAAGCATTGGGGCTCATCAGATGTAAAGTAGTTATCTGCTGCTTAATAGCTTTTTTCTATCATTTGGAGGTTACTTACCCAGACGGGCTGCTTTGCTGCGCCCTACCTCTCTTAAAACATCCAGACCAAGACAAACAGACATGCTCATGCGCACAAATGTTTGCCTTTTGTGGGAATCGATCCCACGAGCGTTGGCGTCAAAGTCGCGTCATTCGCGACTGAGCCATCGAGCTCTTCGACCTCTAATGTCCTTTAAAAATCTTGTAAAATCTCATTATTTGTCTTTCTAATTATAGTAAAATATATATGTGTGTGTATATGTATATATTTGGCATTGCCATACGTTACGTACGTATTGTTTTCTGTTATTGTTTTTTTTACTTTCCTGCTCATTACACTCATTGAAATTTTTTTTTCGATTGTATGGAATGTTGAGTCTATATATATATGACTTATGAATGATGTATCTATGTGTAGAAATAGGTATAGTTATAAATCCGTCACTAGCTACTTGTATCTTAATGTTTGTTTCTCGTCCTTCGATTTCAGATTTTTATTCTAGGTCACAAGTTATTACAAAGATGTTACATAACAATAATATGGTACAAGTGACGTCCAGTATGGCCACGGCAAATATGAGAGGCATCTAGATACCGTTTTGCTTAATATTTAGTCAAAAAGGACTATGTTTGTCGCACTTTTCACTTTATAAACTTTATAGACTTTATAGAGAAGTCAAAGCATTCAGCTCAATAGATTTGTCATCGAAGAATTCAGATATATTTTAGAAACACTTATGTAAGAGGAAAGTTTTAGATATTTATTAAATAGGAACAGTTTTTTAATATTTTTTATATTACTTGGTATTTTTAGGGTTCCGTACCCAAAGGGTAAAACGGAACCCTATTACTGAGGCTCCGCTGTCCGTCCGTCCGACCGTCCGAGGAGGTGAAATCTTTTAACGATACCATTTCATGCGAACGAACTGATTATGTCGGATTTCCACCGACTAAAACACCCCCTGGGACTGCCTTTAGCCGGGAAGGCTACAAAGGCTTCATCTGAAGCGATCACCCCAGGGGAACGGGGTGACGCAAGTTACTTGGTATATGATTGTATATTTTTATTGCCATATGATGAGGGCTGGATGAAACTAGTTCCATTTTGGTAGTTGGTCTTTCTAATTTGTTAAAATATCTATCATTTCTCCTATTATTATTTTCCCTTGATATGTAAAGGTCTTCGTGGTTCCTCACAAATTTGCATGATTCCAGGATATATATGGAAGTTAGAGTCAGGATTTGGTCACAAAATAAGATCTACATGATGTTATTCGTGTAATGCGTGTAAATGTAATCAATACAAAGTCCACTTCTATATTAACATGGTATTATTCATATAAATCAGACAACTCACCAATGTTTTATTGTGTAAATGGCTATTTAAATTATAAATGCTAAGTTGACCTGTATTATTATCATATCTCTTGACGGTGTAATTTAACCTGCCATCAAAAATATGTAATTGTTAATAAACTGAATATTTTTTGTTTAAATTAATGTTGACTTTTATGAATAACTGTATTAACTGACATGTTGTAATTCTCGCAACTAAATGTATCCAAATATTTTGCATGCCTACATTTTTAAGACAATATACAGTTGCCATACAATCATCCGCCTTGGCCTTATGTTTAAAAAGAAAAATGACTGTATATGTGCAAATAAACCATGTCATTTCATTTCACTAGATCACAACTTGATAAATAAGGATGACATTCCTAATTGGTAACACGTCTTACGATTTCTTTAATAAAATCTTATTGTATTTTATTTATTTCTCATCGTTTTCATTTTTATTTTTTAATATTTAAATAAAGCGTTTCGAAAATGACCAACGGTGAAGAAGAAACGCCGAAATAAATTTGCCAATATAAACCTATTTTTAAATCATCAATTACAATACATTTATATAACTATGAGTATAGTACACTATTATTGTATTTTTTTATTATACCACTAAGGTAGAAAACAAGCATACGGCCTGCCTGGTGGTAAACAGTCACCGTAGCCTACGAATATTTGCATCACCAGGTAATGTTAAGCGGTAATATTAAAGAAATATTAATGCATGTGCTGAATACTTTTTAGACATTTGTGTTTATCAATATATTATATTCAACAATTTTATGAAATACATTCCTACAAGATGCCTTTTGAACATTTTGCCAGGAGATGACGGAACAGTTTCAGGCAAATTATTAGTTGATTGAATACAATCCTACTAATATTATGTTTGATTGATGTTTGTTGCTCTTTCACGCTTAAACGGCTGAACGAATTTGAATGAAATTTGGCACGTAGATAGATAAAGATCTGGATTAATACATAGGCTACGTTATTTGACTCCACGCGAGCGGAGCCGCGGGCAGCAGCTAGATTACAATAAAAGCTCTACCAGTAAGCTAACGCACAGGCATACGTAATTTGTTTCTACTTCTAAGATTTTCACTGTACATTAAAATTATTCAATATTCATAATTATTGATTATGAAAACTGAGAGCCTGGTGCATTCTTGAGACCTACTTTAGAGCCATGAAGTCACCGGCTATGGTTTTTAATTTAAAGTTGAAAATTTAAGTCAAAATTCTCAGAACGTAATTATTTTTTTTATGCTATTTATGTATTTATACTTATTACTAATATTAATTTTATATCATTGAATGTTATAGTTCAATGAATGTTAAAAGAAGCGAGTGAGGTATGTAAGGATCGGGTCACGTGGCGCTCGGTTCTCTTTGCCTATTTTTTGATTTGGCGTGAAGTTATAGACAAATAGATATATTCATTGTTGACGTAATATTTTCTTTACATTAAATTCTTTGTAATTTCAAGACGTAATTCTCAGTCTTCATAAGGTCTTTCATAAGGTATTCTGAATTATTTCAAGAGTCAATACTTTATCCGTTTTATGTTGGACCGAAGGTAAAAGTTATTCAAATTAACTCCCTATCATTTCGACCATCTTTGTATATAAATTTAATATAGCGCAAAGCTAAAGTTGTTGCGGCCGATCAAAGTGGGGTTAAATTATTTAGTCACGCAAACGTGTGTTAAAAAAGTCGTTAACCTTTCACCTGATAAGATTATTCGTGGATTCTATGCAAAACTTTAATAACATAATAACTAAAACGTAGACTTTATATGATTTTCGTCAATATATAAATGAATATTTGGCCTGTTACGCGGGGCTCGACTCACACTTGACCACTTTAAATTATTGCTTTAAACGATCAATTGTTGTAGATATATATAAATTTATTTCTTACAACTAAGAAATGACTCTAACGATTTGGATCAAATTTTGTACTGAGATAAGGTTTTGTTTAAAAACACAGGCAGTATAGTTATCGTTCCCGAAATATTGCGATTTTATACAAAAGAAAACATAAAAATCGACAACAAATTAATCCTTACAAAATATTTTTGTTCTTTTAATTTGTATGAAACTAGGTAGGGGAGGGCTCAAATAAGCGATGTCTATGTATCTATCTATCTACAACTTCACGCCAAATCCCTTGAGGGGTAGGCAGAGAGAATCGAGCGCCACGTGACTCGATCCTTACATATCTCACTCGCTTCTTTAACATTCATTGCTCTTCTCATGCACGCTCGCCGGTTTCTAGGGTTCCTGACGTCACCTTTTGATAGAACACGACCAATTTGGTCATGGTAGGTAAGTCTTGGCTTTCTTCGGCTCCGACATCCTTTCACTTTTGCATTGTATATCTGCTTCGTCATTCTTTCATCCTGCATTCTTTCTCCATAGCTGTATCGCTTGGTCCCATACCATCCATTCAAATCTCCAGACATAATCACTCTTTCATTTCCTTTAGCTAAGTCCAGAACATCCCTCACAGACTCCCAAAACTTCTCCAGTTCTTGAGCACACGCTGAGCTTACGGGAGCGTATGCTGCAACCAGAAATACTCGCGTGATGCCCAGTTTAATACGAACCCAGAGAAGTCTAGGCCCTCCAAACAGTAATCTCTTACACCAGTGGCTAAACGAGAGGAGAGTACGACACCTACACCAGCACTGGCATGATCGTCCCGGTCTATCCCAGGCCATAGGGCCATCTTCCCACCGGGCAGATCATTGGTGCCGCTGCCTTTGCGCTTAGTTTCTGTCACACACAAAGCATCCAAACGTCTATCATTCATTAAGTCTATCAGTTCGACGCGAAGCGAACAAGCGACGTAATTCATATTTTTGACATTCCGAGGCCCGACGGGCCCTGCACCCTATTACTATTATCTTCAACTTCGCTAGTTTTTCATGTTTGTTTATCTATAAATCAATCTCTATGATTATTTACACTACAAGTAGTATATAGCAGTCTCAATGGATGCGTCCTGACGTGACCTACCTCAGTGTGGTTTGCGAGAATTGTATGGTTGTTACTCGTATAACTAATGCCTTCGGATTTAAAGCAAAACTGCCTGCAGAAGATATTAGCCCGATGCAAGCGCATTAGCTGGGTTATTATTATATATTAGCATTGATAAGACAAGGCATTAAATGCTAAATTCCCAATCTAATAGCTGCGGGAGCTGTGAAGTGTAAACCGCTACAGCTAATATCCGCCTTGTAGCGATTGGCTTCACTTCATACAGGCTACTTAACCTGCGTGTGTCTTTGTACTCTTGGACTCCACTGAACAAGTTGCGTCGTCTTGGAAGTCAAAAATCGCTAATGGCACCTAGTGCCCAAAAAAAAGCGGTATATCGAATTACAAAACTATTGCTAAAACCTCTCCACAGTGACGGAGCGTGTAATAAATACACGACTCCTGACATACTTTTTTTTATACAACGTCGGGAACTATCGAAGCATATCGCCCACCTGATAAGCGGGTACCGTAGCCTATTAACGCTTGCGATATATTAAGTATCACTCGCGCGATGCCTCCTCTGCTGCTCAACTCCTTGGGAGCTTACGGGTGACCTCACTCACATGCAGGAACACATCAACCCTCTAGGGAGTTATTATTTGGCTGCGGTTTTCTGTGAGGTGAAGGTACTTCGCCAGACGGACTGCTTTGATGCGCCCTACCTCTCTTACAACATCCAGACCAAGACAAACAGACATGTTCACGCACACAAATGTTTGCCTTGTGTGGGAATCGAACCCACGAGCGTCGGTGTCTAAGTCGCATCATTCACGACTGAGCCACCGAGCTCGTCAAAAATACTTAGAGATACCTGACATCACTACGTGATCAGTGACTGTCAGTACGACTTTCGACTTAGTCGTTTGACTGATGACCTTCTATCGTATCTTAGACACCACTAAGGAGGAAGGAATGTGGCTGTCAACCTCGATATGGCAGAGGCGTTTGATCGGTAAGGCATTGAAATTGTCTATCGAAGTTGCCATCATACGGGCTGCCCGAGAGTTTCTGCAAATGGGTCGCCAGCTTCTTGAAACAGATGTATAAAATCTGTCTTAGATGGTAGCTGCATCCATGGCATGGATGCAGCTACCATGCTGGCGTCATACAGGGTTCTGTGCTTGCGCTGATCCTGCATATCCAATGATATGTTGTTAATTGATGCTATTCATTGTTATGCGATTGACAGCACCGAGAACATTTATTATACAGACGGTGCTAACATTCCTTGTTCCCTCGTGGAGAAAAGCGTTAAACTTGTATGTGTTTTGAGGATACTATGACTAAACTATATGACGGGAGGTGGTTGATTGAACTGTATCTAATTCAAGACGCAAGTCTACGTGTTCACCACTAAGAAATACCTATTTGTTGTAGTTGCTCAATTCTAGAACATCCCTCTTAAAAGAAAATTCCCTCTTCAAGAGCATTGTGAGACTATGAGAGCTATGATTCTTGGTGTCTACAACTCAAGCCATGTTCAGTACTGAAGTTACCTAGAGGAAAAGGTCAATCTAGCGTTCAAGAAACTTGATGTGCTCAGCAGTGCTGACTAGTCCTTCAGTAAAGACTTATGTTATACATGTCTCAAGTCAGATCGCACATGGAGTCGCCATTGAGCGGGAGTACCTGCGTATCCGCTAAACCTTGTGACGGTTATAGACGAACTGTGAGAAGTCTATGCGATCCTGAGCTTACAGACGGTGTTGGGTCCTTGAGTTTAAGGAGAGATTTTGCCTGGCGTTGTTTTTTGTTATTGGGTTACATTAATGATACGACAGTTTGTGATCCGAAGGATAATTCGATTTGATGCCGATAGCCTTCCTTCTACAATGGCAGCGCTCGCCAACGACGGGAAATTCATTCTGTTATACTGGTACCCCAACGGTAGCGTTCTGTGTGGTGCCATAGCAGTTTCCTTCCTCTCTTCCTCAAGTTGCTGATGAACTTCCTGCTGCGGTTGCGGCTGCGGAACTGCTGTGGTTTTCTCAAGAGACTATAGAATGGGAGTCTTCAACATAGGCGTATTACAAATGTCCACGTGTTACGTCACTGTCAAACAGCAGGCAGACTTCACTCTTGTTCTGCACTTTTGTATTTGCAGTTCCAATTGCATACAAGTTATATGAAACTGTGTACTAGCCAACTATGCTTTAAGTTGGTCGATCACTACCACTCTATAGTGGGTTTACTTTTAAATTTGTTACATATATTATCATTAAAACAGTAAGTAAAGTATTCAAAATAGTTTTATTGAATTATCAATGTGTCATTATAAGAATTAAACTCTTCTATTTTTAATAGTAATTTTAATGGTCGTAATTCGAAATCGAAAACCTCAATAGTCATATCCATAACCATACAAAAGTTGTGACATACAGATTGAGGGACAGACAGATAAGACGAAACTAGAATTGTTCCTTATTTAGTACAAAACCCTGTAAAGTGAAATTAGTAAAGGTATCTCTTATTATTTTTATTTATTTCTTATAAGGGTCGGCAACGCACTAGTGATAACATAATATCACCTGTGGATGACATCTATAGGCTACGGTAATTGTTCATCATCAAGCAGGTCACATGCTTATTTATTGCGTTAGTGGTATAATAATTCAGTTTTACATTACACAGGAATTTCCTTGAATAATAAACTATACTAAAAGGAAATACTCACATTAATAAAACACTTTCTAATTCAATAGATCCCACTTGCACTTTGAACTTTTTGTTAGTTAACAAAACTTTTGTCGAAGTTAATCGAAATTATTTTAACGAAGTTATTTAAAGTTATTTTTTAATTATAATGTGACCGTAGTCTGTGAAGCTATGATCATTTCTGAGTGTAAAACACAGTGGTTTGCTTTAATAATGCGCGCTAAACGTTAAACATATTCGATGTTTTTAGCGATCCGTGCTTGGAAACCTACTGAAATTTATACAGAGTGAAAACCACAGGGGTGTTTGACCCGTTAGTACGTTAATTATGTTATGTTTTATCGTTATTATTGTTAGTTATAGCTTTACTCTACTTTATATATATATTTCACTAACTCGTATGTAAACACATAGAAATAAAAATAAATTTATAATTTTAAACTTTCACGGTTGATACACTATTATTGTTGGTACGGGTCTTGTACCGCTTTTTGTCGTTTTTATATTTCCCCGATATTTCGGCGATTGTAGAAGCCATCCCGTGAGCATGGCGATAAATAGCGGTATGACCCGCACCTACAATAATAAAAATAAATTTACCTTTGCTCATGTGCCAGAAGCATGCTCGTTTGCGACCCCTGCCAATCGATTAGATTGCAATTCTGGCCCGAAAGTCCAAAGGCACCGATACGCCCCCGTCAGTGTGAATATAGCATGCGGCGGTGGGGGCCGCCATTCACCACGCAGCGCAAATTGCGGCGGGTCGAGGAGAGCTGAGTACTGCATAGGTACGTGGAATGTGAGAGGTGGATTGAGTGATAAGATGAACGAGCTCATGGACGTAATGAAAGAGAGACGCCTCGATGCTTTGTGTGTAACAGAGGCTAAGTGAAAATGGAGCGACACCGATGATATGCCCAGTGGAATGATGGCCCTATGGTCTGGGGTAGACCGGGACGATCATGCCAGTGCCGGTGTAGGTGTCGTACTTTCCTCACGCTTAGCCCCTGGTGTCAAAGATTACTGTTTGGTAGGGCCTAGACTTCTCTGGGTTTATTTAAAACTGGGCATTACGCGAGTATTTCTGATTGCAGCATACGCATATAAAAACTAAAGAAATTTCGGGAGTATGTGAGGGATGGTCTGGATTTAGCTGAAGGGAATGAAATAGTGATTATGTGTCGTGATTTGAATGGATGGGTTGGGAGCAAGACATCTTTGAAGCTGTTCTTGGTCCCTATGGAGATAAGAGAGTGAACGAAGCATGCAAGTAAACTCTAGATTTATATATTCCTTCAAAAGCGCCCGAAATTTTTTGCTGCCGGGGCGAAGTGGCGAGCGGCGCTACTTGACATCCAATTTTTTACATTCGGACTGTACCTTGCCAACTAATGCTTATTTGAATCTTAAATGAAATGCCCTGCGTTGCGTTTACTTTTTGTACAGATCTGCGGTTTGCATGTACGGATAAAAAAATAACAAACTGCAGCTTTCCTCTTCTCTTTCTCTTGGCGATAGATAATACCTAACGTTATGTTTAAAATTTTATATTTCGAAAAGTAAATCGATAACTAATGAATTTCATAATGTCATACTATCTGTATGTTCATTCTCATCATACATGTAAAAAAAAAATATGAAAGGCTTCCTTCTTGTTATTTTTTTTTTACCGTTTCTTTTTCTTTGTTGGTTTCAAAACGATGCCACTCTACGTAACTGCGGAACGGCGTCACCGGAAAGATTAAAAAAAAATCGAATGAGTATTTGCATGACTATGGTTGAATTACGATATTCCCAACTTAATAGCAAACTGTCCAAACGAGACGCAAGTAGGATATAATCTATCTATAACTTCACGCCAAATACCTTGCGGGGTAGGCAGAGAGAACCGAGCGCCACGTGACTCTATCCTTACATATGTTACTCGCTTCTTTAACATTCATCGCTCTTTTAATGCACGCTCGCCGGTTTCTAGAGCTCCTGACATCACCTTCTGATAGAACACGACCAATTTGGTAATGTTAGGTAAGCCTTGGCCTTCCTCGGCTCCTACATCCTTCCACTATTGCATTGTATATCTGCTTCGTCATTCTTTCATCCTGCATTCTTTCTACATGTCCGAACCAACGGAGCATGCCTCTTCTTATTTTAACACCGACGCTCTCTTTCAGACCAACTCTGTTTCTAACATCATCATTGCGAATACGGTCTACAAGCCTTACGCCGCAAATTTTGCGCAGCGCTCGCATTTCGACCGCGTTTATCCTACTTCATGCTCTTTCTGCCATACCCAGCTCTCGCTTCCGTAAGTTAGCGTTGGGACCAGCACTGCATTGTGTATAGCGAGTTGTGCCTTCTGACTCAGGTTTTTACTGCCAAGAAGTTATCCCAACGCTCCATTCACACTATTCCCAGCACTCACTCATCTTTCCACATCTGCGGTGTACTTTCCATCCCTGCTGAAAGCGCATCCAAGATATACAATCTCATCCACTTGTTCCAACACTTCATCATCAACCGTAATCTTTACATTAGTTCTGAATTCTTCTCTTTCAAATACCATTATCTTTGTTTTCTTCGCATTCATTAGTAAGCCTTTCTCCATACATTCGTCTTTCATTTTGTTTGTTTATCTCTTTAGCAGATCTAATGAAAAAAGTATTTTGCCTATAATTACTTGCACTGAATGGTACATCAAGGAACGCAAGAATACACACTACTCGATTGGGTACCTTTAAATAAATATTCTGTAATAGATTAGGTGAATCTATAAAATTTTGAGCAATTTTAACCAAGAATAATATATCCGAAATTTGTCTTCTTATATACAAAGGACATCGACATCGCATCGTTGGTCGAATCATAATACTTAGTTTTATAATGTAAAAACTTGAGGAATTTTCTATGAACTGATTCTATCCTATTAATGTAGATGTTATAAAGGGGGTTCCAAACCTGTGAACAGTACTCCAAGGGACTACGCACCAAGGCACAATACAATATTTTGTAAACCTTTATACTTCTAAACTGAGAGCATGACCTTTCAATAAATCCTAATGCCTTAGAGGCTTTATTCTCCTTACTATAGTCCATAAAAACAGCATCAACTTGGCCCCCAGCATCCATATGAAATGAAACATAGTCTGGGAAAGCTAAAAGATTAGATGTAGTCGACCGATTTTTTAAAAACCCATGCTGTTCATCGATAAATGCAGAGGAAACTACTTGATATACTTCAGCATGTTTAATTTTTTCAAAAGTTTTCATGAAAATACACAATTTTGATATCGGCCTATTATTTCTAATATTATTTTTGGCACTGTTTTTGTGAACAGGGGTGACAAAAGCTCGTTTCCATATTAAGGGTACAACGCCTTCTTTAATGGACCTGTTAAAAAGAATAGATAATGGATGAGTTAAGCTACTGGCACAACTTATAAATTTGGCATCAATATTATCAGGCCCAGCACCTTTGGACACGTTAAGTGATTTTAATGCTTTATATAGTGAGTCAGAATCAATTTTAATATCACAAATCGTATTGGAATTAGGGCTGTCTGCAATAAGAGGAGTAGGCATAAATAATGTACTGCTTGAAGAGTCATTAAGGAAGTTTGATTGGAAGTAACTAGAAAATAAGTTAGAAATATCCTCACCGGTATTAGCTGTTTGGTCCTCATAATATAAATGCGAAGGTAGGGAATTAGAACCTATCCTATTAGATTTAATGAATGTCCAGAACTGTTTAGGTTGCTTAATTATGACCTTTTCAGAGCTGGACATATATTTATCATAGCACTGTTCTACAAGTCGTTTAGCTCTTTCTCTTATCCTCTTATAAGGTTAAAGGTATCACGGTCTGAAGTATTGCCATAAGTCTTATATGTTTTTAAATATTTGTACTTTTCCTTTAGAAGTTTTTTTAGGGGTGAGGACTACCATGGTGGAAATTGATCTGATGTAAGCTTTTTTTGGGGTACATATTTATCTCTGAGCCTATATAAATGATTGTAAAATATATCCGTGGCCTCGTCTAATGTATTATTAGTTAAACAGATTTCCCAGTTGATTTCATTTAAAGATGAATCAATGGCGTCAAAGTCTTCTTTATAATATAGGTATTTATATCGAGGGTTACATAGGAGTTCCTCATCCCGTGAGAAATTTAAATTAATTTCTAAACATTTATGATGCGAGTCTTCAGGCACTAAAGGATCATTACAATGCGCGACAGACAGTTTTACATTTGAGAGTACATAGTCAAGAATGCGATTATGAGAAGTATTTTTATGATAAATAAATTGATTTAAGTTGCATTCCGCCAAAGTATTGAAAAACAGTATTTGGGATTCACCCTGTATGCCACTTGGTTGGAGAAAACTGATATCACCATTCCACTCAATATTTTTTAGGTTGAAATCGCCCATTATTAGAAATGAATCATTTGGACATGTACTAAAAATGTAAGAAAGCTTCTCCGTAAAGTTAGCCAATTGTGTATTAAAAGAGTTACCTAAATTTCCTTTACAGAGATACAGTGTACATATGTGAAGTTTGTTGTTTTCGCTGTAATTTTTCTTTTTACGACCTAACGTGATGCTTACCCAAAGATACGATGCAAATTGTTTACAATAAATAATGTATTAGAACTAAGATATATATACGTAAACTGGGGGTAACAGTTGAAAGTATTAGCCTTCGCACGTCGTATATGATAAGCGATTGCTGTTTACTAATGTTGTGTGAAGTGAAAACGACGCTAGGCTTTACGTCTGCGCGGCAATGTAAGCGAGCGCATGATAAATGTATACTCAGGCATAGCGTACTTTCGTACGGCAATAGGCATAACGAACGACTGACTGCCCCGAGCCGACAAAAGGACAGGAATGCGCGCATAGCTCTCAAACTGTTTACAATATTTACAAAACCTATAACTAAGTAACTACAATTATAATGAATTGAAATGTCTCGCATATAACGTTCACTCAAACTATTTTTAGAAGATATTTTTCGTTTTTTATTATGAAAATTGGAGAGGTGTCGGAGTTTCGGCCATTATTTTTGAATGTTTCACCCAAACATACCTGAAATTCTTCTCATACGCTAGCGTTCTTGCTTAGATGTGTTTTATTTTTTTTGGGTAAGATGATCATTAATATAAAATTGACCTGAAGAAGCGAAGCCAAGGTTGGATAGTATCAGTATGTATGTATGTATGTATATCTTCACGCCAAGTCCCTTGCGGGGTAGGCAGAGAGAACCGAGCGCCATAAGACGCGGTCCTTGCATACTTCACTCGCTTCTGTGACATTCATAGCTCTTTTCATGCACGCTCGCCGGTTCCTGGGGCTTCTGACATCACCTTCTGATAAAACACGACCAATTTGGTCATGGTAGGTTAGTCTCGGCCTTCCTCGGCTCCTACATCCTTCCACTTTTGCATTGTATATCTGTTTCGTCATTCTTTCGTCCCGCATTCTTTCTACATGTCCGAACCAACGGAGCATGCCCTTTCTTATCTTAACACCGACATTCTCTTTTAGACCAACTCTTTCTCTCACGTCTTCATTACGAACGCGGTCAGCAAGCAAGCCAGCAAGATAAAGCAAGCCAGCAAGATAAGCAAGCAAGATAGTATCAGCTTTTTAGTTTTACGAGTTGATGCTATCAAGTCTTCTGTACCTGTTATTAAATGCTATTATGATGGAGTTTTCCGCATTAGGTACTCGGGTTGGAGTTCTTGCTATTTAATTTATGTCCTCCTTCCTAATAGGGAAGTCACATAATTCACCAATTTTCTGCGCAAAGTTATAAATATGTTCGCTGTTCTTCTGGGGGATCCCTCGAATCTCAACATTATTGGCCCTAGCCCACTGGTCCCTGTCCTCAAGTTCCCAGTTCAGCCTGATCACTTCCGTAACATTGGAATCTCGTTTGTGCCTTTTGAACCTGTTGGATACGGGCATCCAAAGTTGAGAAAGCTGAAGTGAAGTTCTCCATGGTGTCATGAGCCATCTCCACTGCAGCCTTCAATTCGATGATTTCTAATTTGATAGTTTTAACATCTTCCATAAGAAGAAGAATAATAATAATATAAACCCCGCAGGGCAGCTTGTGGTGAGCTGTTGGTGCGTAACGACACCACGGGTACTCGAGTGCTCCGGAGAGTCGATTAGGACTTTCGTCTCCGGCGTGTCTTCGTCGGTCGGAGTGGAAATCCAAGAAGGTCCGCAGGACTCTCAGCTCTGGCTTGCCTTCATTGGCTGTCCAGAGAGGAGTCGATAGAGTATATTGCTCTAGCAGGTGATATGCTCCAGGGGCGGAAGTGTTAAAGGGCATAACGCCGCGAGTAACATCGGAGAAAGCGCAGCACACCTCTCAACACCCCTGAGTCTCTCACATCGGTGTTGCCCCCGGCCGACTTCCTCTGGCATTTCGGGGGTCCACCCAGTGAGTGGCAAGCCACCGCCTGCCAAAAATAACAATCAGATATGATAGTTATGGCAGGTGTCCGTCCCTCTTCTGCAATAATCCAGTACCAATAATCCCTCCAGACGTCATTACAATAGACTAATAATTTCCTACACATTCGCAATAGTCCCAATACCTGCCGTGACCTGCTCATAGATATATGGTTCTACTCATATCGATATTTTTAGGAGCGGGTCTCGGTGGGTGTACAACATAACATGAATCTTCTTAAAAGGGCCTCTACGCGTTGGATCCATATCCCCGCGCACGCCTATCAAACGACCGGGATAATACCCGTGAATAAAAATTATTAATTGACTTGCCTGTTATTTACGTCATGTAATTTTTTATGAACGTAATGTAATTTATTATGATGTGACATTTTTATATTTGCGTTACGGTTGCATGTTGTATTTTAAGGTTCCGTACCTCTGAGGTTTATTTTCGAAATTAGAATCCAACATGAACAAAGTGGTCATTGTAAAGTGGTTTGACGATAAATCGGTTACTCCAGCATACTCACTTCCTGATACTTACTTAGTTAGCTAGTTAAAAAGGTTTTTGAAAGAACTAAAATCAATCAATTGACGTTGATCGCACCCAGGTTGTTTACTATTAAATTCTCACATGCATGATGCAGATTTATCAAAGAGGATTATTCCATTACGTAGAAACCAAAATAAAACCTGTCGTTGGTACTTATTTGATAATTCTTGGTCAAGTTTTAGACATTTGTATCAACGATGTTTGGGTTTTGTATCGGCGCGATTGCGTACTGAAATTCAAAAAGACTCTATCGCTGAAAGAACTTATGTACCACATTTTATGGGCATTGACAATGAAGGAAATGGTTGAGAAAAAAAACGATGAAGCACCAATTATGAAAATACCTATAGACGATATTAGGATTCTTACCGGATATTGGTGACAAAGGACACTGATGACAAAAATAACACCAAAACTAACATACTCGTAAAATATACAAAAATCAATGTTCGTTTGTGTTTAGCCAAAAAAAAAAATTGTGTCTATGTTAAAATTGTTTATTTCGACACAAACAATTTTAACATAGACACATACAGACAGACATATATATTATAATATGTTAAAAATATCGTAACTCATTTTTCATGTTAGTTAAGCCTTATGCCTAATAGAGCGTAATAAGATTTTTTTGAATCTTTGATGCGCTCACCTCGAAAGTTACGAAAAACGAGTTACGATGTTTTTCCTTGCAAGTGTCGATTTGTTCACATAAATATAATAATAAACTTAAAAACAATATGTTGAATAATATATATTTTTTTAATAACTTATTTCAATTCACCAATTTGGTTGTATATATCCATATCGTAGTATTTCGTAAAGTATCTATATGGATACGTACGTTTTTCTAAATTATTTTTCAATATATATATTTTTTTACATTTTATGTGGGTTATTTATTATATATCTGTAACTCAGACTAGCTCATATTCATTGTTCATATAAACAAAATGTCTTGCCAAATTACGATAAGAGACAGATCGATTTGATTATGAGTATCATAATAGATACGCTCTACTTGTAGACACTAGTAGACATTTTAGTGAAGTTGATAAATAAATAAAGTTTCCAACTTTATATCAAATATTTATCGACTACTTCCATTAACTAATTATTATTCTAGAAACAATAAAAAAAAACTTAATACGCTAACAGTTAGCCTAACACCAATCTCACTAAATTAATCCTGAACTTAAAAATAATAATATAAACTTAAAAACCACCTCGAGACCTGTTTACCTCTCTTTAAAAGAGTTTAGTCCAGAATTGCATTTCGCTGGATCGGCAGTGTTGCAACGGGCACGCTTCTGGTACTTGACCTAATTTTTTATTTGCTTCGGATTATGCGCTTGCGCAATCAATACAAAAAAATATCATCAGCCAAATATATTATTTTCACTGAAAATTTGTTACATAATATTTGACCACGAGCCCGGTTGCTAAGTGGTTGGCAATGGCAATGGCTACTTTAACATCAAGGTTCATGGGTTCGACACTCGTGTAGACTGTTGTTTGCGTTAATGTAATATAACAATGTTTTTCACAGTCATGTATGTATATCGGTAGTCTAGTATCCATCGAACAAGCATTGCTCGGTTTGTTAATTAATTTAATTACGAGACAGAGCAAAAGTACTATCATAGAGTTTAGTTTTTCAAGTCTTACACAGGAAACCTAAATGAAAAATTGTCTGTACCAGCCAAAGATAAAGTAGATTCAGCAGTGAAGAATTTATCTATCTATAACTTCACGCCAAATCCCTTGCGGGGTAGGCAGAGAGAACCGAGCGCCACGTGACTCGATCCTTACATATCTCACTCGCTTCTTTAACATTCATTGCTCTTCTCATGCACGCTCGCCTGTTTCTAGGGCTCCTGACATCACCTTCTGATAGAACACGCCCAATTTGGTCATGGTAGGTAAGTCTTGGCCTTCCCCGGCTCCTACATCCTTCCACTTTTGCATTGTATATCTGCTTCGTCATTCTTTCGTCTTGCATTCTTTCTACATGTCCGAACCAACGGAGCATGCCTATTCTTACTTTAATACCGACGCTCTCTTTCAGACCAACTCTCTTTCTAACATCATCATTGTGAATACGGTCTACAAGCCTTACGCCACAAATTTTGCTCGCTCGCAGCGCTCGCATTTCGACCGCGTTTATTCTACTTTCATGCTCTTTCTGCCATACCCAGCTCTCGCTTCCATAAGTTAGCGTTGGGACCAACACTGCATTATGTACAGCGAGTTGTGCCTTCTGGCTCAGGATTTTACTGCCAAGAAGTTTTCCCAACGCTCCAATCACACTATTCCCAGCACTCACTCGTCTTTCCGCATCTGCGGTGTACCTTCCATCCCTGCTGAAAGCGCATCCAAGATATACAAACTCATCCTCTTGTTCTAACACTTCATGAAGAATTTATAGAATCGAATTAATAGTTCTAGTGTTTACTTCTATACCAAAACAGGCCAACTATATCTCCTTATAATATTGGATACATTTCTAACTATGATGTCGTAGAGTACGCTGTGATATATATACGGTAAGGAAATGCAGCCCCTGCTTCCCACCTATCGTTATTCCGTACCCTAACACATTTAGTATTAAAAGTCTGGTACCTAATACTAGGAATTTGGCGAAGATACTGATTTTGAAACCAATGCCAGACGTCCAGAACCAAGGGAGAAACTCAGACATTTCCTAGTTTAGCTTACACATCTTCCGAAATATAAATTCTTGGACATACGGGTTTTCTCACGATGTTGCCTTCACCGCCGAGTAAGTGATTATACGAACATACAAATTTAGTATATATACCTCCAATGAACCGGGGACAAGTTGAACATTAGGCTGATTCTTTATCCACTATACTATCGCTGCTCTAAAATGATACTATATACTTGATACAAATACTATTGGATTAAAGAGATGTCTATGATAATTTATGGTTATGCATCTTATTACTCGTAATAACTATTACGCATTTTTTTTTATACTACGTCAGGAGGCATACAAGCATACGGCCCATCGGATGTAAAGCGGGTACCGTAGCCTATTAACGCTTGCGACATATTAATTATCACTCGCGCGATGCCTCCTCTGCTGCTTACACACCAACTCCTTGGGAGCTTACTGGTGACCTCACTCACACGCGGGAACACAACAACCCTCTAGGGAGTCGTTATTTGTCTGCGGTTTTCTGTGAGGTGGATGTACTTCCCCAGACGGGCTGCATTGCGCTCTACCTCTCTTAACTAGACTATAACTCTCTTAACTAGACTGTAAAGTCTACGTTACTATGTGAAATTACGAAAACAAAATGCAAAACGTAAATACAATAATTATATGCGTAATCTTATTGTCTGTTGAAAGTGTTAAAACAATTGCCAAATAACTATTGTCGTTTGCACAATTGTGAAATGAAAACGTGTTAATCGATACTTGTCTATTTCTTTAATTTGACCCATTTGTCAGAAATTAGAATGTTTTTTAATCAACGTCGAGCTCGGTGGCGCAGTGGCGAAACGCGTTGTTACACTACTTTGACACCAACGCTCGTGGGTTCGATTCCCACACAGTACAAACATTTGTGTGCATGAACATGTCTGTTTGTCTTGGTCTGGGTATTTTCTATGTATAATAAGTATGTATTTACAAAAAAAAAAAGAATGTATTTACGTATGTTTATCAGTTGTCTAGTACCCATAACGCAAGATTCGCTTACTTTGGGGCTAGATGGCGCTGTGTAATTTGTCCGACAATATTTATTTATTTATTTATTTGTCGTCGAAACGGAAACAAGTATACCGCCAGATGTGGTGTGGTTATGTTGCAATATGTCTCACGCGTTGCCACCTATGCTGTTAACATGGCACACTGTTTTCACGAGCTCCGTGGTGTCGCGGTTAATACGCGAGTTTAATACCAACTCTCGTGGGTTAGATTCCCACACAGGACAAACATTTGTGTCCGGGTGTTTTTAAGAGAGGTAAGGCGAATCAAAGCCGCACGACTGGGGACCATACAGAAAGGCGCCAAATAACAATCTTGCTGTGTTTCTGCGTGTGAGTAAGATAACCGCTAAGCTCCTAAGGAGTTGCTGTGTTAGCAGCAGATGTGGCATTGCGCGAGGAATACTTAATGTATTGTCAGCGTTCATGGGCTGTGGTGACCATTTTGTAACATAATATGCCCCCCGAGTACGGAGCAGCTCCGGTAGATAAACTGATCTATAGAAAGGCTGCGGTCAGCGACACGCGCGGTGACGCCATCGAACTCTCTAAGTTTTTTTTTTTTTTTATACAACGTCGGCAGTCATGCAAGCATACGGTCCACCTGATGTAAAGCAGTTACCGTAGCCTATTAACGCGTGTAATATATTGAGTATCACTCGAGCGATGCCTTCTCTGCTGCTTACATAGCAACTCCTTAGGAGCTTACTGGTGACCTCACTCACACACAGGAACACAACAACCCTCTAGGGAGTTGTTATTTGGCTGCGGTTTTCTGTGCGGTGGAGGGCCCAGACGGGCTGCTTTGATGCGGCCTACCTCTCTTAAAACATCCAGACCAAGACAAACAGACATGTTCATGCACACAAATGTTTGTCTTGTGTGGGAATCGAACCCACGAGCGTTGGTGTCAAAGTCGCGTCTTTCACGACTGAGCCAACGAGCTCGTCAAAAAGTCTCTAGTAAGTCTCTAAGAGATTCTGAGCTAAGCCATGGATAAGTCGACAGATAGACGGATGGGCGATTGGCGGCACAGGGTTCCTTTTTGACAACGGAATTCTAAAAACACGTTAAAAATACCATGTACGTGTCTTGTATGAATTTGGAAAAACATTGAAGGTCACTAAAAACATTGTTTAAAATATCCAATAACCGAGTTTGTTTATGTGTTTGTTTTGTATCGTTTATTATTAGGGTTTTTTTGTTTTTTCTTTCATACGTAGCTACCTTGATGATTCTATGTATTTGGGTTAAGATTTGAAGGTGATAGTTTTGGACCTTGAGATGTTAGTTTGCAGGTATTTTTTTTTTTTGAGAATATGTTGATTTATGCGTATGATATTTTGTGTATAATAATTTTACATGCAATAAAATATCCAATAACCGAGTTTGTTCATGTATTTGTTTTGTATCGTTTATTATTAGGGTTTTTTGTTTTTCTTTCATACGTAGCCTTGTATGTATTTAGGTTAAGATTTGAAGGTGATAGTTTTGGACCTTGAGATGTGAGTTTGCAGGTATTTTTTGTTCTGAGAATATGTTGATTTATGCGTATGATATTTTGTGTATAATAATTTTACATGCAATTTGATGTAACCTGCTTTGTGGGCTTCCGTCACCAATTAGTTCATGCGGCCTAGCGCCGGCCGGCACCCACCCACTACTGTTAGTAAGTGCAAAGGGTTAGATCAAATTGCATGTAAATTTGACTGTCGAAAACTAACGCCTGAATCTATTAACTATATTAATTTTTGTTTATTTTTTTTTATTTTACTATGTTGGGTTGCACGTTTTCTTTCATTTTGAATGGTTGTGATACTGAAGTGAATTTTCTTCTTATTCGTGTTATCCCGTTTCCTAATCCATTAGGATTGACGGGGGCCGCTACTTAAGCCTAAGGATTAAGACACTGATTTTTACATAGAGCGACTGCCGTAAGACCTCCACAAACTAGAGGGAAAACCAAATCTTTCTTAAATTAGGTTACACATTTTTTCGAATATAATTTCTTGGACGCATGGGTTTCCTCATGATGGTTTCCGTAACCGTAGAGCAAGTGATACATTATCCTACTAATATTATAAATGTGAATGTCCGTTTGTTTGTTACGCTTTCACGCGAAAACTACTGAACCGATCATCATGAAACTTTGTACACATATTCTTGGAGGTAACAGAAGTAAAATAGGATACTTTTTATCAAAAAATATATATATTTTTTATCAATACGAGCGAAGCCACGGGTAAAAGCTAGTTATATTATAAATGTGAATGTCCGTTTGTTTGTTATGCTTTCACGCGAAAACTACTGAACCGATCATCATGAAACTTTGTACACATATTCTTGGAGGTAACAGAAGTAAAATAGGATACTTTTTATTAAAAAATATATATATTTTTTATCAATACGAGCGAAGCCACGGGTAAAAGCTAGTTATATTATAAATGTGAATGTCCGTTTGTTTGTTACGCTTTCACGGGAAAACTACTGAACCGATCATCATGAAACTTTGTACACATATTCTTGGAGATATCAGAAGTAAAATAGGACACTTTTTATTAAAAATATATATTTTTTTTATCAATGCGAGCGAAGCCGCGGGTAAAAGCTAGTATGTATATAAATCCGACAACACGACTTTAGTGGAACATGCGCCCGCCAGGATTCAAATCTAGGACCAGCTATTGCGATTACAATTTAATACCATAGGAAGAAACTGGACATTTGGTTACAAGTCAGAGTTTTATATATATACATGTATTCGTAATATTCTTATCCACTAATAATTAAATAACTATAATTATTAGAAAATAACAATAAAAAATGTCAGTAGACTGATTGACTTCGTTGAAGTCGACGATAGCTAAAATGAAGGTACGATATGTATGGACACAGACAGACAGACAGAGTGGCTTCCTTTTTATGCTAAGGGTTATATTAATTCAATAACAGGCAAAATTCGTATATGTTCGGTTTAATGAAAAAATAATAAGACACAATATTGAGAATGTAAGGCTTGTCTAAGTGCCCGTGAGGGTCTAAAGGCAAACGAAGAATTTTAATCTTATCTTTTAGTGCAAACTGCCATGACTACTTTCTGTCAGGCGCTTTTCGAGTGAATGGTAAGAAAAATGTCATAACCTTGTCCAAATCCGTAACAATTTTGATTACGAAAAAACCCAAAAAATAGGTCTATACGTCGCTGAGGTCACTGTCTCACTTTCTCCGTTGGAACTTTCAAGAGCTGAGGTCATCAAGGGACACTGATCTAACCTTCTACGAGGTCTTGGCTACTGGGACATTTTTGGCTACTTGCATAATATATTTTTTTTTACTTCCGAGTGATCGAAGTGAATGAGAAGGTATTAGGATTGTATTTTTTTTTCAATATTTTTTGTACCACGTTAATACATTTCTATTAAAATATCCAGTCTTTTACTTAAATATGTATCTGTGTGTCCGTATATCTGACGAGCTCGATGGCGCAGTGGCGAAACGCGCTGTTACGTTACTTTGACGCCGACGCTCGTGGGTTCGATTCCCACACATGACAAACATTTGTGTGCGTGAACATGTCTGTTCGTCTTGGCTGGATGTTTTAAGAGAGGTGGGGCACATCAAAGCAGTCCGTCTGGGGAAATACCTCCACCTCACAGAAAACTCACTCGTGCGTTGCCGACGCTGTTGAAACCCCTTTACGCCTTTCTTAAAGAAACCGATGCTGTAGTCCCTTGGGAAAACCTCAGCTGGGAGTCATTCCACAACTACACTGTCCGTTCCCAAAGCTCTTTTTAATGTTATATCTTAACATCTCTTATATTATCACGCTTAGGGATTTGGCGTGCGGTTATAGATCGATTGATTTTTGAGAATAAATACAAATTATTATTCTGAAATTATTATCAACAAATTGCTATTCTCTATATCTCGTATATTCTATTCTAGACTTTATTCATTTTAACTTGTAGATTGTTGTTTATATTTGAACACTTTGGAAGAATATGTATGCGTGTATATCTTCACGGTCCCTTGTGGGTTAGGTAGAGAGATATAATTATGCTGTCTTTTTAAAATTTCAATAAATTGTTTTTTTTTTATACAACGTCGGGAGGCATACAAGCATACGGTCCACCTGATGTAAAGCAGTTACCGTAGCCTATTACCGCTTGTAACATATGTCACTCGCGCGATGCCTCCTCTGCTGCTTACACAGCAACTCCTTAGGAGCTTACTGGTGACCTCACTCACACGCAGGAACACAACAACCCTCTAGGGAGTTGTTATTTGGCTGCTATTTTCTGTGAGGAGGAGGTTCTTCCCCAGATGGACTGCTTTGATGCGCCCTATCTCTCTTAAAACACCCAGACCAAGACAAACAGACATGTTCATGCACACAAAATGTTTGTTTTGTGTGGGAATCGAATCCACGAGCGTTGGTGTCAAAGTCGCGTCTTTCACGACTGAGCCACCGAGCTCGTCAATTCTGAGTTAAGGGTTGAAAGAAATTATAGTGCCTCCTTTCGAAATGTTACCATGCCAAGTATGTTTAACTACACCAACCCTAAACCATCCCTTGTAGGGATCCGGGTCTCCCTTCAACCGAATGGGTTTAGAGCATACTTCACTACGGTGCTCAACTGCGCAGCCGCCCATAGGCCACTGACTTAGCTTAACGACTGTTATCTATCGATAACAGCTGGGACCGTCAGCTTAACGTGTACAGCTACAAAGTACGAAGTAGATAAGAAGACCCATCCGTAGATAGGCTGCAGTTCACCTTGCTTGACCTGCGCGTTCGATTATGATGACACACTCAACGACGCCATCGAGCTCTCCATTCCACTAAAACCACAATGCAGTTCGGGTAAAATTATGGACTCTATGAAGAATGTATTTCTGAGCGTGCATGAAAAGAGCTATGAATATTAAAGAAGCGAGTGAAGTGTGTAAAGACCGCGTCTCATGGCGCTCGATTCTCTCTGCGTACCCTGCAAGGGACCAGGCGTGAAGATATACATACATATATGTTTTCCGAAGTGTTCAAATATAAACAACAACTTACAAGTAAAAATTAATAACGTCTAGAACAGAATAATAATGTATTCAGTGTTTTTCATAAAGAATATATTCTCAAATATGTATATATTCTTAAAAATATATCTATCTAAAATTTCACGCCAAATCCCTTGCGGAGTAGGCAGAGGGATCAGCGCCATAAGACGCGGTCCTTACACAATTCACTCGCTTCTTCAACACTCAAAACTCTTTTCATGCACGCTCGCCGGTTTCTAGAACTCTTGATATCACCTCCTGATAAATGACGATCAATTTGGTCATGGTAGATTAGTATTGGTCTTCCTCGGCTCCTACAGCCTTCCACTTCTGCATTGTATATCTCTTTCGTCATTCTTTCATCCTGCATTCTTTCTACATGTCCGAATCATCGGAGCATGCCCTTTCTTATCTTAACACCGACACTCTCTTTCAACCCAACTATTAAAGCGTTACAGCACAAATTTTGCGCAATGCTCTTATCTCAACCGCATTTATTCTAATTTCATGCTCTGTCTGCCATACTCAGCTTTCACTTCCATAAATTATCGTTGTCTGACACCAATGTTTTTATCAAACCACAGCGATAAGCTGTCGTCCACCCCCACACAATCTTCAACCGTGTACAATTTTTATACGTTGATTGCAAAGCACGGAGCAGATCACCGTCAACTCATATCTGGGCAAAATGTTCCAGAGATTCTTTGGCACGACCCTATCAAATGCTTTATCAAGGTCCACAAAACCGCAGAAACAAACAGACAGAGAATCGCTCTGGTCCATTGCCAGATATTTATCCACGGTGTTGCGGCGTGAAAAAACTTGATCCGTACATTCTCTGCCGCTTCGAAATCTACCCTGTGCTTCCCAAAGTATTCCATCGGATTTCACCCTTATTCTCCTTTCAATGATTTTCCCATACGTTTCAGCTGCTAAGCTGAATAAACTGATGGCCCTGTAGTTGGCACAGTCCATACGTGATCCCTTGCCTTTGTATAAGGGCGCGATGATTGCGTATCTCCAATCGGTCGGAGCCCTTCCGGTTCTCCAGCATAATTAATAAAAAGCTCAAAAACCAGAAAGCATCCCTAACGTAGGTGCCACTTAGTTGATCATCTCAGCTCAGGAAATCGACATGGTTACCATCAGCTGACTTTCCATTTTTCAATCTTCTTATCGACCATTCAATCTCATCCATGGTAATAGCCGAGTCAGTTACAGACTAATTAACAGTGCCAGTGTCCAGGACATAATCATACATTTCTTTTAAATATTCATTTCACCGTTCTAAAACTTCCTGAGTATTAGCAAGCGTTCAACTTTAAAAAAGCCACCGTACTACCAGAGGTACGGCCAGGGGTACGGTGGGTCGGAAGCGCAAAACAGTGTAACTAGAAATATTAAAGAGCAATAATTTACATTGATGTAGCATTGCTTTAACACAAATCTTTTGAACTTAGCCAAGGTTATCAAGTGTCCAAATTAAAATCGACCTTCCGACTTGTTCAGACAAACCGGAAAATGTACTGAGCCTATTCATTCAATTCAAACAATTTATTTCAGAAAACAAGTTTTACAAACACGGGTCCGTAGATATATATCTAAGTGTAGGTATAATGGGCTCAATGTCAGCTTTAGAGCTCCCCGTACCAACCTCCAACCTCACCCGTACGTGGTGCACCCTGCTTACCAACAGACGATGTTCTGGCGGAAGAGAGGTAGGGCAGGACATCTGCCCGACCTCTACCTCACAGAAAACAGCAGGCAAATATCAAGCCCCAGGAGAGTTGTTATGTTCCTGCGAGTGAGGTCACCAGAAGATGAGGAGTTGCTGTGCTAACAGCAGGGGTTGCGACGCGCTAGCGACATACTTTTTGTTGCTAGCGTTCATTGGCTACGGTAACCGCTTTACATCAGGCGGACCGCATGCTTGTTTGCTATCTAGTATAAACAACAAACAAACATCAAATAGGTACACATGATATTATAAACTTATCCTTATTTCTCCTCTACCCAAAGGTTGTCTGGATGAGATCGCATCGCGATAAGACCGCCCTTATACTGCTACTTTATTGTTTTTGATTTTATGTATTTTTCTTTTGGTGCAATAAAGTGTATTGTATTGTATTGTATAAACGTAGCTTTAACTAATTCCACGTGGAGTCATCGACGTGTAGCACGTGTCGTTAGATAGTCCTCCTTTTTTTTTTATTTAGTTCAGCATAGTGGCCCCTCTTTGCCTGATGGTAAGCGAAAGAGGAGCCCAAATCGCAACTGCAACTGACAGCATACTACATCCCGCATCCTGTCAGTTGACGCTGCCATGCTGACCCGCAAAATGCTCCTTCACGCTTCGTTTGAAGGATCCCATATTGTAGGAAGGAGGGAACACATGTGCAGGCAAGGCGTTCCACTTTTTGATGGTACGACAAAGATAGGAGTTGCCGAACTTTTTGGTACGCGAAGAGATATTCTCAACTGTGGAACTATGACATCGCAAGCCCGCACGTGTGGTTCTATGACGGAAGGGTGAGGGTGGGATAAGGGAAAACAGTTGTTCAGAGCACTCGCCATGGTAAAGGCGGTAAAATACGCTTAGAGAGCCTATGTCCCTACGGAGTTGAAGAGGTTCTAGGCTTTTGGTGACCTCTTCGTCGTCAATTATGCGGATAGCCCGTCGCTGCAACCTATCGAGAGCCTCAAGAAGATACTGTGCGGAGCCGTCCCAGAGATGCGAGCAATACTCCACGCAGGCCCGAACTTGTGTCTTATAAAGCAGACAAAGTTGGTCCGGCGTGAAGAACCGGCGCACCCTGTTCAGGACTCCGAGCTTTCTTGAGGCTATTGAGATGAGGCTCTCGATGTAATAACGCTGGTTAAGGTCGCAATGAATACCCATACCCAGCATGTTCAGGCTATCACGCATACTGAGGGAAGCACCCTGAAGACTGGGAGTGGGAAGGAAGGGGGACATTTTTGTTGTAAACGCGCAAACCTGAGTTTTCTCGGCATTAAACTCAACCAGGTTATTGGAACCTCATTTACTAATGAGATCCAAAACCCGATTCAGTTCAACGACAAGACTCTCACGCCTCTCACCGATTTCTGTCCGACCAGCACCAGGCCGACCGAAATATCTATTTTTTTTTTTATTTATTTATTTAATGCAGTATGTACAGAGTTTAGCATAAGCCTGAACTACAATACATAGACCCTGTAAGGGTATTGCAACATTATATAAGTTATTCAATACATATCGCCCATGGACCGTACTGTCATCTGCATAGCAATGAATATTACCAAGTGGCAGCATGTCATTGATATGCAGAAGAAAGAGGGTGGGCGATAGAACGGAGCCCTGTGGGACACCGGCATTCACTGACATGAACCGCGAAGCGCATCCATCTGCAAGGACGCGGATTCTACGCTCATGCAGGAAGCCAGCAATCCAATTACAAAGCTGGAGGGGCAGACCGTATGCCGGAAGTTTGGAGAGAAGTGCTTTGTGCCAGACCCGATCAAACGCCTTGGCGTTATCTAGGCTGACTGCCATGGATTCGCCATATTTATCGATTGCCTCCCCCAGAGGTGCGTCACATACACTAGAAGATCACCCGTTGATCGTTTCGGTCTAAAACCATACTGACGATCATTGATTATGGAGTGATCTTCTAGGTAACGGCAATTAAAAAGTTACGGCAATGGGGCGGTAATTCGATGGGACAGAACGGTCTCCCTTTTTGGGGACCGGCTGCACATTAGCCTCTTTCCAAGCATCCGGAACGGAACCGGTCGAGTACGAGAGGCGGAAGAGGCGCGTCAGCACCGGAGACAACTCCGCTGCACATTTTTTAAGAACAATCGCTGGGATACCGTCAGGACCACTGGCTTTTCTGACATCGAGTGACTGTAGTTCAAAACGCACATCGCGCTGCCTGATGTGGATATCAGGCATAACGGATCCACTGGAGGGTATTGTTGGTGGTTGCGTGCTACAGTCATCGATCCGGGAGTTAGCCGCAAAGAGGCTGGCCATAAGATTGGCTTTCTCCTGCGGCTGATGAGCCAGTGAGCCATCAGGGCATCGCAGCGGTGGCAGCGAGGGCTGGCAGAAGTTGGCCTGCACGGCTTTGGACAGTCGCCAGTAGCTACGCGATCCAGTAGGGTGCGCCACTAGTTCCGTGCCGACTCGTGTAACGCGCTGGGCGTCCGCTCTTATGTATGCCCTCTTGCAGATCTTGGTGGCAGTGTTGTAGGCTGATTTCAGTGAGTTAGTATTCGGATCTTTAAGGGCGCGACCCCTGATCCAAGCGCGATACGCCGCCTGTTTGTTACTAACGGCTTCAGCGCATTCGCGATTAAACCAAGGGCGTCTCCGGCTTTTGATGACGACATCGGAGTGGGGAATGTAGTATTCCATGCCAACGCCGATCTCATCAACAATGGCCGCAGCACTCGCCGTTAGATTCTTCTCACTGAAACAGCGCTGCCCCCATGGGACGGAAGCAAAGTAGTCGCGCATACCGTCCCAATCTGCTGACGAGTAGTGCCAGACACGCCGCCCAACCTCTGTGGGTTGTGGCGGAATCGCACTTGGCAATTGCACCTCGGAACTTCCGAAACACTATCCCCTCTAATTTTTCCCTCATGACGGTCTACAGATGATGAGTCGGAACCCTCACCACAAAGCAACTTAAATAAACTTAATAGCGAGATTCCAGTGACTCGAGTCTCAAGATTAAGTAGGCCTTCTTCTTCATATAGTCTACTACCTCCTCGATTCGATTTTGTTGACCACTGTAGTCGGAAACGTACAACCGCGTCGATGATATTTCGGTGGTTCAGTCTTTACGGTGCCGTAGTAGGCATAGTAGTTGCGATTGGAGAGCTTCTTCCTCTTCTTCTACTGTCCTATGGTCGGACTTTTGAGATTTATACTTCTTTTACCACCTCAGTGGGAAACAAGCAGACGGCCTACCCGATTTAAAGATACAAAGAGTGTTACCGTATTGCTAGTTTTATAGTATTGCTAGATGATGTTATAATATCTCACGAGCTGACCTTTTTTTATGCAATGTCGGGAGGCAAACACGGCGCTCCTAATGTTACCGTAGCCTATAAACTTTCACAACACATTAAGTATAACTTGGAGCTCGGTGGCGCAGTTGTGAATGACGCAACTTTGACACCAACGCTCGTGGGTTCAATTTTCACATAAGACAGACACGTGTGTGCATGAACATGTCATTTTGTCTTGGTCTGGATGTTTTATGAGAGGTAAGGCGAATCAAAGTAAACATTCGTTCATGTGAATTATTGAGATTTTCAGTAACATTATCATGATGAGTGTTTGCTGTATACTAGGTTATTTCTCACCTATTCTGTCGTTAACCTGTGCTTTCACTCTAGCAGACAGCCGAACACTCAATAGTTTCTCTACAGTTACGCTTGAAAGTCAGTTATCCTATTGTTTGGACCGTCGAGATGAAATAGTTTTTGTTATATGCGAATGCATTAACTCATCCATTAATTAATTAAGAACCCTGAAAGTATTTCAATCAGTATTTTCGTCAGTGGCCTACGGTTGGATTGAAAATATTGGCCGCTGTCAAACCACAACTAAGTTCATTATAGTTAAGCATTGAGAAGAGTACGGATTGACATAGTGTATACAGCTTTATTAACTCGCAATATCGACTATCGATTTTGAAATTATCAATAATTTGACAATACTGTGAAACTGGAGTATATTTATAGTGTTACAAAAGCAGCTCTACAAACAATGCAGGCGTAATTATAGGTTTGTAGGTTTTCGTGTTGTACCAATTAAGAAAACCCACATTTTGTTTTTGTTAAAAAATATGTCACGAAAGGTCAATGTCCAGTAGCCAGCGGCGTTTGATAATTAGCTGATATGATTTGATTTACTAAATGGGTATGTTTTTTGTAATGGGTACATCATGTACATATCCCCTGCAAAATTAGTCGAATTAATTATGTTACACTCTTTATGTGTGCGAAAAAAAATAAATTAGTAAGAGATGAATACAAACACATTTGCAACAATGTAATATAACAGTTTATTTACAATAATTAACACAAATTTATGAACAAGTTATGAATCCTAATACCTGTTTAATTTTAAATTATGTACACGATTTAACTGTAACTGTTAATAGCATTACAAATTGTATAAATACAAAATTAGTTTGATTGATAAGTACTCAAAATTTAGCTTGATACACTTATATTCTATTATGTCACAATAAAACCAATTAAGTGCGAGTCGTAATCGCGCATTGAAGGTTTAATGGACCTCAGTTTATCTGTGATGAAGGGACCCATACCTGGTGGAAACAAATGATTTGACTTAAACCTGGTACTAAAGGTACGCTGGATTACAAATTAGTCAGACCTAACTTAGGCAAGCTCGAATCTAGCCTACGCTCTTGGACCAAAAATATAAGATTGTATATTATTTTGACTGCCACTTAGTAAATTCTAATGTGCAAATTCAATTATATGTGTTAATTTTTCAGTAACGGATGGCGCTTTTGTTTTATATGTTGTCGTTATGATATGTACCAATTTTAATTACAATGTATTTTCAATACCTAAACCATGATCCTACAAAATTCGTGATGACCTATTAAGCACTACCAATATATATCTTCATTAATCTATTTGAAGCACATACTCTATAGGTTTTGTTGCTTGTACTTACAGGCAGAATTGAAACGTAAAGCGTAGCATCTTATTTGAATAACCTATAAAATATCGCAAAACTTTAAAATCTTATAAATTATACATTATATTATACATATTATATAAATAACTTTAAAATCTTATAAATAAATTTGCGTTGCTGAATGTAAGTAAATTTTCATATTCGCAATCTAACAACAAACATCTTCATATATTTAATACAAATTCAATTGTCAGCTGTAATATAATTATGTACATAGAAATTCATTGTTGTATAAAACTTTATTGTAAAATAATAAACATTACAGTGTTTAAATACATGTACATGGTTTGGTAGGAATTAGTATTATACAATGGCGTACTTGTCCCATTAGGGATCTCTTCCAGTCAACCATAGAGAAATTGAAACATTGAATTATATATTATGTTGAAATGCTCATGTGTATTAAAGTCTAGTACAATTCGATAGTAGTAATTTGTAGTCTATAGTAAACTTAGGAAGAAGTAATTCTAATAGCAAAATTAGAAATTCCAATTTTGTAGATATATTTACATTTCAAGGACAACTTGATCATTCTATATAATAATACAGAATGGCTATGTTTATACGTGTGTCTTTGAATATGCGAACATAATGTTGTGGTAAATTGACTCCAGAACTATTGAGACGATTTTTTTGTGTATATGTCTTGACGTAACTTGGCCTGATCTCCAATCCATCGAACAGGCTAATAATCTTTCAGTAGTATTTCAGTAATTTAGAAAGTATGACATATTTACACCCCTTAAAATATAAAATATTATGGTATATGTTGGTATAATATTTGCTACTACGTCAATCACTTAATCTTAGAAACCAATTTGTGAATTTCTAATAATGGTAGAATTTAAATTTCTTGTTATCTTTAATTATTTTATTATAATTTTGGTACATTTGTTATATATATATTATACGCCATTACCCTACACAACAGTCTAATATCAATGCTATCACACTTCCAATTACATGTTATTAATTAAATTATAAATTATACTATCGAATTTTCTTAACGTAATTAGATTCGGTGTCGCCATTACTAAGTGTTGGTGATCCATTTACATATTTTGAATAATTTCCGTTTATAATGTCGCTGTTGGATTTTTTTATTCCTCCGTTTCCAGTGTTAGTTGCAGCGTTCATTTTGTTTTTACAATATGATTTTACATAGAAGTCACCAAACAAGTATAAGAAGAGTATTCCGTTACCGGATATAGTATATGATAAGATGATCGAAGGTTGACATTCGCTGAATATTTTATTTGCGAAAAAATGTATGAGTACCATAAGGAATTGCACCTGAAATGAAAAAAAAAAAGAAAATGAAACATATGCCAGTACACACTGAACAGGATATATGATTTGGGTATAATCAAAGGGCTCTCTTGTACAACCGACTGACCACAACAAACTAATTAAATACAATAATGTATTGGAGGACAAGTTGCCATTATTGAATTGTTTCACATTATATTGAAAAGTAAAAAGATTATTATTACAAATAAATTTAAGTTTAATGATTGTGCAACTACAGGCATCTTGAGACATAGTATATTTTTTATTGTTATTTTTATAAAAAGTCGGGAGGCTTACAAGCATTCAGCCCATCTGATGTAAAGCTTACTGCTTTAAGTAAGCTGTTATTTGACTGCGGTTTTCTGCAAGATGGAGGTACTTCCCCAGACGGGCTGCTTTGATGCGTCGTATTTCTCTTAAATACACCCAGACCAAGACAAACAGACATATTCATGCAAGAAACTGTTTGTCCTATATGGGAATCGAACCCACGAGCGTTGGTGTAAAAGCAACGTAACAGGGCGTTTCACCACTGTGCGACCGATCTCGTCAATAGTAATAAAATGTTAGATTTACATGCAGAAAAGACTTCTAGATTTGACCTAGACTTTGCTATAAAATATTTAAAAATGTTTAAAAAGTTGCAAAATTCAATATATCAAGAGAACAAAACTAAGAAGTCAATAAAGAACACCAATGTTACATTTATACGGGATATTGTGAATAAAGAAACAAGTAAACAGAGATCACGGGATATTAAGTACCCTGTAAGAGATAACAATCAAACTACTGTTAAACAAGTAGTAAATTTATTTGGAGACTACATCATCAATATCCCTTACATTACCACTGACTCCCTTATCTCATCTTTGCATGTTGTTTTTGCCTTTTAGCTCTGTCTCAAACAAGTAAATGATCGATCGCAACGACCAATCCCGTCGTGTGTATAGCGGTCATTTGAAACGATTGATCATCACGATTTCCTTTCGATTGATCGAAGCGACGAGTCTTACCGTATATGGCGCATTTAAGCTTTCTGACGTCTAGATGATCAGATCAATTTTGTACTTAACTCATACCATTGACTTGCCCGAATCTATTGACATGTCACTCTTATATTAGCTTCAATCTTCATCGGTCACCTTAGAAGGGCATCCTTCGCGCAAATCGTCAACGAGCTTGCTCCGACCTTGTTTAAACTCATTAAACTAGTTGAACAGCTTCATCATGAAATGCCAATGGAAGAAGAAAAATAATATCATTGTTGTTGATTAAGACTCCAACGAAAAGTGTAATAAATCATAGACAGAAAATTTTCTCTTGTCAAATTTATTTCGACGCAGGACGGGTAGTTTTTAAATTGCCGTCAACTTGTAAAAACAAATGACGACGTGTGAATTCTATCTACAGCTTTGGAAAGAGTTCTTTATTCGAAATTTAAATAAATTTTTCATTGGTATCTTTTCTTGCAGGCCAATTCTAATAATTTTAATTTAAACGTATATTGGTAGAGAGCGACTACTATGCAATAGCAAAATTTTGGGCTACTTCATACAATTTAATAGAGCAGATGCTTGCGCGCAATTAATATTTTTAGTATTTTCACAACTGTAACAGTAAGAGTTGTTCATATTGCCCAGCATCTGACCATCAACTGAGGTAGTATCCCTCAGCTATTGTTCAGATGCGAACATTTCAATTATGCCACAGCTGTACGGTTCTAAGACTAATTTTCTTTTGACACTGCTGACATATATTATTACAGTAGCAAAACTTCAAAGAAATCTCAGAAACACAGCACAGCTGTAAGATTCTAAGAAACATCATACACTACCTAGACGTGATCAGTCGTTTCAAAGTGTGTCTATGTTTAACTATATGCTATGTTGAACAGTAATGCTCCTACTACTTTAACGTCAGCATCGGTAGTTATGTCACAAAAGGCCTAATTGCATTCTGATGATCTTGGAGGAGTGGTAATTAATACGACTTTAGCGCTAAGCCTCGTGAATTAGATTCTCACACAGGTAAAAATTTGTGTACATGAACATGTCTGTCTTGATCTGTGTATTTTTATGAGATGTAGAGCGCATCAAAGCATCACGACTAGGGAAGTACCTTCACCTGAAAGAAAATCGCAGCGAAATAAAAATTCCCTGAAGGGTTGTTGTGCCCCTACTAGTGAGCGAAGCGGACAGTAGTTATGGTGTCTGCAGCAGGGATTGTAACACTATGGCGATATTTTCTGTATTGCTGATCATCATAGATAACTACTTTATTTTTAGGGTTCCGTACCCAAAGGGTAAAACGGAACCCTATTACTGAGACTTCGCTGTCCGTCCGTCCGTCCGTCTGTCACCAGGCTGTCTCTCACGAACCGTGATAGTTAGACAGTTGAAATTTTCACAAATGATGTATTTCTGTTGCCGCTATAACAACAAATACTAAAAAATAGAATAACATAAATATTTATGGGGGCTCCCATACAACAAACGTGATTTTTTTGCTCGTATTTGCTCGACATTGATAACGGCAACAGGTAGACGCTTAAATTAAAATAAAATAATTAAATTAAAATAAAAGAAATATTTAAGGGGGGCTCCCATACAACAAACGTGATTTTTTTGCCGTTTTTATAGATAGTGGTACGGAACTCTTCGTGCGCGAGTCCGACTCGCACTTAGCCGATTTTTTTATAAAACGTCGGAAGGCATAATAAGCATACGGTACATCTGATGTGAAGCGGTTACATGAAATGTACCTGATGTGAGTCTATGAACGCTTTTTCATTCCGTATCACTAGCCCGATGTCTTCTCTGCTGCTAACACAGCAACTACTTCTTAGGAGCTTACTGGTGACTTCACTCACACGCAAGAACACAACAACCATCTAGCGAATTGTTATTTGGCTGCGGTGAACCCTTCTGCGACTAAACCCTTTTATTTAATTACTTACCAATTGCATTCTTGTAATGTATTTTTTCCACCACAAATACTTGGCCAACGAAGGGAACGCTGATAATCCATAATAAGCATACATAATAACGTGAACGAACGAGTTGAGGGTTCCCAAGAATATAGTGCTGTAGGATGGTTCGAATTTCAGTGTTAGCCAAGTGGATATCACCATTATGGTGTGGTGATAGACGTGGAGGAAGGTCACTTGGTTATTTTTCTTGCGGAGAACAAAGAATATTGTGTCCAGCAGTTCCGATACTTTCGCCAAGAAGTAAACGTGCATACCGTGTGTAATCTGGAATTTGAACAAAACGATGTTAAGTAAACATATCTACATACTATAAAAGAAAGTCCCACGTCGCGTCTTACTGTCTGTCTGTTCGCGGTAAACTCAAAAACTACTGACCAGATTTTCATGCAGTTTTCACCATAGACAGAGGGATTCTCGAGGAAGTTTTAAGTGTATAATTTGTTAAGGTTTTGAGTAAATCGGTTGAAATATGCCGATAATTGCTGAAAATGTCGGAAAAAGTCAAGCCGGCTGGGACCTTTCATCGTATATGATACGGATATATAGTGTTAAACCTTATCAACTTAAATATGTTAGTAGGCATAATGTGCTCCATCCGTGCGAAGGCGGGGCGGGTCGCTAGTTTTGAATAAATGTTGACGCGCTCGGTAGCGCAGTGGTTAGTATCACTACTTTGACAACAAAGTGTTTGTGTATAGAAACATTCTGTTTGTCTTACACTGAGTATTTTTATGACAGGTAGGGCACATCAAGGCAGCCCGTTTAGGGAAGTACCTTCACCTCGTAGAAAGCCATAGTCAAATAACAGGCAGAACAGAAAAGCGAGCCGGCCGCATGCCTATTTTTCTTACCAATACGGTTCAAGCATACTCCTACTCTTGCTGTACGAAAAAAAATACAATGCTTTTGAAGGAGAGAGCAGGTCACTCCTTCAACGCAACCTATCCACACGGTAGATGCAGGTTCTTCTACAAAGATCACAAATAACTATACGGCTTGCCTGATGGCAAGCAATTACAGTAGCCTATGGACACCAGCAACACCAATCAGTTCCACTCTTAAGCTTTTTAGGGCATAACATGCTGAGCTAATTTTCATTCCAATGTACTTTAGTTCTTCATTCTAATTTAGGCGAGAGTCGATATGGATGCCTAGGAATTTCACAGATACTCTAAGTCATATGTTCAGCATTTAATCTGATATCCATGGTATGGATTTACCGGAGGGAGACTTTGTACAAAAGTCGTCTGCGTGGGTACCTCTGTCTCACCTATTTCTGCCGCCAATACGCTATACTGTTAAGCTCAACAGTGTTTTGGGTTGATATAATGGCTAATTTATCATCTGCAAAGACCACAAGTCTGATTTGAGGTATGGGGTTGTATACAAAAGTTATCAAGTCATTCGAAAAACCGATGAAAAATATTGGTCCCAGGATGGAGTCTTGTATGCCTCTAGCAATTTTGACCCATATGTTTTTTTCGCATTTATTCTCCATATATTTCAACTCTTCAAACTTATATCTATTAGTTAAATCAGACTGAAGAAGTTGTAGGACTTCTTGGAGTTTCGTGACCCCCAGTATCAAAAGCTGGGCTTAAGTCCAAAATCAGCCCAGAGACTATTTTTCTATTCAGATCCGTAAAGGCATCATCAATCAATGTATCTACTGCCTCACCAGTTCCAATATTCATCTGGTACAATAGGCGACTAATTCCATCATCAGTTCTTCAAATTTATTGAAAGTATGTATGTATGTATGTATATGTATGTATATCTTCACGCCAGGTCCCTTGCGGGGTAGGCAGAGAGAACCGAGCGCCATAAGACGCGGTCCTTACACACTTCACTCGCTTTTTTCACATTCATAGCTCTTTTCATGCACGCTCGCCGGTTCCTAAGGCTCCTGTCATCACCTTCTGATAAAACACGACCAATTTGGTCATGGTAGGTTAGTCTTGGTCTTTCTCGGCTCCTACATCCTCTCACTTTCGCATTGTATATCTGTTTCGTCATTCTTTCATCTTGCATTCTTTCTACATGTCCGAACCAACGGAGCATGCCCTTTCTTATCTTAACACCGACACTCTCTTTCAGTCCAACTCTCTTTCGTACGTCATCATTTCGAACGCGGTTAGCAAACGTTATGCCACAAATTTTTCGCAGTGCTCGCATCTCGACCGCATTTATTCTACTTTCATGCTCTTCCTGCCATACCCAGCTCTCACTTCCATAAGTTAGCGTTGGGATTAACACCGCGTTGTGTACAGCGAGCTGTGCCTTCTGGCTTAGATTTCGGCCAATGCCAAACAGTTTACCCAACGCTCCATTCACGCTATTCCCTGCACTCACTCGTCTCTCCACATCAGCGGTGTACCTTTCATCGCATCTAAAAGCGCTTCCAAGATATACAAACTCATCCGCTTGCTCCAACACTACATCATCAACCGTAATCCTAGTGTTCGTTCTGGTTGTGTCTCTTTCAAATACCATTATTTTGGTTTTCTTCGCATTCAATTGTAAGCCTTTCTTCATACAATCGTCTTTCATTGTTGTAACTAGTGTTTGCAGTTCGGATGATGATTCTGCTATTAATACCGCGTCATCTGCATAAAGCAGGCAGTTAACCACTGAGCCACCCATTCGCATTCCCACACTCATATTTCTCTTTCTCTGAAGACAACTGTCCAGATATAGGATGAATAGCCGAGTCGACAGCACGCATCCCTGTCTGACACTAATATTGGTATCAAACCAGGGTGATAAGCTGCCGTCCACTCTCACACATGCTGTGCAATCCTCATAAGTGGATTGCACAGCACGTAGAAGGTCAGCGTCAATCCCATATCTGGGCAAGATGTTCCAGAGGTTCTTTCGCACGAACCTATCAAATGCTTTTTCAAGGTCCACAAAACCGCAGAAAACCTTCTGGTCCATAGCCAGATGCTTTTCCACGATATTGCTGAGCGAAAAAACTTGATCCGTACATCCTCTGCCGCTTCGAAATCCCCCCTGTGCTTCCCAAAGCATTCCATCGGATTTCACCGTCATTCTCCTTTCAATGATTTTTCTATACACTTTAGCTGCTAGGCTGATCAAACTGATGGCCCTATAGTTGGCGCAGTCCATACGTGAGCCCTTGCCTTTATACAAGGGCACGATGACTGCGCGTCTCCAATCGCTCGGAACTCTTCCGATTGTCCAGCATAATTTGCTCAAAAACCAGAAGGCGTCCCTAACGTAGGTGCCACCCAGTTTGATCATCGAAAAAATCAGCTGTTACCATATCGATTCCCGCTGACTTTCCATTTTTCAAACTTCGTATCGACCATTCAATCTCATCCATGCTAATGTCTTCATGGTGCACTGCCGAATCAGTCACAGACTCATTCACAGTGCCAGTGCAATTCTGGAGTGAATTTCTAAAATATTCACTCCAGAATTGCAATCCAGTGTTGGACTGGCAGGGTCGCGACGTGCACGCTTCTGGTACCGACCCCAAAGTACTGGTATCAATTTAAAACTTCAAAAGTTTTACGATTGCATACTTTTAAAGTTTTAAATTGATTAGGAAAAATCCCATGTTTGTAACATTTATTATAAAAGATAGTTATTAGTTCCGTCAATAAAGACACATTTCATTTAAAAACAGTTATCTGTATTTTTTTCCAACCGTGTGGTTTTTTATTTTCAATTTTGGATATAATCTTAGTAATTTCCGCCGCTCTGGCACTTGCTTACGACACATATATGGAGTAACGGTACCACCGGGTTTGATCCGGTTAAAAAACCTTTTGACGCCTTTTTTGAAGAACTTTATGCTTGTCCCTTGGAAAAACCTCGCCAGGGAGTTCATTCCACAATTTAAGAGTTCTCGATCGAACTCGACAAAATAACAACTCTATGGAGGGTTGCCGTATTACTGCGAGTGAGTTAGGTCACCAGCAAACTTCTAAAAACTTCTAAGCTGCGTTAGCAGTAGAGGTGGCATCGCCCGAGTGACACTTCAAGTGTTCCAAGCGTTCATAGGCTACTCTTTACATAAGTTTGACCGTATGCTTGTATGACTCCCGTCGTTGTATAAAAAGAAACTTCAATGGAACCGCAAAGTACTAGGCAGTGTATAAGCTTGACAACATATCATTGATATGTAACTTTAAGCACTTCAGGGGTCTTCAGGGAAGACACAGAAACATAATCCCGTTCCTCTCGGATCACTGAGGCGATCAGTCGTGTAAAGCGGTCTCCGCTGTGTATTTTTTCTAAAAACAATATTTAAAATATTTAATTAAACACCAGTGCGACGGTAATAAAATACACAACATACTACAGCCTGAGTGAGATAGACTCATTCTACTATACTTCATAACTGTGAGGTCTCAATATATTGGACGGAACAAGGCAGTACCGATAATTAAGCATTGAACAAGACCCCTGTCGGTTGATGCGTGATTTGGACCATTGCAACAACGTAAACTTTTCACCAATTGTAATAAGATTGTTTTTAAGTAAACTTGACGAAAGTCAAAGTCAAAATCTTTTTATTCCGTAAAAATGGCTACATTTGTTTGGAATCGTCACAATTTTTTCCCTACCGTGCAGTTCATGACTAGGTGAGCACTGATAAAAATACTGCCAAAAAACTCAGGCATCCCTCTTTTGGTATCCAAACAAATATACATAATTTATTAATTACATTATAATTGGATCGACTCAATCCCAGGCATTTTTATCATTAATATAGTCAGATACTTTATAATATGCCCTGCTACACAATTTGGCTTTAATGGTAGTTTTAAATTTGTTTATTGACAATTCTCTTATATTGCTAGGAAGTTTGTTATAGAACCGTATACATTGCCCCATAAAAGAATTACTTATTTTGTGGAGACGGCTTGGATGTAACACAAGATTATGCTTATATGATATTACAATAAAATGCCTATTGACCACCGCCGCCAATGCCACCCGCTTCTAATGTAGCGAAACACAAACATTACAAAACAGATTGTAATATGGCTACACATTCCGACTCGGAATTAAATAAAAATCCCGCGAGACGCCCTAAAAGGAATAGGGAGGATATGGAAGACATAGGTTTATCTACGTTTAAGACTGAGATGCTCAATATGTATAAAGCGCTTGAATTGAAACAGGAATGTTTTGCGTCCATGCAATCATTAATCGAACAAATCAAAGAACAAAACGTCAAATTACAGGAGTCAGTTGAATTCACTGCCTCTAAATTTGACAGAATATTAGAAAGATTGACTCGCCTGGAAGAAAACAAAAAAGAAGATAAAAACCATATATAATTATTAGAAGACAGGATAGAACAATTAGAAAAACAGGCTCGATCGGCGAGTGTTGAAATCAGAAACATTCCTAAAAACCAGTCTGAAAACAAACATGACAATGATGATGATGATATGTCTGACATAATAATGACTATTGACAATATAATTCAAGCCCCCCACATCTAAAACTGAGATTAAAGATGTGTTTCGCACACAGTCAAAATCTATTAACAAGCCGATTATTGTGGAGTTCACTACGACTGTAACCAAGGAAAAGTTTATTAAGTGATCAAAAGTTTTCAATAAGCAGCAGAAAGAAGATAAATTAAATACTGCACAACTATCCATTGAAGGACCTAGGAGACCTGTCTACATCTCTGAAAATTTAACCACCAAAAGCAGGCGCCTGTATCACCTAGCCAGAGAACACGCTGCGCTGCACAAATATAAATTTTGCTGGACATTTGGTAAGGTTCTCCTGCCAAAGAACGAGGGCTCACCGTTGATTGGCATTAACGCTGAAAGTGATCTGCAACTCCTGGGAACCGGAGGTAACATGTGACTAGGTGTATCGCAACATCTACGACTTTTCCTCACACATGAAATTATTTTTTTATTAAACCAGTATACTACTAGTATTAAGGCATGCATACTCCTGTTTTTTGTTACTGCACACTATTCATTCGCACACACAGACATATACAAAAAGAATAGAACATCACCATTACTACAAAAAATTACCATAACATACATATTCCACAAACACACAATTCCAAAGGTAGTACTAATTAAAATTCATATACTGTCAATTATATTATGCTTAAATCATACCGTCTACTCTAACACAGGAATACCTATGCTTATACTTCATATCCAATTATACCAGCCGGTGACATCACCACAGCAAAAACAGTTACACGGTTAAAAGAAATACCGATTTACTTGAATCAAAATATTGTCAGTACGGACGCTGCAAAGCGTTCGAAACGTCAGGTTCAATAAAATAAATAAAGCACGCGATACTTCCGTTAAAAATTGTTTAATTTAATTTGACGAAGATACTGATTTTTACACGGAGCGACTGCGGTCAGACCTACTCAATCCAGAGGCAAAATCTAAAAATCATTTGTAGTATAAGGTACAATAGGATTGACATATATAACTCCTGTCGAACTATTTAAAAGTGGAACGCCTTGCCTGCACATGTGTTTCCTCCTTCCTACAACATGGAATCCTTCAAACGAAGCGTGAAGAAGCACCTTGCGGGCCAGCATGGTAGCGTCAACTGACAGGACACCGTAGTCCTTTGTCAGTTGCCGCTGCAATTTGGGCTCCCCTTTTCGCTTACCAACAGGCGAAGAGGAGCCACTATGCTGAGCCAATATAAAAAAAAAAAAAAAAAAAAACTCCTTTGAAAATAAAGAATAAGAAAAAAACGAGTGTGCTTTAGACCACACGACTGAAGTAAAACTTCTTTAGCTCCATAGTGTGATACAGACAATAGGCCTGCACTGTGTCTTACATATACGAAACTTAACTCGCTATGAGAGAAAGAGAGAAAGAAAACGTGTGCAAGCAGCTTTCTCTCTTGCCCCTACAGTAATATACGAAACGTAACTCTCTCTCTCTTTCTATCTTCACTAACTTATATCACCCTCTCAACTTCCGTTCGCCTCGCCTGATCACATTTTTCGTAACGCTCTCGTCACGCATTCACCAGCTTACTCCCCAAGTCAAGCGTGCGTAAAGTAGTTTCACTTTAAAAATCAATACATAATTATTTATGTGTCCTGAAAATTAATAGCCCTGAAAACTAAATGCCTATGTCTATAAGAATCTGGCTCTCTAGGTAATTATCAAGTTAGAGTATCGGTGTTAAAATAACAAAAGGCATGCTCCGGTGGTTCGGTCCTGTAGAAATAGTTCGGAAGGAAAGAATTACTAAACAGATGCACAGTGTGAAAGTGTAAGGATGTAGGAGTCGAGGAAGAGCAAGTTTGACCTTCCATGACCAAATTGGCCGTGTTTTTCCAGAAGGTGACGTCAGAAACCGGTGAACGTGCACGACAAAAGCAACGAATGTTAAAGAAGCGAGTGAGATGGGTAAGAATCGTGTCATATCGCACTCGGTTCCCTCTGCCTATCCCGCATAGGAATTGGCATGAGCAAATATACTGAGTATTGTGAGCTTCCTTTGAATTTTTTAACGGTGTAAGATAAAAATAATTACTCTATAAACACCTTTACAATGACATAATTCTATCACTAAGGTGACAAACACATACAGCGTGCCTGATGGTAACCAGTCACCGTAGCCTATGGATTTTTGCAACACTAGAGGTGTCGTCGACCTTGAAATTCATCATTTGAATATTATTTATATTTCATTTATTTATATGTTTGCAATGATTTTCGAAGAAACTGTGAAAAAGCATCGATGATAAATAAAAAGATGCGTGCCTCGTTGATTCGGAAATGTAGAAAAATAGCAAAATGAAAAAATAACAAAGCAAATATATATATATGCGAAAGTGGATGTATGTAAGAAAAGAAAATTCTGATATCAACATAAATAACTAATTTTCGTCAAAATATCCTTTACATTATTTTATAAAGCGGTTACTGTAGCCTATGAACTAGTTTGCTGACTCTAAGAATGGTAAAAAAGAATAGCAGGTAAGTTCCGTTTGGCATGATTTCTTATCTTCAATTTTTGATACATTCTTAGTAATTTCAGCCGCTTCGAAAAACCGTATCCGTAGCCTATGAACATGTTTGCTGATGACTCTTAAGAATGAAAAAAAAAAGAATAGCAGGTTAATTCCGTCATAAAAAAAATATACGTTAATTTGAATTATGACATTAAAGGCATAAAACATGTAATATTTCCACATTGTATAGTATTGTAGTCATTAATTTGTCGTCACGTAACAATTGACCCAATAATTTACTAATGACATAAAATTAGGGTCAATGATCTAAGTGAGTGCTAAATGGTCAAATCTGGAACTTGAAATACAAATAGCATATTGTCCATCCACAAACAATCTACTTCGTTGTTGTGTTCCTGCGAGTGAATTATATTAAAAAAGGGCTTTCAATGAGACGAGTTCCATTCTAAGAGTCGTAAGCAAAAGTGTTCATAGGCTACGGCTACGGTTTTGTTTTTTGGAGCAGCTGAAATTACAAAGATTGTAACAAAAACGGAATATAAAAAATGGTAAACACTCCAGTCTTTACTTTCCCAACCAATCGAGCGATAAGTATCCCCCTCTTTTATGCCGTTATCCCTTTATCCTTTAAGTTTTTGTACTGGAAACATGTATGTGCATGAATTCGTCACGTTTGGCAGTTTTGGAGGCAGGCAAATAATATTTACGTGGTTGAATCGACAATTAATGAAATTTTAATAGAAACTATCCTATGATCATAAATCCCATGATCTATGTCTGTTAAAATAAGATACACGATAACGATGTGTGACTACGGAGCGACAAAACAGACCTTTACTTTAATTACAACCTGTTCATATAAGGCTTTTTTTATACAACTAGATTGGCAAACTAGCATGCGGCCCGCATCAGATGGTAAGCGGTCACGCAGCCTTTTGACGCTCGCTACACCACGGGGATGTTACTCGCGCGCTGCCAATCTTGTGACCTAAAGATGTTTCGTCACAGTACACAGTAATTTCTCTGCCATATCTCACCCTTCAACACAACCGGAACACAGCGACCTGCCCTGGCTTCGCACGGGTAGTAGAGTGTACAAATGTACAAATGTACTACCCGTGCTAATGTACATGTACAAATACATACATACAGTAAGATTTCATACTGTATATCCGTATAATATCCGAGTAAAGCTCCCAGGCGGCTTGACTTTTTCCGACATTTTCAACAATTATCATCATATTTCAACCGATTTACACAAAATCGTAACAAATTATGCACCTAAACCTTCCTCTAGAATCACTCTGTTTATTGGTGAAAACCCTATGAAAATCCGTTCGGTAGATTTTGAGTTTATCGCGAACAGACAGATAGACAGACGCGGCGCGGGACTTTGTTTTATAATATGAAGTGAAGATGTTGGCGGCGGAGGTATTTGTTAAAATATTGCTCAGATATTGACTGAGATAAAGACAAAAACAATGGCGATGACACAAATAATACACGCGCAGACATTTGAATTCAAAGTCTCCTCCTACTTCGTAGTCTTTTTATACAAAGGTGACAGACTGTCGTACACCAGGACTGATGATAAGCGGTTACCTCCGTCAATAGACGTTTGCAATAGAGAGGCGTGGACTTTGTAAAACACTTTTAGGCTACCCCGTCCTTTATAGTCCTTGCGGAAACAAGGAGTTCATTCCACTATTTGACGGTTCCCAAAAGAAAAATATCTAGAACCATAAGTATTCCACCATTTTGATTCTATTGTATCGGGATGAGATCCCTGAATCTATCTATCTATAACTATAACTTCACACAATATCCCTCGCAGGGTTGGTAGTGACAAGAGAGAAACATATGACTCCCATGCACGCACGCCGTTTTCTAGGTCTCATGACATCACCTGACAAAACACGATCAATTTGGTCATGGTAGGCAAGTCTTGGCCTTCCTCAACTCCTTTTACTTTCGTCGTATATGTGTTACGTCATTATTTCTGTCTAAACCAACGGAGAAAAATACCACTTCTCATTTTAACACCGACTCTCTCTCTATCAGATCGGGTCGGTTTCTAACATCACTGTTGCGAACGCGGTCTACAAGCGCTATGCAACAAATTTTGTGCAACGCTCAAATTTCGAATGCGTTTATCCTACTTTCATTCTCTCTCTAGCATACCCAGCTCTCGCTTCCATAAGTTACGGACGAGACTAGGACTGCGTTGTGTACAGCGAGCTGTGTCTTCTTGCCCAAGCTATTAATCCTTAGAAGTTTTCCCAATACTCCATTCACATAACCTGAAGTTATCTTTAAATTACACTTGTAATCTAAATTAAACCCTTCCTTTTCTTTCTGTCCATTGTTCTTTGTGAACAATCTTCTCTGTATCACCTTCACGCATCCTATCTTCACTTTCTTGTAGCTCTACCTATATATGCGTCCGTTACTGCCTGATAGTAACCGGTTATCATAGCCTGACGCTGCCAACACCTTAGGAGTCACTTTCGTCTGATCATTCTTATTGTTATATGTTTTTCACCCCTCCTTACATGGCCATACAGTGCCTCCTATACACAAGATTATTTAACTCCAGACGAGTTGCTACGTTAGCACCAACGGAGTCAAGGCGCGAGTGATGTCTTTGCATTGTTGACCATCATAGACTATTAAAACCGCTTTACATCATTCGTTATGTTCCACCCGAATTATTTTTAGCGCCACATTTCCTCAGTGTTTACTTCTTAAATATCACAATTTATTTCTATTTTGGCTTCGCTTCGCTTAAAAATATTAGCATTTTGTTTTGTTGGCATTGTGGAAAACAATATGCATGAACTCTCATTGTTTAAATGATACATCTCAATCCCATGTAATTTGATTTAATTGTGTTGTCTTACCAATCACTTTAAAATCCAATATATCCATCTCAGACAAACGAAATTGAATATAATATGGTCAATACGCATAAATTATGAATGTTTTCTATTTAATATATGTTGTCTAATGTTAAGTATTTTTAGCTTGAAGTCAAACACTGCATCATTATTTTTCTTTCGAGTGATCGTAGATCACATTGAAGTGAATGTGATAATATTTTTTTCATTTTCGAAATTTTGAAGAGAATTTGTTCAGCAGCGTAATAGAATCCAAAAATCTGTCTCTGTGTTAACGAATTCAGCTAATCAATCAAATAAATTTTTAGCAACTTGGTACTCAGTATCTTGAATGCGTTTCTCGGATTTTTCTCTCATTTAATTATTAAGAGAGGTAATTTTACGTTTCCATGTAAAAAACTTCTTTTTTCATAAGCAGGAATATGTTTCTTTACTAAAATTTTCTTCGGTCGGTCAAGCCTTGGTGCATGAATATTTTTAAAAATAATATTCGGAGGATAAATTCTACCCACCTACAATTTTGAGACATATATGAAACTCTTCAACTACTTATCTAGATAATCTAATATTTTTGCAAATCCTACTAATATTACAAATGCGAAAGTTTGTATGTATGGCTGTTTGTTGCTCTTTCACGCTTAAACGGCTGAACGGAACGGAAACGTTATATGACTCCACGCGGGCGGAGCCGCGGTTAGCAGCTAGTTATATATAAATTGCTTACCATCCGCAGAGTTTCGTCGTCGTTGGCGCATGATAAATATATATATTTCACTGGCTTTAATATATTCAGGCCCTGTAAAAATGAAATCACCAAGTTTATTACAATAATCTCGCCAACGCCAATTGCATGGCATATTACTGGCACGTTATAAAATTAATGCCAACCTCTCCTACATGTGCAGCACTGGGCATGAGGAAATATTTTTCTTTTATATATTACGTCGGGAGGCATACAAGCATACGGCCCACCTGATGTATAACGCTTGCGATATATTAAGTATCCCTCGCGCAACGCATCGTCTGCTGCTTACACAGCAACTCCTTAGGAGCTTGCTGGTGACCTCACTCACACGCAGGAACACAACCTTCAAGGGAGTTGTTATTTGGCTGCGGTTTTCTGTGAGGTCCCAGACGGGCTGCTTTGATGCGCCCTACCCCTTTTAAAACATCTAGACCAAGACAAACATACATGTTCATGCACAGAAATGTTTGTCTTGTGTGGGAATCGAACCCACGAGCGTAAGTGTCAAAGTCGGGTCTTTCACGACCGTGCCACCGAACTCGTCGAAACTTTGACACCAATCGAATCAAATCGCAGCCAAGTAACAATTCCCTAGGGGGTTGTTGTGTTCCTGCCTGTGAGTGAGGTTACCAGTAAGCTCCTAAGGAGTTGCTGTGTTAGCAGCAGAGGAGGCATCGCGCGAGTAAAACTTAATGTATTACAAGCGCTAATAGGCTACGGTAACTGTTCTACATCAAGTGGCCCGTATGTTTGTATGTCTCCTGACGTTGTATATAAAAAAAAACTATCAAATTTCCTCATTCTATATTTTTTCATTTACTCCAAATCTTATTTCAATAGCTTATTTTATATAATAGTCCCAATACCTGTCGAGACCTGTTCACGGGTATTTTGTCGCATTGATATCCTGTAGAGCGAGTCACAGCTGGTATACTACATTACGTCAATCGTCTCTAAAGGCCTCTATGCGTTGGATCTTAAAACTCGCGGGCTGTCAAATGACGGGGTTTAATACCAGTGAGTTTTGGGAGGTAGAAAAACTCAACTGCGGGTCGCGGGACAAATAATGCACCCAGTTTGATTGGCTAACTCAAGGATCAATATCGCAGCACTTATCGGCTTATTGCATAAATTATTCTCACATTGGTCCGTAGGTTCAAATCACTGAGATATTTAGGTGCTAAAACACAACGCTCTTGTGAGTGCGATGAGTCTTCATCGGCAGTCAAGTGGTCTATTGGTATGTGCTAGTTAGTCATTTCATATTAACTGTTTGAACACAGTAAGTAAAAATAGACATGTTGATGGAAAAAAAACATGTAACATGGTACAATTTTGTACCTAGCTTTGTACTTGAACTTGTCGTATGTATATATATGTTCACGCCAGGTCCCTTGCGGGGTAGGCAGAGAGAACCGAGCGCCATGCGAACGCGGTCAGCAAGCGTTACGCCACAAATTTTGCGCAATGCTCTCATCTCGTGTCTTATGGCTCTCGGTTCTCGCTGCCAACGTCGCAAGGGTGCGCCATGTACAGGTAATGTAGACTTTGACTAAAGGTAATAGTAATCCCCTTACACATTTATTACATTTTTATGTAGCAATAAATGTGTAGCCCATGTTTTCATGACACGCCTTCTTCTTCTTCTTACCCTTATCCCGTTAGGCGTAAGTCTAATCCATTAGGCTTGGCGGAGTCCGCTACCTAAGCCTAAGGATTTGGTGAAGATACTGATTTTTACATGGAGCGACTACAGTCAGACCTCTACAACCCTGAGGGAATACCAGACCTATCTTTGGTAAGGTCACAAGTCTTTCCAAATGTAATTTCTTGGACATGTGGGTTTCCTAACGATATGTTTATCTTCACCGCCGGGCAAGTGACTATCACAAATATGTACATAAATACGAAAATACAATATTAGTGGTACATACCAAGATTCGAACCGGGGACCTATTGTTCACAGTGTAGGTTCTTTATCCACTAGGCTATCACTGTTTTAATGACACGCCACTGGGCATTTATTATGCATCGGACGTTGCTAACGAGTTGATGGCAATAAAATCGATAAAGTAATATGAAAACGCCTATCAAGACTATATGACTTAGAATATTATATAAGTACTACGCTTAGAATCGCAGGAAAGTTTCCATATCACCACCACCATCACATCAACCATTACTAATTCCACTGCAGGGATACGGGTCTACCTTCTACAGAAGGAGTTTAGAGCATACTCCACCACGCTGCACAAATGAGGATTGGCGAAGGCCAGTGTTTTCAAGCCGCTCGAGGGCCACTGACTTAGCTTAACGACTGTCATCTATCGACAACAGCCCGGACTGACGGGTTAACGTGCCCTCCGATGCACGGAAAAACTTGATATTCATTTCAAAATTTTCCCTGTTCTACCCTCGGCATTCTATCAAATGTCCTCATTCTATATTCAATATTTTTTATTTACTACAAATCTCATTTCAATAGCTTATTTTTTTCGGACACATTCAAACAAAGTGTTAAATTCGAACCTGTCGAGACCTGTTCATGGGTATTTTGTGGCATTGATATCCTCTAGAGCGAGTCACAGCTGGTATACTACATTACATCAGTGATTTTTGGGAGGTATAATAATAAAAAAGATACATACATGCATCCCGTGAAAAATTTCGCAACATAACGGTCGCCTAATACCACCCGTCTCATTTAGCTCCACGGAGTAATATGTGATACCTCTGACCACTAACCTATCAAGCGACGAGGATATACCACCGCTGCTCCTGTCCAGCCCGGTGGTTTTTACTGCCAGCCATGGCCTAGGGACACTTTGCCATACGACAAACTCTAGCCACCTGTGGTGTATTGCGTCGCGCCTAAGTAGGCGTGCATGACGTTTTCTTTCATTGATTGAGACCACTTCATGCGACGCAATATTCCAATGTTACTTTTGCTCCAGGTACACGTACCGACAGTCACCGTCTCTGTTCAGCGTCTGTCGGAGGAAGTAAAGGCTATCCGAGTTATAGTATGCTGGATTAGCCTACGCTTGAGAAGACACGCCAGGAATCGCGACCTGCTTAAAAAATCAACGAGGCAAGCTAACCTTCCCGTACTCTAATGACGAATGTAATTAATACCACGCCATTGCAGATGGAAGATTTATGAATATATGATCACATACGTAAGTACTACCCAGATTGATGAGTCATTAAGGAGAATATTAGAAAATGCAATATTTGAATAGCGATATACTACAATTTTTCAAAGATCGCGTTTAACACTTTTTTGTTTCGGTACATAGACGTAATATGTAAGGATAAAGGGGGTTCTAGACCGCTAGTTCCAGATTTGGAAACTATCCGAGACCTTTCTGATATACACTCGATTCTCTATTGTGCGGCCATAGCAGCTTGTCGTGTAGTTCATGTCAAGTTTCCAGATAATGACTTTCTGCGACGAGTGTTTTGACTTAATAATCCTGTATGGCAATTAAAAAACTCTCATAAGAATGCTACGCTTTAGGCCAGGAACAACCACTCGAGAATTATGCGCTTGGTGCACCAAGCATTTGCTAGGTCTAATATTAGACCCCAGGATTACATGCACTGGATTAAAAGCACAGAAGCAGAAAGTTTATGCATGGACAACGCGCTTTTGACGATAGGAAGAGCATGTAGATTGATTCTGGCAGAACCGTCTCTTCCAATGCGATTGAAGGAAAGTATAACGAACTTGGAAGAATCCTGCTAGGACTAATAGACGACGCTATATCACAATTCTGGTAGAGCATTCGGTGTTACCTGTCAGCTACACAGAGGGAGAGATTTTAGATGGATTGAAGTTGACAAGCGAGCAAAGGAGTCGATCGGAAATATGAAGGTCATGTATTTGTTCCCCATTAGTCCCCTGGATATTAGCTGTGCATTCCGACCATCATATAACTGGATAACCCGAACATAAACCCGGACCGATTACACAATTTCTGGTTTAACTGGTCACTCACATGATGTCTTGACAACTCATTATGAGGAAGCTGTTGATGTTGAACCTATGAAGGTTCTTGACAAACGGTATTACTTTTCTTCCTAATAAGGACGGTAGTACAACGGACGCCAGGAACTAAAGACCCATAACATGCTTGCCAATGACATACAAACTCCTTACATCGTTCTGACTTCTGAAATTATCAAGCATATTGTTGCTAATAATATACTGGCCATCGCTCAGAATGGATATAGGGCTGCTTCCCATGGCGCTAAAGAGCTTCTACTCTTTGACTTAGCCATATGCCGCTAAAACAGGGAACCACACTCCACTGTCTGGATTAACTACAAATAGCCGCGATACCTCATACGAGGCTGAGATGCGTACTAGAGTTATATATAGTACATACAACTGTAGAATAATACGGTATGAAGTAATAATGCATCTACTAACGGTAGTGGGTGGGTGCGCCGACCGGCGCTGGCTGGCATGAACTAATTGGTAATGGAAGTACACAAAGAAGGTTAGATCAAATTGCACGATTATTTTATGTCTCTATCAGCTGTTCTCGAACACCCCGACATACCAAGATGAGGGACATAGCCTCTGAGAGTTGCAAAGTTTCAGAATTTAGAACTTCTTCCCGCTCTAAGCGTATATTCTTCTTAGCATTATCAAGTTTCCTAATCCATCAGGATTGGCTAGGTTCGCTAGCTAACCCTAAGGATTTGGCTATTTTCTTTTTGCATATAATCTAGATGAATTTTCCTACATACCTACTCATTTTGATGCCTAAAACTAGTATTTAGGGGGCGATACTTAAGTGTTACAGAATGTTCAATAACAACCTCAATATTTAGTAAACTCTTCATGGTATCAGAAATTACTTATTTAGAATTAGAATTTAGAACTCTATGTTATGTGAGAACTTAGCAGATCTTCCTCGTTGTTTTTATCAAGTTTTAATTTTGTAACTTTGTCAATGATATTGACGTGAATAAATATTATCATGTCCATAATTTAAATATATAATTTTACAGTATTGATCTGTAACCTTCACTCTCGGCAACCTCGTATTGCTCTTGGCTAGTTTCACCTCAACATTAAAGTATGTACATGTACCGGCCAAAATCGAATCAATATTACACTAGCAAGCTACATTATTAAACAGTCATGGCAGCACTTGGTATGGAAGTGTCCCATAGCCCTGCTTCGTTGTATAATCTTGTATTTCTTTCTAATTAATGGTGTTCTCTAAGAAACATACTTACAACGTATACGATGTACATAGAAAATATCACTTGTACAGCATTGTAAGCGACTAGTAGGTTATTCAATTTGAATGCATCTCTATTCTTCATATATTCTGGTCCAATTTTCAGCACAAACAGTAAGTATGAAATCCATATCGCTGTTAATGGTATCGATGACTCCATTAATAACCATTTATCGACGTAATCCACTGAAAAATGAAAATTATTATACTTATAATAGTTTTATTTTAAAAACATGCGATAATTTAAACAGCTTATATATACAGGTCCATTGAGCTCGAACTCGATGGACTCACCATTAAGGTCTAACCTGCGATCTCCATCATCAAAATAGCTCTTTTACCTAACGTTATTCGGTTTCTTAATCCATTCGGATTGGTGGGGTGCGCTACTTACTAAGCCTAAGAATTTGGCGAAAATACTGATTTAAACGTAAACAGACTGTCATCAGACCTCAACAACCCGTGCGGGTGACCTCACGACGTTTACCTTCGCCTCCAAGAAAGTGATAAATATGTACATTAATTCGGTAGCGCTGAATGGTTAGAATGTTTTAGCAATGTAAATTAACTGCGAAAGTAACCTCGTTAGTAATTTCATAGTTACGCTCAAAACTTTATATGCCTAATTATTCGAATACCTATCATTACAGTTAAATTGAAGAAATGAAGAATGAAGTAGCTTGTTATAGGTACGTGATTTCAGATAAGATCGTGTTTTTGGAAATAAACATTTAAACGGATTAAAACGGAGTAGGTATTGGATTTTATGTAAAACTTCTTTAGCAGTTAACTGCCTGTTGGCATCATCTAAGTCTGTTTAAGTAAAATATATGAAATATTTGAAATAAAATCCTGCTAATATTATAAATGTGAATGTCCGTTTGTTTGTTACTCTTTCGCGCGAAAACTACTTATCCGATCTTCATTAAACTTTGTACACATATTTTTGGAGGTATCAGAAGTAACATAGGATACTTTTTATTAAAAAAAATATATATATTATCAATGCGAGCGGAACCGCGGGTAAAAGCTAGTAAATAAATATTTTCAGACAATTACACAGCGCCATACAGCCCCAAAGTAAGCGAAGTTTGTGTTAGGAGTACTAGACAACTGATAAACGTATGTAAATATTTTTTTTTATAAATACATACTCATTATATATAGAAAATATCCAAACCGAGACAAACAGATATGCACAAAAATGTTTGTCTTGTGTGGAAATAGAACCCATGAGCGTTGGTGTCAAAGTAGCGTATAACTGCGCGTTTCACCATTGCGCCACCGAGCTCTATACTAAATATCTCAAATATCTTCCAAGCATCACCTCGCGATTCCCGCTAACCCGTGAGAACCGCATTTAAGAATTAGCCTTGCAAATGCAAGAAATATTTTTTCAAATCAGACCGGTAGTTCCCGAGTTTATAGTGTTTAAACAAACAAACTCTTCTCTCGATTTGTATATTAGTCACAAAGCTTCATTTTAGTGAAAAAGGAGTGAAAACTTCAGCCAAAGTGTATCAAGAGACTCTTGATCAAGAGTCTTGGATCATATCGTGAAACCGCTCAGTTATACACTTTTTTAAAATGTATCGTGGACTATCCAGCAGAACTCTACACCTGGTCACAAGGCATGACCTACTAAAGCTCGGCTCGAAACCAACAGAAACCGGTTTCCTATGTACCGTATAACCATATATGACCTATATGGTTATACGGTACATAGGAAACCGGTTGACACCCCCCTCTTTTAAAATAAAAATCTACCCACTATTTAATTATTTTTTTTCGCTCACTTATGGAAGCGAGACCTGAGTATGGTTGAGAAAGCATGAAAGTGGGATAAACGCGGTGGAAATGCGAGTGTTGCGCAAAATTTGTGGCCTAACGCTTATAGACCGTATTCGCAATGATGATATTAGAAACAGAGTTGGCCTGAAAAAGAGCGTCGGTGTTAAAATAAGAAGAGGCATGCTCCGTTGGTTCGGATATGTAGGTTGGATGAAATAATGACGAAGCAGATATACAACGCAAAAGTGGAAGGATGTAGTAGCCGAGGAAGATTTACCTACCATAACCAATTGGTCGTGTTCTATCAGAAAGTGATGTCAGGAGCTTTAGAAACCAACGAATATTAAAGAAGCGAGCGAGGTATGTAATGATTCACGTGGCACTCGGTTCTCTCTTCCTACCCCGCAAGGGATTTGGCGTGACCTTATAGATAGATTTTTATATATACGAGTATTACAAGTATGTATATGAAGAGAAATAAAATATTTTCATCCAATACAATTACAAGAGATTTGAATATATAAACAGATAGATGACATAAGTCGGTAATGTCTGTACAATATTACGCATTTTTCGAATTTCGTTATTGGTGTCACAGTAAGTTATTGAAAAATTGAGATGTAGAATTCTAGACTATTTGCCTGTTTGTCTATTTAACCATTAACTATCCAGTATCCTTGTATATTGTGCATTTTGTAGGCTGCTATAGATATTGAAGTATATCTCGAGCATTTGAAAGAAAACAAAAACGTTGGGAATGCAATAGAAATCATTTTAATGTGTGTATTACTAATTTGAAATTTGTGTGTATTACGAAAATTCAGGATTTCTTGGATCTTCGAAGGACAAATGTAGCAACGCTTGATTATTTTAGCTACAGGTTTAGATTATCGAATCGAAGATTCTTGGTTTGATCTAATCTTGTGATGGATGTCTTTCTTTTTGATTTTCATAAATGTTACCGAATTGCTGTTCGTGGTATAACAAGAATCCAGTGTATGTTTTTTTTCAGTAGCTTCTAAGTACAACGTATATCTTCTTATCAGAAGCAGTTTGCTTGGAGTAGTTGTAAAAAAAATATTTATTTTTTATTATCTACATCTAATAGTAAATAACACTATTAGTCAATATTGTACCGAAATCTTTTATTTTTTTTTTTAATTTAAAGGAGTTTCTAAATCAGTTTCCACTTTTCAAATATATCGTGAAGCATGCAATTAAAACATGTGGCCAAAAACATATGTGCAGATTAGGAAGCTCAAATTTATGAACTCGAGAAGAAAATGTTTTTGTTACAATGAAAGTATGGTTCGCATACGCCAATTTATCTTAGGACATAAAATAATAAAAATAATTATTTGCCAAATAAAATATCTAATATAGTTTATTAATTTTTCATAGTTTTATTATCTACCAACCAAACCCAAAAAGCCGAAAAACAATATAGGTATTTTTCAAATATTCAATTAAATATTGTGATACATTTATGTCAGCACATTCAAATGTACCAATATGCTGACATAAATGTACTGCAACATGTATTATATTGGCACAATGATGTCACATGCTAAAAAAATGTATTCTTGTCAGATTAGTATTTGTCAACCTACCACTTTACACTTGAAAGGAAAATTTAACATAGAATAAAATATAGACTCTATGTTTAATTTCCCTTTCAAATGTAAAGTACGAGTAGGCATCAGGTAAAGTATGTAGGTATATATATTCTTCTTCCTAGCTTTATTCCGTTTCCTAATCCCTGGGATTGCCTAATTTGCACATAGAGCGAATGCCTTCACTGTGAAGGCATTCGCTCTATGTCCAAATTAGGCAATCTCTATGTCCAGAGCTCTGGGTTGTGGCTCTACCACAACCCAGAGCTAAATTCAGACATTACTTAGGCTAAGACACTCGTCTTCAGAAATATACTTTATTTTATATTCTGGTTTTCTCACGATATTTTTCTTTACCACCAAGCAAGGTAACTAACAAATACGTACATAAATACCAAATCACAAGTCTAGTAGTACATGCTCACATCAGATTTCGAAATTGGAATACTCGGTTAACAGATTTTACTTATTTTTTCTTATTATTATTATATCTTCACGCCAAGTCCCTTGCGGGGTAGGCAGATTTTACCCGCTAAGTTATCCCTGCTCATAAATATAAGTAATGTATAATATACAGGAAAGGCTGATGATAATGATGATGAGAGGTACATTATGTTGAATGAAAAATCATATCCTGCTAAGTAAACACTCCCACTGCTAATTTAGCAATATAGATGTTTACTAGTAGTAATACTCACAGAACCCTCTAAGTCGCCGTTATTTGACTGCGGTTTTTTTATACAACGTCGGGAGGCACACAAGCATACGGCTCACCGGATGTAAAGCGGTTACCGTAGCCTATGACCGCTTGCAATACATTAAGTAACACTCGCGCGATGCTATCCACTATTAACTTAGCATCTATTCAGGAGTTACTAGTGATCTAACTTTTACGCAGTAACACAAACCCTCCAGGGAGTTGTTATTTGGCCGCGGTTTTCTGTAAAGTGGAGGTAAATTTACCCAAGACAAATAGACATGTTCATGCACATAAATGTATGCCCTGTGTGGGAACCTAAGCCGCGAGCGTTGGTGTCTAAATAGCGTTATTAACCCCTGCGCCACCGAGCTCGACAACGTTAAGTACAGTGCTAAATAAGCATAGGGACCGCCTGATGGTAAGCATTGTCAGTGTGACATTGTCCTTACATAAAATCGAGTTAGTACATTATTCCATTTGTCCTTGCATGTAATCGACTACAAAGACTTTGAACTTCTTTTGAATTAAAATGATTGAGTACACGACGATTACAAAGGAACTAAGGTGAAGAGCAAAAGATCAGTGGAACAAAGTCGATATTATGAGGATCTGATTCCTAATTAGAACATAATTAACACACACAAAAAGTTATTTAGGCTCCTGTAATTAAATTTAAATTCATTCATTTCATGATTATTTCATTAATTTTTATGTGTCCATGTTTTTTTATACAGCTTCGGGGCGGATTTCTGTGAGGTGGAGGTAAATATATCCAGACCAAGACAAGTAGACATGTCCGTGCACGCAAACGTTTGTCCCGTGTGGGAATCGAACCGACGAGCGTTGGTATCAAAGTAGCGTTACACTACGCCACCGAGCTCGTCAATGTCTACTAAAGTGGCAAATAAGCGTATGGCCCGCCTGATAGTAACCACTAATCGTAGTCTTTGAACACTTCCAACACCAGGGGTGTCGCTCGTGCGTAGCCGATAATGTAAAAGCCTCTTTCTTTTTCGAAGAACCTCGTTTTCAAGCTTTCCGTCGAGCAAAATTAAGCTAAGACTCTGGAATCACTTAGCATACAACCGTTGCGGTTCCAGTGTGTACGAATCAATAATCAGCGCCTACGGCTGAGCAGTGCGATTGTAGCGCCTCTGAACACAACCCATTGAAGGTCGGTAGAACAAAGGGACGCATAATCTCTCCTTGAACACAAGGGTACAATACCGTTCGTGAGCTTAGGACCATCGACAAATCACACAGCTCGAGTAAAATATATTATTTCGATTGAACATAAAAAAGCTTATGTTACTGGCGTAGTTGCTACCTCTGTCGCTGACACAGCACATTGTACACTAGTAGAGATGAAATATATCCTACTAATATTATAAATATGAATGTCCGTTTGGTTGTTACGCTTTCACGCGACAACTACTCAACCGATCATCATGAAACTTTGTACACATATTGTTGCAGGTATCAGAAGTAAAATAGCAATGCGAGCGAAGCCGCGGGTAAAAGCTAGTGTCTATATAAATGTATATTCGTGTGTGTGTCTTTATAATTATATTCGGTGGAGAATGATATTTATTAATTCGTTTTTTAGGATGACTTTGTTGTCCGTCTATCTGTCTGTTTGTCTGTTAAAACCCTTTTTTTTCAGAGACAAGTGGAGCTATAATGCTGTAATATCACATACTCAGGTCTGCAGTCCCTTGGAGCAGTAAAAAAAATCTTATTTTAAGTAAACGCAATCAAAAGATGCGGCTGTTGATGCCTCGTTTATGCGCATATTTTGACACTCGAAAGGGAATCAAAACCTATAGGGTACTTCCCGTTGACCTAGAATCATGAAATTTGGTAAGAAGTAAGGTCATGTAGCAATATATGAATTTCTATTCAGTTATGTCATAAAATTCAATTATGCACAATTAAAGCGCACTATACATTGCCAGCTAATGAGTAATTATAATGACTAAAATTTACATTTTTATACTACGTCTAAAGGCATACAAGCATACGGCGTACCTGATGTAAAGCGGTTACCGTAGTCTATGAACGCTTGTAATACATTAACTATCAGGCGCGCGTCTCTCAACTGTCTCCTCTGTTGCTAAAACAACAACTCCTTAAGAGCTTACTGGTGATCTCACTCACACGCAGGAATACAATAAACCTCTAGGGAGTTGTTATTTGGCTACGGTTTTCTGTGAGGTGGAGGTACCTCCCCAGACGAGGTTATCTTTAACAAACAATATACTCTTAAAATAATAATAGAAGTCGGATCGTTCTGAATGTATAAGAGTTGTTATTTTTCTTAGCATTAACCCGTTCTCTAATCCATTAGGATAGGCGGGATCCGCTACTGATCCTAATTTGGAGAAAATAGTGATTTTTACATAGAGCGCCTGACCAACCAGACCTTTGTTAAGGTCACACGTATTTCGAAATTCGGATTAAAGGTGTGAGTTTCCTCACGATTTTTTCTTTCACCATCGAGTAAGTGATTACAAATATGTACATAAACGCACAATTCACATAAATTGCTCATAAAGAGCATAAGAGATGAAAGATGAAAGATGAAGAGCACGAGAGATGAAAGAAAATTGGGCGAAGTCTCTATCTATAACTTCACGCCAAATCCCTTGCGGCGTAGGCAGGGAGAACCGAGGGCAACGTGACTCGATCCTTATATACCTCACATGCTTCTTCATGGTAGGTAAGTCTTGGCCTTCTTCGGCTCCTACATCCTTCCACTTTTGCGTTGTATACCTGCTTTGTCATTCTTTCATGCTGCATTATTTCTACATGTCCAAACCAACGGAACATGCCTGTTCTTATTTAAACGCCGACGCTCTCTTTCAGACCAGCTCAGTTTCTAACATCATTGCGAATACGGTCTACAAGCGTTACGCCTCAAATTATGCACAACGCTCGCATTTCGACCGCATTTATCCTACTTTCATGCTCTCTCTGCCATACTCAGCGCTTGCTTCCATAAGTAAGTTCAGCACTGCGTGGTGTATAGCGAGCTGTGCCTTCTGGCTCAAGTTTTTACTGCCAAGAAGATTTTCCACAGCTTCCTTCACACTTATCTCAGCACTCAATCGTCTTTCTACATTAGCATTGAATACGAAGAAAATAAAGTTTCTTCGTATTCCATAGTAAGCCTTTCTCCATACAATCGTCTTTCATTAGTGCGACCACTGTTTGCAGGTCAGACGAAGTCCCGTTATATGCGGTCGAGATGAGAGCATTGCGCAAAATTTGTGGCATTACGCTTGCTGATCGCGCTCGTAATGAAGACGTGAGAGAAAGAGTTGGTCTGAAAGAGAGTGTCGGTGTTAAGATAAGAAAGGGCATGCTCCGTTGGTTCGGATATGTAAAAAGAATGCGGGACGAAAGAATGACGAAACAGAAATACAATGCAAAAGTGGAGAGATGTAGGAGCCGAGGATGACCGAGACTAACCTATCAGACCAAATTGGCCGTGTTTTATCAGAAGGTGATGACAGGAGCCCCAGGAACCAGCGAGAGTGCATGAAAAGAGCTATGAATGTCACAGAAGCGAGTGAAGTATGTAAGGATCGCGTCTTATGGCGCTCAGTTCTCTCTGCCTACCCCGTGAAGATATACATACATACATACACTGAAACCACAATTTGTGTGCATGTGTCTGTTTCTCTTAATCTGGATTTTTTCAAAAGCGGTAGAGCGTATTAAAGCAATTTAACTGGGGAAGTACCTCAACCTCACAGACAACAAGCAATTAACATCTCCCTGTAGGATTTTTATTTATATATATGTATACAAACACATGCTAATTTACGTGATTTAATTAATATATTTGCAATGTAACATTGCTAAAAATGGAATCATATACTCGTAATTACATATTGTAAACTTTACAAACTTTACACTTATTTTTACTATTACACTATATAAAATAACAAAAATGTTATACATAAACCAGTTTGCACCATTACGTTACGTGTTAAGAAAAATACGGAAGAAAAATTATATAGGTTTCATTTAAATTACCGATATATATACATAATAACCGATTTATATATTTATTAAAATTGTAATCGTGAATTATACTTTTAACAAATTAAATATATAATAGCAAAAAAAATATGACATATTTAATAATGTTACTCACATTTTCCTTTAAATTCCCAGAAATTAGGCACCGTTACGTTTTCACTCAATAACTCCATTGTTTTATTATTTGCTATATAAATTCAAATGTACGCCGTTTTAAAAATAACTTAATATGTATAAAATAATTTCGTTTCAAGTATAAATTTACAAAATTACTTAGAAGAAATGCATGTTTCTTTAATACTTAATACGGAAAATTGTATCGCCAACCGCGTGAACACGTTCGAATGCACGTCTAAAATAAATATCTATAATACGTCACAATACGTTTTCATTCTTTAAGTACCAACCTGTAGTATTGGCAATGGTAACAGAATCGATTTAGGGTACCGTATGACGATAGTCATTAATGTTATGGGCGTTACACTCGTATTAATAATGATTTTTGACAATGAAGTGTTAGTCATTAATTTAATATTTTATCTGTTATTACTTAATAGGGATGATAAGTGTATACTTTTTGGTTATGAATAATCACATGATTTTTTTTTACATTTAATCTGAAATACATAGAATATGCTTTATTTGTATAATACAGATTGTAAGAAAATAGATTTTTTGTACTTTGGCGAGCTCAGTAGCGCTGCTGTTACGCTACTTTAACATTTCCGCTCGTGGGTTCGATTCCCATACATGACAAACATTTGTGTGCACGAACATGTCTGTTAGTCTCGGTCTAGGTGTTTTTAAGAAAGGTAAGGTGCAATAAAGCAGCCTGTTTGGGGAAGTACCTCCACCTCACTGGAAACCGCAGCCAAATAATAACTCCCTAGAGGGTTGTTGTGTTCCTGCGTGTGAGTAAAGATCTCTTATAATCTCCTAAGGAGTTGCTGTGTTAGCAGCAGAGGTCGTCGGAAGGCATACAACCATACGGCCCATTTGATGTGAAGTGAACGCTTGCAATACATTAAGTATCACTCGCGCGATACCACTTCTGCTGCAATCACACAATAACTCCTTAGGGGAGTAGTTTATTTGTAAGAATATTTTGTATTATTAATGTAAGATATTAATATAATAATAATAGATTATTTCAAATGGAAAACAAACACATTATTCAACAAGTAATTATTTCAAGGCAAACTTAGGATAACCAATCGGTTTATAAAAAATCGGCCAAGTGCGAGTCGGACTCGCACACTAAGGGTTCCGTACCATTATCTATAAAAACGGCAAAAAAAAATCACGTTTGTTGTATGGGAGCCCCCTTAAATATTTGTTTTATTTTAATTTAATTATTTGTTCTTAAAGTATATATATAAATAAATATTCTGTGAATATTTCAAGCGTCTACCTGTTGCCGTTATCAATATTGAGCAAAAATGGGCAAAAAAATCACGTTTGTTGTATGGGAGCCCCTTAAATATTTATTTTATTCTATTTTTTAGTATTTATTGTTATAGCGGCAATAGAAATACATCATCTGTGAAAATTTCAACTGTCTAACTACCACGGTTCATGAGATACAGCCTGGTGACAGACGGACGGACGGACGGACGGACAAACGTACGGACGGACGGACAGCGGAGCCTCAGTAATAGTTCCATTTTACCCTTTGGGTACGGAACCCTAAAAAAGGCTGCGTTAGCAAGGAAGGAAATGCTGAAATAAATAAACTGATATTATTTTTAATTTATTGATGTTACTAATTACATATATATACTAATATATACATATATAAATGCAAATATATCTATGTACATATTCATATGTGCAAACACATGCAAAACATATACTTAATGTATAAATAATTATAATATAAATGTTAATCTTTACTAGTTAAAATCAAAGAGAAGATGACTTTATGCTGTTTTATTTAAAAAAAAGCGATAGATTTTGCTGTTAACTACAGGTTAGATATTACATTGCTTAATAGCTTTGACAGTGAATTATTGGTTGAAATATTTACGTATCAGAAAAAAACAACCGATTAAAAGTCACATGCAGGAATATCATTGTTACATTTGACGAGCTCGGTGGCGCAGTGGTGAAACGCGTTGTTACGCTACTTTGACACCAACGCTCGTGGGTTCGATTCCCACACAGTACAAACATTTGTGTGCATGAACATGTCTGTTTGTCTTGGTCTGGGTATTTTCTATGTATAATAAGTATGTATTTACAAAAAAAAATGTATTTACGTATGTTTATCAGTTGTCTAGTATCCATAACACAAGCTTCGCTTACTTTGGGGCTAGATGGCGCTGTGTAATTTGTCCGACAATATTTATTTATTTATTTATAAATTACCACAAGGCGGGTGCAATATCACGTCTAATCCCGCGTGCTAATTTTCTAACGCCAGTGTCATCCTTGTCCAAGACTCAGATGATACTGAAAAAATTTTTAGAATCCCGCCAGCATGTGCTAATCTGCAAAATAGTAACACTAGAAACGACCTCAGTGTGATGGAAAAATTTAACAACTGAGATTGCTTATTATTTCCTGGCCACTAAAATTTCATGGGTTTTTATAGGATTACGTTTGATGATGTCGTGGTGAAGTGAATGAGATTGTATATCTTGGAAGTGCTTTTAGCTAAACTTTTTTTAGGTAAACTTTTAGGCAACCGACATCTAAACTAGAAGGCGGTGTTAATTCCAACGCTAACTTATGGAAGTGAGAGCTGGGTATGGCAGAGAGCATGAAAGTAAAATAAATGCGGTCGAGATGAGCGTTGCGCAAAATTTGTAGCATAACGCTTGCTGACCGCGTTCGTAATGAAGACATGAGAGAAAGAGTTGGTCTGAAAGAAAGTGTCGGTGTTAAGGTATGAAAGGGCATGCTCCGTTGGTTCAGACATGTAGAAAGAATGCGGGACATAAGAATGACGAAACATATAAACAATGCAAAAGTTGAAGGGTGTAGGAGCCCAGGAAGACCGAGACTAACCTACCATGACAAACAAAAGATTTATACATACAAAATAAATTTGGTTACTAAAAATAATGGCTTAACTTCTAATAATGTAAACGATCATTTTAGGAACTGTAATTGCATGTAGCATTAATTATGAAAGCGAGTACCTAATTCTAATAAATATTAGGCACCTATTTTGTATTATTTGACATCGATAGACAATGAAAATGACTTATAACCCGACTGTTAATTTAGCCGAATAGCGAATAGTAGTCCGCAGATAGGTCTCCTCGTTTTATATCTCATAGAACGTCGGGAGGCGTTCACGCATACGGCCCACCTGATGTAACGCAGTTACCGTAGCCTATTAACACTTGTAACATATTAAGTATCACTCGTGCGATGCCTCCTCTGCTGTTTACACAGCAACTCCTTAGGAGCTTACAGGTGACCTCACTCACACACAGGAACACAACAACCATCTAGGCAGTTATTATTTGACTGCGGCTTTCTTCAAGACCGAGCCACCGAGATCTTCAAAAAACTTCTTTCGATTTCCCGCCGTTTTACATATTTTTTTTTGTGTTTATTATCAAACTACGACATGGAATGGGGTGTTAAAGAAAATAGGATTACAAAGACAAGACCTGAAGCTCGGCACTTATCGTCGATATACAGGACATGCACTAATTCAATCCCTACAGTTGAAGAGAATGGATCGAACAAAATGCCATCAGTCCCGATACACAGGTGAAAGACAGAAATATGCTCATTACTGATGAAATAAATTTCTCGATTGAAGTGCACTACAACTAAACTAAAAGTAATAATAATACAATATCCCCATCAATTGTAAATTGTCAAGAATATAGAAATAACAATAACTGTATCAACCTGGTGCACCAAAACATTCAGGGGAAATATTTGTAGCAATATTGATATTTTATGTCTAACTGAGCACTGTCTAAAACCCCGTCAATTCATTTTCAGCTTCAATAACCACCTGGTTGCAAGCTCATTCATCAGAGATAACTATATACATGGTGGGTCTTTAATATTATTAAATAAGTTGCTTAAATTTAAAGAAAGATGTGACATTGTGAGCCTCTCTGTTGAGCGAGTTGTAGAGATTTCATGCATTGAATTGGAGCGATTCATTGTTATGTACCTGTATAAACCTCCTAGCACGCCCTTTGAAACATTTTCAAATATCATGGAGGATGCCTTAAATAAACTATCTAATAGCCATAAAACTGTTATAATTTGTGGAGACTTTAATATAAATATCTTGGAGAAAAATACTGTTACCTACAACTTTTTAAAATTATTTAAATCAAACAATTTGCATCATATTTTTACAGAGCCAACAAGAGTGACTGCTACAAGTGCTACATGTATTGATAACATATTTAGCACTGTAAAACCTTCGTATCAATCTATAATTAATAAAGTTCAGTCAGACCATTCAGGTCAGTTGGTTTCATTTCCAAATTCTTCAAAAATACAAAGAAAACAAATAAAATATATACCATTTAGTAAAAGCCGCTTAGAAATATTTAAGTCTAATATAGCAGAAAAAATTGTATTGTTGCCCTATCACGGTACTCCGGACCACTCGGAATAAATTGTATAAACTTTATGAAGAAAGGACCTGTAATCACAATCCGACTTTTCAAGAACTTGTAAAAAATTATGCTAAAATATTTAAACGAACCTATTTAAGAAATAAAATTAATGGTTCAAAAAATATTATTAAATCTAATAATAATAATAATATCGAGAACGGTAGTGTCACGCTCTACTGGGACCGGTCTATTATCACTGATAGGACTATTGTCGCCAATAGACCTGATATAGTGCTAATAGACCGGGAGACACGCCGTGCAGTTCTTGTTGACGTCACCATTCCTCATGACGACAACCTCGTGAAGGCCGAGAAAGAGAAACTCTCTAAGTACTTGGACTTGGCTCACGAGGTTGCCGCCATGTGGCATGTGGACTCAACGAGTATTGTTCCGATAGTCGTAACAGCAAACGGCCTTATAGCGAAAAGCCTCGACCGTTATCTTGAGAGGCTCTCGCTTGGTAGTTGGGTCAAGAACCAGATACAGAAGGCGGTTCTTCTGGACACGGCCCGCATTGTGAGAAGGTTTCTCACTCTAGAGCCCTAACCACCGGTAGCTTGGGTCTTCGCTTCGTTGCCGGCGGGTGCCCCTTTTTTTTATATTTTTTAAATGTATTTCTTTTGTAATCAATTTATATTTAAAAAATGTAAAAAATGGAGATAAATAAAGAAATGGAAATAATAATAATATTTTTTTTTAATTTTTTTGCCCGCAGGGCAGCTTGTGGCGAGCTGTTGGTGCGTAACGACACCACGGGTACCCGAGTGCTCCAGAGAGTCGATCAGGGCCTTCGTCTCCGGCGTGTCTTCGTCGGTCGGAGTGGAAAGTCAAGAAGGCCCGCAGGACTCTCAGCTCTGGCTTGCCTTCATTGGCCGTCCAGAGAGGAGTCGATAGAGCATATTGCTTTATCAGGTGATATGCTCCAGGGGTGGAAGTGTTAAAGGGCATAACGCCGCGAGTAACTTCGGAGAAAGCGCAGCACACCTCTCGACACCCCTGAGTCACTCACACCGGTGTTGCCCCCGGCCGAATTTCTCTGGCATTTCGGGGGTCCATCCAGTGAGTGGCAAGCCACCGCCTGCCGGAAGTAACATCAGATATGATAGTTGTGGCAGGCGTCCGTCCCTCTTCTGTAATAGCCCAGTACTAATAATCCCTCCAGATATCATTTTAATAGCCCAATATTTTCCAACACATTTGCAATAGTCCCAATATCTGCCGTGACCTGGTTCATGGATATATTGTCACATTGATATCCCCTGGAGAAGGTCACGGCAGCTATACAACATTACATCAAACTTCTCAAAGGGGCCTCTACGCGTTGGATCCAAATCCCCGCGCACGCCTATCAAATGACCGGGATATACCCGTGATATAGGATCGATAATAATTTTATTTATTTATTTATTTTTATTTATTTTTAAGCCCGCAGGGCAGCTTGTGGCGAGCTGTTGGTGCGTAACGACACCACGGGTACCCGAGTGCTCCAGAGAGTCGATCTTCGTCTTCGTCTCCGGCGTGTCTTCGTCGGTCGGAGTGGAAAATCAAGAAGACCTGCAGGACTCTCAGCTCTGGCTTGCCTTCATTGGCCGTCCAGAGAGGAGTCGATAGAGCATATTGCTTTATCAGGTGATATGCTCCAGGGGTGGAAGTGTTAAAGGGCATAACGCCGCGAGTAACTTCGGAGAAAGCGCAGCACACCTCTCGACACCCCTGAGTCACTCACACCGGTGTTGCCCCCGGCCGAATTTCTCTGGCATTTCGGGGGTCCATCCAGTGAGTGGCAAGCCACCGCCTGCCAGAAGTAACATCAGATATGATAGTTGTGGCAGGCGTCCGTCCCTCTTCTGTAATAGCCCAGTACTAATAATCCCTCCAGATATCATTTTAATAGCCCAATATTTTCCAACACATTTGCAATAGTCCCAATATCTGCCGTGACCTGGTTCATGGGTATATTGTCACATTGATATCCCCTGGAGAAGGTCACGGCAGCTATACAACATTACATCAAACTTCTCAAAGAGGCCTCTACGCGTTGGTTCCAATCCCCGCGCATGCCTATAAAATGACCGGGATATACCCGTGATACAAGATCTATAATAATTTTAAAAGCTGGCAACACTACTTATCGGCAGACGGGTTGTTTTTACAATCCTGAAAAAATATTTAAAATTATTTAAAATTGTAATAGTAAAAACATATTAATTTATTGTTTTTGGCCTTTCATCAAGTTTTAATAAGTTTTGATAAAGTTATTTGGCGATTTCATCAAGAAAACATAGTAAAATGAATATAACTAAAATGACAACTACTAATTGTCATAAACGTCAAAATAAATTAAATATTATTGGCATACATGAAGCGTACTAAAATGTGGGAGTAATAAAAAGGAACCTAGATGCTGACGAGAGCCAGAAAACGAAGAATCGCACACACTACACCTCAAGACTCGTCGCTCGACTCCGCCTCGCAGCCGCCGCCTTCCGTGTACAACACAACTGCGTCGGCTGCAGTAGCGTCGAGTTCGAGTGACGACTTCACTCCCCCGGCGACGCCAAGACCTGTGCGCCGGCGAGGACGACCGCCGGTCGGCTTGGGACCACGTGGGCAACGTTCCGCGAACAGGGTCCCCGCTATCGGTGGTGCAGTGCGTCGCATGAGATGGACTCACGGGGTAAATGAGAATGTCATGCGAGCGTACTTTAAGGTCACAGAGGGGGGAACTAACCTCACTGCGTACCGTGTACGAATGCTTTCTGTGTTTCAGGCTCTTGAACCAGCTCTCAACGTCTCGGCTCAACGACTTTCGGACCAAGTGCGGGCCATTCAACGCTGCCATCTGTTGGATGATACCACACTTGAACGGCTGCGTTTCCAAGCACAGGAAAGTCGTGTCACTTTTGAACCGCTGCCGCTGGGTCGGACCGATTTGCCGCCAATGGCTGCGGTCGTGCCTGATCCTGTTTGTGTAGACGGATATGAAGAAGATACGACTTTTACTACAGGGAACAGGTATGATGAATTGAAGAGCACTTTGGAGCATGCGATTGCTGAATACCGATACGTACCCGCACATCTTCGACCAGATGTACCGCGTTTGCCGATGAATAGACAAAATAAGCTACTAATGGGAACTTTGAATTCACTGTTATCAAATTATTTTGATAGCAGTGAAAATTTAGTAGATACGCACTCAATTTTATATTGCGCAGCGGTTGCAGCATGACGTGTAGCTCATGTTAGATTTCCTGACTGTGACAGAGTCACACGACCGGCCCACCAAACGCCTGCGTGGCAATATAGAATTGAGAAGCGAATAGCCGATACTAGAGTTCTCATTGGTAAACTTATTTGTTTCAGGGCGGGTAATACTCGCCCTAGAGTCATGCGTTTTGTGAGTCGAGCATTTACTGGTACTAATATTGAACCACGTGAATATCTGTCTCGGGTCACAGAACGCATAGACTCACTGAAACAGAAACTCTATGCATGGGCAAATCGCGTACGTAGATATAAGAAACGCGTGGATCGATGGAAGCAAAATCGCATGTTTCAAAGTAATCAAAGGAGGGTGTATAGAATTTGGGAGAGGTCTGAACAAAATATGGCTGATGTGTGTTTACCAAATGTAGAAACTACAAATTTATTCTGGCGAAACATCTGGTCAACACCTGTCAGTCACTCTGACGATATGTTGGTTGAAACAGTCGAACAGGCATGTGAATCAATAACGCCGATGTCCAAAATAACCGTCACACAAGACGACGTAGCCAGCGCAGTCCGGTCCATGGCCAATTGGAAGTCACCAGGACCGGACAAACTTCAAAATTATTGGCTGAAGTGGCTACCTAGTTCACATGCTTGTTTGGCATCTCAATTTCAGCATGCGTTAGATGTTGGATCTCTCCCAAATTTTATGACCACGGGTGTAACTCATCTCCTTTATAAATCTGGAAGTACCACAGACCCTAAAAACTATAGACCAATAACATGCTTACCCACTACCTATAAGCTACTTACATCCATTTTGAGAAGCAAAATCTCGCAACATATTTATACTAACAATATTATGTGTACTACTCAGAATGGATGTAAGAATGGATCTCGTGGTACCAAGGACTTGCTCCTCATTGACATGGTCATTAGTCAACAGGTTCGTCGAAACCGTAGAGATCTATCGGTATGTTGGATAGATTAGAAGAAGGCCTATGATTCCGTACCTCATACATGGCTTATGAAGGTCTTAGAGTTGTACAAAATTGATACAACTCTATGTACCTTCTTGAGGTCATGTATAAAGCAATGGAGAACAGTCCTCCTGTATCCTGGATGCCGATCAATCACTGGTGACGACGAACTAATTGAGATTAAACGGGGTATTTTCCAAGGTGACAGTTTGAGCCCCTTGTGGTTTTGTTTAGCCTTGAACCCTTTAAGCACATTATTACAGGATTCAAGACTAGGCTACAGATTGCGAGGGGGATATCAGGCTATATCTCATCTTCTGTACATGGATGATTTGAAACTTTTTGCATCTAACAAAGTCCAATTAATGACTTTACTAAAGATGACTGAAAACTTTAGTAAATGCATTAAAATGGAATTTGGTATTGACAAATGTGCTGTCATACATGTGAAGAAAGGTATGATATTAGCATCTGAAAGACTTGAACTTTCAGATACTATACGTCTGAAATCCCTCTCGGAATCTGAAACTTACAAGTATTTGGGTATGTCTCAAAACTTAGGAATTATTGAGACTGACATGAAACAGACATTGAAAGAACGTTTCTTTGGCCGTCTGACAAAAGTCCTTAATAGTCTTTTGTCAGGGGGAAACAAAGTTCGAGCTTATAATGGTTGGGTTATGCCGGTCTTAATATATTCATTTGGCATACTTAAATGGACTCAGACTGAACTTGACTCTATTGATCGCAAAGTCCGAACACTATTGACTGCACACCGTATGCATCATCCGCGATCATCGGTAATGAGGTTATATATCCCACGAAAATGTGGTGGTCGTGGCTTTTTGAATGCCAAGACCTTACATAATCGGGAGATATGTAACCTCAGGGAATATTTTCTGCATACCGAAACGGAAATGCATAAGGATGTGGTTAATGTGGATCGTGGATTAACCCCTTTATCTTTGGCTAAAAAGAACTGGCGTAGACCTGTAATATTAAGTACTGACGATCGCAAGGCTATATGGCAAAGTAAGGAGCTACACGGCCGCTACAACAAGGCCCTACACGGGCCTGATGTAGACACGTTGGCTTCCGTATCCTGGTTACGTTTCGGGGACCTCTTTGGGGAAACCGAAGGTTTTGTCTGTGGAATTATGGACGAAGTTATTAAGACGAATAACTACCGGAAATATATCATGAAAGATGGCACGCTAGACATTTGTCGAGCGTGTCATCTTCCTGGGGAATCTCTCAGACATGTTGTTTCCGGTTGTTCTCATCTTGCTAACGGCGAGTACTTACACAGACACAACCAAGTAGCCAGGATTATCCATCAGCAACTTGCTTTGAGATATAGTCTTGTAGTTAATGAGGTGCCATATTACAGGTATACGCCCGAAGCAGTTCTCGAAAATGATCATGCCACATTATACTGGGATCGATCTATTATTACTGACAGGACTGTTGTAGCTAATAAACCTGATATTGTATTAATAGATCGATCAACGCGGCAAGCAGTGATTGTTGACATCGCTGTTCCACATGACAGTAATCTTGTGAAAGCTGAAAAAGATAAACAAACAAAATATCTTGATTTAGCTCACGAGATTACCGACATGTGGGATGTCGATTCAACAATCATAGTTCCGATTGTTGTATCGGTCAATGGCTTAATAGCCAAGAGCCTCGACCAACATCTGAAGAGGCTCGCGTTGGGAAGCTGGATTAGGGGCCAAATACAGAAGGCAGTCCTCCTTAGCACGGCACGTATTGTGAGGAGGTTTCTGTCTCTGTGACCTTGACCACTGATAGTTTGGACCTTGTTCCCGCTATCAGAAGGAAGCTGTTTTTTATATTTTTAAATGTATTTTTTTTTTGTAATGATATATTTAAAAATATATTTAATAAGATTATAATTTAATAAAGGATATAATAATAAACCCCGCAGGGCAGCTTGTGGCGAGCTGTTGGTGCGTAACGACACCACGGGTACCCGAGTGCTCCAGAGAGTCGATCAGGGCCTTCGTCTCCGGCGTGTCTTCATCGGTCGGAGTGGAAAGTCAAGAAGGCCCGCAGGACTCTTAGCTCTGGCTTGCCTTCATTGGCCGTCCAGAGAGGAGTCGATAGAGTATATTGCTCCAGCAGGTGATATGCTCCAGGGATGGAAGTGTTAAAGGGCATAACGCCGCGAGTAACTTTGGAAAAAGCGCAGCACACCTCTCGACACCCCTGAGTCACTCACATCGGTGTTGCCCCCGGCCGACTTTCTCTGGCATTTCGGGGGTCCATCTAGTGAGTGGCGAGCCACCGCCAGCCGAAGTAACATCAGATAGGATAGTTATGGCAGGAGTCCGTCTCTCTTCTGTAATAGCCCAGTACTAATAATCTCTCCAGATCTCATTTCAAAAGCTCAATTATTTCCGACACATTTGCAATAGTCCCAATACCTACTGTCCCAATACCTGTTCCGTGGTAAATCCTCCCATTGATATCCCTCATACCAGGTCACAGCTGGTATAATACATTACATCATTCTTTTAGAAGGGGCCTCTACGCGTTGGATTTATATCCCCGCGCACGCCTATCAAATGACCGGGATTAAAAACCGTGAAATAAGACAGATAATAATAAAAAAATAAATATAAAAATAAACCTTGTCGTTGACGCACGTCTCGTGAAAATCTTTATTTATATTTTTGCTATATTGCCTTATTTTATTATAATGTATTTAACTTCTGAAGACCTATTAAAGTGAAATTCTTTGAAAAATAATTGTGAAGTAAGAAACAATGCAAAAAGTAAATATTAAATAGACAATTCAACCAATGGAAGTGAATTGGAAGTGACATTTCAATACACAAGACATAACAGAACACGTTGCTATGGAAAAATTAACAGAGTTTTTGGATTTACCGTATTTGTTTACAAAAATATGAAATGAAAAATAAATAATGATCACGAGAACAAGGAGACGAGGACTACACAACGCACGCCCACCATCACCCGCCTCGTCGAGCTCAACGTCGTCGGATCAGCAATATACGATACCTCCGACCTCCAACGTGTCGAGCGACGAGGACGGGTCACCGCCGCCCCCGTCGCCGCCAAGACCTGCGCGACGGAGAGGGCGACCCCCACTGCCGGCCAGCTTGGGACCTTCGGGGCACTCTGCCTCGCGACAGGCCCCCGCTACCGGTGGTGTAGTGCGCCGCATGAAGTGGACGCAATCTATAAATGAAAACGTCATGCGCGCCTACTTTGGGGCAACAGAGGGAGGGATTAATCGCAGTGCGTATCGTGTTCGAATGTTACCTCTGTTTCAGGTGCTTGAGCCAGCAGTCACTGTCTCTGCTCAGCGCCTGTCGGATCAGGTGAGGGCTATCCAGCGGTGTCGCATGCTGGATGGACCTACGCTTGAGCGGCTACGTCAGGAATCACGACGCGCTCAAATAATCGACGAGGCAAGTCTACCTTCCCTTGCTTCGATGCCGAATGTTATCAATTCGACACCGTTGCAGGTGGAGAACGAGCCACTACCCTACGATTATATGAGCATAAACGTAAGTACTACCCAGAATGATGAGCAATTGAGGAGAACATTGGAAGATATATATATAACCGATATTTGAATACCGATATACTCCAATTTCCCAAAAACCGCGTCTACCACGTTTGCCTATGCATAAACGTAATACGGCGCTAGTAGAAGCTCTAGACCACATGCTAGATCCATATTTGGAATCTAGCAAAGACCTTTCTGATACACACTCGATTCTCTACTGTGCGGCCATAGCAGCTTGTCGCGTGGCTCAGGTTAAGTTTCCTGATAATAACCGGGCTCCGCGACGAACTGTTGATGTTCCTGCATGGCAGTTGAGAATCGAGCGGCGTATCAGTATGGCTAGAACCCTCATTAGTAAGCTAATCTGCTTTAGGCTCGGAAACAACCGCCCGAGAATTATGCGCTTTGTGGACCAGGCATTTGCCGGGACTAATATTAGATCCCAGGATTACATGCACTGGGTCACAGAGCGCATAGACTTCCTGAAGCAGAAAGTTTATGCATGGGCAAACCGTAATCGACGGTATAGGGAGCGTGTAGATCGGTACTGTCAGAACCGCCTCTTCCAATGCGACCAAAGGAAAGTATACCGAACTTGGGAGAGACCGGCCAACTGTGTGGTTGATGGACAGCTTCCGAATGCTGATTCCATATCACAATTTTGGCAAAGCATTTGATCGGTGCCTATCAACCATACCGAAGGGCCCTGGATTGAAGTTGTGGAGCAAGCATGTGAGTTGATTGGGAACATGGAGGCTATATCTATTAGCCCCAAGGACGTTAGCCGTGCAATCCGATCGACACATAACTGGAAAGCCCCAGGGCCGGACGGATTGCACAACTTCTGGCTTAAGTGGTTCCGTGACTCACATGCTGTCTTGGCAACCCAATATCAGGAAGCCCTTAAAGCTGGATCCGCCGTAACAGTATTTTTCTCCAAGATATTTATACTAAAGTCTTCACAAATTATAACAGTTTTATGGCTATTAGATGGTTTATTTAAGGCATCCTCCATAATATTTGAAAATGTTTCAAAGGGCGTGCTAGGAGGTTTATACAGGTTCATAACAATGAATCGCTCCAATTCAATGCATGAAATCTCTACAACTCGCTCAACAGAGAGGCTCACAATGTCACATCTTTCTTTAAATTTAAGCAACTTATTTAATAATATTAAAGAGCCACCATGTATATAGTTATCTCTGATGAATGAGCTTGCAACCTGGTGGTTATTGAAGCTGAAAATGAATTGACGGGGTTTTAGCCAGTGCTCAGTTAGACATAAAATGTCAATATTGCTACAAATGTTTCCCCTAAATGTTTTGGTGCACCAGGTTGATACAGTTATTGTTATTTCTACGAGTAAATCTTGACAATTTACAATTGATGGCGATATTGTATTATTATTACTTTTAGTTTAGTTGTAGTGCACTTCAATCGAGAAATTTATTTCATCAGTAAAAAGCATATTTCTATCTTTCACCTGTGTATCGGGACTGATGGCATTTTGTTCGATCTATTATCTTTAACTGTAGGGATTGATTTAGTGCATGTCCTGTATATCGACGATAAGTGCCGAGCTTCAGGTCTTGTCTTTGTAATTCTATTTTCTTTAACACCCCATTCCATATCGTAGTTTGATAATAAACACAAAAAAAAATATTTATAACGGCGGGAAATCGAAAGAAGTTTTTTGAAGATCTCGGTGGCTCGGTCTTAAAGAAAGCCGCAGCCAAATAACAACTGCCTAGATGGTTGTTGTGTTCCTGTTCGTGAGTGAGGTCAACTGTAAGCTCCTAAGCAGTAAAAAGAGTGATACTCATAACATAAATACTAGATATAAGCATAATCTTGTGTTACATGCAAGCCGTCTCCACAAAATAAGTAATTCTTTTATGGGGCAATGTATACGGTTCTATAACAAACTTCCCAGCAATATAAGAGAATTGTCAAGTCAAGGTGAGCACTGATAAAAATACTGGACTGTAGGGGGAAAAATGTGACGATTGCAAACAAATGTAGCCATTTTTATGGATTAAAAAGATTTTGACTTTGACTTTGAACTAGAATAATGACAATGTGTATGCACACATATAACTGTGTGCATACACATTGTCATTATTCTAGAAGCCGCCCAAGTAGACGGAAAGGTACAACGTGCTCATTATCCGGCGTCTGTAACTATTTGATGTAGGGTGTCTTATCAAGGAGTGACAAAGCATAATTTTTGTGAAAAAAGAGTAAAGACTTCAGCAAAAGTGTATCAAGAGACTGTAAAACTCTCTTAGATCGTATTGTAAAACCTCTCAGAAATTATTTTTTTAAAAATTTGTCGTGGACTTTCCAGCAGAACTCTGCACCTGGTCACATGGCACGAACTACCCAAGTCTGGCTCCAAAGTTCCGAACGTCATAAGAGCTGAAGATTGGCCCTCTTCTAGACCAGATCTGAACTCCTTACACTACAAATGATGGTCAGACATGGCCTGCTCGAAATGACACGCCGACATTGTGTCTCTTAAAAAATATCTGCAGCAGTGTGTAAATCCATAGATTCGTGGTCAGACTGATTAAAGGCCTGTGTCAAATCCCAAGGGTAGCCATTTCGAATAGAATCATTTATTTTTAGGGTGAGGGTGGTTTTTAGATGCGACATGAGACCACTGATCTAAAACCATTTCTATTTCGAGCAGGCCATGTCTGACCATAATTTCTAAGCTTCCATCGAGACTTATTACTCGTATGTTAATCACCGCCGCACCGCACACCTTTAAAGCATCGTACAGTTCATGGAGCTCAATTAATACATAGCTAGACTACGTATCTTACCACCTAGGTATGTGAACTTGAGACAAATTGAGTAAGCTTTTACGGTAAGTAACCCAAACGTTTACTAAATTTGTATTTCCTTCTTCATGCCATGCTAAACACGCCAACCATAGCTTCTGAATTACGATTTTTGCTGTAAGGATGCATGGTGCTGCACATCATCATGCACAATGTTTCATATACATCACATCATAATAAAAAAAAATATTATTCGACATCTCGTGTATTTCGAATAATATTTCACTTATTGTTATGGGTTTCTGCAACTCCGGGAGATTCGCCGAGAACCTAAAGTAAGTTCCAATATCTCCATTAAAACGGAACATGTCTAATTTTAGCTATAGTCTGTCCTTCGTATCCATTTTCTATAACTTCACGCCAAATCCCTAGCGGACTAAGCAGAGAGAACCGAGTACCATGTGACTCGATCCTTACATACCTCACTTGCTTTTTTAATCATTGCTCTTCTAATGCACGTTCGCCGGTTTCTAGGGCTCCTGACATCACGTTCTGACAGAACACGACCAATTTGATCATGTTAGGTACGAGTAAGTCTTGGTCTTCCTTGGCTCCTACATCCTTCCACTTTTGCATTGTATATCTGCTTCGTCACTCTTTCATCTATCTATCTCTATCTATCTATAACTTCACGCCAAATCCCTTACGGGGTAGGCAGAGAGAACCGAGCGCCACGCGACTCGATCCTTACATACCTCACTCGCTTCTTTCACATTCATTGCTCTCTTCATGCACGCTCGCCGGTTTCTAGGGCTCCTGACATCACCTTCTGATAGAACACGACCAATCTGATCATGATAGGTAAGTCTTGGCCTTCCTCGGCTCCTACATCCTTCCACTTTTGCATTGTATATCTGCTTCGTCATTCTTTCATCCTGCATTCTTTCTACATGTCCGAACCAACGGAGCATGCCTCTTCTTATTTTAACACCGACGCTCTCTTTCAGACCAACTCTGCTTCTAACCTCATCATTGCGGATACGGTCTGCAAGCGTTACACCACAGATTTTGCGCAACGCTCGCATTTCAACCGCGTTTATCCTACTTTCATGCTCTCTCTGCCATACCCAGCTCTCGCTTCCATAAGTAAGCGTTGGGACCAGCACTGCATTGTGTATAGCCAGCTGCGCCTTCTGGCTCAGGTTTTTACTGCCAAGAAGTTTTCCCAACGCTCCATTCACACTATTCCCAGCACTCACTCGCCTTTCCACATCTGCGGTGTACCTTCCATCCCTGCTGAAAGCGCATCCAAGATATACAAACTCATTCACTTGTTCCAACACTTCATCATCTACCGTAATTCTTACATTGGTTCTGGTTTCTTCTCTTTCAAATACCATAATCTTTGTTTTCTTCGCATTCAATAGTAAGCCTTCCTTCATACATTCGTCTTTCATCATTGTGACTAGTGTTTGCAGCTCAGATGGTGTTTCTGCTAACAGGACAGCATCATCTGCATACAGCAGACAGTTCACCACTAGGTCACCCATGCGTAATCCTACATTCGTCGATCTTATTCTCTGTAGACAACTATCGAGATACAGAATAAACAGCCTAGCAGACAACATGCAACCCTGTTTGACACCAATTTTGACATCAAACCAGGGTGACATGTTGCCATCTATTCGCACACATGCTGAGCAATCCTTGTAGGTGGACTGCACAGCACGCAGCAGTGAGCCGTCAATCCCATATCTCGGCAATATGCACCACAGTTCCTTTCGCACAACCCTATCAAATGCCTTCTCAAGATCCACAAAACCGCAGAAAACCTTCTGGTCTGTGGCCAGATGCTTCTCTACGATATTGCGGAGCGAGAAAACTTGATCCGTACATCCCCTTCCATTTCGGAATCCTCCTTGTGCCTCCCACAGCATTTCGTCAGATTTCACCCTCATTCTCCTTTCAATTATCTTTCCATATACTTTTGCTGCTAAGCTGATCAAACTGATGGCCCTATAGTTGGCGCAGTCCATGCGTGATCCCTTGCCTTTATACAAGGGTACGATGACTGCGCGTCCCCAGTCCATTGGGACCCTTCCAGTTCTCCAGCAAAGGTTGCATAAGTACCAGAAGGCGTCCCGGACGTAAGTGCCACCTAGTTTGATCATCTCAGCTGTAATCATATCAATTCCCGCAGACTTTCCATTTTTCAAACTTCGTATCGACCATTCTATCTCATCCATAGTTATACCTTCATCGGACGCCGTCAACGCGGAGTGAGCATCAGACTCACTCTCATTGTCAGCGTCCGAGGCATATTCGTACATTTCTTCAAAATATTCACTCCACCGTTCTAACACTTCCTGAGTGTTTGCAAGAATGATACCAGCTTTAGACTTAATCTTGTTCATACTGGATGCCGACGAACCACCTCGAGACTTCTTTACCTCTCTCCAAAAGAGTTTGGTATTTGCCTCGAAGTTTCTCGTCAGCCTCTCTTCCTCATTCATAATTTGTCTTTCACGCTTCTCTTTCACTAAAGCCTTGGTTTCATTCTTGCATTGACGGTACATTTCTTTCTTCTTCTCTCTCATACTTTCATTTAAGGGCAAAGATGATACATAATCCAGCCACGCTTTCCTCTTTCTTGCTACGGAGGATTCGACCTCCGCATCCCACCAGGCATCCCCTTTCAATGTTTTATGCCTCTTTGCGCATCCACATGCTTCTTTTGCACTATCCACCATACTTTCTTTCAGAACTTTCCAGCAATCATCCACATCTGTGCCGGAAAGACTTGCATTTGCAAGTCTTTCGCTTACCAGATGTACATACATTCTCCTTACACTTTCATCTTGCAATTTTTCACTCCTTATCCTTTCATGATCTCCGAAAGGGATACGCACTCGCCAATGCCTCCACTTCTTGAAAAGTCCCACAAACCGGCTTACCACCAGGTAGTGGTCCGTTTCAAGAGTGGGACCTCTAAAGGCTCTTGTATCCATTATAGTATTTCGGAGACGTCTATCAATTATAATCAAATCAATCACACTTTTTTGGTCATTCCGTCTCCATGTATACGTGTGAATATCCTTGTGCCGAAATAAAGTATTCGACACGAGGAGGTTTCGTTCCATACATAAATCTAGAATCGACTTACCTGCTTCGTTCACTCTCTTATCTCCATAGGGACCAAGAGCAGCTTCATAGCCGTCTCGTTTGGTCCCAACCCATCCATTCAAATCTCCACACATAATCACTCTTTCATTCCCTTCAGCTAAATCCAGAACATCCCTCACAGACTCCCAAAACTTCTCTAGTTCTTGGGCACACGCTGAGCTTACGGGAGCGTATGCTGCAACCAGAAATACTCGCGTGATGCCCAGTTTTATACGAACCCAGAGAAGTCTAGGCCCTACCAAACAGTAATCTTTCACACCAGGGGCTAAGCGAGAGGAGAGTATGACACCTACACCAGCACTGGCATGATCGTCCCGGTCTACACCAGACCATAGGGCCATCATCCCATCGGGCAGATCATCGGTGTCGCTCCCCTTGCGCTTAGTCTCTGTCACACACAAAGCATCTAAGCGTCTCTCATTCATTACGTCCATCAGCTCATTCATCTTATCACTCAGTCCACCTCTCACATTCCACGTGCCTATGCAGCACTCGGCTCTCTTCGACCCGCCGGAATTGGCGCTGCGTGGTGGGTGGCGGCCCCCACCGCCGCATGCACCTATGTTCGCACCGACGGGGGCGGATCGGTGCGCGTCGCCTCCGGGGGACGCCCTAATCCGCACATCGGTGCGTTTTCGGTCCAGAATTGCAATCTACTCGATTGGCAGGGGTCGCGAACGAGCACGCTTCTGGCACATGACCCCCACTGTCACTCTTTCATCCTGCATTCTTTCTACATATCCGAACCAACGGAGCATACCTCTTCTTATTTTAACACCGACGGTCTCTTTCTCTTTCAAACCCAACTCTGTATCTAACATCATCATTGCGAGTACTGTCTACAAGCTTTACGCCACAAATTTTGGGCAACGTTCAACCACGTTTATCCTACTTTCATGCTCTCTCTGCCATACACAGCTCTCGCTTCCATAAGTAAGCGTTGAGACTAGCACTGCATTGTGTATAGCGAGCTGTGCCTTCTGGCTCAACTACTGCTAGCACTCACTCATCTTTCTATATCAGCGGTGTACCTTCCATCCCTGTTGACCGTAATCATTACATTAGTTCTGGTTTCTTGTCTTTCAAATACCATTATCTTTGTTTTCTTCACATTCAATAGTAAGCCTTTCTTCATACATTCGTCTTTCATCATTGTGACCAGTGTTTCCAGTTCAGTTGGTGTACCCATGCGCAATCCCACATTCGTTGACCTTATTCTCTGCAGACAACTATCGAGATACAGGATAAATAACCTAGCAGATAGCATGCAACCCTGTTTGACACCAATTTTGACATCTAACCAGGGTGACATGCTACGAGCCATCTATCTATACACACACACGCTAAGCAATCCTGTACCCTGTTCAAAAGCAAATAAATAAATTTCAATAAATAAATTTTGCTCAATCTCATCCATCTGAGCAACCGAAATAATACTACAGTATGTAAGAATGACAGCTACCATTACCCACTTGAATAAAAAATTCCATAACAAAATCATGACAAATAAAAAGCACGTTACAGTGAATTTGTTACTTTTAGTTTGTGAACAGCGCCATCTAGTTTCCTTCTGTGAAACGTAGAAAAACTTCACAAGAAAGTCGACCTTAAGCTCTTCATGCAGATCTGACTGCGCATGTACATTGAAACTTTCCGATTCATCTTGTCCTAAACCCCAGTCTCGAATAAACTGTAAAATTTGTTCGGTGTGTGGTATTTCAGATCTGCTATCGATCAATGTCAAGAGATGTAATCTATTCCAATGCACCTACTTTCTTAGATAGAAGAAAAGTAGTGATTGTTTTTAAAAACTTCTTTCGTTTTCCCTCCGTTGTACATATTTTTTTCGTGTTTATTATCAAATTACAATATGCAATGGGATGTTTAAAAAAATAGGATTCCAGTGCTTGTCTTTTACAAAGTGGGTAAGGAGCCGACGATCATATTCAAGACACTTCAAAAGCTTGGTATTAGCCGTATATTTGTATATCGTACTATCGACGCATATACCAACACTTTACGATGAGCTCGGTGGCTCAATCGTGAATGACGCGACTTTGACACCAACGCTCGTGGGTTCGATTGGCACACAAGACAAACATTTTGTTTGCATGAACATGTCCGTTCGTCTTGGTCTAGATATTTTAAGTGAGGTAGGGCGCATCAAAGCAGCCCGTCTGGGGAAGTACCTCCACCTCACAGAAAACCGCAGCCAAGTAACAACTCCCTAGCCCTAGAGGATTGTTGTGTTCCTGTGTGTGAGTGAGGTCACCAGTAAACTCCTAAGGAGATGCTGTGTAACCAGCAGAGAAAGCATCGTACGAGTAATGCTTATTACCAGCATTAATAGGCTACGGTAACTGCTTTACATCAGGTAGGCCGTATGCTTGTATGCCTCCCGACGTTGTATAAAAAAAAGTTCCTTGAATACCATAAAAGATCGGGGTGACCGCGTGCTGTTAGATCTATAAAGGCTGTTAATGCTGTTAAAGCCAGAATTCGCCGAACTCCCATTAGAAAACAAAAAAATTTATCGAAATGAGAAATCGAGAAATGTAGATTCCCGCTATGACTCTGTCGCGTATAATAAAAAAAGACCTGAAGTTCGGCGTTTATCGTCGATATACAGGACATACCCTAAATCAATCCCTACAGTTGAAGAAACGCTCTCTTCGATCGATCAAAACGCCTTCTCTCCCGATATGCAAGTGAAAGGCACAGAAATATCCTCTTTACAGATTAATCTATTCACGATTGAATAGTACTATAACAAGCAAAATATCGAAACCCCTTAGACTACAAATTATGGCCAGTTTTAGAGGACATGGTCTCCTAGAAACGACACGCTGACATTGTGTCTCTTAAGAAATCGTTGGAGCAAGCAAGCAAGCAGGAGCAAGTGGCTAAATTTTCCATGGAAAAAGTGCGTAAATCCATAGATTCGTGGCCAGACAGATTAAAGGCTGCAGACCGTATCAAAGTCAAAAGTGGCATTTTCGAATAGAAACATTTTTAATTTTTTTGTTGAGTCTTCCATAAAACGGCGGTTGAGAATTCGTTTGTGTCAAACGCCACATACCTTGGTTTATAGGAGAGCGAAATGAAACGAAAACTTAAATTCTAGAAAAAGACACATTTTATCGTACATTTAAATTTAATTGCCAAAAAGGTACCCCAGTATACTATCATTATTACAATATGATAATACAGTCAATAATATAATAAACGAGATTTTTGCCGTCTAATGATTGCCATATCCATTTTTGATGAATTGTTGTTAAACATTGAATGTATGATATGACATAATGATTTGGATATGGCACAAGATGTTTTATTCCTTTTGAATAAAATTATACGACATCTAATTGTAATTAAATAATTAAATTTATTATCGTAAATTGCAATTAAAATTAATGCAAGTAAAAGTAGTCAACATTCCTATATTATTTGCCTACTTCAATAAGATTTCATAAAAAGACTTGTCGTTTTCGGGCATGAATATGATTCTCTGAGGAATCTGATCTTTTTTTACTATTGATTCTATTAACGTTTTTTACGACTTTCGATTTATTTCATCCCAGTGACCAGAGCCCGTATGCTTTCCCAATACGTTTATTATTATTAGGACATAAATTAATGTTAGAAGTTTCGAAGATCAGGCACCATTCTGTGGGGTATCGTTGAAAGCGTTTCGATGATCGCGCGAGCGATGGCGTTATTTATTTCACTATTCGATTTTTTTTATTTCTTCTCTATTTAGAGTTTCCTTTGCTCCTTTAATTTTCTTTGTGGTCTTCACATATGATTTTATATAGAAGTTCGAAAACAAGAATGTTAAAGACGTCGTAATGAACAATATCACATATAATACTAAAGTTGGAGGTTGACATTCACCAAATATAAAGTGTCCACTTAAATATATAGTAATTGCAGTAAACTGTATCTGAAAGAAAAATATAGAAATGCTATATATCACTGTTAATGGAACGTAAAGAGAAATATCATATTATTTGCTAAAGTTTTAATTTAATTTCTACAAATCATAGCAGTAACTATGGTGACAAGTGAGTCATGTTGGAACCACGTCAGTCCATACAAATTTGTCGCAGAAGTATAGTAAATATTTGTAAAAAAACGAAGGCTATCAAGTGCGAGTACAACTCGCTCACCAAAAATAATATTTTAATATTAAAATAATATCTTCTCAAAAAAATTTTTGAGAAGATATTATATGTAATAACAACGGTTTTCTGTTTTTCCCCTTTACTGTGCTACATGACCTTGCTGTTTATCAACTTTACGGTACTTTCCGTTGGCCTAGAGTCAACGGAAAGTACCCTATAGGTTTTGATTCCCTTGCGAGTATCAAAATAAACAAGGCATAAACAGCCGTATCTTTTGATTGCATTGACTTAGAAGTTTGATTTTTTCCCCTACACAAAGAGATTGCAGACCTAAATTTTTGGTATTATATTCAGCATGATAGCCCAACCGTATTTGAGAAAAAAGGGTCATGACTGGCGGACAGAGAGACAGATAAACGGGCAACAAAGTGATCCAATAAGGGTTCCGTTTTTACTTTTGAGGTACGGAACACTAAAAATCGAGCTAGACACTTCATTATGTAATCGGTATACATGAGGCCTACTCAAGAAAAGCGAAAAATATATGTGGCCCAAAAGTGAGATCGTTCAGATTAATTGCTAAAATTTGCTTTGCTTTTTTAAAGAACGAAGTTATACATTAAATTATCCCTAAATATGCGCCTCTTATCCGTAATGATAAACGTTGACCTTATATCTAATCAATTTATTATGTATTTGCCAGCTTTATCTCCTTCGGGGCTTCTTTTAAGGAATGCTTTATCAAGCAATTGCCCTTTGTCTGGAGGAAACTAACCAGAATTTATCTGGGGAATTCCACCAAAAACGTCCAATTCTACTCCTTACCTGTATTTTACCTTTACTTTGGCGTTAAAAAGCCTACCATGTGGCTAAATTATAGTTAAAACATATAATCTGGATTTGTAATCAGAAAGCATTTATATGTTAATTTCTACGCAATAGTTGCTACTCTCAACGGCACTTTGGATATCTTCCCACAGACGTGGAAATTGATAAATTAATTTGTACTGTTATAAATTTCCGGAACAAGAAGGCTTAGCTTTATTTTATCAATGCTGTTAATGAAACCTTGTACATTGTGCGACTCTATTTAAAGTTATGCAATTCATACATTGAATTAATTAAAGTCGCTTCTCGTATCTATATAGACATAACGTGGGGTCATACTTGACTAGCTCGGTGGCGTAGTGGTGAAACGCGCTGTTACGCTACTTTGACACTAAGGGCAAAGATTCGTGTGCAATTAACATATCTGTTTGTCTTGGTCTAGTCTTTTAACGTTTTCACCTGTATATACTGATTGACTATCAGTATATATAGAATTGAATTAACAATAATGCAAATATTATTGAATAAGACTGTTGACCATCAGGCAGGCCGTATGCTTGTTTGTCACCTTAGTGGTATAAAAAAGAATATAATCATTTTTAATACAAATAAATAAACCTACAAGAATCGCAAACAAAATGAAATCTTCTTTTCAAAGCACAGGAGTTGATGTAAACATTATATAACATAGATGTATCATTAAAAAGACTTATTTCATGCCAGAAAGGGCGTATTATTAATTATGTTTATCCCTGTACTTACCAACTGCATCTTAGTAATATGTTTTTTCCACCATAAATATTTAGATAAGGAAGGGAAGGCTGATAATCCGTAGTAGGCATACATAATGACGTGAACAAAAGAGTTGATCAGCAGCGGTAATATTGTGCTTTCCGAGGATTCAAACTTCAATATTATCCAAGAAAACATGATCATAATGGCATGATGGTATATATGTAGAAACGACACTTGTCTGTCTTTCTTGCGGAGCACAATAAACACAGTATCCAGAAGCTCTGATAGTTTCGCTAAAAAGTACACGTGCATTGTGTTTGCAATCTGAAATAAATGAAAAAGTAATTAGGAATAATTTGTCTTTAGGTTTACGTACCAGCAATTTTAAAAGGAATCTAAATAAACAATACAACTCTTAATGTGTATCCAAAAATTGTAGCTTTGAAATGTTAAGCATGAAAATTAAATCAATTTGAAGATAAATCTTATACATATTTCTATTATATACGTATAGTGGAAAGGTATCGTGTTTATTGTCAATATCAATATTAATAAAAATGGAGTTCCTGACTAATTCAATGACTCATCAACGCCCAGACTAAACCATTGAAACTAGAAAGCTGAAATTTTGCGTAGAGGTTGCTTTTGAGGGGGTCATGTGCCAGAAGCGTGCTCGTTCGCGACCCCTGCCAATCAATCAGATTGCAAGTCTGAACCAAGAGCGCATCGACTTGCGGATTAGGGCGTCCCACGGAGGCGATGCGCACCGATCGGTGCGAATATAGCTGCATGCGGCGGTGGGGGACGCCACCCACCACGCAGCGGCAATTCCGGCGGGACGAGGGGAGCCGAGTGCCACATAGGCACGTGGAATGTGAGAGGTGGATTGAATGATAAGATGAACAAACTGATAGATGTAATGAATGAGAGACGTCTAGTGTGAATGGAGCGTTGGGAAAACTTCTTGTCAGTAAAAACCTGAGCCAGAAGGCACGGCTTGCTATACACAATGCAGTGCTGGTCCCAACGCTAACTTATGGAAGCGAGAGCTGGGTATGGCAGAGAGAGCATGAAAGTAGGATAAACGCGGTCGAAATGCGAGCGCTGCGCAAAATTTGTGGCGTAAGGCTTGTAGACCGTATTCGCAATGATGATGTTAGAAAGAGAGTTGGTCTGAAAGACAACGTCGGTGTTGAAGTAAGAAGAGGCATGCTCCGTTGGTTCGGACATGTAGAAAGAAAGAATGCAGGATGAAAGAATGACGAAGCAGATATACAATGCAAAAGTGGAAGGATGTAGGAGCCGGGGAAGGCCAAGACTTACCTACCATGACCAAATTGGTCGTGTTCTATCAGAACGTGATGTTAGGAGCTCTACAAACCGAAACCGCGAGCGTGCATGAGAAGAGCAATGAATGTTAAAGAAGCGAGTGAGATATGTAAGGATCGAGTCACGTGGCGCTCGGTTCTCTCAAGGGATTTGGCGTGAAGTTATAAGATAGATAGTTTACTTTTGTAATGCTCACTAGAGATAAGATAGCATTTTTTTTAAATTAACCCCTAAGGGGGTGAAAAGGGGATTAACAGTTTGTATGGAGCAGAAATATTATTCCAAGTCAGTGACTTGAAACTTTGTACAGATACTCATTATTAAAATCCAAAAAAATAATTTCAGCGTTTTAAAAAATTCCACCCCTTAAAGGTATAATGGGGGTTAAAAGTATTTCTTGAATTAAAAGTTGAATTGTTAAGAAATAGATTTTTTTAAAAGTGACCTACTTTAGACTTTGTAAACATACTATCAATCACGACGTGAAAAAAGTAATTTCAGCGTTTTTCAAAATTCCACCCTTAGAGGGCTGAAATGGGGGCTGACAATTTGCATAGAGTAGACATATTTTTAAAAGTTAGTGCCTTGAAACTTGGTACAGACTGTCTATTAGAATTAAAAAAAAGCGATTTCAGAGTTTTCGAAAATTCCACCCTTTAAAGGATGTAATGGGGTTCAAAATTATTTCTTGAATTAAAAGTTGAACTGTTAATTAACGAATTGTATTTTTAAAGTGAGCTTCTTTAGACTTTCTAAATATACTCTCAATCAAGACGTCAAAAAAGCAATTTCAGCGTTTTTCAAAATTCCACCCTTAAATGGCTGAAAAGAGGGTTGACAGTTTATTTTTATTTTTATTTTATTTTATTTTTCAAAGGAAACCTTACAGCCAATCAGATAAATCATGCATAGTAGTTGTATGGTCTCTGACGGCCAATTATAAGTTTTCGCAAGTGTACAAAAATATATTCGCAAGAAAAAAAAAGTAAGCGGAGGCGAACAAACAGGATAGGCCATGTTTATTTGGTAACGACACACGTGTTACGTATCGGAGCTCCACGAGTATCGCCGGTCAGCGTTTACGTAAATGCCGCGCTTCGTGGAAACCGCGCGATGTCGGCAACGATGCAGGTGCAGCGAGACCACCCAAGATACCGCGTCTTCGAGATCGCATCGACTTAATTTTAAGTTCACTTTTGTTTCTTACATCGAGCAATTGTCACGTATATTAGATTATAATTTTAATTAATTAAATATATTTTAAAAATTGTTTTTTTTTGCGTCCTCCGGCCGCAGCCTACGTATTTCACGCAATATATAATGTACTATATAAATATACTATGCACTATACTATACACCCACATAATACTCGTTATAACCGGGATAAAACTTAACAGATGACAATACTTAAATACTTAACAAAAGAAGTACTTAGCCATTATCTTTTTTAAATTTAGGGTCATGTATTGCATGCATTTGCATGAAATAGAAATATTTTTAGACTTGAAACTTTGTGCAGATACTTTCTATTACAATCCAAAAAAGCGATTTCATCGTTTCCTAAAATTCCACCCCTCACAGGGTATAATGGGGGTCAAATGTATTTCTTGAATTAAAAGTTAAAGTGATAAGAAATTGCTTTTTTTAAAGTGAAGTACTTTAGACGTAAATATACTCGCAATCAAGACGTCAAAAAAGTAATTTCAGCGATTTTCAAAATTCCACCCTTAAGGGGCTGAAAAGCTTTGTGTGGTTTAGAACTATATTTTGAAGTTAGTGCCTTGAAACTTTGTACAAGTATTCTCTATTAGAATCCAAAAAAAGTAATTTCAGCGTTTTCTAAAATTCCACCCCTCAAAGGGGGTCAAAAGTACTTTTGCAATTAAAAGTTGAAGTGTTAAGAAATAGATTTTTTTCTGTTCCATTTACGAGTATCATTGACTTTCTAATCACTAGGTGGAACACCGAGGTTCATACAAGGTGGCAAGCCACTGCTTGCCGGAAGCACTAATCAGATATATTAGTTATAGTATCTGTCCATATTCTGCAGATAAATAGTCCAGTATCAATAATCCCTACAGATCTCATATCAAAATCCCGTTAATTTCTGACACATTTGCAATATGCGATTTGATCTAACCTGCTTTGTGTGCATCCGCCACCAATAGCGGGAGATCGGACATTTGCAATACTCCCATTGCCTGCTGAGACCCGATAACAGGTATATTATTTGACTGATATCACGAAGCAGTTACAATTAATATGTTACATTGCATTACTTTTCTCGAAAGTACCTCTGCGTTTTGGATCTAAATGTCCACGCGCACCCCTATTAAAGGACCGGGATATGATATTAATCCCGGTCATCATCAATATCATAATAATAATAAAAAGCATCCTTGTCACTGTCACATATATTTTGCGATTATTATTTAGTAGTTATTTGGAACACATTCATATCGAGCGACAAGGAGAGGCAATGCCACCTCGGTCTCTGTCAAGACATGCACGAAGAAGAGGGCGTCCTAGTTGTCGCCCTCCTCACACAAATATGGAACAGAGTGTATATTATAAATCAGGGTGAAACACGTGCAGTTGCTATAAACGTATAATCTAATTAATCCCGTCAATAAGCTCACCAAATACTTACACGTGCAAATTAATAACTTACCATTTGCGTGGTTTTATCATCGTTTGCGCATGATAAAAATATATATTTCACTGGATGTATTATTTGTGCACACTAAAACAAACATCAAAAATATTATTGAAATCTACTTTTTCTGCCTTTTTTAAAGTAACTGTCATAATCGAATTTAATAAGTAAATATTGAACTAAATAATAAAAATTGTATTTTCTAAACCTCTTCCGAACTGCTGTAGTATGTACGAGGGAATTAGATTAACATTCAGTTGTTCAGATTAACATTCACCTTTTGAAAAATTGACAAGTTTATTTTCGTTAGCATATATATTACTCCTCTGTCAAATTCATAAAGGGTCAGAATGTGTTTGAATATTAAAGTCTTTACGAGTGAAAGTTATGAAGATTACACTATTTATCTCCATCTCCAAGCTACGCATGGAAATACCTATGAATATGCTAGGTCTCCTAACATCAACTTCTAATAAAACACGGACAATTTGGTCACCATATACGACTATTAAATAAACTTCTTCAGGTCCTAAATGCGTTCACTAAGGCGTCGTATATCTTATATTACCTTTTACATTATTTTTAAATGTTACGACAAACCCTCCCTTTTATACTAACAGCGATACTCTCGGAATATAAGCTTTAAAATTTGTACATCTAAAATAAAATCTCATCTACATGTACCAACACTACACCATCATCAACCTTGAGTTCTTTCTGGTTTCCTCCCATCACATCAGAGGAAACCAGAAGGGAAGAGCGTACTCTCGCACTCTGGACGCTAAAACTGTTCTGGGAGACCCCAGCTCACAGGGTGGTCATTTTACCGAAGTTTGTATTAAATAAATAAATAAATATTGTGGGATAAATTACACAGCGCCACCTAGCCCCAAAGTAAGCGAAGCTTGTGTTATGGGTACTAGACAACTGATAAACATACATAAATACATTTTTTTTTTGTAAATACATACTTATTATACACAGAAAATACCCAGACCCATACAAACAGACATGTTCATGCACACAAATGTTTGTACTGTGTGGGAATCGAACCCACGAGCATTGGTGTCAAAGTAGCGTAACAGCGCGTTTCACCACTGCGCCACCGAGCTCGTCAAATTAAATATGCGGAGCACAGCCAATTAAACAAACAGTAAAACGAGACTGACTTTATTGTGGTTTAGAGGTAGATCCAACAACCGCATTTTGCAGCTACCTACACCATACTTATTATTTAACACGCTAATTGGTATCACTCGCCTTCTACTTACTTTCGTTACACACAGATATGTGGACTTCGACACCGTGTGCACCCTATCATGCATCACAGCTACGATCCAAAATTGCAATCCGCTAGATTAACAGGGATTTTGGCGAACAGTTTAAGACTCCATAAGCCAAAACTACTTATTTAGGAATAGGCTCAACTAAAAGTTCGTCGCCATTGTGTAGATGTTGTGAGCCAATGTTATAAAAAGCGAATATGTTTTACAAGATTGGCGACACTCCAGAGATGTACTTGATGTTGCAAGCATCTGTATAACTATTTAGCAACATGCAGGTTTTACACTTGTTTTGCACCTCGGTAGTGAATATGTAAAAAACTTACAATTACAATTAGAAATACTTACAATGTGCACCAAGTATGCAGAAAAAAGCACTTGTAGACAATTATATACAATAAGTAGTCCATTTAATGTGAAAGCAGGCCTTTTCTTCATGTAATCTGGTCCCAGTTTCAGTACGAATAATAAGTACGATAACCATATCAATAAAATGGGTATCGGTGATCCCATGAGGAACAAATTGTTGACATAGTCCGCTGTTAAATAAAACGAATACTAAAATAAATACACTCACACAGTAAACGTTGTCGGCAAAAGTATTTTCATCTCATTCTATAGGATTTGGTAAACTAATCGTATCCGGATTCGGATCCTGGTACGTTTGCAATCTGATTTACTGGAAAAGTATTTAAATAACAATATCACAACGCTACATACTAACACTTTTTAGACTGATTTTATATTTTTTATCATACTTTATTTCGTTTTCTTTTATTATTTCTTTTTTTATCATCTACATATTTATATTATGTTCTATTTTATCTAGCTACTTTCAATTTCATATTTTTTTTTGACATTTATTACTTTTATTTTTGTTAATTATTATAATGATCTGTTTCGTTTATGTTGTACTACCCCGCCACTCGCCTACCAAATTCCAATTAGTCACTCAAAGGTTGACTGGAAGAGATTCCTTATAGGAATAAGTCCGCCTTTGTACATTTATTACTGTGTTGCATTTTAATTTACATTTCTCATTGTTATTTTATGTACAATAAAGATATAACAAACAAACACCATTTCAAAAATTTCCTTTTGCAAATGTTTTCAAATGAAAAACCATTTTCGATGGCAACATTTTTAATAAAAGAAAGACTTACATTTTTCTTTGACGCTCCATACATTTGACGTTTCATTTTCATATCGCATATCCATTTTTTTATATTTATCGTTTCTTCTATTGTCTAAAAAAAAATTAAGTTGATATCAATTTATAAAAGTATCGTATATACTTTTTTGTTATAAATGGTTTTTCAATGTGTGGTACAACTACAAATGAATTGAATTATGATTTTACACTGTGTGCCTACGCTCAAATGAATATATGCACGTTTTTATTCTTCTTTTGCTGACCCTGATAACTGAATGAGAATTGTATGATTTACATATTTAGGATACCGTTTTACAATAATAATTATTTACAATAATATTTTTTTTTTCATCAGAGTTTAATACAATTATCAAAATTATTAACGGACTGGCAAATCTTTTTTCTAAGCAGCCCATCTGGGGAAGTACCTCCACCATATAGAAAACCGCAGCCAAATAACAATTCTCTGCAGGTTTGTTGTATTCCTGCGTGTGAATGAGGTCACCAGTAAGCATTTAAGGAGCTGCTGTGTTAGTAGCAGAGGTGGTATCGCACGAGTGATACTTAATGTATTACTAGCATTCATAGGCTACGGTACCCGCTTTACATCAGTTGAGCCGTATGCTTGCATGCGTTGTATATGACGTTGTGCACAAAAAAATCTGAAAGAACACTTTCTTTCATATTTTTTTTTGATGAATAAAAATTACTTACCATAAGTGTATTGTGTAAGGCACCATAATAATGCAGGGGGGATTTTGAAGCGGCAGAGGATATACGGATCAAGTTTTTTCACTCCGCAACATCGTGGAAAAGCATCTGGCTATGGACCAGAGGATTTTCTGCGGTTTTGTGGACCTTGAAAAAGCATTTGATAGGGTCGTGCGAAAGAATCTCTGGAGCATCTTGCCCAGATATGGGATTGACGGTAACCTTCTACGTGATGTGCAATTCACCTACGAGGATTGCACAGCATGTGTGAGAGTGGACGGCAGCTTATCGCCCTGGTTTGATACCAATGTTGGTGTCAAACAGGGATCGTGCTGTCGGCTCGGCTATTCATCCTGTATCTGGACAGTTGTCTTCAGAGAATGAGAAATATGAATGTAGCAATGCGAATGGGTGGCTCAGTGGTTAACTGCCTGCTTTATGTAGATGACGCGGTATTAATAGCAGAATCACCATCTGAACTGCAAACACTAGTCACAACAATGGTATTTGAAAGAGAGACAACCACAACGAACACTAGGATTACGGTTGATGATATAGTGTTGGAGCAAGTGGATGAGTTTGTATATCTTGGAAGCGCTTTTAGCAGCGATGGAAGATGCACCGCTGATGTGGAGAGACGAGTGAGTGCAGGGAATAGCGTGAATGGAGCGTTGGGTAAACTGAATGGCAGCCGAAATCTAAGCCAGAAGGCACAGCTCGCTGTACACAACGCGGTGCTTATCTCAACGCTAACTTATGGAAGTGAGAGCTGGGTATGGCAGAGAGAGCATGAAAGTAGAATAAATGCGGTCGAAATGCCAGCACTGCGAAAAATTTATGGCATAACGCTTGCTGACCGCGTTCGAAATGATGACGTACGAAAGAGAGTTGGACTGAAAGAGAATGTCGGTGTTAAGATAAGAAAGGGCATGTTCCGTTGGTACGGAATGACGAAACAGATATACTCGTACAATGCGAAAGTGGAGGAATGTAGGAGCCGAGGAAGACCAAGACTAACCTACCATGACCAAATTGGTCATGTTTTATCAGAAGGTGATGTCAGGAGCCTTAGGAACCGGGAAGCGTGCGTGAAAAGAGGAATGAAAGTGAAAGAAGCGAGTGAAGTGTCTAAGGACCGCGTCTTAAGGCGCTCGGTTCTCTCTACCTACCCCGCAAGGGACCTGGCGTGAAGATATACATACATACCATAATAACTGATGCAGAAAGAGGGTAGACAGAGATGTCTGCCTTTGACGAAATTACTCTCCGTCTCCAGTCATCGCGTGACCATGGCGTCTGCAATGTCGCCGAAATATCGGAGAAATATGTAAACAAATAACATCCCGTACTTTTATAGTTGTAATATGCCTCAAACAGTCTTTTTTTTTATATTGTCGGAAAAATTACACAGCGCCATCTAGCCCCAAAGTAAGCGAAGCTTGTGTTATGGGTACTAGACAACTGATAAACATACGTAAATACATTTTTTTTTGTAAATACATACTTATTATACATAGAAAACACCCAGACCAGGACAAACAGACATGTTCATGCACACAAATGTTTGTACTGTGTGGGAATCGAACCCACGAGCGTTGGTGTCAAAGTAGCGTAACAACGCGTTTCACCACTGCGCCACCGAGCTCGTCTTAAGTCTATATGTATTTGTGTTCGTATTTGTGTATGTAAACCGTAGCGGCTATTTTTTTTTTTTTTTTATTTTTTTTTTATTTGCACCCCTGCCATGGGCAAGGCTCTTTTGAAACATTATCATTTTTTATTACAACACAAAATTTTTCCACGTATAAAGAAACACATTCATACATCACTCTCTCTTTCATTCCGCAATTCATCTTCCATTCATCATCTTACAGTTTTATTTTCATAAATGAAGAAAAATGAAGGTGAAGCTATCATGACTACACATTTCCAGTTGCCCTCCCTATACTGCATCAGTCCAGACACGGGCGACAGCGAGCTTCACAGCTCCACCTAGCCACCGCGATCCCATCGGCTATACAAAATATAGCCGAGGTATACAGCATTAGTCCTAGGTGGAGCTGCTCAGCTTATTACGATCTATGACAGCCGTGGCTAGACTGACGCAGTATTTAAAAAAAAAAATCCCGAGTTTTCCCTACCACTATTTCGGAGACCGTTTCTTCGGTGGCCCGCATTCCCAACTCCTGCTCCAAATCGTACCTCTGTTTGGAGAATGCGGGACACCGAAACAATATGTGCTGCACTGTCTGGTCCACGCCGGGCTCGCAGAAGCAGTACGGGTCATCCGCGCACTTGAACCTGTGCAAGTACGCGGAGAACCCACCATGCCCCGAGAGGACCTGCGTGGTGATGCTCGACGGCACCATTTTTCCCACGATGCCGTACGCCTCCGCCGCACTCGGGAAGAACAGCTTCGTCGTCGAAGCTGTCGTTCCCGATTTGTATCTCCTGTCCCATTCGTCAATGGTCCCCTTACGGATCATACCTTTGACGAATGAGATAGGGCAGCGGTCGTAATCTGGCCGCCTCCGCAACCCCAGTGCGGCGCTCCTGGCGAGTTCATCGGCACGTTCGTTCCCCTCCAACCCCGCGCGTGCCTTGATCCAGAACAACGAGACGCTCTTACCCTGGCTTTTGCACAGTTTAAGAGCGTCCCGTGTCTGCACCGCCAGGGGATGGGGGGACTCGACGTTCGCCACCGCCTGGAGCGCCGTCGCTGAAGATGCCGATACTGGGTCCATCGCAGCTCAAAGCGTACTCGGCCGCCGTGCAGATAGCCAGGAGTTCCGCCTGGTAGACGGTACAGTAGGACGACAAAGCAAGCTTGACGGCCTTGGTTTCCGCGCCGCCGTTCCATATGGATACAGCGGCGCCAACCCGGCCCTCAATCTTGCTGCCGTCCGTGTAAATTCGCAGGGCAAAGTTGGAGTGTGCCCTGCATTGTTCCTCGTCCACCAGGCTGCCGAACTCCAAGCTATCTAGCTCCGCGGGATGCGGGGCCTCGATCTTCGAGGCCATCCGCTCGATCTCCCTGTCCCCGAGCAGCGGATGGGGTAGCCCCCTCTTGGCCTCGTACAAAGAGGCGACCTCGCGCACTCTGAGGTCAAGAGGCAGCACCCCGGCCAGCAGCAGTGCGGAGTTCAGGGAGACCGTGCGGTAGGCTCTGCAGATCTCGTAGCGGCTATTGTGATAGATAAGGTATCTATCACTTATCATTTCTTATCTCCGAAAGTCATATAGTGAAAAAATTTAATTGATCAGTTTGGGGTTATGTGCCAGACGCGTGCTCGTTCGATCCCTGTTAATCAATCAGATTGCAATTCTGGACCAAGAGCTCACCGATGTGGTGATTAGGGCATCCCCTGGACGAGACGCGCCTTCCTAAGGAGTTAATTTAGTTTTAGACATTGTATACTTTATATACAATGTTCTTTTCAGAACTGCGCATCTTTTTAAGCTTTTATTCATCCATTTCGTCTTTATTGGTTTGTTAATTCGTTTAGCTGTAATTAATGGAAAGCATAAGTCATAAAATAGGATAATATCTTCATGAAAAATGTCAAAGGCTTCGTTTGTGTCGGATTCTTGTATAACATTTTGAAAAGATAATGCTGATATGAATTCTACAAATTTCTCAACATTATCTACAGTGGTGACTCGTTTCTTCTCGAACCAGTAATGATTTATTTTATTTCGATTTGTATTCTTAGTTTCGAAACTGATTGTTCGTGCAGTTTCATGATCTGATAGGGCCAAATAATGAATTTTTGACTTTACAAGAAGTTTTCCGAGTAGAATTTACTATATGATGGCGGAGATTTTAGTTCGTTAATAGTGATGTAAGTTCGTTTACGTACACAGTTATGTCAAATTCGAACTGTATAGTCACTCCATGATAACTACGATACGCGCCTGCGAGCCTAGTGTAGTAATCGCAGGAATTGTGTTACTTTCTGATCATTAGTTTTTCTGCAATAAAATTTACTTTACTTCACTTACGTATTTATCGTGTTTTATAAATTAATACTAGTAACGACTAGCACTTCACCGATATAGTTTTAGTGAAAAAACGTTGTTCAATAACCTATTTGCTTGACTTTGATTGCCAGGTGCCACCTACTATACCGTGGGTGGCCACCAGCTAGATGTAACGGGGGCGTTGCTTTTCTCGACATATAAAAGTCGAGTAATACAAAACAATATACCTGTGTTGGTGCTGTGGCTATGTACATTTCAGTTGTATTCCATACTGAAACGCATTTATTCACTTAAAACATTGTTGGACAACTCCCGTTTTCATTGAACAGCGTATCTTAAACAGCGATTGATCAGACTCATAGAATTATAAGCCTAACCTATCAATAGAAAATATGAAAGGACTGCGTCTTATGGCGCTCGGTTCTTTCTACCTACCACGCAAGGGATTTAGCGTGAAGTTATAGATAGATAGGTAGATCTATAGGCCTGTAATTCGTGGCTCCCATCTCTCCAAGACGATGGAGTCCTTAGCACATATTCACTGTTGGGTTTTAACAATTAAGAATCAATATTAGTTCTTGTTTGTCAACCTAGATGTATATCTAGACATTTATAAACATTTGACATAGACATTTAATCAAACAAGCGTACGTCATCTCTGTTGGTAAGCAGCTAGCGTAGTCTGTACGCATTTGCAACAACAGAGTGTCACTCGTGCATTGGCGAACCTGTAGAAATCTCTTCACGCCTTTTTTGAAGAACACCGTGCTGTAGTCCCTTGAAAAAAACTCAGCAAGGAGTTGGTGACCGGATGGTGGGGACCCGGCGACTACCTCCGGGGGGGTTCGGGGGCCCTTCCGTCCGACGGATCAGTACAGCTCCTCTGTCGACAAACTAAAGGAGAAACAGTCCACCGCACTTCTTCTCCAATATCGTGGCAATTCTCACCGGCTTAACGCTTAAATTTTCTACTCTTATGACAGCGCATATAGGAAAAGTCGGTTTTACAGCGGTGCATTCCCCCACTACATTGTTCAAGGTTGAGATCGCTAACATCCGCGGACTCCACTCCAACTTCAATGCCGTCCACCAACACCTTGAGACGCTACGGCCCGCCATGCTCTTCCTGACGGAGACACAAATCCAGCGTCCAGCGGACACGTTCTACCTCCTGACCCCGGTTACGTGCTTGAGGAGAATTTCCTCGCGAAAGCCGGGGTCTGTCTATTTGTTCGCTCGGATGTATGTTGTCGCCGTCTGCGCTGCCTAGAGGATCCCTCCTTTCCTATCCTCTGGGTGCATGTAAACCTGGGCCTTCAGAACAGTATTTACATGTGCCTATACCGACCCCATACTAGGGACACGGAGACAACTCGGCTCTTTGAGTACTTGAGCCGGGCGGTAGATGAAGCGCAGGAGCGCTACCCTACTGCTGAGATGGTATATTTGGGGGACTTTAACTCTCACCACGTCTCCTGGTTGGGATCCTCCATAACTAACCATGCAGGAAGGCTAGCGTATGTGACGCACCTTTGGGGGGAGGCAATTGATAAACATGGTGAATCTATGGCAGTTAAAATGTCCCCATTTCACCCCACTCCCACTCTTCAGGGCGCTACCCTCAATATGCGCGATAGTCTGAATATGCTAGGCATGGATATTCCTTGCGACCTAAACCAACGAAATTACATCGAGACCCTCATTTTAACAGCTTCAAAGAAACTCGCAGTCCTGAACTGGGTGCGCCGGTTCTTCACGGCGGACCAGCTTTGTCTTCTTTATAAGACTCAAGATCGGGGCTGCGTGGAGTATTGCTCTCATCTCTGGGACGGCTCCGCACAGTATCTTCTCGAGGCTCTCGATAGGTTGCAGCGACGGGCTATACGCATAATCAACGACGAAGAGCTCACAAAATACCTAGAACCTCTGCAACTTCGTAGGGACATAGGATCCCTAAGTACATTTTACCACCTGTACCATGGTGAGTGCTCTGAAGAACTATTTTCCCTTATCCCACCCTCTCCCTTCCGTCATAGAACCACACATGCAGGCTTGCGATGTCATCATTCCACTGTTTAGGACATTAGTTCTCTTACTAAAAAGTTCGGCAACTCCTATCTTTGTCGAACTATTAAAAAGTGGAACGCCTTGCCTGCACATGTGTTTCCTCCTTCCTACAACATGGGATCCTTCAAACGAAGCGTGAAGAAGCACCTTGCGAGCCAGCATGGTAGCGTCAACTGACAGGACACTGTAGTCCTATGTCAGTTGCCGCTGCAATTTGGGCTCCTCTTTTCGCTTACCAACAGGCGAAGAGGAGCCACTATGCTGAACCGATATAAAAAAAAAAACATTCTACGACATCACTGAAACCCCACTGTACGAAATCGAAAGAGTTCTAATGTATAAAGAAGAATTCTCCACCATTGGCGAGCGGTGTGGTTGCAGAAGAAACTTGCTGACATCATATAGAACGATTTCTTGTAACACAACCAGATGCACAATCGGTAGAACATATAAAGAGAGGCAAAGTTTCTCATATCTATTTTTAGTTATACCTAATTTGCTTATAGCTTTACATGTTATATGTAGTAACCATTTTAGTTTAAGATAGATCCTTTATTGTACCATGTAAATTATCTATGTTACAGACATGCAAGAAAAATTGAATACGAACTTGAAATACTTCAAATATTGGTAATTTCTAACGTCATTTCAGAAATCCACTTGAATGACGTCACTTGCCTAGTTCATGTTTGTGTAGTGCAATGATAAAGATGTCTATTTTGTTGTTCACCATCATCATCATCTCAGCCTGTATTCGTCCACTGGTGAACATAGGCCTCTAGAGTGCCACTCGTCTCGATCCTGTGCCACCTGCATCCGACATCCGACTCCCTGCAAAACTCTTGAGGTCGTGTTTTGTTATTGCTTTTTCTTTACTTTTCTTTCGAGACGCGTCTTTACAGTTTTATTGTATGTGTGTAAATCATACGTGCCATGGAAGAATCATGAACAAAAACCATTGTTGTTTATTGTTTCTAAATTCTACCTACTTCCGGTGACAAACACTATTCTCATTATACATTTTCTATAATTCTGTCTGTGTAAATACTGACACTGAACAAAAATAGATATTTTTTAATATACAAAGATGCGAGCCGCATTAGCCCGCAGTACACCTGCTGTATAGTTATATAACTAATACAGCGACAATCCTCTACATATCCAGAGGGAAAACAAGATCATTCTTAGGTTAGATCATATGTCTTTCGAAATATAGTTTCTTAGCCTATCGGATTTCCTCACGATGTTTTCCTTCAACGCTGAGCAAGTGATAATTACAAAATACAAAAATGTACATTAATCCAAAAACACGAGTTTATTGGTCTAGTAGTACATGCCAGTGTTTGTACTATTTGGTCAGTAGGGCAGTTCTTTGTCCATTGTGCTATTGCTGCTCTAATTGCAAAAGCGAGTACTACCGTACCTAAAGGTAGAGCTTTCAGAACTGAATAAGTATTATTAGCACTTGCTCTACCGTATCCTTCTTATGAATTTAGCATGAGAATAAAAGAGTAAGAAAGTTCAATACAGTGTGTAGTATGGAAGAATTCCTTGGAAAAACATGGGCAGAGAGCTCATTCCACAACTTAACAGTTCTCGGGGGCAAAACTTCTCTGGGACCGAATAGTACGCGACCATTGACCAGTTCAAGCATGTGAGGGTGAACTTCCATCCGTTGGCGAGCGGTGCGTTTATAAAAAGTAGCTGTCGGCATAATATCAAACAATTCTTCGGAACACAATCCTTTGTACAATCGGTAGAACACAAAGGAAGGCAAAATCTCTCCTTAAACTTAAGGGTTCAATACCGTGTGTAAGTTTAGGATTGTCAACAATTCTCACAGCTCGTCTCTGAACGGAGTCACACGGTCCAAGCTGATGGATACTAGCTTGGACTATGTGACTCCGTTCAGAGACGGCGGGAAGGTGCTCCCGCCCAAAGGTGACGGCAGTAATCCATGTGCGGTCTGACTTGAGACTTATATGACATAAGTATTTGCACTTATGTCATATAAGTCTCAAGGCGCTGGTCCCAATGCTAACTTATGTAAGCGAGAGCTGGGTATGTCAGAGAGAGTATGAAAGTAGAATCAACACGGTCAAATTGCGAGCGTTGCTCAAAATTGTATTGCATAACCCGTGTAGACCGTATTCAAAATGATGATGTTAGAAACATGGTCAGAAGAGAACATCGGTGTTAAAATAAGAAGAGGCATATGCTCCCTTAGTTCAGACATGTAGAAAGAATGTAGCATGAAAGAATGACGAAGCAGATATATAATTCAAAAGTGGAAGGATGTAGGAGCCCAGAAAGGCCAAGACTTACCTACGATGATCAAATTGGTCGTGTTCTATCAGAAAGTGATGTCCGGAGCACTAGGAACCGGCGAGCGTGCATTTGAAGAGCAATGAATGTTAAAGAAGCGAGTGATGTATGTATGGAACGACTCATGTGGCGCTCGTTACCCCCTGTCTATCCCGCAAGCGATTTCACGTGAAGTTATAGATAGATAAAAGTATTTTTTTTTAATTGTACTTGTTTACTCGTGTCATAACTTCTTGTGCTTACTGAATATTCCAGCTAAGGAAGATAAATATACAAGTAAAGTAGATTAATTAACTATTTTACGTGTATTTTAATCTTTTACGCACATTAAAATACAGCTTTGTTTATAATATTGCTGGCTTGAATTTTATATCCGCACCTTTTTATAACCGCACCGCTCGCCGACGGCGGGGAGTTCACCCTCACACGCTTGAACCGCTATGGTCGCGTACTGTGCGGTTCCAGAGAAGTTTTCTTCCGAGAACACTCAAGCTGTGGAATGAGCTCCCAGCCGAGGTTTTTCCAAGGAACTACAGCATGGAGTTCTTCAAGAAATGCGTGAAGAGGTTTTTAGAGGGTCGGCAACGCATGAGTGACGCCCCTGGTGTTGCAAATGTCCATAGGCTACGGTGACTGTTTAACATCAGGCAGGCCGTATGCTTGATTGTCACCTTAGTAGTATAAAAAAAAAAATGAACTCGACAACACAAGATCAAACTGCATTTATTTAAAGACTATTTAAATGAATGTAGCGCTATTCTATAAACCGAGACACAGCTTTCTTTCCTACGCCACCGGGAGGCATATAAATATACGGCCCACCTGATGTAAAGCGGTTCCCGTAGCCTAAGAACGCTTGCAATACATTAAGTATCGCTCCCGAGATGCTACCTCTGCTGCTAACATAGCTACTTCTTAGAAGCTTACCGGTGACCTCACTCACACGCAGGAATACAACAACCCTCTAGGGAGTTGTTATTTCGCTGCGATATTCTGTGAGGTGGCGGTACTTCCCCAGAAGAAATGCTTTGATGTGCCCTAGCTTTTTTAAAAATACCCAATACCAAGACAAGCAGACATGTTCATGCAGGCAAATGTTTGTTCTGGTGGGAATCATACACATGTGCGTTGGCGACAAAGCAGCGTTTCTAACCACTGCGCCAGCGAGTTCGTGAAACTTAATTAGTTGTCAGTTATTTTTATATTCATATTAACCTTTGGTGACAGTGGATTTAGGTGACTGACTGGAACGATAACAAATCGTTTAACATCGATTGACATGGTTACATGTAATTTTCATTTTGACGTGCTCGGTGGCCCAGCGGTGAATGACGTAACTTTGACACCAAGGGGTTCGACTCCCACACAGAACTAACATTTGTGTGCATGAACATGTCTGTTCGTCATAGTCTGGATATTCTAGGGCGCATCGAGGTACTCCGTCTGGGGAAGTACCTCCACCTCATAGAATATTGCAACAAAGAACAATTCCCTAGAGGATTGTTGCATTCCTGCGTGTGAATAAGGTCACCATTAAGCTCATAAGGAATTGCTGTGTTACAGCAGAGGTGGCATCGCACGAGTGATACTTAGTATTCATAGGCAACGGTAACCACTCTACATCAAGTGGGCTGTATGCTTGTATATCCCCTGACGTTATATAAAAATATAGGATATGTATACATACCTATATATATTTTATACAACATCAGTTACCTCTGCTGCTAACACATCTACTCCTTAGGAGAGTACTGATGACGTAATTCACGCAGGAACACAACAACCCTCTAGGGAATTGTTATTTAGCTGTGGTTTTCTGTTAGGTGGAGGTACTTCCATAGACGGGCTGTTTGATGCGCCCTACCTCTCTTAAAACCTCCAGACTAAGCCAAACAGAGATGTTAATGCACAGAAATGTTCTGTGTGGGAATCGAACTAACGAGTGCTGGTGTCAAAGTCGCGTCATTCACCACTGCGCCACCGAGTTCGTCATTAAATAATTTTAAGGCAGGGGTACTGAATAACGGGATAAGTTGCAAATCTGAGTACCTGCTATCATGCTCTAAGGGAGTACATTCAGTACTGTATAAGTATGATTAGCACTCTTACTCTGAGGATACCGTATCCTTCTTATGAAATCAGCATAGGAATAATAGTAAATTTCTTCAAGAGAAGTAGAACGCATCCAAGGCAGATCATCTGAGGAAATACCTCCACCTCACTGAAAACCGCAACCCTGGAGTGTTGTCGTATTCCTGTGTGTAAGTAAGGTTATCAGTGAGCTCCTAAGAAGTTGCTGTGCCAGCAGCTGAGGTGGCATTGCGCGAATGATACTTCTTGTATTGCAAGCGTTTATAAGCTACGGTAATCGCTTTAGATCAGGTGGGCTGTATGTCTTCCAACGTTGTATAAAATAATGAGAAGTTTTAATTCAATAATTCTTTCTTAATAGTTTTTGTTGTCAGCTTGACATTGGATAGTATCCCACTCGAAGGCGCCTCTTGTTCGAGCAATAAGTATTTTCAATGACCTTCTGTCATCAACACCCGACTTTGATCTGTTTCCGTGGAGATGGCTGGATGTGAATTATGAATGCCTTACACATTGTGAGAGGATGGATGGTGGTTAATTAAGACATAATTAATTGTTATTTAATTAATGGAATATTGTTATTAAATTATGAAATTTGTAGCGCAATATTTTGTTACTGTAATGCTGTAAATTTAGATTTGCAATAAATAAATAAATTGGTAAAATAGAGTTAATGTTCTTGTTTCATAGTTAAACAGCAAGTATAACATCCATAGCTCTTCTCATGGCTGCTCGCCGGCTTCTAGGGCTCCAGACATCACCTTCTGATAAAACACGATCAATTTGGTCTTGGTAAGTAAGTCTTGGCCTTCCTCCGTTCCTACATACTTCTGCTTTCGCTACCTTTGTAGGAGTGTTAAGTGAGGATTGCAAGGATAGAGTCATGTGGCGCTCGGTTGTCTCTACTTAACCCGCAAGGGATTTGGCGTGAAGTTATAGGTAGATAGAAGTATACTATAGCCAAAATATTTCACTGAGGGATTTAGGATTTTCATAATAGGTAAGTGAATATGGTTCTTGTAGTAATTCAAATTCAGTCATCTAATTTCGGTATTTAAAACACAAGAACAGCAAATGTCTGACCATGTCACCTCCGCCGAGTCCCGGTAGAAAGGGTAGGCCCAAGAAGTGTCGCATGGTATACTATTGTGGGGCAAAAGGCTGACATTGAAACTATTTTTATATTACAAAAGAGAGCCATCCGCTCTATTTATAACATGGACGCCAGGGAATCTCTTCGAGAACTATTTAAAGAAATAAATATCCTCACGGTTACCTCTCAGTATATTTATGAGAACATAATGTATGCTCGTAAAAATATAGTCATTTTCTAAATTTAGTGAAAATCTTAGAAGTAAGAATAGATTGCGTATGCCTGTACATCGGCTTGCTAGACGAGTAGATCTTTTGTTGTAAATTGTATTCCATTCTATCAGGGGGCACGGCAGTACCCCCGCCAAGTCGAGCGCGAAGCAAACACTGCCGTACCATCCTTTACTGGAACCATTTCGCCGCATTTTCAGGCCCCTATTTGAGAACCTCTGGATAAGACCAGGACGCAGAAATTTTCGTCATCCAGTAAGCTATAATCACATACTTAAAATCCAAAATTTCAAGTCTGTAGGTCATTTAGTTCCGAAGTTAAGCGAAAGCAAAGTTTCGCATTTATGACACTCACTCATGATCATCAAAATAGAACTAGTACTTCCCATAAACTCCGAGAGCTGAAATTTGGTACAGAGTTAGGGTTTAATGGCCACATAAAGGGAACACTATAAAAACTAGGATAATCGAAGATCTAGAGTACCTGGTGTCCCTGATTAGAAAACACAAAAGCCCAACCAAACTATTAGAGATCGACATACCGCCTTTACAAAAAATGTTCAACTTGGTGGGCCGCTTCATTTGATGTCAAAAATCGAAGGTCTGAAGTATCTGATGAAGAACCCTCAGCTGGTCTCAGCTGTATTAGAGATATGGTAATGCCCCCTTCTACTATGAGAAAAAAACTGTGTCAAATAAGAAAATCTAATAAAATAAATCAATATGTCCACGTTTCTACAAAAAGAAGTGAAATCCCACCAAAAACATTCTGTAAAAAACTAGCCAAGTCTCGACGGAGCTGCTTGTTTATCTCTAAAAAGTAATGAAATCTAGACAAAGTCGTGCCAAGTCTAAGGTTCCTTACTGCGATTTCTTTATTATTATAGTTAATGTTGTGTGACTTGGCCGTTGAAGGGTGCACAAGGGTACAAAACCAGGTGCTCCATGACACCATTGCACCAATCTGTCGCCAGAACCGCTACGCATTGACGATGGAAAATTGCCACTTGGAAAACGTTGATTCAATAACCAGTCAATTGTAGGCTTGATAAAGCTGCGGATTTCAATAATACTTACGTATAGGCGAGCCTGAAATGAACAATATAAAAAAATATTTCCAGTACAGACGGACTTCTAATCATTGATAGAAGTCCGTCTGTACGTCTATTTTATGTTGGATCGGTGGTCGATTTGATGCTCCAAAAAGAAGAGAGCAGAAGTCAGCGTTGTCAATGCTGAATGCATGTGTTGCACATTCAACAACAGCCTAAAATGAGACACTAGCGTACAATTACCAATACCAGTATGGGCTATTATCTCGCTTAATAAACATAGGTAGTTACCACAGATATAACATTACGTGTAAACAAAATTGACTTGTACCCACTAACGTATAAAGAATTTTCAACGGCCAAGTCACACAACATTAACTATAATAATAAAGAAATCGCAGTAAGGAACCTTAGACTTGGCACGACTTTGTCTAGATTTCATTACTTTTTAGAGATAAACAAGCAGCTCCGTCGAGACTTGGCTAGTTGTTTACAGAATGTTTTTGGTGGGATAATAAATTACCTGAAACAGTTCTGTCCATGTTCTGTCCTTGCCTGAGAATATTTTCAAATTGTACATCAAAAATACTCTGTGCAAGAAGGGTTATTACTGGTTAACACTCTTTTGACAGTCGTTCTGCTTAATCCTATCTGAAGAGCTAAGATTTTTTATTCACGCACGGGATTTCTTTGGATTCGCGCCTTCACTGCTTTGACGATCGCTGGTGTCCTAACTATGCGAGGTCCTCTTACGATCTTCGAAGCTTGAATCTTTAGTATATCGTTTGATACTGCGATAAATAAACCGTAGTGTTATTTTCAACTTTTGTAGAATGTTGAAAATTTATTTTGGCGCGTAACCACAGCGGTGCAACGCGCCGCGACCGCGGCTCTATCTTCCTTCTTCGACCACTCACCACCAGATTAGATCAGGAAGCCTTCACGAGATTCTTCACTTGCATTTTCGCGTGAGGACCCCGGGTGCCGCACAACCTCACTGTTGGTCAGAAGCAGGCCTGTGTGGAACGGTGCAGTGACATGATAAATAAATTTGAAGCAGGCTCGTCTCGGCATGTTTACAACATCATTACGGGTGATGTGTCCTGGATTTATCGATACGATCCAGAAACGAAGCGCCAATCGACGGTTTGGGTGTTTTAAAACGAATCACCGCCTACCAAAGTGAAGCGATCTAGAAGCGGGGGGAAGATTTTGATAGCAGGCTTTTTCAATTTGACTGGCTACCTGGTGTCAATTTCTTTACAGAACCAAAGAAACATCAACGCCGAATGGATACTCCAAATGGTTGGCAGGAATTTTCTCTGTTGTAAGCAACAAGCGACCAAACAGGCTCCGTGGGCTACTGCTCCACCACGAAAATGCGACCACGCACATCGCGCTCAAAACGAGGGTCTTCCTGGACAGAACGCCGGTCAAACTCCTGGGTCACCCTGCTTGCAGCCCTGACCTAGCACTGTGTGACTTCTTTTTATTCCCGAAAATAAAAAAAATCAGCTCAAAAGGTTACAATTTTCGTCGCCGGAAGATGAGCTGTCAGCGATCGAGTAGGCTGTAAATGAGGTGTCTGCGTTATCCTGGAAATAGTGTTTCGAAAAATGGTTCAGGCGCATCAAAGTTTTCTTCCGAGAACACTCAAGCTGTGGAATGAGCTCCCAGCCGAGGTTTTTCCAAGGAACTACAGCATGGAGTTCTTCAAGAAATGCGTGAAGAGGTTTTTAGAGGGTCGGCAACGCATGAGTGACGCCCCTGGTGTTGCAAATGTCCATAGGCTACGGTGACTGTTTAACATCAGGCAGGCCGTATGCTTGATCACCACCTTAGTAGTATAAAAAAAAAAAAATCAAACTTTGTATAGAGGCTGATGGAGAGTAGTTTGAAAAGATTTAATAAAAAACCAGTTGAGAATGCGCAAGCTTGCATTGCCAGAGGAACACCTGGCTCATCAATTATATAACAATTCATTTTTTTTTTATTTGTCGGCCATTTTGACCATGTTCCTTAAGAGATTCTACTTTTTATGCTGAATCCGAATCTGAAGTCAATAATCCAATATTCGAAAAAAACGCACACACACACACACAGCCAAACCATTATATGTGGTTTGATAAACCATAAATCCTCGCCAAGGAGAATTGCTACATGCCTAGAATGCTACGCGAGGCTATTGTAATAATAAAACACCCCAACTTAAATAGAGAAGATGGTTGGCAAGTACCACCTGCTTGGGATCCAGTTCTAAAAATAGTCAAGTCACAAACCCAGAGATCTATTCAAAAACGTTCGGACACCGTGAGCGATTTTTGTGTGAATATATAATTAATCCATCCATGTCGGTAGATGTAATAATTGAATAATCAATGTAAGACAAATGCCACCTTAGTCTTCCTGCGACCACGAGTATCCGCAAAGCGTTCGAAACGTTAGGTTCAACAAAATAAATAAAACACGCGATACTTCCGTTAAAAATTGTTTAATTCAATGTGTAACAATCGCGAAAACCTAATACAATATTTACCTATAGAACAATTTTTCTATTTTCGCAAAACTTTCTTTGTATCCCACGTATATCCGGGTCGACTTGGGTACAGTTTTGTGCCATCTATCTTTATTAAAACAATCAATTAAATGCAATTATTCTTGAATTACGAAACATTGTTGAATATTCGCTATTGGAGTTTTTGTATTGCTTTTGCATTTGCATTTTTATCTTCAATGTTCTTGTTCTCTTTCTTATACGATTTTATGTAGAAGTTAGCAAATAACAATGCAAATGATAATGAAACGAACATTATTATAAAATAAATAATCTCTGAAATTTCACATTCGCTGAACATGAAGTTTCCGAGTCCGTGTAATGCGATCATCGCAAACTGAATCTGAAACAATTTATAATAAAATTCATACTCAAATAACAATTAAAATTACTCACTACATTTTATATAATAAAGTCGAGAGACTTTATGCCACCGCGTCTGTCTGTCTGTCTGTTCGCGATAAACTCAAAAGCTTTAAAAGGCGTAGTTTAGGTGTATGATTTGTTACGATTTTGTGTAAATCTACCTATCTAATCTTAGGTTGAAATATGTCGGTAATTGTTGAAAATGTCGGTAAAAGTTTAGCCGCTTAGATATTATATGGATATACAGTGTTAATCCTTACTGTATGTATGTTATACTTGTACATGTAATTTTTTGACGTGAAAGTTTTTATAACCAACTAGCTTTTGCCCGCGACTTCGTACGCGTGGAATTTATAATCAAGTGTCTATATTTTTGTTTACGCAGAGACAGTTAATAATTAAAGACAAATAAAATGGACTTATGGAATACTTATGGAAGCAAGAGCTGGCTAAGGCAGAGAGATCATGAAAGTACGTTAAATGCGGTCGAAAATGCGAGCGTTGCGCAAAATTTGCGGTGTATGCCTGAAGGCCGTACTCTCAATGATGAGGTTAGGAATAAAGTTAGTCTGAAAGAGAGCGTTGGTGTTAAAATAAGAAGGGACATGCTCCGTTGGTTCAGACATGTAGAAAGAATGATATACGAAGCGAAAATAAATGTATGAAGGAACTGAGGAAGGCCATGATTTCCCTACTATGACCAAATTAATTGTGTTTTATCAGAGGGTGACGTCAGGAGCCTTAGATCCCGCGAGCGTGCGTGAGAAGAGCAATGAATGCTAAAGCAGCGAGTGAGGTATATAAGAATGAATCATGTCATATGGCGCTCGGTTCGGTCTACCTACCTCGCAAGGGATTTGGCGTGAAATTATAGATAGATAAAATGAATTTCGAACGGGTAGTTCTCATTTTTGTGGAAAATTACACAACAAAAACTAAAGAATTTCTTACTACACAGAATTTGATATTTATTAAAGTCGAATTTACATACACTTAATACCCTGATAATATGAATGTTATGACCGTATGATTCTACTCGTGTTTTGATGGATTAATTTGAAAAAAAAAACTTATTACGTTGTTGTTTTCGAAGTTATACCTCTTTAGGCGCGTTATGAAAAAATGATGAGAGTGAAATTTTAAGATGCGCGCGCATAACTGTAACACAAAAGTTACAGGTTGAAGTTGCCCGCTAAATGGCCGGAGTAGCCATGGCAACGGCCGGAGTAGCCATGGCAGCGGCGACGGCATGCATCTACGTTCGTACCGGATTGTACCTAATCGATACCGGAAGCGCACAAAGTACTTTAAATCAAGTGCTAATAAATTATATTCAGTAGCGATTTAAATTGAATATTTTACAATTTAATTTAACTATCCGTATGTATTATTTATTGATATAAATTAAAATATTATTATTTAATGATGCCAAAGAAATATAACTTCTCACGCGCGGACATAAGTACACGCACCAAATTTTTTTTACTCAACTACAGTAATTAGACATATTAGGCTCGCCTGTTTTTTTTTTTGTGGGTAATGAGGAGTAACATAAATATGTACTACATTATTTTATGTATCGTTAAAAGTTTTCGCAGCGTATGCCAAATAATGACTTTTGTATTGATGTTGAAACCTGACGTTTCGAACGCTTTGCAGCGTCCGTGGTCGCAGGAAAGACTGTTAAAAATAGTTTAATTTCAATGTGTAACAATCGCGAAAACCTAAGACAATACTAAATGACTTTTGTAGTTAACTTTATTAATTATTCAATAATTTAACACAACACACCTTGTGTTGTGTTAAATTATTGAAATTATTGTAGAGAACTTTAATTTTTTTATAAAATATAGTTCATTCCATGTTACTCGCTGAAAATGTAGCTTTCTATATGTTAAGGAATTTTTAAAATCTATTAGGTATTTTTTGAGTTTATCCATTACGACATACGTCAAAAAATTAAATCTTTTTTATGTACTAATGTCTAGTTTAGATGTGTATACTTACCAACTGCAATCTAGTAATATATTTCTTCCACCACAAATATTTAGATAGTGATGGGAACGCTGATAATCCATAGTAAGCATACATGATGATGTGAACAACGGAGTTTATCCACCCCGAGAAAATGGTGACTTGCGCAGGGTCGAACTTTAATATTATCCAACTACACAGGAACATCATTGTGTGATGGTACACGTGTAGGAAGGAGACCTGGTGTTGTTTCTTACGGAGAACGAAGAATATGGTTTCCAGAAACTCTAATAATTTTAACAAAAGAAAAAAATGCATTCCGCTTGTAATCTGGAATAAAAAAATATATTTTAGTAGTGGTGACGCGCACCGATCCGCTGCCGCTGCTGTGCGATAAATAGCGCATGCTGCGAAGTGGACCGCCACCCTTTACACAGCACCAATTCCAGCAGATCGTAGAGAGCTCAGTGCCACATAGGCACGTGAAATGTAAGAGGTGGATTGAATAATAAGATAAACTGATGGACATAAATCAAAGACGCTGTGTGACAGAGACTAAGCGCAGGGAGACTGATGAACTTTCTGATGGAATGATGTCGCTATACCGGGTCGTACTCTCCTCCCGCTTAGCATCTGGTGTGATTACAGTTTGTTAAGGAGTCAACTTCTCTGGGCTCCCATATAATTGAAGCTTAAGGAAATGAAAGGTAAATTTTGTATGGAGATTTGCAAGCAAGCATGCTCAAAGAGGCATAAAACGTAGAAAGTAGAGGCCCAGTGGTATGTGAAGACTGTCCTTCGTAGCCAGAAAGAAAGAACGCTGGATTATGAACCATGTTTGGCCAAATGAAAGTACGAAAAAGAAAATGAAAGGAATGTACCATCTATGGAATGAAACCAAAGCCACTTCGAGTCTTTCATGCTTCACATGTGAAAGTAAAGCGTGGAAGATACGAAGTGGTTCACAGGCATCAGGAATGGACAACGTAAAGTTTCTGTCATTCTTGCTAATATTTAGTAAGTGTTGAAATTGTGGAGAGAATACTTTTAGGAAATATATGACTATGCGTTGAATGTTGACACTGAGGTTGAGTCTGATACGTACTCCACATTGACGGCGTCCGATGAAGGCATACTTATAGATGAGATCGAATCGTCGATTCGAAGGTTGAAAAATGAAAAGTCATCGGGAACTGATATTATCACAGCTGAGGTCCCTACTGGACTGGAGACGCACAGTCATCGTAAATTTGTATACAGGCAAGTGATCACGCATGGACTGTGCCAGCTATAGAGCTATCAGTTTAATCAGATTAGCAGCAAAAGTATATGGCAAAATAATTAAAAGAAAATGAGGGTGAAATCTGATGGAATTGGAATATTGTGAGAGGCAGGATTTCGAAATGGAAGTACTCGTAGATATACGGATCAAGTTTTCTCACTCCGCAAAACCAGGGAGAAGCCCTGCTCATAGTTTACCGCGGTTTTGTGGATCTTGAGAAAGCATTTGAAAGAGTCGTGTGAAAGGTAAAGTGGGACGAACATATTGCCAAGATATGGGATTGATGGTGCACTGTTCTGTGCTGTGCAGTCCACTGATAGGAACTGCTCGGCATATGTGTAGATAGATGGTAGCATGTCGTCCTGGTTTGATGTTTTTAAGAGGTTTTAAGAGAGATATGGCGCATCAAAACAGCCCGTCTGGGAAAGTACCTCCACCTCACAGAAAACTGTAGTAATAACAACTCCCTAGAGGGTTGTTGTGTTCCTGCGTGTTGCCTGCGTGTTGTTGTCCGCGTATGCGACGTTGCATAAAAAAGATGTCAAAATTGGTGTCAAGCAGGGTTGCATGCTGTTGCATGTAGGCTATTTATTCGATATCTCGATAGTTGTCTACAGAGAATAAGGTCAACAAATGCAGGATTGTGCACGGGTGGCGTAGTGGTGAACTGTCTGATTTATGCAAACGGTGCCATGTTATTAGCAGAAACACTAACTGAACTGCAAACACTGGTCAAAATAATAAAATACGATTGTATGGAAAAGGGTTCACCATTGAATGCGAAGAAGACAAAGATAAAGAATGGTATAATACCATCAAATAATTTGAAAGAGAAGAAACCAGAGCCGACGTGAGAATCACTGTTGATGATGAAGTGTTCGAACAAGTGGAGATTGTATATTTTGGATGTGCTTTTAACAGGTATCAAAGCAACACCGCTAATATGGAAAGGACAAGAGTGCTGGAAATAGTACGAATGAAGCGGAAAACCTCTTGCCAGTAAAAGCTTCAGCCAGAAGGCGCTATGTACAATGTAGTTCTGTTCCCTACGCTAACTTATGGAAGCGGAAGGTGGGCATCCAGAGAGCCTGAAAGTAAATCCCGGTCGAAATGTGAGCGTTGCCCAAAATTTGTAGAATAACCTTTGTAGATTGAGAGATTTGTTGTATTCTCAATGATGTAGTTAGAAACGGAGTACGTCTGAATGAGAGTGTCGGTGTTAAAATAAGAAGAGGCATGCTCCGCTGGTTCGGACATGAAGAAAAAATGCAGGAAAAAAGAATTGCGAAACATATATACAACGCGAACGTAGAAGGATGTAGGAACTGAGAAATGCTAAGACTTATCTATCATTACCAAATTGATTGTGTTTTATCAGAGGGAAATATTAAGACTTCAAAATAGGCGAACGTGCATGAGAAGAGCTATAATATTAACGAAGCGAGTGAATTGCATAAGGTCCGAGCTATGTGGCTCTCTGCCTGCTCCGCAAGGGATTTGATGTGAACTTATAGATAGAGAGATATGAGTCTTTATCCACATAATTGAATAAGTTATGTGCAAATTATATTTATTACATCATAAATATTTAGTATCTTTATCTTTTATTTTAATTCCTTGATAAATCTATTCTACTAGCGTGTTAAATTGCTCCAATATAATAATAATAATTTATTTAGCAAGAATGTTACATTTTCTATTGCACTGGCTACCACTTTAGGTTTCCCTGTGTTATGGGAGTCAGGCTCTTCAATGGACTTAGCATTACAGTTAACTTACTAAATTATAAATAGTGAACAGTTATATAAATCTTAGTTGTGCCTTAATTGATTATTGTGATGTGTGTTATCCTGATCTTCACGAAGATCTTCTTAATAAGCTGGACCGGCTCATCAACAGTGCTATCCGATTCATCTTCTGTCTTCGGAAATATGACCATATTTCGTTCTACCGGTCAAAGCTTGGATGGCTTCCCATTCGTCAGCGTCGTCATTTAAGATTACTTAGCACACTTTTTACAATTCTTTTTAATCCCCATTCTCCTGAATACTTGAAATGTAAGTTCCAGTACCTTCGTGATTCTCATAACCGTCAACTTCGATCAAATGACTCCCATTTACTCTTAATACCACTTTTCCGTTCGGGCTTCATGTCTAATTCCTTTACTCTACAAGCTTCACGACTCTGGAATGCGTTGCCTGAACCCATTAGAGACTCCCAAAACAAGTTTACTTTTAAAAAGAAGTTACGTGCCTATCTTTTGGAGAGTCTATCCAGACAGTAATCATCCAATGTGTGTTGTATAATTAGTATATATTTTATTATTTATATAGAAAATATGTATGTATTACTAGGGTTTTGTATGTATTATTGTGTTTGTATATGTATTATCGTAGTTATTTATTTATGTATTCTTATACTTATGTTAGGTGACAATATAAAGAACAAATTCTTTATGGGGTCGATTAATATTTTATTTTAATTTTAATAAAAACCGTAATCGCGTTTTTTCTCCACTCCCGATGGTTGACTGGTAGAGAATGCAATTAGCATTAAGTCCGCCTTTTGAACCAACTGTATTGTGGTCAATAAAGTATTAAATAAATAAATAAATAAATATATAAAGTGAAAGGTTTGAAAGTTTTATTACAATCTAATAATATAATATGTAATATTCTATGCTGTGAATGTTGTCTATATCTTTCTCTCTCTATGTATGTGTGTGTGTGTGTGGGCGTGTGGTGTCTCTCTCTCTCTCTCTCTCTCTCTGTGTATGTGTGTGTGTGTGTGTGTGTGTGGGTGTTTGTTGTTGTTTGTGAGTGGGTGGATTTGAGTGTTATGTATGTTTTTAGGTATATAATTGGGGTAACAAGTATAGTGATTTAGCTTAATATATTAAATAATTCTTCAGTCTCATCATACTCGTAGGTCTTTCCAACTTGCCATGAGAGAAGAACTTTTTTGAATGAATTGGCCCTAAGGGTCATAATATTTTTGTCTGTCAATAAAAATTCGTTATCCAAAAATGGAGCAATGTAGACGAAGAATCTTTGTGCAAATCTGGTTTCAACTCTAGGAATTGGACATCGCTGTATACGTTTTTTAGTTAGAGGGATGAAAGGGACAGATAGTCGGTGGTATCTAGTAAGGCTAACTAAAGTATGTAGTTTCCTAACAGACAAGACATTTGCCTGTTTGTATAATATTTCAGTGGTATAGCGAAAGGGAAGTCCTAGAAGAACTTTGAGAACGGCTCTTTTGAGCTCGTTCTACAACTAATATATGCGTTTTGGAGGCCCTCCCCACGAGGTGATGCAGTAGTGAAGATAAAAGTAATATTTTGTTTAGATAAATTCTATTGGGAAACTAATATTAATACAAAATATGGGAGGTAACTTTTTTTAATATCAATACGATGATAGCAACAAGCATACGGCCGACCTGATGGTAAGCCATGGGTGTCATTCGATTCGATGCCGACCCTTTTGTTGATTGGCCCTTTCTTGAAGAAATACACTTGAACCGTTCAAGTGTTAGAGAAGCAACTCCCCGACGTCTGTTAGCGTCACGTTTCGATAACATATATCAAGCAATTCTTCAGAACACAACCCGTTGTACGATCGATAGAATACACAAAGAGAGGCCAAATCTCTCCTAATATTGAATGGCGCAACACCGTGTGTAAGTATGATCATCGACAATTCTCACAGATCGTCTCTGACCCGAATTCCACGATCCTAGCTAGTGGGGTCTGACTTAAGCCTTGTATAACATATATATATCTTTGCCCCACGCTGAAACACTTTGCTCTGTTGAGAACACTGAGTTTCTTGGACGCTTGCAACCTTAAGTCACTTCGGTATTGAACATCGCTTGAGATCTCGACACCGAAAATCCCACTGCTTTAAGATGTGCGCTCTGAAATTGTTAAACTACAGACAAAGAGATTTTCTTAGCGGTAATGCGGAAACTTGTGTCTTCATGGGGTTGAATTGGAACAAGTTCGGTCGTCCCCAGCCAGATACTTATTTAAATATAGTGAATGTTAATTAACTTACCATCAGCAGAGAAGCCTCGTCGTGTGTACATGATATAAATATATAATTAACTGGTTTTAATATTGGTGTGACCTTAAAAAATAATACAAAAAAAAAACAATTTTAGTTCATACAATCATACTACACTGAGCTACAAGCAGGGAGTCAAATTTTTAAAATTAAAATTAAAAGTTATTTTACAGGCAATTTGATCTAAACTACCTTTATGTACTTCCACTACCAACGTTTTATGCGAACTAGTACCGGCCTGCACCTACGCGCAACCCTTACTATACCACTATTATTCTGGTCATCTTTGCCTCAGCTACTGTGGTCATCTCTACGAATGCCCGCCATCTATGAACCGCATGAACACGCCACAGTTGCTGCCCTGGCTGCTCAAGTCGTGTCTGCGACACGTGTTGCGACTCTCCACGAGGCATCCTCAGGCGCTGTAGATGTTAGTCGTTAGAATAACACGCTACGAATGACGAATCAGTCGTAGTGGCGTCCTTTATATTTGTTTTTGTAGCATGTTACACTAGTCGTAGAGATGACCGAAGCAGCCACGGTAACAACGGTGGCGGGTGCACGCGGTTCATGTTCCAGATGGCGGGCATTCGCAGGGATAATTACAGCAGCCGAGGTAGAGACGACCGAAGCGACCATGGCAGGGACGGTATGCATCCACTAATGATAGTGGGTTAGTTGGCATGAAGCGATCAGTTGCTGAAGCACACTAAGTAGATTAGATCAAATTGCCTGTAAATTAGAAGTTCTAAAAATGACGCCTGAATGTGTTACCTAACCAGTTCAGTTAGGGAGACAAAGATTTAAAAAAAATCTGTACCTACGGTTTTCGACGATACGAAATTATGAGATGAACTTTGTTTCTTAACTGTGGATCAAAGCAATGCTATGGCTTTTTCAGTTCACAACCTCTTAGCCTCATTGAGACAGCAACCACCTAAGCACTGGTTTAGATTTGGCCCACGAGGTTACTTCCATATAGATTGACTCGATAATTATTTCTATAATAGTAGTAATTAGGATATTGGACTAACTTATAGCGAAGAGGATTCTGAGGATTTTCTCATACTACTACACCATTATCTTGGGTTTTCGTTTCATTGCCGGCGTGTATTTATAATTTATATATTTTTAATATTATATATATACATTTTTTGGTAATTTTACAGATATAAAATTGTAATAAATGGAGGGCAAGAATTAAATATATAAATTATATGTTCGGTCAGCAAATATTCCCATATCAACTGGTCACATTAAAAAGTTAATAATATATAAGGTTTCTTTTGGTTAGGTTAGGATTGTCTTAAGATTCCCAACCAGAAATCGGAACCTCGTGATTCGGTGTACCGTTTATATGGGAATATTGGGTACGGAGTATACCTTTCTGGTGACCAAAAGTCAGTATTTTTTAAAGCATTTAAAAGACAGTCTTAAATTAATAGGGCAAAAATAAGCATCTATTTATACCTACAAGATGTAGCATGTATGCTGAACCAACTATTTGTGAAATATTGTACAGAGTAAGCAGTCCTTTTAATTCGAATGCAGGTCTTTTCTTCATACAGCTTGGCCCCAGTTTCAGTACAAATATCAAGTATGAAACCCATATTAATAACACAGGTATTGGTGAGTCCATCAGCAACCATTTGTCAACATAGTCAACTGTAAATAAAAATTAATTAATTAAAACATTTCCTGACAAATTGAACACCGCCATCTAGTCCTAATTTAATCAATGTTTGTTCAATATAGAGTACTAAAACAAATATAATTACTCTGATTGTATGGCACATTTTTTTTACATTAGAGGAGGGCAAACGAGCATGTGGGTCACCTGATGGCAAGTGATCAACACCGCCCATAGATGTCAGCAACACACACAACACACAACATATATTTGTCATTACTTCTATCTAAATTTATTATTGTATGTTCTGATCTTCTGTCATGTTTTACTACTTTTTTTTCTCTTTTTTTTTATTCGTTAGAATGGGTAATTTGTTGTATAAGCATTTAATATATAAAATGAAAATTGTACTGTCATAAATGCGCCATTTTTTACATATGAGTTTTCCTGTCCGTCTGTGCAGCACAACTTTAAAAAGCTACTCTATGTGATCTAATATATTTTACAGTTACAGTATTAGATACTCCAGAAAGAACATGACGAAGTTTTTATTGAATCTACAATGCACGAGTGATGCCCCCGGCATCGTCCATTAACCACCTTAGTACAAATGTAAAATGTAGAAATGAAAACAGACTAGAATATAATTTCCTCTGAGGATATATTTAATTATAAACTTACTTTTTGATTTAAAATTCCAAAAGTTTTCACTTGGAAAATTCATTTTCTGATACAATAATTCAATCAAAATTTTGTATTCCAAGTCACATATAAAATGATATAATTAGGTATAATTATATAGAAAGAGTATTTAATAGAGATGCAGTTTGTTACAATAAAATGAAGAGACTATCTCTACTACTTCCACTACACCACTACCGCGTGTAAACGTAATATTAATGAATATTTATTAGGTGATTATTCTGTATGTATTAGGTATCATTAACATTGACAAGGAATGCTATTTGTGATATGTATGAGTTTTGTCTCAGATTTGTTTAGGGTCCCTTTGGACGGCCATCATTCGTCAATTGCCAAAATGAAATAATTGAAATACAACTTTATTCAAAAAATATTATTTATTATATTTACGATTGATCATGATGAGATATTGCGATTATGATTTTTTTGAAGAAGGTGAGGTGAAGGTGCTTCGTTGGTTAAGCCGCCGTAGTATGCCTTAACCAACGAAGCATTCCTCACCTTCTTTCTCAAGAAAGTATTTAGGTAGTGAAAAGATGTAGAAGCCAATTTAAAGATGAAGTTTATCTCAATCTTACCATCATGGCTTATCAATTTTCTGTGCAGCGGCTTCTTGAAGGAGGAGTTCATAACATAGAGTTCTTCCTTCTCTATGAAGTCAGCCAGCATCTATGCCTTTCGGTTACGCTGCCCTATTCCCACCCCACTCTATCTCGCTCCTCTGACCCAGCCTTGCTTTGAAATCGACCACAACGACCGTGCAGTGGGTCCTATTATCATCGCCTCCTCCTCCTCCTCATCAGGGTGTGAGGCATGTAGACCTGTATCACCTTTAGCAAGTATCGCTCAGTGTTTTTAAGCAATAGGTATGGTACTTTTGTTGATATACTTCCGATCGATACAATAATATTGCAGACGGAATTCCGGACGCTAAACCCAACAGCACCTTGGCGCTGAGTAACAAAAATTAAGAATATTGTATTGTATGGGATCCTTATACTAGAAACATATTATTTGCATCGTCGTTCTTTTCATTAATTAATTTTCGTAATAGACAGTTTAGCAATTTATCTGCCAATTTATTACCCATAGTACAAGCTGGGACTAGATTATATGAAAAAATTTGTAAATAAAAGATCTATAACAAGTCTGGCCATAAATACTATTACATAGAAACTTTTCTTTTTTCAACTCTTTCATTATTTTGAATTTGGAACGCGTTTATTTTGTTAAAACTTCTTTCGGCTTCCCGCCGTTTTACATATTTTTTTTCATATTTATTATCAAATTACAATGTGGAATGGGGTGTTGCACACAATGGATATGGACCCGTCGGCCATATTCACTTCAAAAGGTTGGTATGAGTCGCATGTTCGAATATAGTACTATCGACAGATATACCAACACTTCCTCTGTCGAAGACCATAAAAGATCGAGGCGACCGCGTGTTGTTAGAAATACAAAAGCTGTTAATGTTGTTAAAGACAAAATTCGTCAAAATCGCAATAGAAAACAAAAATCTTATCGCGCAAAATGAAGATACCGGCTGAGACTCTGTCGCATATAATAAAACAAGACCGGAAGCTCGGCGCTCATCGTGCCCTAAATCAATCCCAACAGTTGAAGAGAGTGGATCGATCAAAATGCCTTCTGTCCCGATACGCAGTTCAAAGGCATAGAAATATCAACTTTACTGATGAAAAATTGTTTAGGATTGAATAGCAAGCACTACAACAAGCAAAATGACAAAGTGTATGCACACAGTTCTAAAAAGCCTCCCAAGTAGTTAGAAAGGTACAACGTGGACATCATCCTGCGTCTGTAATGGTTTGGTGGATGGTGTCTTGCCAAGGAGCCAAACAGCTTCATTTTTGTGAAAAAGGAGTGAAAAAGGAAGAAGGCCAAAGTATATCAAGAGACTGTCTTGGGTCGTGTTGTGAAATCTCTGACCAATACACTTTTAAAAATGTACGTGGACTTTCCAGCAGGACTCTGCACCTGGTCACAAGGCACGAACTACCTAAGTCTGGCTCGAAACCAACGTTTCGGACTTTATAAGAGCTGAAGACTGGCCCTTGTCAGGACAAGATCTGAACCTTTTAAACTACAAATTATGGTCAGTTTTAGAGGATATGGCCTGCTTGAATCGAAACGCTGACATTGTGTCTGTTAAGAAATCTCTGCCAGAAGGCACAGCTCGCTGTACACAACACGGTGCTAATCCCAACGCTAACTTTTGAAAGTGAGAGCTTATGGCAGAGAGAGCATGAAAGTAGCATAAATGCGGTCGAGATGAGAGCATTGCGCAAAATTTATGGCATAACGCTTGCTGACCGCGTTCGTAATGAAGACGTGAGAGAACGAGTTGGTCTGAAAGAGAGTGTCGGTGTTAAGATAAGAAAAGGCATGCTCCGTTGGTTCGGACATGTAGAAAGAGTGCGGACGAAAGAATGACGAAACAGATATACAATGCCAAAGTGGAAGGCTGTAGAAGCCGAGGAAGGCCGACACTAACCTACTATGATCAAATTGGTCGTGTTTTACCAGAAGGTGATGTCTGGAGCCCCAGGAATCGGCGAGCGTGAGTCGAGAGCCATGAATGTCACAGAAGCGAGTGAAGTATATAAGTACCACGTCTTATGGCGCTCGGTTCTCTCTGCCTACCCCGCAAGGGACCTGGCGTGAAGATATACATACATACAGAAGATATACATACATATAAAATACACCACCGTGCAACGCTCAAGCCAGCAATACGAGGAGAACTGAGTGCGTATAGGGACATGTTGAGTTGCTGTGTTAGCATCAGAGGTGGCATCATGCGAGTAATACTTAATATATTGCAAGCGCTTATCGACGTACAGTGGTTAACGTAGCCTGTTAACCACTGAACATCAGGTGGGCTCTATACTTGTACGCCTCCCGAGGTTGTAAAAAAAAAATCGGCCAAGTGCGAGTCGGACTCGCGCACGAAGGGTTCCGTACCATTATCTACGAGTATAAAAACAGCAAAAAAATCACGTTTGTTGTATGGGAGCCCCCCCTAAATATTTATTTTATTTTAATTTAATTATTTATTAAAGTGAATGTATAACTAAATATTCTGTGAATATTTCAAGCGTCTATCTGTTGCCGTTATCAATATCAAGCAAAAATGAGCAAAAAAATCACCTTTGTTGTATGGGAGCCCCGTTAAATATTTATTTTATTCTATTTTTTAGTATTTGTTGTTATAGCGGCAACAGAAATACATCGTCTGTGAAAATTTCAACTGTCTAACTATCACGGTTCAAGAGATGCAGCCTGGTGACAGACGGACGGATGGACGGACGGACAGTGGAGCCTCAGTAATATTACCCTTTGGGTACGGAACCCTAAAAAACATTATTGAATATTAGAAGAGGTGTACGAATTTAAATATTTCCAGCTCTTTTCCCACTGTTTTAATTATTTTTATTGATATCACCGGAACTCGTCAACAGCTAGTGACGTCACCCAGACCCGAGTTCTTGACAGAGTCAACGTGACTGGACGCTAACGGACGGAAATAATAAATAGCTAGTAAGCTAAGCTAGTTGTTACATGCAAACGTAATTCATTAAACAATTAGTATCCAATTCTATCAAACGTTAATCACTTCCTTTTTGATTTTTTGTTTTTATAAACTTCTTTTAAGCTTCTCAAAATCTAACTACAAAACAAAAATATAGAGAATCGGTAAAAAACAGACAAGCACACAAAAAGGTACTGAATTATTGTGTATTTGCCTTTTTTATATAGATTAACAATTCGTTCCGTCATACTTTTCTGTGATCTTATTTCTTGCATTCCACCTACACGTGAATGAATAAATTTTATAGATTTTTCTGGTAACTATTTACGAACTAAACTTTAAATTAATAACTTATATGAATTTGTATAGCGTCCATTACGTGAAACGCACAAATAGGTAAATTTTAACTATTTAAGATGTCATAACAAAAATATTCCAAAACCAGCAAATTTGTTGGCCTCCCGTTTAGTTTTTCATAAACATAAAAACGAACATTCATTTTGATTTTACTTAATGAGCAAACAACAATGGCGTACATGTCACTCATATATAATTATCGTTTTTACTTCTTTTCATGTGGGCTCACACATAAAATGTATTAAAATATTTTAATTGAATATAACAAGCAGTCCAATAGATAAATTACCTATTGATCAACGGGTCTTCGTTTGGAATCCTGACATGTACCACTAAATTCGTATTTTCGGATTTATGTAATTATTCTGGCTCGGCTGTGAGGGGAAACATCGTAAGGAAACCCGCACGTCCAAGATATTGCATTTCTAAAGACGCGGGACCTAACCTAAGTAAAGATCTGGCTTTCTCTCTTGGCTGTGGAGGTCTGACGGCAGTCGCTCCTTGTTAAAATCAGATCTTCGCCAAATCCTTGGCCGGGATGACGCCGAAGATGAAGAATGATTAAATATCTAAAATATCAGGCTTTAAGTTGAGCGAAAGTACGTAGTCGAGACTTTCGGTTAAAGATAAATGATATAGATATCAAAAATGATGTAGCAATTGCGACTGAGTTTCAAAAATATTTTTCTAACATTCCTCTTATTACTACGAGGAATCTTATGTCTTCTTCTATATCTGCTGAACTGGTTCTCAAACAGAGCGTGGTAGAATGCGACACAATGTTTGAATTTTCAGCTGTAAGCCCAAAAGATGTTTTGAACGCTTTTAAATCAATAAATATGAAAAACACCAAAGATCTGTGGGGTCTATCGGTCAAAACCATTTCTTCTATTATTATTTCAATCGCTCCACATTTAGCTACAATTTTCAATTATTGTGTGGCAACTGGTGTATTTCCTGAGTTGATGAAACATAGTAAAATCATTCCATTATTTAAAACTGGTGATAGTTCGGACCCTTCGAATTTTCGACCTGTTTCCATACTGCCCATTCTCAGTAAATTTTTTTTAAAACTAATGCTTAGCCAGTTGCTCAGACATTTCAATGCACATAATTTGCTTCATAGGAAACAGATCGGATTTACGAGAGGTTGTTCAACTATAGACGCAGGGATTCATTTGCTTAAAAGTATATTCGCGGCATGAGAGGGTTCGCAAGATGCCTTGGGAATTTTCTGTGATCTGTCTAAAGCATTCGACTGCGTGCACCATGACACTCTTGTCAGAAAATTACACCACTACGGTATCAGGAACAAGGCTCTCGAACTACTGTCTTCTTATCTGGGCAATAGGATACAGAAGGTCGATGTTAATGGTAAAAGATCTTCGGGGTCCCCTGTAGTTATGGGAGTCCCACAGGGGTCAATTCCAGGTCCATTCTTATTTTTAGTATATATAAATGACTTACCTTATTATGTAAGGGATAAACATGAGATTGTATTGTTTGCGGATGATACCTCTTTGACATTCAAAATTAATAGGCGGTTAGGTAATTATGACGAAGTTAACCATGCTCTCTCTAAAGTTATTCATTGGTTTAGTGTTAATAATCTGCTTTTAAATGATAAAAAGACTAAAGTAATTAAGTTCTCAACACCTAATGTAAGACAGGTGGCTACCAATATACATGTTAATGGAACTAATTTAGCCCCTGTGAAGACAACTGTGTTCTTGTGTATAACAATTGACTCCAGACTACAATGGGGCCCACAAATTGAAAAATTATCAGAAAAACTAAGTTCTGCAGCCTATGCAGTGAAAACTATTAGACGGCTCACTGATGTTGATACGGCTAGAATAGTTTATTTCAGCTACTTTCATAGTATTATGTCATACGGAATTCTTCTTTGGGGTAACTCCGCGGACATTAACACCATCTTTTTATTGCAAAAGAGAGCCATAAGAGCTATCTATAAACTTGGTCCCCGGAAGAGCCTTAGAGAAAAATTCAAAGAAATAAATATTCTAACAGTCGTATCGCAATATATCTATGAAAATCTTTTGTATGTCCATAAAAACATAGACTCACTTTGTAAAAAGAGTGATACTCGTAGCATAAATACTAGATATAAGCATAATCTTGTGTTACATGCAAGCCGTCTCCACAAAATAAGTAATTCTTTTATGGGGCAATGTATACGGTTCTATAACAAATTTCCGAGCAATATAAGAAAATTGTCAATAAGCAAATTTAAAACTACTATTAAAGCCAAATTGTGTAGCAGGGCATATTATAAAGTATCTGACTATATTAATGATAAAAATGCCTGGGAGTGAGTCGATCCAATTATAATGTAATTAATAAAATATGTAAATTTGTTTGGATACCAAAAGAGGGATGCCTGAGTTTTTTGGCAGTATTTTTATCAGTGCTCACCTAGTCATAAACTGCACGGTAGGGAAAAAAATTGTGACGATTCCAAACAAATGTTGCCATTTTTACGGAATAAAAAGATTTTGACTTTGACTTTTGACTAAGTTCACCATTTTGCACAAAATAAGATTTTTTTCCTTCGACATAGAACGTTATACGTAGATACGTCAAATGTTTCATTGACACTTTTAACTGAAAGTACGGTACACATATGATGATAATGAACATGATGTCGGAATAGGCACTGAAAATAACGGAGTCTGGTCTCGTGTTAATGTGGGCCAGCACAGCTAAGAGTACACTTGACACAGATAGTGCGATTGTAACTCTTAACAGTACAAAAGTTTAATTGTGAAAAACTTAAAGTATCTTTAATTACTATAAACATGAAGTGATAAAAAATTCTCGTTTTACCTGTACACGGAAAAGTCTTATCTATACTTTCTTAGCTGCCTTTGTATCATTATTATACATTTTAGTTTTTCTTTAAGTATTTGACAGAACAATAAAAGTATTCTAACAGAAATGTTGTTTTGTAATATTTTACGTCATCATTAAGAACGTAGTTAGCAAGCGATATGCCACATATTTTGCGCAATGCTCACATCTCGACCACATTTATTCTTTTATTTCATTCTCTCTCTGTCATTTGGATAAAGGGGAACTTCAGAACAAAATATAAAATTGGCTTTTGATGTATATTGTATTTATAGATTCTAGTAAAATTGTATCGGTGCGTTTAAAAAAGATTACAGATAATTCATTAGACAAAAATATTGAAATAAAAAATGTAACAATAAAAAGATTGCGGCCTTGTTTAATTACTAACATGATTTCCTAAAATAACATAACATTACATATTTTTCCATGTATGACTCGTGTAAATAATCCTATTAATACTTTTAGGTCCATTTGGTTGTTGTTATAATGTTCTTTGTATATATTTTTTGTTTATTTTGTACGCAAAAAAAATACTCAGAAAGATTTACAATATGATCCACAATATAAGGAGCAAATAAGATTCTTTCTCTCTGTAACTTACACGTGCTAATTATTACAGTTAATTTATAAAAACAGACATATTACATTACCGTTACTTATTTAAAAGCGAATTTGTAAGCAACTACTTCCAGAACGAATTCATATGAATAATGAATGAACATGTAATGCATAAAATGTAGTGCAATACATCGCATTGTATTTTTAATAAACATTAATCATGTTTGATTAAATTACAAAATGCTGAATCAGGCATACATATCAGCGGCTTGGGCCCAGTGGCGTGAGGTGGCTGGAGTCATTTGTGATCCTAACATGCCGGTTGAGCTAAAAGGACAGGTCTATAAATCCGACATTAGAGTTGTCCTTTTATATAATAGCAATCAAATGGGTGGCCGGTACTTGAGCGGCACAAGCAGGAGCTGCGTGTCACAGCGATGAATATGCTGCTGGCTGAGCGATATGACGCGAAAAGATCGCGTAATGAACTCCCATATTCGCGGTAGCCTTCGAATCTGTAACATAGCAGACAAAGTGCAAAAGTGTCGCCTACGCTGGTGCGACTACGTCTTATGAAAACCGGCAACTTACGTGATGAACAAATATATACATTATATCCATGCCAACTCCGCCGTCTTCTGGTAGAAGGGGCAGACCCAAGAAGTGACGTCGTGAGGGTTGACATGCCATTGATCTCACTATAAGGGACGTCGAAGACCGCACGAAATGAAAGAGTAAACGCCGGAAAGCAGACCCCGGGCTTTGATGCAAAACCATAGGACGTGGCCGCGATTAACTCTCGGAATGGTCATGACAAAGTGCTAAATCAGCTGCCGGGTTTTACCAAATGTACATTACGGCTGCCCATATGTATATAGTACGAGTATGTTCAGGTTGCTGTGGTTCATCCTGCGCATATAATTAACTATCTTATCATCCCATCCTTGCCATGTAAATAATTAATATTTTTCCATGAGAAAAACAACCCAGCATAAGCAACCCAGGATCACATAAAATCACATTATTAACATTGCATCAATGCATTGATTAATCTTCTCTCTAGTACAATAGAATAAGAGGTTAATGCGAGTACCATCAAGAAAAATAATTTAATTATTAACACACAAGTTAAACATAGTGGACTGCCTGACGTCTGCCTGTCCATGGATAGGTTTATTAATACGAGTTTTTTACGTCCAGAGCCGGCGTTACGATAGACGATATTCAAATGTACATGCAATTTTATCTAACCGGCACCCACCCACTACCGTTAGTAGATGCAACATGCCGACGCTGCCATGGCTGCTCCGGTAGTCTCTGCCTCGGCTGCTGCGGGCGTCCGCCATCTGGAACAGAAACCGTATGCCCCCACCACCGTCGCTGCCACGACTGGCCTGCCATGCAATTCTGTAAGAGCAAACATCCTTACATCCTCGGAAACATCGGCTGTTACAGCCTTGAACACAAAATTGCAATTCTTTGGTGTCGCTTTTCATGGTTGTGCGACACTAGCGCCGCAAGGTTGCGTTTGGAATTGGAATTCTACAAGGCAAACAGCCTCGCGCACGCTTACAGCTTTATAGAATACCAAATAATTTAGCCGTGATCGCAGTAGACGATGTCAAAGCTGTGACATCTGTGATCACAGCGACGCACACAGCCATTACGAGTCGCTTAGAGAATTGCATTGCTGGTCGTCGCTGCGACACGTGTTTCGCCTCGCCACGAGGCATTCTTAGGCGCTTTAGACGTTACTCGTTAGAATAACATGCTACAAGTGACAAATCTATCGTAGTACCGTTCCTTATATTGAATTGAGGGTGGGGGTGGATAAGATCAGTCTGTTTGTTCATGACAGTAATTTTAGAATTTTTACGTTTAATAATTTCTAATTGTTCCCTAATATTTAGTTTTAAACCTTTATATCTTATATATACCATTAAAATCCATTCACGGCATCCTTTTAGTGGATTCGAACGAAAAGGATGATGACTTCTCTTGCATATCGAAATTATGCTTAAAAGTACACCATGGAGCTGCAATCTACACCAAAACCTACATATATTGATTTGTATTTATATACAAATCAATATATGTAGGTTTGTCGTCTATAGACTCGAAAAGGGCTAGAACGATTTTGATAAAATTTTCAAAGAATCTTCAGATTAGCCCAGCGAGTGATCCAAAGTTGATGTGTGAAGTATGTTAGCGAACGGATCACCCGTGCGAATCCGGGACGGGTAGCTAGTATATAATAAATATGTAATTCTTATCTTGCATTTCAAATTTAAATGTACCGTATGTCTCTGAAAGCTTGTTCTAAATAGATGGACGAAGTAAAGCAGGGATTGTTCCATATTTTAATATAGAAATGAAATATAATGGAGAACCTGATGACGACAAAAAGTATATTTTGTTACTTTTTAATATACATTAATATTATTTATGTAGCTGGCAACTTTTATCCTAGCAACACTACAGTTAAGACTTTCTTCTCGTCAACCACAGTTCAATACAGCTCTGTCGAAATAAATTATTTATAAAGTTAAATCGTGCTTATTCATTCAGCGAGTTAACAGAACCAATGAAACACAACAAATGTGTAATAGTTTTATTAGATTCTTCGCCTTAAATTAACATTTTGTACTGTTAATTCCTTTACAATTATTATACGGGTCCAATAGTAGGTACGACAAAATAAAAAGATCGACTCCTGGACGTACTTGTTTAAATCGTTCCAATATTTGACATTTATCAATAGTGTGTCTATAAAGTGGTACCTATATTCTATACCCTACCGTGGTAACTAAAAATGTTTGACTGACTACAAGCCGATTTTCTAACAGCCGTATTTTTTTGTACATCCTTCCCGTAATTGTGTGCAACAAAAGTTGCAAGAGCGCTACACATTCAACTTACATACAGAATTCAATTTTTTATCTTATTAATGTAAACAAGCCATTATTTTATATATATTTCATGTATCTTGGCTCCATCTCTATATATATGTAAGAGAGGTAGGGCGCATCAAAGCAGCCCGTCTGGGGAAGTACCTCTACCTTACAGAAAACCGCAGCCAAATAACAACTCCCTAGAGGGTTGTTGTGTTCCTGCGTGTGAGTGAGGTCACCAGTAAGCTCCCAAGGAGTTGCTGTGTCAGCAGCAGAGGTGGCATCGCGCGAGTGGTTGTTAATATATCGCAAGCGTTAATAGGCTACGGTTCCCGCTTTACATCAGGTGGGCCGTATGCTTGTATGCCTCCCGACGTAGTATAAAAATATATAAAGACGCCAAGCGAACTGCGGTCGCCCAAGAACCAAATATTTATTCTGTGTTATCTTCTACATCTATCTTCGCAGTTTGAGTTCTCCTAAGGGGAATGGAAAATGGATGGGATGACGGCATATGAAATCTACTGACAATGATAGAGTGACAAACCACTCAATCTGGTAGTACGATGGGAGTAGGAACATCGCGAAGGGATGATGTGTAATTCTCTTGTCTGAACAACACTTATTTTTTATGTCGGTTTTTTTTACACAACATCGGGTGAACTACAAGCATACGGCCCACCTTATGCAAAGCGGTGACCGTAGCCCATGAACGCTTGCTATACATTAAGTATTACTCTCGTGATACCACTTGTGCTGCTTACACAGCAACACTCTTTAGGAGCTTACTGGTGACCTCACTCACACGCTGGAACAAAACAACCCGTAGAACTCAGGAACAGAACACAACAACCTATAGGGAGGTATTTGGCTGCGATTTTCTGTGAGGTGGAGGTACTTCCTCAGACGGACTGTTTTGATGCGCCCTATCTCTCTTAAATACACCCAGACCAAGACAAACGTACATGTTGATACACACAAATGTTTGTCCTGTGTAGGAATCGAACCCACGAGCGTTGGTGTCAAGGTAACGTCACAGCGCGTTACACCACTGCGCCACCGAGCTCGTCAAAATATTTGTTTACCAGCCCAAATCGCAACTGCAACTGACAAAATACTACACGGTATCTTGTCGCGAGAATATTGCCATTAATCCACGCCCATAAAGTTGTTATAGAACTTGATGGCTGATTAGTAGAGTTAGATTAGGTTACAGCCATGAGCAGAGCAAGTGATACATACAAGTCAAACAAAATCCTGTTAGGCCATGGTAAAGCATGCTTCCAAGTCTCGCTTTTGTTTCTTGCTTTGTTGTCGATAAAACTTTTCACAAATTACATGCCACGGTGCCCAGAAGTAATAGCCCAGAAGAGCGGCGATAAGCCAGTGGATAAAGAACAGACCTGACCTGTAATTATTACTTACTTACCGGTGTTGGAAAACATCATGAGAAAACCGGCACGTCTAATTAAGAAAGGTTTGCTCTCTAGGTTATATGGAAGTGTGACGACAATTGTTCTATGTCAAAAACAGTATCTTCGCCAAATCCTTGGGCTTAGGCAGTGGATCCTAATGGATTAGGAAACGGGATAATGCTAAGATGAAGGATTTGGTTTTTTGTTTGGAAGTTTGAAAGTAAAAACTGTCCGTATGTTAGAGTCATGAGACTACTAGATAACTTATGAGAGTTAGAAATGTCAAATAGTGAAACAATCTAAAATTATTGTATCATATTGCTTATTTGTCATATATGCTATTCAATTTAAATATACCAAGAAAGAAACTCTATTAAAATTACTATTTATTTCGAGTTGAACTAAAAATATTCACATATTTATATGAAGTGTTATTATGTGTAAAGTACACTTATTATAAAAAAAAATACACGCAGTAAAATTAACGAGGATATGTTTGAAATGGCAGTTTACGTTGCGCAAATAGGTGTTTGATATTGCAGAGAGGGCTTAATTAGAATTAAAATATCGCACGTTCTATATAACCATAAGACTAGGGGACATGTGAAAGTTAGAAGTTAAAAGTAAAATAAATAACACGGAGAAAACTGTTCAAAATCCTCATTAAAATTGACAAATTAAATGGCAACGATTATGCCACGGCGTATTAATGACAGTCCATCAAATCTACGAAATTATACATTTTGACAGAAATTATTACTACTGAATCAGAAAAGGAAAAAACATCTGTCAAATGTTACGTATGTCATAAATTCGATAATTTATCTATTTATTGTATATTTCGTAGACTTGAGCGACTGAAATTTCATTAACAATGCACTGATTTTCAAGGTATCATTGGGAAGATAAATAAAATCCCAATGAGGTCACGTCGATAAAAGCAAGGCAACTAAAATGTTATGAATTCTTATATTGTGGCGTTTCTTTAGACAAGTCCATTAATATTTCGAAGTCTACATTAAAACAAAGAACTTCACACTCTATTAATTCGGTGAAGATCATCAGATCAATCAAAATTAACGTGCTAGTGAATATAATGTCTAAATTATCTAAATTTAGGTTTACAGGTATGTGCTTTCGAATTCGTAAACCAGAGGTTTTTCTGGATCATTGTTAATTAGGGAGTGATCATAATTATACTAGATGGTCAATTATTAATATTATTGCTTGTAAGTTCGCAACTTCTTTAACATAACGAAAAAGCATTTTTTTTACATGTTCATAATACAGCAGTCGAATACGTGGATGAGTATAGAGAGGTCTTCCAGAAAGGGGATTTCAGATTTTTTGATATAAAACTAGATAAAAGACTAATTTAAAAACTGAAGTACCCATTTAAGAGCTTGTGGCAGTTTGCATTCACTACATTAATTACCAAAGACATTCCGATAACGAATACAAATCTAATATATACCACATGTCATATTAAAAATCGATATAACTGTTAAGTCACAATTAACGTCATGAAATTAACGTCATCTTTGGACAGTCAAATAATTGAATTGTTTCTATAACACATCGGAAATATGTATACTATCAGGTGGACAGCCAGTAAATTGATACAAACGTTCTTTTCTTATATCCAACCCCTGAAATTTAAATGAATATGTATCTGAATATCTGATCTCAATATCATAAATGTTTGACGTAAATAAATAACATAACCAAAAGAAACTACTGCATAATAGTCTTAATAATCTAAATACTTATTATGGTTATAATTCAAGTCACTATACATTAAAAAAAAAAAATTATAAAATTTTTTGTCATGTGTTGTGTCGTGGAAAACGTTAGTAAATATAATAGGTACCTTAAAAATTACATGTAATTTTACTCAAACCACAGATTTTCTGAGTAAAATTTTACAATACTCTATATTGTCCAAATACTTATTTATTTAATTCAATGAAATTTATGAATTTATTTCAATCAATAAATCCATGATAAAAAACAAGCTATTGGACATAAAATTGCTTGCAGGTTGGACTTGCCGCTCTTTCATTCAAACCCTAAAAGTAGTGAAATATTACAGACGAAAATTTCGTAAGTGTTACCATTCAATTCTTTTGAGGTACCATATAAATTTGTAAAACCTATGACAAATAAATAATTAAAAAAAATACATGTACTTTATCAATACACTTTACCATAGAATGGCCGTCAGTATACCGCTTTTAATGGGGCTTATAAAATAGGTTGCTTTTTGCTTTATGTTACCGTGCTAGAGATTTTAATGTACATTTTTTTACAACTCAATATAGTGTTTCATTGAATCAAAAATAAACACGATAGCGTATAACTGTACAGCGTCAATCCAATAATACAGGTTCCGTTCAGGGAAATTGATTCTGCAATTTCACTATATGTGGTAGAAAATGTCTTAATATAAGTTTGTTAGTAGAATGCCAATAATAAAAATTGTTCCTACTGTTACGCCATTGATTTGAGATGAATGGGACGACAGTGAAACTCAACGGCTGGTGTTAAATTAATTTTCGTATTACTTGCAAAGCACACAAGAGAAGCAACTTATTTTTATGTAGACAGCGAATCCAGCTGATCGGAAAATTGTATTTTATCAACTGCATCACGTTGTACACGTTCAACTGAAGAACGAAATTCCTAGGACTACGTGCACATTACATAATGTTAAATGATCACACATTTTTAAAAAGTATTCTATCTATCTATAACTTCACGCCAAATCCCTTGCGGGGTAGGCAGAGAGAACCGAGCGCCACGTGACTCGATCCTTGCATATCTCACTCGCTTCTTTAACATTCATTGCTCTTCTCATGCACGCACGCCGGTTTCTAGGGCTCCTGACATCACCTTCTGATAGAACATGACCAATTTGGTCATGGTAGGTAAGTCTTGGCCTTCCCCGGCTCCTACATCCTTCCACTTTTGCATTGTATATCTGCTTCGTCATTCTTTCATCTTGCATTCTTTCTACATGCCCGAACCATCGGAGCATGCCTCTTCTTATTTTAACACCGACGCTCTCTTTCAGACCAACTCTATTTCTAACATCATCATTGCGAATACGGTCTACGAGCCTTACGCCACAAATTTTGCGCAGCGCTCGCATTTCAACCGCGTTTATTCTACTTTCATGCTCTTTCTGCCATACCCAACTCTCGCTTCCATAAGTTAGCGTTGGGACCAACACTGCATTGTGTATAGCGAGTTGTGCCTTCTGGCTCAGGATTTTACTGCCAAGAAGTTTTCCCAACGCTCCATTCACACTATTCCCAGCACTCACTCGTCTTTCCACATCTGCGGTGTACCTTCCATCCCTGCTGAAAGCGCATCCAAGATATACAAACTCATCCACTTGTTCCAACACTTCATCATCAATCGTAATCCTTACATTAGTTCTGGATTCTTCTCTTTCAAATACCATTATCTTTGTTTTCTTCGCATTCAGTAGTAAGCCTTTCTCCATACAGTCGTCTTTCATCGCTGTGACCAGTGTTTGCAGTTTAGATGGTGTATCTGCTAATAGCACGGCATCGTCTGCATACAGCAGACAGTTCACCACTTGGTCACCCATGCGCAATCCCACATTCGTTGACCTTATTCTCTGCAGACAACTATCGAGATACAGGATAAACAGCCTAGCAGATAGCATGCAACCCTGTTTGACACCAATTTTGACATCAAACCAGGGTGACATGCCACCGTCTATCCGCACACATGCTGAGCAATCCTTGTAAGTGGACTGCACAGCACGGAGCAGTGAACCGTCAATCCCATATCTCGGCAATATGTCCCACAGTTCCTTTCGCACAACCCTATCAAAGGCTTTCTCAAGATCCACAAAACCGCAGAAAACCTTCCGGTCTATGGCCAGATGCTTCTCTACGATATTGCGGAGCGAAAATAATTAATTTATTAATTAATTAATTGGCTCGGCGTAAATGAGATCGTAATTACACCCTCGCATTCGGCAGGAGTAGCATCCTCGTGTGTGATGACCAACTACTTACTTGCTCACTTGAATAATAATATACTCAAAGGTAAATGATGGTATAAAAATTAAGCATCTATTTTATTTATATACTATTATAATGAAAGAGTCAAATAAATGAAACAATTTATTCAACGAAATCCTATTTATCAGGAATTAGCGGTGACGTTTAGTACAATACGCGTGATATTATTGGTGATGTATCAAAATCATCCTTTAATACAGACTCAACCAAATAAGATATAGTAAATAACAACAAAATATTTTAGCGTAAAAAGTATTCTACTAAATTATTGGAGAAACATATTAAGACATGCAATGGCGACGGAAATAATGAGGGGACTAAATATATGGGCCACCCTGTTACCCTAAAATTCAAAGGAAAAAGCATAAACGGCCAGTCAAACATGATCGAAAATTTATTTACTATTTTTATTCGTATGTATGTTAAAAAACATCGACAAAATGTGTGATCATCAGTCATTAATTGGCTCGGCGTAAATGAGATCGTAATTACACCCTCGCATTCGGCAGGAGTAGCATCCTCGTGTGTGATGACCAACTACTTACTTGCTCACTTGAATAATAATATACTCAAAGGTAAATGATGGTATAAAAATTAAGCATCTATTTTATTTATATACTATTATAATGAAAGAGTCAAATAAATGAAACAATTTATTCAACGAAATCCTATTTATCAGGAATTAGCGGTGACGTTTAGTACAATACGCGTGATATTATTGGTGATGTATCAAAATCATCCTTTAATACAGACTCAACCAAATAAGATATAGTAAATAACAACAAAATATTTTCTGCAGCGTCAAGTTTATAAAATTCATGAAAGATAAACTTAAAATTATCACCACATATATTCTGGTCCCAACATGGAATTATATATCAAATGGCTGCTGTACCCTAATAAAATTTTAGCATGTCACAGTTATGCGAGAATAAGTAATATCAAATAAATGTGGATCTACAATGTACATGGTTAATTAAAAAAAATCTATCTGGTTCAAGCTTCTACGAATATAAATTTTACATGTCTAAGATTATAACACTCCTAAATAAGCCAAATTGCCTGGTCTAGTGAAAAATTAGACATATCGACTTCATGCGCTACCTAGTTGTAAGGAAAAATGTGTTTTACATACGTTTATGAAATGATGTTAGCTTTTGTTTCTGAGCCTTGTATTTCACTTAAAATTTCGGTTTGAAAAGCTAATTACTTTATATCTATTTATAGATACAATATTTTGTTAGCAAACGTTTAAAGTCCAAAATGTTTAAGAGAGCGAAGGCAATCATTTACTTGATCTTATTATCTACATTATAATAAATTGTGCGGTTGGCAATAATTGTAAATATTTTTCCTTAAAGCGTATCGTCTCACTTTTAAGATTTTAAAAATTATTTTTCACAGCATAAATTCATTTGCAATTAATGTCTACGATATGCCGAACTTTAGAATTTGTTTTATCTATAACATTTTATATCCTCAACATCATAAAGGAAGTCTGGCTTTTCCAAATAAAACTTATTGTCTTTCGGAGAGTAATTATTACACAATTTAAATTACGTGTATGAAGATGAAGAAAAATACATTATGAAATTATGAAACCAAAAAGAGTGAGAGAAGAACTACCAAAAATCTTACATGCAACTGAATAAAGACATAATACAGATCAACTGGAGGAGCTTAGGATTAAATTAGATCAAACCTAACACTTAATCTAACTATCCCCCCCTATATCAATAAATCTTATCTAGATTAAAACATCCACCCTTGATTCATCACAAACTTCAGTCTCAATTTGCCAACTTAACCACAGTCTTTGAAAGTGAATCATTTCTTTAATATACTATCGAAGTCATATTCTGGTCCGAAGGCAGCTTTGGCAGTGCGTCTTGTTAAGAACACTTTGCCATCCTTACTATAGTCACCACAAGCCTTATTTACTTCATAAGGTTTCATTTCTTCTAAATCTGGAATATTCTTGCAATTATTTCTATGGATACCATTCTCGCCATTTCCACATTTTTCTGATGCAAAACCGTTAACTGTGTTGCAGATACCATAAGTTACACCGTTCTTTTTCTTTTTATCGTCGTCATGAAATTCTTTACTAGAGCATTTTCTGTTCTTGTAGCTCTTTGAATAGAAGTTAAGGAATAGAAGTAAGAAGATGACTACGTTACTTGAAATAAAGTAGGTAAATCCGGCTGCAAACTGACATCTCGGCGAATAATGGGTCCAGGCGCAGTAGACAAGCATCAAAATAAATTGAGTCTAGAAAAGGAAAACCAATAATTAGAAAAACATATAATAAATGCGAATCGGGAAAACTAACTACTAGTGAAGGTTAACAAAAATCTCTGCATGACCACTTAATAATATTCATATAATACGCACATACATAAATTCCATAATGATTTAGTCACATTTATATTATCGCTGTTTGTATCTTTTAAAAATAATTACCTATATCTTAACGCCAGGCCCCTTGGATTCCCTCCAAGGGGCCTGGCGTTAAAATATAGGTAGCACACACACACACACACAAACCGAGCGCCATAAAACGCTGCGTGGCGGTATGTTCATACCTCGCGTGATTCTTTAACATTAGTACTTCTTTGCATGCACGTTGTCTAAGGCAACTGAAATCAGCTTCGGAGTCTTAGTCTTCCTCGGCTCTTACATTATCGTATATCTGTTTCATCATTCTTTCAACTCTCATCTTTTCTATATGCCGAAACCAACGGGACATGTATTTTCATAACATCGATACTGTCTTTCAGATCAAGTCTCTTTCCTACATCGTCATTGCGAATACGGTCAGCAAGCATTACGCCATAGATTTTGTGAAATTCTGTCATCTCGACTATATTTACTCTACTTTCATGCTCTCTCTGCTTTATTAGCTTTGGGATTAGCACCGCGTTTTGTTCAACAAGCTGCGCCTTCTGTTTACTTTTCGGCTGCCTACAAGGTTTTCCAACAACCTTTGAAGAGCTCGGTGGTGCAGAAATTAATAACCCGATTATGACACCAATGCTCATGAGTTCGATTGCCACACAGGGCAAAAAATATGTGCATTAACATATCTGTTTGTCTTGATCTGGGTGTTTTTAAGAGAGGTAGTGGTACATCAAAGGACCCCGTCTATGGAAGTATCTCCACCTCACAGAAAACTGCAGCTAAATAATAACCCTCTAGAGTGCTGTTGTGTTACCTGCGTGTGAGTGAGGTCACCAGTGAGCTCCTAAGGAGTAGCTGTCTTAGTAGAAGAGGTGGCATCGCACTAGTGATACTCAATGTATTATAAGCGTTCATAGGTTATGGTGACCGCTTTACATCAAGTGGGTCATATGCTTGTATGCCTCTCGACTTTGTGTAAAAAAGAACCTTGTTCCCTGCACTTACTAGCCTCTCTACATGTATACTTTCTTTCTCGACTAAAAGCATTTCAAAGATAAGCAATGTTTATACAATATAAATTTTATTTTTAGTGTAATAATCTAGATTTTCTTCAATTTCGATTGTAAGAATTTCTTCATACAACCATCTTTCATCGTTTTAATCAGTATTTGCACTTATTCGAACGGTGATTCTGCTAATAATACGCATTACTTAATACGCATACATTATCTAAGTAGATAATTTACCACTATGTCACCCATTCGCACACAACTTTACTCCTAGACTCAATCGTCAAGATACGGTATGTACAGCAGAGCTGGCAGAACGCAGCCCTGTCTGATTTCAATATTGATACCAAAACAACGGGACAAGCTGCTGTGCACCCATGATGTACATTCCTCATAAGTGAACTGCACAGCACGAAGTAAGGTTTCATAAATCCTATATTCAGACAAAATGTCTGCGAGATCCTTTCACATGTCACTTGCTTTCCCAAGATCCAGATCCACAAAACTGCAGAAAAATTCTGGTCTGCAACCAATTATTTCTCCACGATATTGTGGCGTACAAAAAGCTGATCTACATATTCCCTGCCATTATGAAATTCACCCAGCGCTTGTCAGAGCATTTCATTTCATTTATTGCAACTATAATGTGTACATGATCTTATGAATACACTTTAAATATAATAAGCATATAATAGCATTATAGACCCAGTCGGGCGCTGCAATCTTAGAGAGGAGGACATACTTTTGTTCTGGTATATAAAATAGTAAATAAATTCAGATCAATTTATAATTAATTTAAATTATACATCTGAGATATTTTGATTATTTTATATACGTATGTCAAATTTAATTTAATTCTTATATGCATTCGTTGTGATGGAAAACATCGTCAGGAAACCCGCACGTCCAAGAAGTTATATTTTTTTCAACGTGTGACCTAACCTGAGAAAGGTCCGGTTGGACTTCTTCCCGCGCTTTTGACGAGTGACATTGTTGGCCTACTTGAAATTTTTACAATTCAGTATGAAATTAGTTTTGTGTGACAATTTTGATAGTATTTTGTAACATAAGTGCTAGTGAAATTATACAGCAATAAAAAACTCAAATATAACACGTTTATGCACTTTTTTGGAGGCCGTGAATAAGTTCATCAAGAACACCTTGTAAAAACCACTATCGTTTTACGGGTGGTATTTAAACTGGGTTGATTGGGTCTAGGTACCCTTCCCAAGTATTTTTTCAGCACAGTTCCTGAAGCTGGAACATAGAATTAAGATTTTCAAATGGTTCTAAACTGAATACTTTGACACTGGCATAAAGTAGCAACACTATTGCCATATACTCGTATTATATAAAAAAAAAGGTGCGGATTTCCCTCTGAAATGTGAAGGTCAGACGGTAGTTGTTCTATATCAAAATTAGTATCTGCGCCAAATCCTTAGCCTTAGGTAGTAAACCCCGCCAATGCTAATGGATTAGGAAACCGAATAACGCTAGGAAGAAGAAGATGCTGATGGCACATCTCCGATCTGTTCAACCCTCTCAGTTTTCCAGCATAATTTACTCTAGAACCAGAAGGCGTCCCGGACACGTAGGTATTATTATATAAGAAAATATTATATAAGATTTTGATCATTTTTCCGAACAGCTGCAGTCACGGAGTAATATTTTTTTGTTATTATCCGATCACCCAAATGACCAAAAGTTTTCTTAGTGCAGTTTCTTGTATTTTCTTTTCCCACAATGTTCCAATTAAAAATACTATTTCGTCTAATTTAATATTTCAAAGTGTTATGTAGTAGTATGTCCACCGTTTCATCCAATTCTATGGAAAATTTTTAAAATTTTCAAATTGCTGGATGAACACATGGGAAGTTAATTAGAGAAGGGGGAAAAAGGAATATGGGACATCTGAAAACCCCCGAGTTGACATTTTCAGGCCTATTCGGCAATATTATTCAATTATTTTCTCAATTTTTATTTATTGAGGGGGGGGGGGGGGGAGGAGGAATAAGTTGCATACAAAAATAATTTAGAGTCCTTTTGTCTACATATTTTTCACCATAATGCATCCTGTTACAGCCTGATCTGTTGTTATTAAAAAAAAATTAAGTAAAAATACCGTATTGACTCCACTTCTGTAGCTAATACATGATCACATATCCTAGGATACAATAATAACTAATCGCCTAACACTCTATAACTACACGCCAAGTCCCTTGCGGGGTAGGCAGGGTAATCATAGTTCACATATTCTCACCAATTGAATCTTAGTGACGTATTTCTTCCACCACAGATACTTCTGGAACCTGGGGCCCAATCCGGACAGCAGATAATACGTGTACATGATCACATGGACCATGGAATTCAGCAGAGCCAATATGGCCCCTTCACCTCCTGCTGCAAACTTCAGGTAGCTCCAGGAGTAGAAAGCCATGATAACGTGGTGGTATACGTGGAGAAAAGTAATCTGAAAACAAAAAATCAAACAAAATGAATACCACACTCAGATCAAGATCAAACTCGCGTAGGCAAGAAGTATTCTGAGAAAAGGAAAGGAAAGCTCTTGCATAGAAAGTTACTCAGGACGTGCATCGCGCTAGCAACGGGGGTAGTTAGGAGTGAATTATACCCCTTGTCTTTAAGCTATCGTAACCACTTTAGGAGGCGATATGTATGTTTGACATCCAACGGCCGTGATAAATCACATATATCAAATAACATATTTGGGAAAAACTTAACTTGTCTTTTTTTTTAATTAGGGTTCGGTCGGCTTGAGTTTACTATATCAATTTTTTTCAAGACAGGCTGTTAATGCTTTCCTAAGAAATATGTATATATGAGGCAGAGGTAACCGAGCGCCATAATACGCGGTCCTTGCACACCTCACTCGCTGCTTTAACATTCATAACTCTTTCCATGCACATGCATATATTTCAGTTATTTGACATCTGTAATGCCATATTACATAGATTTTCGTATAACCTCAAAAAGTATCCCTTATTTTTTATCTATCTCTAAAGCGGAAAAGTTTTGTTTCCTAGAATGATTATTTGTTTGTTTGAACGAGCTAATCTCCGAAACATTCAGTAGGCCGATTCTACTAAAAACTGCAACTGCACTGCTTCTGTTAAAAAACCTGCACAGCACCTGCACGTGTCCTGCAATATAATCTTATTCTGATAAATTGTTTTGACATTTGTATACCGGTGACAGAAGTTTTGAAGGAGTTTACTTGCAGTTTTGTTAACGTTACTCTTGAGCAACTTTTGCGAAGTGAAATTAATATCCAGAAGCTGTGATTTATTTTACAAAACATTTGTTTTGTTTTGGGAGATGTTTGTGGAAAGATATGATTAAGTAAAGCTTCTTTTGAGAAATACCTCCACGTCGGCAATCAAGGGTAATGGGGATGGAAACTACAGGAGTCAATATTAAGTAAAAATCCAATTTATAAGATTGACATATGGGAGCACGACAGGGGGTCTACTCTCTTTCGCCAAAACGAAATTTCGCAAACGAACGAAAATTAAACGAAGTTTCGTTTGCAACTCTACTCTATTTCATTTTCGTTTACACACACGAAGTTCGGATCTATAGACAATTTTCGTGAACGAATGATATAGATAGGTCTTTTTTCGTGTCCCCTGCCGTTCATTCTTTAATGGTTCATTTGCAGGATACGCACAGTTGCAGCGTAGTTGCAGTGCAGCATACGCACAGTTCCAGCGTAGTTGCAGTGCAGCATACGCACAGTTGCAGCGTAGTTGCAGTGCAGGAAATTTTAATAGAATACACGTATTGGTACTGCACTATTCCTGCACGACTTAAGTGACAGGCGTAAACGTGCAGTTGCAGTTATTTAGCAGAATTGGCCTACAGTTGGATTTCAATATATTTTTTTTTAATTTGATAGGTCTATTTTTACAGGAAGGATACAGGAAACATCACGATTCGCCTCAGAAGCTGAGAAAAGAGAAAGAAAGTAAAGAAAAGCGGTTCCCACAGGATACCGGAACACGTACTCACGAAGCTGCAGGGTGCAGCTAGTTTACTTTTTTTTATCCAACGTCGGAAGGCATACAAGCATACGGCCCTAAAGCGATTACCGTAGCCTATAAACGCTTGTATTATCGCGCGATGCCACGTCTGCTATAGCTCTGTCTACATACGCGTTTTTTTAGCCCACAGTCCACCTGATGTAAAGCGGTTATCGTAGCCTATTAACGCTTGTCATGCATTGAGTATCACTCGCGCGTTTGGAGCTCACTGGGGCGTTGAATATCTGTTTCGTAATGTCAATTTCCATTCAGTATAACTCATATTTATACATGCGTTATTTAATAAAAAAATGACAGGTAATCTTTAGCCTATGTTCTTTCATCAAAACATATGTATTTTTATATATTAAATTACGCGAAGGGGTACGATTGGGGGGCGGAGGGCTTAATTTACAATGACAAATGGGCGGACAAACAGATCGTGACCTTAATATGTTGCCGTCATAAATTAATATTCAAATAAGCTACTGAAAGTATTCAATTATATTCAAAATGTATTCACTTCGCATTCACCTCTGTAGTTCCTTTTAAAAGTTTCAGTGAATATAATTTGAATTGATGTATTAATTAATTAAGCCAACTAGAACTAGACGCAGACTGAGCGCCAACTGGTTGTTGAGTTGACGCTTATCACCAATGGCTTCGTCTAGACACACGGCAGTGTGTCAGCCAAGTCCGGAAAAGAAAACTGCAACACATCGATCAGTGTGTGTATTAAACCAACATTTCGACCTACTTTTGAGCACCCCAGGATTCAAAAACTATTTTTTTTAAACAACAACATAAAAACTATCACTCGCGCAATACCACCTCTGCCGCTAACAAAGCAACTCCTTAGAAACTTACTAATAACTTCAATCACACGCACGAATACAACAACGCTCTGGGGAATTGTTATTTGAAAGCGTTTTTCTGCGAGGTGAAAGTACTTCCCAAGACGGGCTGCTTGGTGCACTCTACCAGAGAGGTAAAAAACACCCAGACCAAGACAAATAGAAATGGTTGACCTGTATGAGAATGGAACACACGAGCATCAGTGTTAAAAATGTGCATTAGTCAGTTTGCGGACACGGAATACAGATATGATGACAAACGAGTGTAGGTGACACATTATGTAACGGAGGGGTCCGTTAAGAAATAATACTTGAAAGTTTTTTCTTAGAGAGGGTAAATGCGTAATTTAATCTAGTATCTACTGAACTTCTTCTAGTCTACTGAAAGTGACCTGCAGTTGATTTTGGACAGAGTGCACGAGAGCAGCGAAAAGGCGGGCCTCTCGATCAACATCTCAAAGACCAAATCCATGGTGGCATCTCGAGACGTTGGACTGAACACGAACATATCAGTAGCTGGGAGAGATCTGGAGTGAGTCCGACAATATAAATACCTTGGTGCTTGGGCGAATGAAACATGGGACTCAGACCAAGAAATTAAGACCCGGATTGAGATCACCCGTGCATCTTTTAATAAGATGAGAAAGGTGTTATGTTGCCGAAAAATAAACCTCGAGCTCAGAGTACGGATCCTCCAGAGCTATATCTGGCCGGTGGTGTTGTACGGCAGCGAAGGGTGGACTATTAAAGAAGACACACGACGGCGTCTTGAAGCATTCGAGGTGTGGTGCTACCGTCGCATGCTTCGTATTAGCTGTACACACAAAGTCAGTAACGAAAAAGTTCTCCGGCGTGTTTCAATGCCGAGAAAGTTGATGCAAACCGTCAAAAAGCGTAAAGTTGAATATCTCGGGCACGTGTTACGACATGATAGATACCAGCTGCTCCAACTTATAATGATGGGCAAAATAGAGGGTAAGAGACGCGACGAAAGATGTAAAAAATCGAGGCTGAAGGACATACGGGAATGGACAGGAATTGCCAGCGCCGAACAACTATTCCGAATGGCCAAAGAGAGACGAATTCGCGAAGCTGACGGCCAACCTCCAGTAGTGGAGAGCAACATTAAGAAGAAGAAGAATCTAGTACCATACTCTAATACATTAAGTATCACTCGCGCGCTACCATCTCTACTGTTAACACAGCAATTATCTGCTGCTAACAGAGCAACTCCTTAAGAGCATACTGGTGACCTCGCTCATAAGTAGGAATACAACAACCCTCTAGGCAGTTGTCATTGGGTTTTCTGTGAGGTGATGCTACTTCCCCAGACGGGCTGCTTTGTTGCCCCTACGTTACTTAAAAACTCTCAGAGCAACGCAAACAGACGGGTTCATACACACTAATGTTTGTATAGGATTCGAGTCTGCGTCGGTGTCTTAGTAGCGTTACTAAGCTCGCCACTGCGGCCACTCATAACCTACCCTGATGATCAGACCTGGGGTCACACCGTGGTGCGATAGGTACCCTTACTATGGGTTTTGCTTATGTTCACATGTGTACTTACATGTTACTGCAATGAGTGCAAGTCTCTCTCTAAAAAAAAGTTTACTCTCTAAACGCGCTGTTACGCTACTTTGACATTATGGCGACCTTAGGAATACATACGTGTCGCGCCTGTAGGAAGTGATTAACATTGCTAATTTTGCAATATTCAATCACTCACGTACACCAGAACACGTATTCCTAACTCAGCGACCTTCCCCCACTATTGCACATGTATATAATTATTTTTAGTATATTTTTTAGTATATATTTTTAGTATAGATTACACTAACTTATAGTGTAATCTATACATATAAATAAAATTGAAGTGTCTGCCTGTGATTTCAAAATAAAGCCTTTATCTTAAGCTTATATTATTATTTTCACGTTACCAAAGCCTAAATACGCATTTTTAACTTTTTGTCTGTATGTCTGTCTGTTTGTTTGTCCGGGCTAATCTTCGAAATGGCTGAACTGATTTTGACGCGACTTTCACTGGTAGGTAGAGGACTGTTCAGAGCAGAATATAGGGTAATTTTTATCCGGTAAATATTTAGGGTTCCTGAATAAAAAATGAAAAACTGTTAAAATTAGGGGGAAAATATCTTCCACTTCGGGGGACTTTGCAATTTTATTTTTATTATTTTCATAGAATACGTATTTTTGGTGACAGAGAAATAAAGGCTACTAAAAACCCAAATCTCATGTGTGCGAAGCCGCGGGCTTCAGCTAGTCTAAAATAAAAACAATCCATATATTATATCGGTAACTGTGGTTTATATAAATTGCCATAATACCCGACGTGATCATCACACAACATATATGAAGATCGTCATAGACACCAACACAGAACAAACATTTGTGTGCATGAACATGTCTATTTGTCTTGGTATGGGTGTTTTTAAGAGAAGTAGGGCACACAAATGCAACTTGTCTGGGGAAGTACATCCACTTCACAGATAACCGCAGCCAAATAACAACTCCCTGGAGGATTATTGTGTGAGTGAGGTCACCAGTAAGCTCCTGAGGAGTTGCTGAGTTAGTAGCAGAGGTGGTATCGAGCGAGTGATACGTAATGTATTGCTAAAATTTATAGGCTACGGAGTCCGTATAATTGAATGCCTCCCGATGTTGTAAAAAGAAACGCTAGAAAGTAGAAAAAGATAGTGACAGGTAAATAAAGCGGTTTTTTTAAGTTTGGAATACGGGTATACAGGTAACTAAGGTTCTACAATGTACTTGATGTATACATAGGTATGCAACAAGTATGTATAGAACATTATTTAATTAATTCTTTTAGTTATAGAACATGCAATTAACAGAAAAACATTTCTACCTGTTTCTCTTTTTTTCGTAACACAAAGAATACTGTATCCAGCAACTCCGTGAACTTGGCGAAGAAGTACCACCAGCCCAAATCCAATACCTGGAAACAGAAAACAATTTTGTTTGACTCTGGACTTAAGTGACTATCCTGCGTAGAGGTCTTCTTTCCAGAGCTAATCTCACCAGGAAACACTTGAAAACCTTTGTATCTGTACGTATGTATGTATATCTTCACGCCAGGGCCCTTGCTATGTAGCCTTACGTATTTAATTTTATCATTTGACCTGTTATTTGTAGAATAACTTCTGAACCTATTATTTATGTTATAAACCCTTCGCAACAAGAATTTTGTTAGTTATTATTAGCATTCGCCAAACCAGCAGTGAAGAATAATAAGCTACCCAAATATTTAAAAGAGTAGTTAAACTTTCACATTTTTAAACGAAGGTTAAAAGAGTATTTACAACAAAAGACATACTACTCTATTGACGAATTTCTTATGGATAAATAATGTATAAAAATCGGCCAAGTGCGAGTCGGACTCGCGCACGAAGGGTTCCGTACCATTATCTATAAAAACGGCAAAAAAAACACGTTTGTTGTATGGGAGCCCCCTTAAATATTTATTTTATTCTATTTTTTAGTATTTGTTGTTATAGCGGCAACAGAAATACATCATCTGTGAAAATTTCAACTGTCTAACTATCACGGTTCATGAGATACAGCCTGGTGACAGACGGACGGACGGACGGACGGGCGGACGGACGGACAGCGGAGCCTCAGTAATAGGGTTCCGTTTCCGGGTACGGAACCCTAAAAAAGATTTGTGAAATGTGGACTAATAATACTACAATTGTAATGTATACTTACACTAACTCTTGCACGCCTTATAATAGGTAAAATATGTACTCCTACGACTTACTAACACCTTACTGTATCCATATTTAGCAAGATAATAAAGAATTGAATTGAATTGAATTGAAGAACCGGCTTGTTCAGCAACTGGTCTCCGGTTCAAATCCTGAAATGTATGACTAAATTCGTGTTTTCGGATTTATATATTCCTTGGCGGTGAAGAAAAACATCGTGAGGAAACCAGCGCGTCCAAGAAATTATATTTCGAAATACGTGTGATCTAACCTAAGAAATGACTGACGGCTGAAACATATGAAGGTCTGGCCGCAGTGGTTCTATGTAAAAGTCAGTATCATCACTAAATCCTTAAGCTTATCCTTAAGCGTAGTGGTCCTCGCCAATCCTCCAAAGACGATTAGTTGTCTGCACAAGCTTTGCTTAGTTTGGGATTGATGGTATTGTGTAATTTGTCCGAAAATATATGCAGATGCGGTACATAAACTGGTTCCAAAAATAAAACACAAAGACTATTATACTATTAAAAATGAAACAAAAAAAAAGAATCTTCTATTCCGTCACTGTCCGTTTTAAAATCACTTCTACTATTTGCCTTCATACATTTCAAGGGTTTCACAGTACACACATTGAGAATGCCTAAATTCTTGCCTTCCTTGCCTGAGTATTTTGAAAACATGGTTATAATGATCTCTATAAATGGTAGTATAGCTGTTATATCTAAGACTATACTGCCATTTTTAGACTAGACTAGTGTAGACTATATTCAGTCTGCCAGACATTATTTTATTGAATTATTGAATGTAATAATATAAATATTATATTATTATTCGTTTTTTATTCATAGTGCTATTTTTAACTACCAAATTTTTTTTTTTGTTACCCGGCCAACAATGTTTTCTTTTACCGCCTGTGGGGGTTGGCAGGTTTACAGGTTTGCCAAGAATCCCCGAGTTATATCGTGGAAAGGCAGACAAACACATCGACGGACATGGCGAAACTATAAGGGCTCCTGAAGGCTTCCCTGTTTGACTTCGAAATTCAAAAATCTATTATTAAAATAATACATTCAAGTAATCGAATTCCAATGTTTGTTGGCCAATGTAAAAAAAAATTGAAAACGATAAACCTGTGATCTCGATTTCAAGTTAAATAATAATCTTGAAAAAAGCAAGCAAGCAAAAAGTTTGAGTAAGATCGAAAAAGCACGTAAAGACGTCGCAGGTACAGTATGTTCTCGATAGATGGCAGCCTTCAACCTACTGACGGCTATAAGGCGTCCCTTCAGCTTCAGTTAAAATTCTATCTATCTATAACTTCACGTCAAATCCCTTGCGGGGTAGGCAGAGAGACTTGAGGTCACATGACTCGATGCTTACTTTTCTTATGCACGCCGGTTTCTACGGTTCGTGACATCACCTTCCGCTAAATCACGATCAATTTGGTCATGGTACCTTAGTCATTCGTCAGCATCCTGCATCCTTGATGAGCTCAGTGGCGCAGTGGTGGAACGCGCTGTTACGCTACTTTGACACCAACGCTCGTGGGTTCGATTCCCACACAGTACAAACATTTGTGTGCATGAACATGTCTATTTGTATTGGTCTGGGTATTTTCTATGTATAATAAGTATATATGTATAGAAAAAAAAATGTATTTACTTATGTTTATCTGTTGTCTAATACCCACAACACAAGCTTCGCTTACTTTGGGGCTAGATGGCGCTGTGTACTTTGTCCGACAATATTTATTTATTTATTTGTCTATGTGTATGGAACTTGTTGAAACAGGAGAAATACAGATTATATTAAATACAAACAGCATGTTATATTACGATATACAGTTAAATAAAGGGCTTAATGCACAAAAACACAGGTGGACTGTAGGATTGTCATATTGTGGAGGGTACCAGTGAGGGGAGGCCTATCCTGTAATACCAGCGCAATAGAAGCAAAAAAGAAGATACAGTATTATTTAAAGTCTGGTCTAGTTACGCAATAAAAAACTAACTAAAACTAAAACTTACCAAAGCATTTTGAGTTAGATGTGAGTATCGACATCCAGCGTATAGTAATCCGTCTCGAAAGAAATCCATTCTGAAGGCCTGGAAATGAAAATGGTTTTATTTGCTTAGTTATTTTATCGGTCAAAAGCAGTCTAGTAGATTAAGAACCAATTTATTGAACCCCTGGTAAGGTTTAATGAACTCTCATGTTGTTAAACTCCCACCCGGGGACCACGGTATGGGGTTCTTCAAAAAAAACCGTGAAGAGGTTTTTAAAAGGTCGGCAGCGCATGAGTGACACCCCTGGTGTTTCGAATGCTCATAGGCTACGGTAACTTACCATTTGGCAGGCCGTGCGCTTGTTTCTCACCTCAGTGATACAAAAAAAATACTTTTAATTTACTTATAAGTAATTTTCGCTTCTCAATGTTTCCAATGGTTAAAGAATCAGTCTATTAACCCACAGGTCCCTCTAGTGGTACATGCCCACGCCAGGATTCAATCCTGGCGTGGGCATGTACCACTAAATACCACATAGGTGTAATTATCGGTGAAGGAAAACAACGTGATGGAATCCGCATGTCCAAGAAATTATAATTTGAAAGATGTATGACGTGTAAACAAAATTTACCCTATGGTTTGTTGAGGTCTGACGACAGTCAATCCGTATATAAACCAGTATCTTCACCAAATCCTTACGCTCAGGTAGCGGGACCCCACCAATCCTAATAGATTAGGAAACGGAATAACGCCACAATGAAGATTAGTTGTCTGGTATCCATAGCACAAGCTTTGTTTGGTACTGATGGTATCGTGTAATTTGTCAGAAAATGTTTATTTAGTTGAAACTTATAAATAATTAACAACCTCATTAGATGCAGTAAATAAACTTGTTCAATATATAAAAGGTACATAATCTATCTATCTATATTTACGCCATAACCCTTGGTAAGCAGAGAGAACTGAGTGCTACGTGACTCGATCCTTACACACCTCACTCGCTTCTTTAACATTAATTTCTCTTCTCATGCTCGCTCGCCGGTTTCTAAGGCTCCCGACATCACCTTCAAACTAACCTTAAAACAAATGGTGCCCGCTAACAACACCTGCGCAGCATTGTAGTATGTCAACAGCCTGTTCAGTACCAGAGGAGGCCGGTTCCTCATCATACGAGGGCCCACACGGATCACTATGAGGTAAACTATTACCACATATATAATTGGCATTGGGCTGGACATCATGAACCAGGAGTCCACCATAGCGCCTGTGAAAAAAGATTAGTTTAATATTCGCTGTGCGGTTTTTGCTGTTCGTTCATTTCAGTTAAAATTCTATCTATCTAAAACTTCACGTATTTCACGTGCGGGTAGGCAGGGGTAGGCAGAGAAACTTGAGGTCACATGACTCGATGCTTACTTTTCTTATGCACGCCGGTTTCTACGGTTGACATCACCTTCCGATTAATCACGATCAATTTGGTCATGGTACCTAAATCATTCGTCAGCCTACTGCATCCTTGACGAGCTCGGTGGTGCAGTGGTGGAACGCGCTGTTACGCTACTTTGACAGCAACGCTCGTGGGTTCGATTCACACACAATACAAACATTTGTGTGCATGAACATGTCTGTTTGCAAGACAAACAGACATGTTCATGCACACAAATGTGTATTTTCTGGGCTGGGTATTTTCTAGGTATAATAAGTATATATTTACAAATAACAATGTATTTACGTATGTTTATCAGTTGTCTAGTACCCATAACACAAGCTTCGCTTACTTTGGGTCTAGATGGCGCTGTGTAATTTGTGCGACAATATTTATTTCGCGTTGTATATCTGTTAAAATTAATAAGCAAATAAGCCAAAACAAATACTAACTAGTAAAAGAAATTAAATAAAAACGTCGTAATATTAAACGATTTTAAAAGAAAGATTTTGAAAAAACGACGAACGATTTAAATATACGATTTTAAACGAAGGTATAATCTCAAGGTTTGTGAAAATTTTGCCTCGTCCCTCATCCTCTCTTTGTTCAGAAGCTTGATTTATTAAGAGAACAAGAGAAGAGGAATAAGAACACATCATAGGAGATGCAAGGGTGGAAAATATTTCTCTCATTTGCACTTTAGTTTTTTATTGTTAAATACAGGCTTTGGGTTGTATATGGTTGAGCTTGAAGCTTCCCTCGCTACTAATAGAATAGAATATTCTAGTTGCGTTAAAAGTAGTTACAATGTTACATATGGTGGAATTATTAATAATTATAAGAATCACACTTTTAGTATTTCTATACATGCAAATATTTTTCCATAAATTACAATTAAAATTACAAAATGTCAAAAAGAAAAGAAATGAAAATGAATATCAATAATTAAAAATAAAATTATGCAAATCACAACCATTATCTATACATCTATAGATATAAATAAAATTGAAGTGTCTGTCTGTGATATCAAAATAAAGCTTTTATCTTGAGCTCATATTATTATTTTCACGTTACCAAAGCCTAAATACGCATTTTTAAGTTTTTTGTCTGTCTGTCTGTTTGTTTGTCCGGGCTAATCTTCGAAATGGCTGAACCGATTTTAACAGGACTTTCACAGGTAGGTAGAGGACTATTCAGGGCAGAATATAGGGTACTTTTTATCCCGTAAATATTTAGGGTTCCTGCGTAAAAAATTAAAAACTGTTACAATTAGGAGGAAATATCTTCTAGTATTTTTTGTAACATAAAATAACTACGCATTTTTTATGTAATTTAAATAAAATACATATACGTTGCCTCCTGTAAACTATTTGGCGAAGATACTGAGGCTTAGTTAGTGGACTCTGCCAATCCTAATGGATTAGGAATTGGGATAACGTTAGGCAGAAGACCCTTAATCTTATTAATAGATCTTAGCAACCGCTTTAAATGAGGCGAGTTTGCTATGTCCTCTTGGCATCGGACATAGTTCTACTTTCGCTTTGTATATCTGTTTCATAATTCTTTCCTCCAACATTCTTTGTCATGCCCGAACGAACGGAGCATGCCTCTTCTTATTTTAACATAGTATTCGTCCACTGCTGGACTCCCCTCTGGAGAGTCCAAGCCTCGATCCTGAGCTCTTTTAAGGTCGTTGTTCTATCTAGTAGGACATGCTTATCCTTTGTGCTATATTAGTTACTTCAGATACTAAAATATATAAATGAATATGCACTTACTTTTTCCAACCTTCAGGGAATCCAAGTATTTGTCCACCTTTTCCAAATAACTCATTTTTGTTTGTTAAACTGAAAATAAAGAAAACAAACAATCAATAATCGTCAATAAAAATATATATTTTATTGATAAACTTAAATATGTCAAATTTTGACATTAAAACTAGTTGGTTACTGGTTGTTAAAAAAAAATATACATTTTTGTAACCAGCCAAGATTAAAAATAATAGCAGAAACTTTAACAGCAATTGTGTAACTTTTTTGTAATACTTTCATACCAAGTTCGTTAGAGGTTAGGCAGAGAGAATCAGCACATGACCATACCATAAACCAACGAACCACTAGACTGCGCATGAAGGTGCCACAAGCTCACAAAACCGTGGTGTTTTAGCGCTTAAGTATCTTAGCGATAGGAGCCTATTGACCTAGGTTTAGAGTTGTCCCTAATCTGCATTACTCTAATTATAATATTTATTCTCATGAAATATGTTAGTCATTATATTTATCAAAACGTTTAATAAGTATGAATCATTATATTAACGTAAATATGTATCCTTAATTATAGTTTGATCACTTTCTTCTATAGCCTGAATAGAAGTTCTATCCTCAAAAAAGTAAGTCACGGTCAGCAATAATATATTTGTATTGAAAATAGCAGATATTTCACCATATAAATCTAATCTACAATCTATTTTTTTTCCATACCACTAAGGTGCCAATCAAGTATACATAAAACACCAGAGGTGTCACTCATGCGTTGCCGACCCTCTAAAACTCTCTTCACGCATTTCTTGGAGAATTTCAGGATGGAAGAATTCCTTGGAAAAACATCGGCAGGGAGCTCATTCCACAACTTAAGAGTTCTCGGGGGCAAAACTTCTCTGGGACCGAACAGTACGCGACCATTGCGGTTCAAGCATGTGAGGGTGAGCTTCCATCCGTTGGCGAGCGGTGCGTTTATAAAAAGTAGCTGTCGTCATCATATCAAACAATTCTTCAGAATACAATCCTTTGTACAATCGGTAGAACACACAAAGGGAGGCAAAATCTCTCCTTAAACTTAAGGGTTCAATACCGTGTGTAAGTTTAGGATCGTCAACAATTCTCACAGCTCGTCTCTGAATGGAGTCACATGGTCCAAGCTGATGGATACTAGTTTAGACTATGTGACTCCATTCAGAGACGGCGGGAAGGTGCTCCCGCCGAAAGGTGACTGCAGTACTGCATGTGAGGTCTGACTTGAGACTCATATAGCATAAGTATTTGCACCACACTGAAGTACTGATTTGCGCTGTTGAGCACACAATATTAATATCATGTAACTCGTTCAATGATATATTTGTCACCTAATAAGTAAATCAGTCCCTTATTTCTATGAAAAAAATGTCCCAATTTTTATAAAAAGTACATATGCAAACATATATAGGGTTAGTAATATGTTTAAAAATGGTGGAGGCACCAGAGGCGAAAAATGTACCCATTAGCAAAAAACGAAAAAGATAAATATAAATAAATATAAAGTCTTAATTAAAAACTAGCACTATCAGTGCAGAAATAGAAATTTCATTTTTCGTTTTATTTTCTTATGTTCTTTACAGTGCAATGTTTGATTTATATAGTTTATGTAAAACATACGGTAATTTAATTTTCTTTCAACTACGTGAACGCACCCTCAGGAGGTCTTTATTTGGCTGCTCTTTTGTACCACTTAGTTGACAATACAGCTGAACTATGTTAAATAGTTACCATAGTTTATTTACACTTACAACTTTCTTTTATACAACGACGGTAGGTATACAAGCGTACTGCCCACCTAATGTAAAGCAGGTACCGTAGCAAATGAACGTATGTAATACATTAAATATCTCTAGCGCGATGCCACCTCTGCTGCTAACACAGCAACGTCTTAGAAGCTTACTCACTCACACGCAGGAATGCAACAACCATAAAGATAGTTGTTATTTGGCTGCGGTTCTGTGAGGTGTAGGTACTTCCCCAGACGGGTAGCTTTGATACACCTAACTCTCTTAGTTACATAGGGGATTTCACTCATGCGTTGTCGACCGTATATCAGATATTACGAACAAGTAGGTACGTATTTACAAAAAAAAAAAAAATCACGTATGTTTATTAGTTGTCTAATATCCATAGTTACAACATACATAACCTTTGGTTAGTTTTGGACTAGATAGCACTATGTAATTACTTCTTCCTCTGAACGTTATCCCCACTAGTATTTCGCGGGGTTTGCTACCTAAACCTAAGGAATTGGCGAAGATACTGAGTTTACATGGAGCGACTACCGTCAGACTTCCACAACCCTGAGGGAAACCAGACCTTTCTTACGTAACAAAGACGCGTGGTTTTTGAAATGTAATTAATTAACGTGCTGGTTTCTTCACGATGTTTTCCTTCACCGTCGAGCTAGTTGGCAGAGCTGCGATAGCCAGCGGAGCCACATTACCCTCAAAATTGTCGTTTGGGGTAGACTGATGTCATCCAGCTAGCGTTTAGACGGTAATAGTGAGAAACTCCAAAATCGACACACTAATAGCTAACATATTGTAGTTTTGTATCCTTTAATTTGAAATTTAAATGTTCGTTGGTGAGGAAGAACGGTCCAAAATCGTTCCAATTAGAAAAAAAAACATATGGGAAAACGTATGGCCGGCCACTCTGCAGTGCAGAGTCTGCACTGCACTCCCATCAACAGAAAAAGTAACAGCACTCGTCGCTAGATGTCGTACAGGGTTCCATATATTTTTAAAAAATTAAAAAATTAAAAGTAAAATATTTAAATTTTTTTTAAATTTAAAAAATATCAGCTCTGCCTACACAGCTTGCTGTTATTTACTAGTGATAATTATAAATGTGTACATAAATCCGAAAACTCGAATTTAGTGGTACATGGCAGGATTGGGATATTACACCGCTTACCATTAGGTCGGTCGTATGCTTGATGCCTCTCAGCGTACGTACCGCTGTAATATTGTTTTGGATTAATGAATATACTATTATAGAAGGGTACGGCGCCAGATTAGGGCCAGCAGACGATGCCGCTCCTACTTAACTTTATATGGGTTCTTGGTTTACTTCACAGCCACGCCAGTATGAATAAAAAGTTCACCCTTTTTCATTCCTTTTTAGGGTTCCGTACCCAAAGGGTAATAACGGAACCCTATTACTGAGACTCCGCTGTCGGTCCGTCCGTCCGTCTGTCACCAGGTTGTATCTCATGAACCGTGATAGATAGTTGAAATTTTCACAGATGATGTATTTCTGTTGCCGCTATAACAATAAATACTAAAAAATAGAATAAAATAAATATTTAAGGGGCTCCCATACAACAAACGTGATTTTTTTTGCTTGTTTTTGCTGGATATTGATGACGGCAACAGGTAGACGCTTGAAATATTCACAGAATATTTAGTTATATATTCACTTTAAGAATAAATAATTAAATTAAAATAAAACAAATATTTACGGGGGGCTCCCATACAACAAACGTGATTTTTTTTTGCCGTTTTTATAGATAATGGTACGGAACCCTTCGTGCGCGAGTCCGATTCGCACTTAGCCAGTTTTTTTTTGTTATTTGACTGCGGTTTTCTGTGAGGTGAAGGTACTCCACCATACAGGCTGCTTCAGTGTTTCCTACCTCTCTTAAAAACACCTAGACCAAGATAAACTGACATGTTCCGTGTCGTCTGTAGGAATCGAACCCACGAGCGTTTGTGTCTACGTAACGTTACTAACCACTATGCCACCAAGCTCGTCAACTTGAAGCCGAAGTTATTATACTACAGATACCGACTAATATACAAGTTGCCATTTGTGGTCATAAAATTGTACCCATATTCACGCTACATAATAAAATCCTTCTGAAGTTTCTACTAAAGCTTTCACTACATACACAGTAAGCACAAACAATCTTAAACGCAATGTTGAAAATTGAACGTACAGAATTAAGCGATGCAAATGTAAGATTGTATGGTGAGATTCTCATAGTCATGCTATCTTTATGCAGAAATGGTAACTCGGGATTTAACACTCAACACGGTGTCGTTAAGTGTGCATCTTGGAAATGGTCAGCGCATTTGTGATGTTTGAAAAGGATTAAGTTAGAGACACACTGGTGCTAATGTGTAACGTTGTATGTCGATAAAATATTGCTATTTGCATACCAACGTCACAAGTATGTAAGTTTAACGATCTATAATTTCATTTTTGGTGTAAACGTTGTGGTGTGAACATTGACGGCTTCTTGTAGTTAATGATTGCTATCTAATAGTACTTATATTGTGTATATTTATATCAAAAGGCACATCAAAAATACTCTATGTACGAAGGGTTATTATAGAATCGATGAATATCTAACTGACAGAGATGTATGGAAATGATTCAGCACATGAATTAATATAACTTTAATTGTACCGCTTGATATCACTATATGTACACTCATATTATTATACCTAGTCTTACCATAAATAGTGAAACAAAGAAAAAATAATTCTATTGCAAATAACATTTATTACTTTTACAGTATGTTAGTTTAATACGTAAATATAAAACAATTTAAAATATAAAAAGCTTATTCGAAGTGGTCTCCATTGGCTGCCATACAGTCCTTTAAACGTTGAGGTCAGTTATCATTAGAAGCACGCACTCTTTCCATGGGAAAATTCTTCACTGCCAATCGTACGGATTGTTTTAGGGACTCCAAATTATCATGGCGTTTGGAGCAAGCCGTACTCTCTAAAACTGACGAAGACTGATGAAGATCGGGACTAGACGACGGCCAGTCTTCAGCTCTGATGAAGTCCGAAACGTTCGTTTCCAACCAAAATTGCGTAGACCGAGCTTTAGTCCCGGCGCCGAGTCTTGCTCGAAGTACCATTCTTGGTTATTGAACATAGTGTTGTTAAGGGGCTTCACTATCTTCTTAAGAATGGTATCTTGATACACTTGTGCCGAAGTTTTGATACCTTTTTCACAAAAGTATGGCTCAGTCACTCCTTCAAAGCTAATACCCCACCAAACCATCACTGAAGTCGGATAATGCCCACGTTGCACTCTGTCGACTAATTGGGAAGCTTCCTTAGAGCTTTGAGCATAAATATGGTTATTATGTTTGTTAAAATGTTGCTCAATTATAAAAAAATTCTCATCCGTAAACAAAATTTTTCTGTGACCTCCCTTTGCGTACCGCTTCAGTAGTTGTTTAGATTTTACCACCCTATTCTTTTTTAAATTATCAGTTAAGAAATGACCAGTACGTCTCTTATAGGTTGCAAGTCCTAAATCATCCTTTAAAATACGCGACATGGTTCTTTCACTTACTGCTTTACCCACCTTTTTCGTACGAACACTACGTGGACGGCCAGATCTTTTTCTGTCACAAACAGAGGAGGTCTCATTGTACCTATTAATAGCCCGGTACACAAACATTTTACTAATACCAAGCGTATGGAGAGTTTTAAAAATTGCATTTGGCTCCATACCTACTTTGTGTAATGCAATCACAGCGATTCGGTTCTCTTTATCACCCCACTCCATTTTAATATCGCAAAATATTGTGCGATGTATTGGCGCCAAAATGAGAAAACTCAATGAACAATCATATAAAAATGACAGATTCCAAAATCAAATGTAATATTTTGTTTATTTTTAATTGTAACAGTATTTATGGCCAGACTACGTATGTATTAAAATATGTGTATAAGATGATTTGGAAAAAAAAACCTATATTGGCAAGTTTCTTTTGGCATTTCTTCTTCGCCAATGGTCATTTGAAATGCTGGTAGATTAAAAAAGAGAAAAACTTAAAATATTGTTAAGATATAATATTGAAAATGTAAGACGTGTCTAAGCGCCCGTGAGGGTCTAATGGCAATTAAAGAATTTTTATCTTTTTATGTGTGTCCTAAAAGTGCAGTGATAGCCCAGGATATAAAGAACCGACCATTTGATCAAGCGGTTTCAATCCTGCTACAAAATTCGTCTTTTTTGTTTCATATACATATTTGTAACTATCACTTGTACGGCGATGAAGGAAAATATCGTGAGGAAAACCCCCACGTCTATAAAATTATAATTCGAAAGACGTATGACCTAGTATTGTCTTAGGTTTTCGCGATTGTTACACATTGAATTAAACAATGTTTAGTGTGAGCGATTTGTGTGAGAATCAGAACATATATAATTAATCCATCCATGTCGGTAGATGTAATAATTGAATAACTAATGTAAGACAAATATCACCTTAGTCTTCCTGCGACCACGTTAAAAAAACGTCAGGTTCAACAAAATAAATAAAACACGCGATACTTCCGTTAAAAATTGTTTAATTCAACGTGTGATCTAACCTAAGAAATGTATGATATCCACTCTGGGTTGTCAGACTGCAATCGCTCCATGAAAAAATGCAAAATTTTTAGGTTTTGTGTGCTCAAATGAAAAACGGACAGAAGGAAAATTAAAAGTGACTAGGGTATGGCACATCAAAGTAGCCCTACTGGGGAAATACTGCCACCTCACAGCACCTGGAGAATGGACGTGTTTCTGCGGAGTGAGGACGTTACTAGTAATCTAATAAAAAGTTACTGTTAGCAGCAGGGGTCACAACGTGCGACTGTTACTTCCTGTATCACAAAGGGCTGTATGCTTGTATATTATCTCCCGACGTTGTATAAAAAAAATGGTGATCCTATACAATTTTGGTAAAGACTTGATTTTACTTTATTAAGTCAACTTTACTGAAGATAAAGCACGAAGTATAATTACTCAGATAAGTCACTTATTTCAACCTGTTTATTTTCATTCAAAGACATTCATAGGTTACGGCAGCTGCATCATACTACCGTTGGCAATGTATTATACCACCTAACGTCTTGTTAAAAATAGACTATTAAAGTGAATTTATTTTAAAGTACACTTTTGTAGTTTCGACAAAATTGATATCTCTGTACAGGAATAATGAACAAACAGAACTCAGTTAGCAGAAACTCTTTCCGAAATCCAGTAGAGAGTATGCTATATTAATTATGCTTAGTGTACTCGCATCTTTATGTAGAATGAAAGCGCAGTTTTTGCAAAAGGGAATGTCCGTTGGATTATTGTTGTGATTCAGCTTTGACCTAGTGCGCATTTGTCGGTCAATGTATTTGTAGTCAAATGGAGATATAATGGACAGGTGAATGGTTGATGGACGATGAGTGGAATAGGGCATGCATTTTACATCTCGTTAGAGTGTAAACTCTATATAAGTTTCTTAGATTCCCATTTTCTTCAGTAAACCAACTTTCTCGATCAAATCTAAAGGATGTTATATTGACATCGGGGTAACCCAAGGCTCTATATTGCGCTTTTTTTTATTTTTAGTATAAATGAAGTGAATGATCTTCAGTGTATCAATATATAAAATATCGACAACATTAATAATGATAGTCTGCCATTCTTAATTTTGGTTCACATGAAATAATCTATCTTGACGAGCTCGGTGGCTCAGTCGTGAATGACGCGATTTTGACACCAACGCTCGTGGGTTCGATTTCCACACAAGGCAAACATTTGTGTGCGTGAACATGTCTGCTTGATTTGGTCTGGATGTTTTAAGAGAGGTAGGGCGCATAAAGCAGCCCGTGTGGAGAAGTACCTCCACCTCAGAAAAACCGCAGCCAAATAACAACTCCCTAGAGGGTTCTTGTATTCCTTCGTGTGAGTGAGGACACCAGTAAGCTCCCAAGGAGTTGCTGTGTAAGCAGCAGCGCAGGCATCGCGCGAGTGATAATTAATATATCGCAAGCGTTAATAGGCTACGGTACCCGCATTACATCAGGTGGGTCGTATGCTTGTATGTCTTCCGATGTAGTACAAGAAAAAAAGGGAGCGGATGAAATTCAAAATATTTTTTGTATTAGAAAGAGATGGACTGTAGGGAATAACTTGAGGACTGTTCAAATATATAAATATCCTTTCGGTTAGCTCCAGTATATTTTTATGAAAACATTATGCATGCTCTTAAAAATATAAAGTAGTGGGCGATGATGCATTGTTCGGAGGACTGGATGGGCGATGACGTTTTGGAATTAAATTAAGAGCGTCGTTCAAGTAGGATCTGCTATAATGTTTCTTGGAATGTATTGCAGTAGTCGTGACCTATTAAAAACAGCATCGAACTGTCGATAAAACACATCAAATATTATACATTTTTAAATATAGCGACATCTACCGGCAATACCGTGAGACATTTAATATTATGTCAATGTGCAAAGAAAGTTACAAATTATAAAGACAGAGAGCGCTGAAGTGGATTTTGTCCAAGTAGTTTTCAATATTCAGAGAAAGTGTGTCGGCACATCAACAGCTTGCTACGACCGGTAGAACTTTTGTTGTGAATTGTATTCGATTATCTACAATATAGTTTAACTGTAATAAATAGTACTTATATAAAAATATGTCTGGAATTAATCTTACCTCACAATATGTTCCTTTTGAACATAATTAGGTACGACGAGAATTTATAACAAGGCTTATTACAGAATAGATTAATAACTTACTAATAGAGATGCTTAGAAATGATTTAGCACGTGTATTAAAATGTATTTTATTTTACCATATTCATCATTAATTGTTATAGAAATTGACGATTTTCTTTCATCATTTCTTTTCCGCCAATTCGTCATTTTTGAAATGCTGGTAGATTAAAGAATAAAAATTTAATATAAAACTGCTAATGAGATATAATAGTATTTAATTTAAGTTTAACAAAATGTAAGATGTGGAAAGTGCTCGCATTGGCCCAAAATGAAGATTTTTTAGCTTTTTAATATATATTTAAAGTTATATGTAAATAACTTCTTGTCATACTTATTCATATACAGCTTCATAACATAAAGGGAGTCGTATGGACTTCCTAATGAGAAGGATGTAATAGATATTTAAAATTTCATTATATATTATCGACTCGCCGATGTACAATAGCTACTGTAGTATTGCTAACGTGATGCCACCCCCGCTACTGACAAAGCAACTTACCATGAGCTTATTAGAAAACTTACAGACAAGCAGGTGTACAACCACCATTCTCCGAGTTGTTACGTCACTGTGATCTTCATTGACATTAGTGAAGGAGGTACTTCCTCAGTTGAGCTGCATTGATATGTCTTACCTCTTTTTCATCAGAGTCTTGCTTGTTAATAAGACTAAAGATTATAATGGGCTACTTATTAACGAAAATAAATATGAAGGGAATATTAAATCAATAAAATTTCCGTATCGGGCCTTGTAATTCAAAATCGTTTCTTAAGGAGTAAGCCCCAAAAAAAACTTTGAACGAAGACCGCGCGAAGTGGAGAAGTCAAAGCCTGGGTTAACCCTCGGATGATGGCGATGATAATCGACCACAATTTTTTTATTGTCATCATATAGTCATGTTACCCAGGACAACGTAAGAATATCGATTCCTGATACATCAGAATCAGTTAAGCCGTTTGGTAATTACGGTATGATAAAGAAATTTAATACTGTGATCAGCGACGTATCAAAAGGTAGACACCTTATATGCCAACATTATTGCATTTTAATATGACGCAATTAGTACTATATCTACATACAGTTATTTATTATGATACTTTGCTCCAACAAAGAGACAAATGATAGGGAATACCTGGCGTTAGATAAATATATATTTTACGACATTTATGCTTTGTCGCGAAATACGTATAGACGCGACGCGAGAGCGTGGTAAACTGAATGCGAGTTGGGCAATTACCTTACTTTCGTATTGCTATTCTAAAGCATGTACGACGTATCTATAACTATAAAACATCTTAGACTGTGATATGTTAATGGATAAAGAACCAGGCTTGAAAAGCAACCGATAGGGTTCGAATCCTTGTGTGGGTGGATCACTGTTTCATGTTTTCGTATTCATATTTGTAATTATTGTCTACTTGTTCGACAGTGAAAGAAAACAGCGAAGGGAAAAACCGCACATCTATGAAATTACATTTCAAAATACTTGTTACCTAACCTAAGGTCTGGTTTTCCCTCTGGTTTGAACAGATCTGACGGCAGATACTCCATATTAAAATCAAAGATGTATTACTGACCGAGTTCGTCAAAGCTCGTAAAAAACTTACAGACTACAAACATGGACTCTGAAAATATTACACTCATTTTATGGCGCAGTCGGATAAAATCTATACTAAATTTCATTCGTCGATCGGTCAGGCCTATTATAGGCTAATCACTAAAGTTTGGCCCAAGTTGTATTGTTAGAAACTTTTATTGGAATTGCCTATGTCTATTTATAGTGATATGACGTCATACTATATTTATGAATATTATAATCTATTATTATGTATGATATACAATTGAACAGGGAAGGTGGTCGATAAGGCGCGACCTTTGGTAGAAAACAATAACATAGGTGAAGCAATAGCGTAATAATTCTCAAATGGCGTCCCCGTACTGGTGTACACGCAGTGCGGAACGACCTTCCACTAGATGGAGCGACAACCTCAAGGTGTTTGTAGGGAGTCGATGGATGTAGGTGGCACAGGATCGAGACGAATGGCACTCTAGAGGGGAAGCCTATGTTCAGCAGTGGACGAATACGGGCTGAGGTGATGAGGAGATGATGAAGGGTTTGACTGTGTCCTGCTTTGTGCTGTGCAGTCCAAGTATGAGGATTGCTTGGCATATGTGCGGATAGATGGCAGCATGTTACCCTAGTTTGACATCAAAGTTGTCAGGCAGTGTTACACGCTATCTGCACTGATGTTCATGCTGCATCTCGATAATTGTCTGCATAGGATAAAGATTGTTGTGCCTGGATGACCTAATGGGAAATTGTCTCCTTTATGCACACAGGTGCTGTGTTATTAGTAGAAATAATGGATATGGTCGAGAAACATGCGGTCGAAATGCGAGCATTGCACAAATAGTTAATAGATTCAGGCGTTACTTTGCGAAAGTCAAATTTACAGGCAACTCGATCCAAACTACTTTGTGTGCTTCCGCTCCCGATTAGTTCATGCGAACTACTGCCGGCCGGCACCCACCCACTACCGTTAGTAGATGCATGCCGCCGCTGCCATGGCTGCACCGGTCGTCTCTGCGAGTGTTCGCCATCTGAAATGTGAACCGCATGCACGTTGTTGCCCTGGCTGCTCCGGTCGTCTCCGCGACACGTGTTTCGCCTCTCCACGAGGCATCCTCAGGCGCTGTAGATGTTAGTCGTTAGAATAACATGCTACGAATGAATTTTTTGAAAATTTGTGACGTAACGATTGTAGGCCGTGATCGTAACATTGATGTGAGAAATAGAATTGGTTTAGTCTAGTAAAACAGTGTAGTGTACGTTAGGGGAAACCTCAGTCACTCGTCCTCAGTCGGACTGCCCCGATGACGTGACTTATCTCCCTTAAAAACAAATAAAAAAGGAATCTCCGAGGCTTGGTATTGAAGTAGCTATAATCTAAATCCTAGGTTATATTTATATACTGTTCATGATTTACATTTTGTTCGTTTCTATCTAAGTTATTGCTAAAAGAAAAAGAAAGATACAGTATCACATATTTCAGTCCCTATGTGTTAACAGTGTGAAGGTACTCGTAGTGTAGAAGTAGTGCCATGTAATTAGAGTATAATAACAGGCGTTTATTGATATTTAGCAATCGAATAATGAAGACTTAAGATATATAATTAGGAGCGTAGGTTAAGATTCAATCAATAAGGGAGTCATGCCGTCTATTTTTTTTTTTTAGTTTGACCTGAGTATGTAGTTAGTTGGCCACTGTGGGCCGTGAGTACGTCACCGGATAGGAGAGGCGGGCGTGAAAATTAGTAGATTAACACTAGCCAAACAAAACCTAGAACCTCTTCAACTCCGTAGGGACATAGGCTCTCTAAGCGTATTTTAACGCCTTTACCATGGCGAGTGCTCTGAAGAACTGTTTTCCCTTATCCCACCCTCTCCCTTCCGTCATAGAACCACACGTGCAGGCTTGCGATGTCATCGTCCCACTGTTCAGAATATTTCTTCGCGTACCAAGAAGTTCGGCAACTCCCATCTTTGTCGTACCATTAAAAAGTTGAACGCTTTGCCTTCACATGTGTTCCCTCCTTGCTACAATATGAGATGCTTCGTTTGAACGTCATCATGGCAACGTCAACTGACAGGATACTGTGTAGTTTTTTGTCAGTTGCAGTTGCGATTTGGGCTCCTCTTTCGCTTACCACCAGGTAAAGAGGAGCCACTATGCTGAACTAATATAAAAAGAAAACTAGCTATAACAATGAAAAATGATTGTATGAACCAACACTCACTCATCAAGCGGTAAATCCCGGTTGCATCCACCACGGAACCCAGAGTTCGCTATGATCATGATCCAAGATGTGGCGAGTCCAGTTATTACATTGGAGCGACTGCCGTCTGATCTTCATAACCCTTAAAGGGGAACCAGATAAGACAATGAATTATGATTACACATCCAGAAGATCAGGTGCAGGTTTCCTCATGGTGTTTTCTCTCACTGGGAGCAAGTGGTCAAACGCAAGTAAATTGTACCTACTAGGCATAGGAGTAGGCACCCGCCGGGGTTCGAACGCGGAACCTCACGCTTGTTAGGAGTGCGGTTATACCGCGGGGCCACCACACCACCGCTCCGATTGTATGAAGAAAGACTTACAATTGAATACGAATATAACCAAAATGAAAAAATTGTACTAGAAAGAGATGAAACCAGAACGCACACGAGACTTGATGGTTGATGACGTAGTGTTGGAAGAAATGGATGAAATTGTATATCTTGGAAGCGATTTTAGCAGAGGCATACCGCTGATGTGGAGAGATGAGTGAGTGCAAGGAACAGTGTGAAATCGAGCGTTGAGTAAACTTCTTGGTAGTCCAAATCTTAGCCAGAAGGCACAGCTCGCTGTACACAACGCGGTGCTGATCCCGACGCTCACTTTAGGATGCGAAAGATAATTATAACAAATTTGATAGGTTTTCTAGCACGGAGAAGTAGCCCATCTGGGGAAGTAGCTCCATATGGAGAAGAACCATATGGAGGGTTGCTGCGATCTTACAAGTAAGTGAGGTCACCAGTAATCTCCTAAAGAGTTGTTGTGTTAGCAGCAGAGGTGGCGTTTACTGAGGCTGGAGGCTACGGTAACCGCTTCACATCAGACGGGCCGTATGCTTGTATGCCTCCTGACGTCGCTTAAAACAAAACGAATTTCATATAAACTGTATGCAATCAGACCTGGAAAACGTCTTTGTAATAATTTTAAACTTTCACGGTTGTGCATGTTTCTGAAGGCGTACTATTATACTCGTAGGTACGGGGCTTACTATGATTTGTTTATATTTTCCGAGTCATCCCGTTTTATGACTGAGTCATCCCGTGACCACAGCATCTGCAACGTCGCCGAAATATTGGGAAAAAAAAAAACATGATGACGAGCTAGGTGGCTCAGTCGTGAATGACGCGGCTTTGACACCGACGCTCGTGAGTTCGATTCCCACACAGGACAAACATTTGTGTGCATGAACATGTCTATTTGTCTTGATCTGTATGTTTTTAAGAGAGATAGGGTGCATCAAGGCAGGCCGTCTGGGGAAATATCTCCACCTCACAGGAAAACCGTAGCCAAATGACAACTCCCTATAAGGTTATTCTGCGTGTGAGTGAGGTCACCAGTAAGCTCCGAATGAGTTGCTGTGTTAGCAGCAGAGGAGGCATCGCGCGAGTGCGTTCATAGGCTACGGTAGCCGCATTTACATCAGGCGGGCCGTATGTTTGTACAAACAAATTATATATATATTTATCGCTCACTTGTCATATAAGTAATTACCCAGTTTGGTAAGCAAACACAATAATAACTACCATAAGATTATACAAACACATCGATGGCAATGACGGGGCGCGAGTTCCCGCCCGCCCACGCAATGTTACAAATTAGAGTAAGCAATTAAACATATTTTCTACTAATTATTCAGTTTTCGTTATAATAATAATGTATTCATTCTTTCTCTTAGCGTTATATTGTTTTCTAATATCTAAGATAGGCGGGGTCCGCTATCTGAGTCTCAGGATTTGGCGAAGATACTGATATTGATATAGAGCGTTTTTTTTTTAATTTTTTTTCGTGTAGGTTTCTACACGATATTTTCGCTCATCTGTAGTGATTCCGCCTACACTAGGATTCACACATAAATATTTAATAAGCCATGCATCTAATGCTTCAAACTTGACTATGAAATTCGATATTCCATTTCAATGCCTTTAAAAAACAAAGGTTTAATGCAATGCCAAATATTAAATCGAAAACATTAGTAATTGCTAAAACCACTGTGACAGACGGACAGATAGATGGTCACAATCACACCGCAAGGGTTCCGTTTTGAAACAAAACCTTCGTAATAAGGCAATCCCTGTCGAAATAAGAGGAAACTTAAAACACACTTATGTAATACACATGCGATTATTCTTCACCACAAATATATACCTATAGCACTAGTTGATACCCGCGGCTTCGCCCGCGTAGTCAAAGGGAAATAAAGCGTGTTTTCCTGTGGGAATAAGATATTTTGCTGCGGTAAAAAGTAGCACATGTCACTGTCGGCCCTCCATACAAAATATATCTCCAAACAAAAAACCAGTTGAGAATGCGCAAGCTTGTATTGCCAGAGGATCACCTGGCTCGTCAATTATATAACAATTTATTTTTTATTTTTTATTGTTCTGCCATTTTGACTATGTTCCTTAAGATATAGGAACGGTGTTCCTGAACATTCCTATTCTACTTTTTTATGTTGAATACGAATCTGACGTCAAAATTCGAATATTCGAAAAAAACGCACACACTGACAAACGCACAGACAAACATATAGATTTCATATAGGAACGGTGTTCCTGATAAATACATCAATCCGTCGCTCTATTTTGGTTTGAAAAAAGGACAAACAGACAAATAAATACACTTGTACATTCATAATAGGACGAACTTCTCTAATTTTAGACGAGCTCGGTAGCTCAGTTGTCTACGGCGCGGTTTTGACACCGACGCTTGTGGGTTCGATTCCCACACAAGACAAACATTTGTGTGCATGAATATGTCTGTTTGTATTGGTTTGGATGTTTTAAGAGAGGTAGGGCGTATCAACGCAGCCCGTCTGGGGAAGTGCCTCCACGTGACAAAAAACCGGAGCCAAATAACAACTCCCTAGGAGGTTGTTGTGATCCTGCTCCTAAGAAGTTGCTGTAAGCAGCAGATCAGGCATCGCGCGAGTGATACTTAATATATTACAAGTGTTAATAGGCTACGATAACTGCTTTACATCGGCTGGACCGTTTGCTTGTATGCCACTCGAGGTTATATGAAAAAGGCATTGCAGTTATAATAATAATATTAATCGTTTATTTTTCTCTTAAAGTTTACAAATTTGTTCCTTATATCTAAATCACTTATTTTTTCTATATTTAAGACACAGTGACTATATGCCTAATTAGTAAATTTAGATAAGGACAGCGGAGACAGCCGTACTAGTATCAACTGTATGACAGCTGTCAGGTGAAGTAGTATATAATATAAAGGAACGTTTCCTTTTTCGACACTGACTATGTATTTGAGCCTGTGGCACGTTACTACCTCACGGGGTTTGTTAACATATTACCCAGATAAAAGGCTAATTTTTATCCCGGTGATGTCCCTGTGGGATAGTGTAGAATAGTAGTAGATGAAAAGTTGCTGACCGGTGAAAGAGAAATAAAACAACCATATTTAGTAAGATTCTCAAAGTTGCATATATAAAAAAAATTCAAACATCGAAACATACCGTCCCACAGAAACATATCATAGGGATAAATCAAATTTCATTCAAATCCGTTCAGCCGTTAAGGCGTTAAAATGGAACAAACATTCAAACATCCATACTTTCACATTTATGATATTAGTTGGATAGAAGGATTAGCATGTCGGTAACGTAAACATTTCAGTGACGCGAGTTCATATTTCCCGACCAAAATCGCTATATCCTCCCATTTGGCTACGGTTTTTCTGTGTGGTGGATGTACTTCCCCAGACGGGCTGCTTTGATGCGTCCTACCTCTCTAAATATTTAACATATACCTGAATAATTCTAATTACTTATCCAACTAGTTTGCAATAGAAAATATTCTGAACTTAATGGTACGGATTTCAAAACTAGTCTGATACAAAAGTTTTACAAGTTCTAACTTGGCCTATTTTAGACTTTAACCAGGGGTTTGGCGCAATGCGACAGAAGACTTCATAAATTGACCTTACTCTGCCCTTTGCAATACAGGTATAAATAATGTATATTTTCACAACGTCGGTAGCAAACAATCACGCGTCCTACCTGGACAAAAGTGGTTATTCATGTCTAGAAATGATTGCAAAACAATTATCTGATTGTAACACAGCAATTCCTTAGGAGTTAGCCGGTAACGTCACTTGCTCGCATAAACTATACAACTGTTTTGGGAGTTGTTATTTACGTGTCTATGAAGTGGATTCGGCCAGAGCCCAATATGTTAAGAAACAGGATGCAGCAGGTGCAGGTGGGGTTGGCAATGACTCTGTGATAGTGAGTTTCTTACACTCCAAAACTTGCAAAATATTTGACTGTAATTTGAATCTTTATGCGCTACCACACCACTTCATCAACTCTTACTCATCCCACTGCAGGGATACGGGTCTCCCTTCAACCGAAAGGGTTTAGAACATACTCCACCACGCTGCTCAAATTGGATTGGAGGAGGCCAGTGTTTTCAAGCCGACCGAGGCCTACTGCTTAGCTTAACGACTGTCATCTATCAACAACAATCTGGAAGGACGGCTTATGCTCTATGGATAACATGACCATTTATTTTCCGAGTCAAACGGGACATCGGTTTATTTATCTCAATTAGAAGGGCCGATTAACGGTAACGCAATTTCGAGAATACCAGTCAGGTTCTCAATCAAAAAACAAACACATTTTCTAAATTATTATTTACATTTTTCTAAATAAAAAGTAATAATTATCAGTAGATAAAATTTCTAAAGTAAACTTCTGATCGTAACGTGATTGCTGCACCGCCCGCGCCCACACGACCTGCCAATTATTACGCGATATCTGAAAATGGGATAATTTTGCATCCCCAGGTTTTTTTCGGAGACACCGGGATAAATAACCGATAAAAGGGACGTATGGTAACGTTATCTATGCAGTAAAGAATATTTTTCTCGACGAATTCTCTCGGCAAATTACACAATGCCATATCATCTCATTAGTCCACAAAAAATCTTGTTTTCAGATTTACGTACTTACATATTTGTAATTATCGCAGCGGTGAAGGAAAACATCCTGAATCACTTGCAAATCTAAGAAATTATATTTCGAAAGACATATGACCTAATCTAAGAAAGGTCTGGTGTTCACTATGTTTTGTGGAGCATCTGAAAGCAGTCGCTTCACATAAAAATCATTATTATTGCCAAATCCTAAAGCTCGGGTAGCGGGCCCACCAAATCTAATAGATTAGGAAACAGACTGAAGAAGAAGAAGACAAGTAACATCTACGTCATGACGTGTGTATTTATAAATCAGGAATACATAAATAAATGAAGACTAATAAAATAGACAAATCTGACATCATACTCGTTATAAATAAAAATACGAAATCAATACATATCAATTTTACGTAATAATACCTAGACTGAACTGTACGAGCTTCTATACCTTTGCCTTGATTGTGACAGCTTAAAAATGTTCGCTTGATGATTTTTTGAATTTGAATATTGTTATTGGCCAGTTCGTTGCATATGTATGTAGGACGCATCAAAGAAGCCCGTCTGGGGAAGTGCCTCCACCTCACAGAAAACCGCAGCCAAATAACAACTCCCTAGAGGGTTGTTGTATTCCTGCGTGTGAGTCAGGTCACCAGTAAGCTCCTATGGAGTTGCTGTATAAGCAGCAGAGGAGGCATCGCGCGGGTGATACTTATTATATGGCAAGCGTCAATAGGCTACGGTACCCGCTTAACATCAGGTGGGCCGTATGCGTGTATGCCTCCCGGCGTAGTATAAAAAAAAGTTGTATTAATTTGGTTCTTCTTCAAAGCAGTACATCCAATAACGCAATATATATATATATATATATATATATATATATATATATATATATATATATATATATTGCGTTATTTATATTAAGGTATAGCTCGTCATATAAAGTTTGATGTAGAGTCGTGTCTTTATTATTGGATATATATATAGATATATATATACATATAGATTTATCATTCGTGAATTTATAACTGTTACATATTATGTGATGTAGACTGTACGAGAGAACACTATAAATTACAGTTTTAAGAGAGATAGGGCGCACCAAAGCAAAGTCTGGGCAAGTACCTTCACTTCACAGAAAACCGCAGCCAAATAACAACTCTCTAGAGGGTTGTTGTGTTCCTGTGTGTGAGTGAGGTCACCAGTAAGCTCCCAAGGTGTTGCTGTGTAAGCAGCAGAGGAGGCATCGCGCGAGTGATAATGAATATATCCTGTAGTAAGAGTACCTGCTTTACATCAAATGGGACGTACGCTTGTATGCCTCCCAACGTGGTATAAAAAAACGATTTTTATATAAAACATTTCAAACCTAAAGCCTCAGCATTACATCCTGCCATAACACCTATTAGCAAGGCCATCATAACTTGGGAATGATTGACTAAAAGTCATCAACAAAATTTGCAAAGACATTATGATAGTGTTTTATTATGTAAAATTTGCCTGATGTTTATGTAGATCGCTGCGTTAAACATTCATTAAGCCAGGACAAGGTAACTATGAAGATTCTTCAAGCTCCCGAAACTGTTAAGCCAATAGTGTTGTATATGCTGGTACGTAAATATTACTGGGTATTGCAGAGAGAGCATGAAAGTAGGATAAACTCGGTTGAAATGGGAGTGTTGCGCAAAATTTGTGGCGTAACGCTTGTAGACTGTATTCGCAATGATGAGGTACTAATCCCAACACTAACTTATGGAAGTGAGAGCTGGGTATGGCAGAGAGACCATGAATTTTTTTTTAATATTAGTTCAGCATAGTGGCTCCTCTTTGCCTGATGGTAAGCGAAAGAGGAGCCCAAATCGCAACTGCAACCCTTAAAACATTCAGACCAAGACAAACAGACATGTTCATGCACGCAAATGTTTGCCTTGTGTGGGAATCGAACGAGCGTTGGTCTCAAAGTCGACGCGATTCACGACTGAGCCACCGAGCTCGTCAAATAAAGGAAAGTAGAATAAAGCGGTCGAAATGAGAGTATTGCGCAAAATTTGTGGCATAATGACCACATTCGTAATGCAGATGTAAGAGAAAGAGTTGGTCTGAAAGAGAGCGTCGGTGTTAAAATAATAAGAAGCATGCTCCGTTGGTTCGAACATGTAGAAAGTATGCAGGACGAGAGAATGACGAAGCAGATATACAATGCAAAAGTGGAAGGATGTAGGAGCCGAGGAAGGCCAAGACTACCTACCATGACCAAGTTGGTCGTGTTCTATCAGAAGGTGATATCAGGAACCCTAGAAACCGGCGAGCGTGCATGAAATAGCAATGAATGTTAAGGAAGCGAGTGGTATGTAAGGATCGAGTCACGTGGCGCTCGATTCTCTCTGCCTACCCCGTAAGGGATTTGGCGTGAAGTTACAGATGGATAGATAGATAAATATTACTAAGGAACTGGTTAAAGTATTTTAGATTATATATACATAATTGTATCTACTACACCTACCCTCTGCAGGGATACGGATCTCCCTTCAACCAAAGGGGTTCAGAGCGTACTCCATCACGCTGCTCAAATGCGTAGGCCGGTGTTTTCATGCCGCTCGAAGGCCATTTACTAAGCTAAACGATTGTTATCTATAGACAACAGCCGAGACCAACGGATTAAAGATACCCCCCCCAAGCCTGAGACGCTCAAGATAAATAATCCCCTCCGTAAACATGCTGCGATCGACGTTGCTTAACCTGCGTGTTCGGTTAGAATGTCAAACGCAACGGCATCGAGCGTTCTCCGACGTTATACAAATAAAAAAAACGAGTGTGCTTTAGACCTCTACATGCTAAAGATTTGTAACTGTATATGTTAAGTATATTTGTACAATAAAGAGAATACAACAACAACAACCTCACGACTGAAGTAAAACTTCTTTAGCTCCATAGTGTGATACAGACAATAGGCCTGCACTGTGTCTTACATATACGAAACTATCGCTGTGAGAGAAAGAAAATTTATACTGGAACCTCTCTCTCTTGCCCCTACAGTAATATACGAAACACAACTCTCTCTCTTTCTATTTTCACTAACTTATATCTCCCTAGTATTGTCTTAGGTTTTCGCGATTGTTACGCATTGAAATTAAACTATTTTTAACGGAAGTATCGCGTGTTTTATTTATTTTGTTGAAACCTGACGTTTCGAACGCTTTGCAGCGTCCGTGGTCGCAGGAAAGACATTTGTTGAACCTGTTCGAGATTTTTGTGTGAATCGGAACATGTATAATTAATCCATCCATGTCGGTAGATGTAATAATTGAATAACTAATGTACTCGTAAGACAAATATCACCTTAGTCTTCCTGCGACCACGGACGCTGCAAAGCGTTCGAAACGTCAGGTGCAACAAAATAAATAAAATACGCGATACTTCCGTCAAAAAAAAATGTTTCATTTCAATTATATCTCCCTCTCAACTTCCGTTCGCCTCGCCCGATCACACTTTTCGTAACGCTCATGTCACGCTTTCACCAAGTCCTCCCAAGTCAAGCGTGCGCAATGAAGTTTTACTTCAAAAAAGTAATGACTGATGCTGAATGTGTTACAAGCGTTCATATTCCGTGGTAATTGTTTTACATTAGGCGGGCAGTATGCTTGTATACGACGTTGTATAAAAAACTGATGCAAACTTCTTGAACTGAACTTCCCGCGCAATCAGTGTAAGGCACTAAATTATTAACCACTGCGGCACAGAGCTCGTCGAAAGATCCGTATCCGACTGAAAGACTGCAATAGTCTTTAAAGATTGGCTGTTTAGCTCGCCGGGTGGAGATTTAGTACTGAGAACTGAGTTACTTAGATTTGTACTGAATTAAAGTCACATGTAATTTGATCTAACCTGCTTTGTATGCTTTCGCCACCAATTAGTTCATGTTCACCCACCCACTACCGTTAGTGCGTGCTACATGCCGACGCTGCCATGGCTGCTGCAGTAGTCTCTACCTCGGTTGCTGCGGTCGTCCGCCATCTGGAACAGAAACCGCATGCCCCCACCACCGTCGCTGCCACGACTGGCCTGGTCGTCGCTGCGACACGTGTCTCGCCTCTCCACGTGGCATCATCGGGCGTAAATTTGACTTTCGCAAAATAACGCGAGAATCTATTAACGAATAAAAAGTTGACCAGTGACAGCCTAGTGGATAAACAACCGGCCTAGTGTAACTATAGTACTACATAATTATATATATTTGTCATTACTTCCATCTAAATTTATTATTGTATGTTCTGATCTTCTGTCATGTTTATCTACATTTTTTTCCCCTTTTTTTTATTCGTTAGAATGTGTAATTTGTTATAAATAAGCTTTTAATATATAAAAATGAAAATTGTACTGTTATAAATGCGCCACCTACCTACTTTTTATATATGTATGTTTTTTTCGTGTCATGGTTGTCTGGAAGAGATCGCTTTAGCGATAAGATCGCCTATTGTACATCTGTTTTCTTGTTCTACGTGTGTTCTGTATGTATTTGTTACTGGTGCAATAAAGAGTATTCTATTCTATTCTATTCTAGTGACCAGGACAGGTCCACGGTTCGAATCCTGGCATTTACCACTAAATAGATGTTTTCGGATTTATGTACATATTTGTAATTATCACTTGCACGGCGGTGAAGGAAATCATCGTGAGGAAACCCGCATGTCCAAAAAATTACGTTTCCAAAGACGTGTTACCTTACCTAAGAATGGTCTGGTTTTCCGGTTGTGCAAGTCTGACGGCTTTATTTAATAAAACATAAATTAAAAATTTAAAAAACCCACGACGAAAAAAACTTCAAATAAAACATTTCAAAAACCCACGGCATTAAAGCGTAATATGATTCATAAAACAGTTAGGTATAATTCTCATTAATAAAGTCAATAAAGAAAAAAACTTCAAATAAAACATTTCAAAAACCCACGGCATTAAAGCGTAATATGATTCATAAAACAGTTAGGTATAATTCTCATTAATAAAGTCAATAAAGAAAAAAACTTCAAATAAAACATTTCAAAAACCCACGACATTAAAGCGTAATATGATTCATAAAACAGTTAGGTATAATTCTCATTAATAAAGTCAATAAATGAAAAATATTAATAATTACAATATCACAATAACTATTATATATATTATTAACAGCCGTCGTGCATAACCTATGTACTTTTATGCACGACGGTTGTTAATAATATTACGCTTTAATGTCGTGTCGTGTCGTCGTAAACTAAAACTAATATAATATAACTATAATATATAAATAAAATCCGTTTTATATATAATGTACGTACAAATTAAAAAAAAAACCCCGACCTAAAAACGGCTGAACAGATTTGCTTAAATCGTAGCTAAGAACACTCCCGACCATGTCTTCACCTTTTAAACAAAAAAATCAAAATCAAAATCGGTTCAGTAGTTTTCGAGATAAATGGCAACAGACACACAAACAAACAAACACCTCTTACCCCAAACGCATACACCGCCTCCGTGACCGTCGCGGGTAAAAATCAGCTTTCACCAAATCCGCTTACGTGGCGGACACCGCCAATCCTAATGGGACACGGGTTAATACTAGGAAGAAGAAGAAGAGTACAGAATGAAATGATATATATCGTGCCAATGATTTGTGATTACAACTATTTCTATGGACAATGTCGGAATAATTATCTAAATTCAATCAAATCGGGTGTAACCCTTTGACATACATCTATTGTAAGGAAATAATTTAACAAGTATAATGTGTATCGTAATCAATTCATCAACCACTTTGGTCATCGACTAATTTAGGTATTTTTGTTTCATCCTACAGATAAATAATAAATAAATAAATTTTGTCGTGCGATTTACACAGCGCATCTAATTAAATCTAAATTTTTTTTTTTTTTTCGCTCCGCAATATCGTGGAAAAGCATCTGGCTACGGACCAGAAGGTTTTCTGCGGTTTTGTGGACCTTGAAAAAGCATTTGATAGGGTCGTGCGAAAGAATCTCTGGAACATCTTGCCCAGATATGGGATTGACGGTGACCTTGAAGTGCTGTGCAATCCACCTATGAGGATTGCACAGCATGTGTGAGAGTGGACGGCAGCTTATCACCCTGGTTTGATACCAATATTGGTGTCAGACAGGGATGCGTGCTGTCGTCTCGGCTATTCATCCTGTATCTGGACAGTTGTCTTCAGAGAATGAGAAATATGAATGTGGGAATGCGAATGGGTGGCTCACTGGTTAACTGCCTGCTTTATGCAGATGACGCAGTATTAATAGCAGAATCATCATCCGAAATGCAAACACTAGTCACAACAATGAAAGACGATTGTATGAAGAAAGGCTTACAATTGAATGCGAAGAAAACCAAAATAATGCTATTTGAAAGAGAGACAACCAGAACGAACACTAGGATTACGGTTGATGATGTAGTGTTGGAGCAAGTGGATGAGTTTGTATATCTTGGAAGCGCTTTTAGAAGCGATGGAAGGTACACCGCTGATGTGGAGAGACGAGTGAGTGCAGGGAATAGCGTGAATGGAGCGTTGGGTAAACTGTTTGGCAGCCGAAATCTAAGCCAGAAGGCACAGCTCGCTGTACACAGCGCGGTGTTAATCCCAACGCTAACTTATGGAAGTGAGAGCTGGGTATGGCAGAGAGAGCATGAAAGTAGAATAAATGCGGTCGAGATGCGAGCACTGCGAAAAATTTGTGGCATAACGCTTGCTGACCGCGTTCGAAATGATGACGTACGAAAGAGAGTTGGACTGAAAGAGAGTGTCGGTGTTAAGATAAGAAAGGGCATGCTCCGTTGGTTTGGACATGTAGAAAGAATGCAAGATGTAAGAATGACGAAACAGATATACAATGCGAAAGTGGAAGGATGTAGGAGCCGAGGAAGACCAAGACTAACCTACCATGACCAAATTGGTCGTGTTTTATCAGAAGGTGATGTCAGGAGCCTTAGGAACCGGCGAGCGTGCATGAAAAGAGCTATGAATGTGAAAGAAGCGAGTGAAGTGTGTAAGGACCGCGTCTTATGGCGCTCGGTTCTCTCTGCCTACCCCGCAAGGGACCTGGCGTGAAGATATACATACATCTAATTAAAGCGAAACACCCAGTCCAAGACAAATGTTCATGTACACAAATTTGCCTCACGAGGGAATCGAATCCACGAGCATATTTGTATTTCTTTCACATCGAAACGAAGCAATGGAGCGATGTGATTCTTTGGATGGCGATAGAGGGATGGTCAGAGAGTGACACAAGCTTCTTTTTATCGCGATAAAATAGCAAGTTCTAGTACCCATAACACAAGCTTCGCTTAAGTGTTAAACATACTTAAACACTTATTTTTGTAAATACATACTTATTATACACAGCAAATACCCAGACCAAAACAAAGAGACATATTCAAGCATACAACTGTTTGTCCTGTGTGGGAATCGAACCTACGAGCGTCGATGTCAAAGTATCTTAGCGGTGCGTTTCACCACTGCGCCACCAAGCTCGTCATGGTTGTTGCACTAACAGGGCACTCATGCCTAGTGGACATAGAATCAGCCTGTTATTTCAGCTACCTGTTCCATGGGAGTGAGCTATTGTATCGCGATAGAAAGAAGCCTGTGTCACTCTCGGATTGTACCTCTATCTCCATACAAAGAATCACATCACTCCGTTGCTCCGTTACGATGTGAAAGAAATACAAATATGCTCGTGGATTTCATTCCCGCATGAGGCAAATTTGTGTACATGAACATTTGTCTTGGTCTGGGTGTGTTGGTATGTATAATAAGTATGTATTTACAAACATAAGATATATATGTGCATTAATCAGTTCTCTAGTACCCATACCACGTGTTCTGCTTGGTCTGGAACTTGATAGCTCGGTGTAATTTATCGGAAGATAAAAAATATCACGTCCAAGAAATAATATTTCTAAATGCATGTGACCTAACCGAAACGAACGTAATCAAACCGATAGGTCTGATGCTATATGTATATCTTCACGCCAGGTCCCTTGCCGGGTAGGCTTGAGAACCGAGCGCCATAAGACGCGGTCCTTACATACTTCACTCGCTTCTCTAACATTCATAGCTCTTTTCATGCACGCTCGCCGGTTCCTGGGGCTCCTGACATCAGCTTCTGATAAAACACGACCAATTTAGTCATGGTAGGTTAGTCTCGGTCTTCCTCGGCTCCTACATCCTTCCACTTTTGCATTATATATCTGTTTCGTCATTCTTTCATCCTTCATTCTTTCTACGTGCCCGAACCAACGGTACTAGGCTTTTCTTATCTTAACACCGACACTCTCTTTCAGATCAACTCTTTATCTTACATCTTCATTACGAATGTGGTCATCAAGCGTTATGCCACAAATTTTGCGCAATACTCTCATTTCGACCGCTTTATTCTACTTTCCTTTAACGCGACTTTGACACCAACGCACGTGGGTTCGATTCCCACACAAGGCAAACATTTGCGTGCATGAACATGTCTGTTTGTCTTGGTATTTTCTATGTATAATAAGTATGTATTTACAATAAAAATAAAATGTATTTACGTATGTTTGCTAGTTGTCTAGTACCCATAACACAAGCTTCGCTTACTTTGGGGCCAGATGGCGCTGTGTAATTTGTCCGGCAATATTTTTTTATTTATTTTATATTTTAATAGAGGTATGTATGATATTGATGATGCTGTTACTTTGAAGGCTTTGAAATGTGTGTGTATGTATGTAATGTAAAATAAAAATGAATGAATGTTTTAAGGGTTGCAGTTGCGATTTGGGCTCCTCTTTCGCTTACCATCAGGCAAAGAGGAGCCACTATGCTGAACTAATATAAAAAAAAAAAAATGCATGCACTCTCTGCCATACCCAGCTCTCACTTCCATAAGTTAGCGTTGGGATTAGCACATCTGTGTTATAGAAATCTGACGGCAATCGTTCTATGTCGCTTCGCTAGATCCATAGGTTCATATAATGTACCCCGTCAATTCTAATGGATTAGGAAACGGAAAAACGTTAGAAAAAGAAGATGATAGTTACTCTAGTAACATGTGGATAGCTACCACCGTGGCCAATGCAACACTCTTCAGAATTGTGACCTTACTCGTCTATCGCTGTATTTCGAGATCTATTGGCTGTGTATTATGTAGGTACAGTACAAGCATACCTAATGCTCCTTTTGATGTGCGTTAGTTTTGGAATATTTGCTTTGCAAAGTGTATCAATCAAACGATGCCACCCTCGCTGTTCAGTCTGCTGTGCGATGATTGTGTTTATAATATTGTAGAATTTAGGACGACGAAATATAATGTAAGAGTTTGACATTCAATATCAATTATATTTTGGCATTTCAATACCGATGTCATTTTTTACAAATAATTACATAGACACAAGTTTATCAATTGACTTATTTTTATCCTATTTAATAATATTTCGACATTTATTTATCATTAGTGAATTTTGAATAAAAGCAACTCATCTGGGGAAGTACCTCCACCTCACAGAAAAACCGCAGCCAAGTAACAACTTGCTATAGGGTCATTGTGTTACCAGGAGACGTTACATCGCGCGAGTGATACTGAGTATTGTAGATGTTCATAAATTAAGGTACTTAACCACTTTTTATCTGATGGGCCGTATGCATTTGTCCCGACATTGTACATAAAAAATATTTTTTGCCCAAAAGTTGGGGTAATTTTACCTATTGCCACCGTAAAAGGTCGCCAAGATCCCCGGGGACTCATTTCGTATGTAGGTCGGTAGGTCTCTACAGATGTATGTAAAATACAATAACACTTGGAAATTGTACGAACTAGTTCACTCTTTTTTTTATACTACATCGGGACGCATACAAGCATACGGCCCACCTGATGTAAAGCGGATAACCTATTAACACTTGTCTTGAGATCGGTGACATTACTCCCACGCAGGAACACAACAACCCTCTAGGGAGTTGGTATTTGGCTGCGGTTTTCTGTGCGGTGGAGGTAGTCTGCCTGGATTATATACGATGTATCCAATTGTTACTAAATACTGCACTGTACTATAACTTCACGCAAAATCCCTTGCGGGGTAGGTAGAGTAAATTGAGCGCTACATGACTCGGTCCTTACTTCACTTGCCTCTGCCAATCCGCAGTTGAGCAGCGTGGAGTATGCTCTAAATCCCTTATGTTGATGGGAGACCAGTATCCCTGCAGTGTGATGAGTTAGGGTTGGTGTAATAGATATAACATCAGGAGGTATACAAATAATATAGTAGTAGCGTGATACCACTTCTGCTGCTAACACAGCTACTCCTTAGAACCTTATTGTCGACCTCAATCACACGAACACAACAACCCTCCTGGGAGTTATTTGCCTGAGGATTTTCTCTGTGAGGCAGAGGCTGCTTTGATGCACCCTTGACATGATTGGTGGCGCAGTCGTGAATGACGCGACTTTGACACCAACCCTCGTGGGTTCGATTCCCACACAAGACAAACACGTGTGTGACATGTCAGTTTGTCGTGGTCTGGATGTTTTAAGAGAGGTAGGGCGCAGAAGCAGCCCGTCTGGGGAAGTACCTCTGCCTCACAGAAAAATCCGCAGCCAAATAACTCCTAGGAAGGTGGTTGTCCTAACAGAAAACCGCAGCCAAATAACTAGGTAGAGGGTCGTTGTGTTCCTGCGTGTGAGTGAGGTCACCAGTAAGCTCCTAAGGAGTTGCTGTATTAACAGCAGAGGAGGCATCGCGTGAGTGATACTTAATATACTAGGAGCATTCATAGGCGACGGTGCATCAGGTGGACCGTATACTTGTATGCATCCCGACGTTGATAAAAAAACCCTACCCCTGTTGTGGTGGAAGTAGTTGTTCAGACCGGCTGCATACCTGCCCTACGCATCAATGCAGAAGCATATCTCTTAAAACACCAAGACCAAGATGAACAGACATGTACATGCACACACATGTATGTTCTCTGTGAGAATCGAACTCACGAGCTTTGAAATCAAAGTATCTTTAGCGGGTGGGGTGTGCGGGGACCGGGCTGTGTGCTGTGCTGTGCTGTGTGTGGGGCTGGGTCCTCTCTAGCTACTCTGCTAGGGACGTGGCGTGAAGTTATGTATGTAGACTATATATTTTTCGACCTAATTGTTGCTTTAAACACACTAAATTGTAAACACGTTGTAATTGAGATTATGTGATTAAACAACAAGAAGTGTCTAATTTCTTCATTAGATTCACTCACAATTCATTTTGTCAATAAAAACAATAGAAAGATTTTACAATTTTTTTATGTTTTAAACACGTCATCTATAGTATCAAAACCAGCCAGATACAAATACTATACTACAAAGAGATTTTACAGCAATATTTTACATAAAAAATAAGAAATAACTTTTATCTCGACGTATTATTACCTACGTCCGTAAAACACATTCGTAAATAAACAATTTATTTGCAAAAAAAAAGTTCTGAAATACATTAAAGAGGTCACCTTATAATATAGACATATGCTATACATACGCAATGGTAGCTCGAAGAAGTGATGATTTCTTTCGACATAATTTACAAATATCATCACAGCGTGAGCTTAAGTTCCCTATATATCTATAACTTCACGCCAAATCCCTTGCGGGGCAGGCAGAGAGCACCGAGCGCTTAAGTTTAGCTTAAGTTCTCAAAATGTAAATATATTATAGTCTACTAACTGCAATTCGCAACTTCGTTCGTGCACATCCCACTATTCTGTGAAAATCGATTTATCTTACTTTCTTTCTTTTTCCTCGGCTTCTGAGGATCGTAAAGTGATGTTTAATAGCCTATATAACCTTTCCCAAGAAGTGTGCTATCAAATGCGAATAGATTTTTTCCTGTCCTATATCGTTAGTTTCAGAGATTAGCGCAAACAAAGAAACTCTTCCGCTTTGAATGTGTAAATATAAATTGACTCGTCCTAGAAAATTACTCTTTCATTTTGGTAAAAAACGTACACAAATCCCTTCACTAGTTTCTGTGATTAGCTCAGACAAACTCAGTATTTGGGTCTCAGGGTGGCGAATTTTAATTTATAACATTTACCAATGGCCGACAAAAAAAAAGTTTGCATATCTATGTAAACATTACATTGATTATTAATTTTATATGACAAAAATGCAATACTCGTAGATATTTCAAGATGCAGAAGCTTCGTAAATAATACCGTTAGTGTGTGAGCGATAGTCCTTGTCTTTGTAGGTTCTTATGGGCTACAGTAACGTATCGATATACGGTTTATATCTCACGGGTCGTATTCTTGACATAGCCAGGCATAGTATCAAAACAACAATTTGAAAATGCAAAACGATACATTGCACTATATGAGGGATATGGTTTACGTTTTATTTATCTATCAAATATCTTCATTTAGAATTTTGACTCTTATAGACAAAACCTAAAGGGATAGAAAAGCGGGATAGCGGGGTCGATCTGGGACGGGATACAACCTGTGACATGAAAAGTGATGAAAACGCACACTTTCCCACCCGGCTTTTGCGTGACAGCTTGATACAGACACGAATGTTACAAAAAAAATCGTTCCGAACCGCTGCCACTTTACCTCTTATCTCTCTCCTGTGGGTTTTAGCTTTTAAAGAGTCTTCCAGCCTGATTACTTCCTCTATATTATACACATTAGTTGCGTCGATTACTTTGTCTTACGGACAGCACAATTCTTTTAATTCAATGAATGATTTTGCAGTGGTTTGGAAACGACTTCGTAGGAATAAAGTATGGGAAACCCGTATTGAACATGCACCTGTTTGTTAACAACACAAGAATGATACGATAATCATATGTTGCAATGACATTGCAAATTAAGGGCAAATTAAGTATTAATACTTAATTTAGTTACTATATGAGAGACTATTAAAATGTAATTACGTAAAAATAATACTGAAAAGGTACTATTACAGGACTTTTTATTAATTTAGTATTAGTTTCATTTCGTATCTGTTATTTAAATAGTTTTAAGGTAATTATAATTTTGTTTTGTTTCGTATTTCATGAGTATTTTAATAAAATAAATATTGTGTAATGTTATGTAAATATTAATTATTAATAATATGTGTTTGACATCAATCGCAATAACAGTTATTAGAAATCATTATCATCCACGCGTAAATCCTGATCGCGTCATAAGCTTTAGCTTCTGAGCTTAGAGTCCGCTATCTAAGCCAATGGATTAGGCGAAAATACTGATTTTGATTTAAGCGACTGCCGTCAGACCTTTACTACCCAAATGGAAAACCAGACCTTTCTCATATCATCATTTTCATGCGGCACAACTCGCTGTACACAATGCAGTGTTGGTCCCAACACTTACTTATGGAAGCGAGAGCTGGATATGGCAGAAAGAGCATGAAAGTAGAATAAACGCGGTCGAAATGCGAGCGCTATGCAAAATTTGTGGCATAAGGCTTGTAAACCGTATTCGCAATAATGATGTTAGAAACAGAGTTGGTCTGAAAAGAGCGTCGGTGTTATTATATATAACAGAAAAAAAAAAAATGTTTCGAACATGCACCTTTTTTTTTATAAAAATAAAACTGACTACGTAACTAAGTTTATTTGTGAACGGGTTTGATAATTTATTGCTTTTTAAGCTTATTAATATTTTTAGGTACATTTCCTAAAGAAAAACATCGTTATTTTATAGAAAAAAAAAACAGGAAAAAATTCAAGATAATCTCGCTTCCCCTGGTACATCTAAAGTTTCTTGAACTGTAATTATTTGACACACAAACCTGAGGGACACGGTACGACAAGTATCGGTTTTAATGATTTTTGATGAATTTCCAACACATAATATGATAGAATATTCTTTATTGGCCCCCTGATCAGTTCCAACGCTCGACCTACATCTGGCACCGCGCCGGCAGCCTCGTGATCACGACAGGGGTTAATGGAATAAGGGGCGGTGACCTCTAATTTTCACCGCGAGAAGGAAGGACCTAGCTGAATAAAATATTTCAATAAAATGCCGTGGGAAATTGCGCTTTTCCTTTTTCTAGTTTCTAAATGTCTTCGACCAACATTGTTTTTGTTCCAAAATCAAGCGATGAATGTTTGTAACGATTCTCTATAAAAACCGGCCAAGTGCGAGTCGGACTCGCGCATGAAGGGTTCCGTACTATTATCTTTAAAAAAACCGGCCAAGTGCGAGTCAGACTCGCGCACGAAGGGTTCCGTACCATTATCTACAAAAACGGCAAAAAATTGTATGGGGGGTACCCATACAATTTTTTGTTTAAATATTTGTTTTACTTGATTTTAATTATTTATTTTCAAAGTGAATATATAACTAAATATTCTGTGAATATTTCAAGCGTGTACCTGTTGCCGTTATCAATATCGAGCAAAAATGAGCAAATAAATCACGTTTATTGTATGGGAGCCCCCTTAAATATTTATTTTATTCTTTTTTTAGTATTTGTTATATGTGCCATATGTTCTTCTTCACTAAAAGAACAAACTTAAGTTTACAGTTGAAAAAAAAACCTACAGTATATCATATAAGGCCAGATTTAATGTTCCAATGATAAATACAAATTTGTGCTATTTTTTCTTGTGAAAATACAAATATTTGTTTTCGGTCATTTTCGTTTATGTATGCTACAAGTGTTGCTTTTTGCCAAATTAGAAATTCTAAGGCAATGGTAAGTGCCTTATAGATCTTGATTTCGTTCCCGTGTGTTAGTTTAGTCAGTTTAACACTTACAATATAAAGTATAATAATCGTATTATTATTACGTTGACTTGGAAGATAAGTATTTTTACAGCATCAATGAAGTATTTGTTTCTATTGTCATCCTGAATCCTTCTCTGATCCCCAAAAGGTTTTCGAATAACTGGTCTTGACAGACAGTTAGAGACACATCGAAGCGATTCTATGAGGTTCCTCTTCACCTTTTGAAGTACGGAATCGCAAAAAAGACGCATATATTGCAGTCTAATTTCGAGATCATAAAACTATTATATTTTGATACAACAGTTGTTGCAATGTGATCTGCCGACGAACACAGCAGCCGGGGGAGATATTACCGGAGCACCCACGGCAGCGACGGCATGTTGCATCGGTAGTGGATGGGTACCGGCCGGCGCTAGTCCGCATGAACTAATTGGTGGCGGAAGCACACAAAGCAGCACAGATCAAATTGCATGTAATTTTGACTTTCGCAAAATAATGCTGGAATCTATTAACATAACAACTTTTAGTATCTCAGCTACTTTCAACAGCAGTGATAAACCAGTGGGATAAACAACCGGCCATATAGTCAATACCAACTGGTCTCATGTTCGAATCCTGGAATGTACAACTATATTCTTGTGTTCGGATATATGTACATATTTGTAACACTTGCTTGGCAGTGGAGGAAAACATCGTGAGGAAAGCCGCACGTCCAAGAAATTAGTATTTGGAAAGGCGGGTGACCTGACCTGATAAAGGTCTGGCTTCCTCTGGATTCTGGAGGTCTGACGACAGTCGCACTCTGTAAATCACAGTGTCTTCGCCAAATCCTAAGGCTTAGTTCGCGAATGCCGCGAAACCTAACGAAGAAGTAGATATTCTCAGCTAATTCTGCTACCCATCTCGGCATATGAGAATTCTTCTCTTAAGATAGTTAGGGCGCAACAAAGCAGCCCATCTGGGTTAGTACCTCCACCTCACGGAAAATCGCAGCCAAATAACAACTATATAGAAGGTTGTAGTGTTCCTGCGTGTGAGTGAGGTCACAAGTAAGCTCCAAAGGAGTTGCTGTGTAAGCAGCTGAGGAGGCATCGCGCGAGTTTCACTTAATATTTCGCTAGCGTTAATAGCCTACGGTACCCGCTTTATATCAGGTGGGCAGTATGCTTGTACGCCTTCCGACGTAGAATAAAAAAAAAATCTAGAACATTTTTGGACGAGTTCTAGGCACAAAATAGGTATCATTCTCATTGTATAATCTAGGCATAGATATTAACTTCGATATAGTAGGCTTGGCTTAAGTTATTGATTTTATAATCGACATCCCCGACGTGTCTCTATGGGAAAACCATTGAAGCTTACCCGCCCAGCTGTTCAATTATACAATTAAATGACTAAGTATTCTAGCCAGTTTCTCTTTACCTATTAGGGTTCCACATTCTAAAAGGTCAGGGAGTGTCAGTGCCTCAATATCACCTATAGAACCGCCATCAACCGTACCTATACGTGGTGCACCAGCTTATCAACAGACGAGGTTCTGGCTAAAGAGAGGTAGGTTACGACGTTAGCCAGACTGGGGAAGTACATTCACCTCACAGACGCCAGCCAAATAACAACTCCCTGGAGAATTGTTGTGTTCCTGCGAGTGAGTGAGGTCACCAAAAGATAAGAAGTTGCTGTGTTGACAGCGGGGGTGACAACGCGCTAGCGACATTCTTTTTGTTGGTAGCGTTTATAGGCTTTACATTAGGCGGACCGTATGCTTGTTTGCTATCCGTCGTAGTATAAAAAAAAGTTAAATGGGCTCCGTTTGAAAACACTGCGTCTGTTTATGCATAGGTATGTCAAGTAATACATTTTTTTATACAACGTCGTGAGGCCCACCTGATGCAAAGCATTTACCGTAGCCTATCAACGCTTGTAATACATTAATCACTCGCTGCGATGCCACCTCTGCTGCTAATACAGCTACTTCTTAGCAGCTCACTGGTGAGCTCACTCAGATGCTGGTAGTGTGAACATGAACATATCTGTATATCCTGATCTGGGTATTTTTATGAGAGCTGGGCGAATCAAAGCAGCTAGTTTGGGGAAGTACTTCACCTCGCAGAAAACCGCGGTCAAATACCAACTCCCTAGAGATTTCTAGTGTTCCTGCGTGTGAGTAAGGTTACCAGTAAGCCCCTAAGGAGTTGCTGTGTTAGCCGTAGAGATACCATCACGCGAATGATAGTTAATGTAACCGTTTATAGGCTATAATAGGCTAAGGTAACCGTTTTACATCAGGTGGGCCTACGCATCCCGACGTTGTGAAAAAAAAGCAAGCACGCAGAAACTTCGCGAAGTTTACTAGTGACCTACTCGCAGGAAACCACCAGCCCTCTAGGAGGAACCCTCTTGGTCGGATCTGTGAGTGCGCAACGAAGACACGCAATGTATTTTAAGGATACCCACAGTTGAGATCCTTGAAGAACTCAGTTCTCCCTTGGGAATACTTCGGGCTGGGAGTTCATTCCACAACTTGAGAGTTATTGAACGAAAACTTTCCTGAAACCGCACAGTACGCGACCATTGTGCTTCCAGCATGTGAGGGGTGACTCCCCGCCGTCGGCGAGTGGTACGGTTGTAAAAAGAAATGCAACATATCGAACATATCTCCAGAATATAACCCGTTGTATAATCTGTGCAACACAAATGGAGGTAAGATCTTGTAGAAGCGTTACCGTTGATATTAAAATGAAAAAATCGGCCAAGTGCGAGTCGGACTCGCGCACGAAGGGTTCCGTACCATAATCTATCAAAACGGCAAAAATATCACGTTTGTTGTATGGGAGCCCCCCTTAAATATTTGTTTTATTTTAATTTAATTATTTGTTCTTAAAGTGAATATATAACTAAATATTCTGTGAATGTTTCAAGCGTCTACCTGTTGCCGTTATCAATATCGAGCAAAAATGAGCAAAAAAATCAGCCAAGTGCGAGTCGGACTCGCGCACGAAGGGTTCCGTACCATTATCTATAAAAAGCAAAAAAAACACGTTTGTTGTATGGGAGCCCCCCTTAAATATTTGTTTTATTTTAATTTAATCATTTATTCTTAAAGTAAATATATAACTCAATATTCTGGGAATATTTCAAGCGTCTACCTGTTGCCGTTATCAATATCCAGCAAAAATGAGCAAAAAAATCACGTTTGTTGTATGGGAGCCCCCTTAAATATTTATTTTATTCTATTTTTAGGGTTCCGTACCCAAAGGGTAAAACGGAACCCTATTACTGAGGCTCCGCTGTCCGTCCGTCCGTCCGTCTGTCACCAGGCTGTATCTCATGAACCGTGATAGTTAGACAGTTGAAATTTTCACAGATGATGTATTTCTGTTGCCGCTATAACAACAAATACTAAAAAATAGAATAAAATAAATATTTAAGGGGGCTCATACAACTCGTTGCTGTGTTAGCAGCAGAGGAGGCATCGTGCGAGCCATACTTAATGCGTTCATAGCCCAGCGCGGCATATACTGTTTGCCGTAACGCGCATGGCTTGATCAAGCCACGCGGGTGTCGACGCGTTAAGCTACGGTATCCGCTTTACATCAGGTGGGCCGTATGCTTATATACCTTCCGTCGTTATAAAAAATGGTAATATTTTATTCATGAAATATAACATTTTTTTATACCACTAAGGTGGCAAACAAGCGTACGGCCTGCCAGATGGTAAGCAATTACCGTAGCCTATGCACATTTGCAACGCCATGGGTGTCACTCTTGCGTTGCCGGTCCTGTAAAAACCTCTTCACGCGTTTCTTGAACAACCCCATGCAGTAACCCCTTGCAAAAACCTCGGCTGGGTGCGCATTCTACTACTTAATATACATAGCACTACTTGGTAGAAAACTTCTCTGGGTACATGTTTATGCAAATGACCAATGGCAATATCAAACTGTTTTTAATTGTAGTAAAAATATCTCAGTAAATGTAGTTATACTAGTTGTTAGTTTAAAAGTTTACGGTAGCAAACAAGAAGTCAGGCAAACGATATTGATATTTGTATGTTTGAACAAACTAATTAGATTACAATAAAAACCAACAAACAATCAATTTGGAGGACAGGTGTCCATGACCTAATCGTAGGATGACATTGAAATTGCCTTTTCACGTGGTTACCTATTCTGAAGTCTCGTAAGGAAGCTTTAAGAATGTCGGCCGAATACATTAAAATAAATCGTCTGTTTTTGTTCAAAAAAAATCCACGAATCTATGAATTTAAATTACGAATACGATTTTTATTTCTACATTCAAATTAAGACTGTGTCGGTTGAAATATTTTAAATAACAAACTGTTATTCGCCTCGACTTCAATGAATTTGGTTCTACGTTTTTGTGCGACAACTTCTTTAGGCACGTTGTTGGGATGGGGAAAAAGCACTAAACTCGCGTGACCGTTACGCTCAACGCTATATATATAATATATAGTTATGTGTGAAAAATTTCCTTGTTGTGTTTATATTTATGAATTTGTTTGTATCATATACATAATAACCATTCCTTTTTCAGATGAAACAGCGAAATAAATGAAAATTTTATTACTATTAAAATAATATCTAATAAAAAAATACTTCATAAAAATAATGTTAACAAGTTTGTGAAGCTCAGAAGTTTTCACTTCTGGCGTGCGCACTCATGACTAAGAGTCGTTTTTTTAATTTAAAATGCTTCATAACTTTGTATTTATTTGTATATTGTTATTTCGTAAATTTAAACCTTCATAATAAAATTTTCTTTAAATTTTCATGGGATTATTAAAGGCCAATTCATGTAAGAAAAATAATAATTACGTCATTAACAAAGAATAAACTCAAAGGCGGTTTTAAAAAGTATTTTTCCATCGTCAGCCCACCAGAATGAAATGATGAGTCTCAAACTCCTGAATACTTTGTGACACAAGATAAAAAACATACTATACATGGCTGCAATATTTGATGATTTCCTTTTTATTCTTATTATGTAACTGGACGCAAATCCAACAATTAATGGAAGCACCACGTCTGTCAAAGAACTAAGTAATTTCTGTCAGCATTCCTCGACTGTTAGGAATTAGTCTAACAGTTGAGGAGTGTTTTTGGGAGAATTCATCAAATACACTGTTTGACTAAATTTTAATTTCTCTCGATTTCCATGAGATTCTCTCCTCAGATCCTGTTATGGTAGCAATGGAGACCGTGTCAAGAGACCCTTTTATACGAAAAAAAAATATTAAAATAGCTTCAGAATCAACAGAAAAGTCAGCGAATATTCATAAAAGGAAAAAAATATATATATTCACGCAATCAAAAATAGGTTCGGTTAAAACATAATATTATAGAATACTTTTCAAAATGTGCAGAATATTCTGTGTGTACATCTCATTGTGTAACAAATTAGGATTTAAATATTTTATAGATTATTTTAGTACAAACTATAATGAAAATGCTACACAATACACATGTATATTAATTGACTTTTTTGGTTTTACACTACTAAATTTGACAAATTATGTAATACCATGTTCCAAATATAAGTCAAAAGTTTCAAAAACAGCTTTTCTTTTCTGAAATCTGTTTAAAAACAGCATATAAAATACCTTTATTACATGCTGAAAACAAAAGAGTAAAGAAATAATAAAAAGTAAACTCACCCTTCGAATTTCGAACGCGAAAGCCGGTACAAACCCGATCAAAGTACGGTGGAGAATTCGAACCGTGCGACCGTCCCGCTGTATAGCTCGGCACTGCAGTAATATCGACCGAGCGCCACATACAATAAACCGGGCACGCGATGTAACACATAGGGTCTTAAGACGTCTTTAGCCCGTATAAATACTTTTAAAATGCCGGTAATACAAACATTACGAATGTAGTGATGATAGGATACAAATATTGAATTTACGGCAATGCGGTGTTTTCATTTGCCTTATTAATAACGCCAATTAAGGAGAGCTGACTTTACAGAATTGTCGATGATTATTGTTAAGAGTGGATACGTTGATATTAAGTCAGGAGATCAGGAAGGAGCTTCCTGGTCATAGAAAGGTCAGAGGAATAAGTAATGCGTTAGGATATGTAGAGCTGTTGCTGTTAACAAAAGAAATGTGCCGGTATTAAGTACATTGGCAGGCAGAATGTTCACTGTTTGCTACCGCAATGTATATACATCTGTTTACAGAACTTTCTTCAGAGATTTAATGGTTTTTTTTTGTATTTCCGTAAGAAAGTAAGGTAAAACAAAGCCTTTTTTATAAATGCGTGCAACATAATATAATTTTAGCACTAGACTGGTGCCAAAAGGTATATTGAAGGTTAAAAAGGCAAGGGTCCGGAAAACATACATTAGTTTAAAAAATGTCTTTCTTTTTTTTCTTTAATTATGAAATGAAAATAAAAATTTAATACGATATATGAAATGAGAGGCTTGTGTATTGGCTATTTTCGAATGACTAGCAATGTCTATTTTAAATTCTATTTTTATTTATTTTATTTTTAATTCGAGTAAGGCGCCATTCTCGCACTAGGAAACAGTGTGCATGAACTTAGTGCGGATGTTTTTCAGACTAAGGTCGACACATCGTGAGTATGGCTCACAAAAGTAAAGTATTTACATAATGTATGCGAATTGTCTAACGTACATACTACAGGCTTTGCTTATTTTACGCCTGGGCAGTCTAGAATATGTCCTGGAATATTTTTAAACTACTTGCAGTGCTTTGATATGTGTAATAGTTTGTAACTTACTTTACAAATATAATAACACTTCATAATAAATGTCGAAAAAACCTTTAACTTTTCGTGCTCAGATTACATTAATAGTAATTATTTATTAATGAAAATATACAACAAAAAATATATACATAAATTAAATTATAAATTAAAAATACATTGGTGTTTCCGGTTTATGAACATACTTTTTAAGAGAGGTAGGGCGCATCAAAGCAGCCCGTCGGGGGAAGTACCTCCACCTCACAGAAAACCGCAGCCAAATAACAACTCCCTAGAGGGTTGTTGTGTTCCTGCGTGTGAGTGAGGTCACCAGTAAGCTCCCAAGGAGTTGCTGTGTAAGCAGCAGAGGAAGCATCGCGCGAGTGATACTTAATATAACGCAAGCGTTGATAGGCTACGGTACCCGCTTTACATCAGGCGGGCCGTATGCTTGTATGCTTCCGAAATAGTATAAAAAAAAAAAACTTGTGATTGTCACTTGCTCGGCTGTGAAGGAAAACATCGTGAAGAAACCCGCACGTCTTAGAAATTATATTTCGAATGACGTGTGATCTTATTGACCTAAATAATGATCTGGTCTTCCTCTGGGTTGCGGAGGTCTAACGGCAGTCGCTCCACGTAATTAATGATGATAGTAGCTTAGGAAGCTTGTTCTTCGCTTTGGGTTGTTGTGTTCCTGAGTGAGTGAGGTCTACAGTAAGCTCTTAAGGAGTTGCTGTGTGAGCAGCAGAGGTGACATCGCGCCAGTTGTACTTAATGTATTGCAAGCGTTTATAGGCTACGGTAACCCCTTTACAACAGGTGGGCCGTGTGCTTGTATGCCTCCTGACGTTGTATAAAAAAATGGAACATTTTGGTTTCAGGAATTGTCGGTCCCCAGATGGCAATGTGATCCTACCAAACAACTTGCATGTAAAAACTGCGATCCCTGTGCTATAGGTGATTCTCGTCAGCCTCAGGGTGACGGCGCGATGGCGGCTTTTATAAGCATGCGAAAAGCTTTTACTAGAATCTTTACAGTAAATTGGTCATGTTCTATCAGAAGGTGATGTCAGGAGCCCTAGAAACCGGCGTGCGTGCATGAGAAGAGCAATGAATGTTAAAGAAGCGAGTGAGATATGTAAGGATCGAGTCACGTGGCGCTCGGTTCTCTCTGCCTACCCCGCAAGGGATTTGGCGTGAAGTTATAGATAGATAGATTTACAGTAAACGTTCGTTAGTTATAATTCTTATGTATTATAATTCGCTGTCTTTCCCGCCAATCGGCTCATCACATGACGGGGAAGTCGAATAATATTAAATCATTTAAATTATTTGCAAGTAGCAACACCTATCTGAACTAACTCGTCATATTGGTTTTTGTATCGGGGGTTTGTTTCTACAAACGTACGGCCTACCTAATGGTACACAATCACCGTAGCCTTCGAACATTTGCAACACCAGGGACGTCACTCGTGCGTTGACCACCCTGTAAAAACTTCTTCACGCCTTTCTTGAAGAACCCTATGCTGTAGTCCCTTGGAAAAACCTCGGCTGGGTGCTCATTCCACAGCTTGAGAGTTCTCGGAAGAAAACTTCTCTGGAACCACACGCATCCATTGTGTTCCATACGTTCAACTGCACCGCTAGCCGACGGCTGGGGCGTGTCCAGCCGTCGGCTAGCAGTGGGGTTGTAAGAAGAAGCTGCCGGCATCATATCGAACAATTCTTCAGAACACAACCCGTTGTACAATCGGTAGAACACACAAAGGGAGGCAAAGTCTCTCCTTAAATTTAAGGGTTCAATACCGTATGTATATACACTATATATAGTGTATATATATGTGTGTATATATAGCTTAGGATCATCGAAAATTCTCACAGCTCGTCTCTGAATCGAATGACACGGTCCAAGCTGGTATCCAGGTGCTCCCGCCCAAAGGTGACTGCAGTACTCCAAGTGCGGTCTGACTTGAGACTTATATAATATAAGTCTTTTCCCCGCACTGAAGTACTGCTTTGCTTTGTACTGAGGTCCCTTGCGGGGTAGGCAGAGACACATCGCGCTCGCTTCTTTAATATTTGTACCTCTTCTAATCATCAAAATCCAGTATCTTTATTATACTACGTCGGGAGGCATATAGGCATAATGCCCACCTGATGTTTTTTTTGTTTTTACGCCGTACGTAAAACGACGGCCCACAAAAGAAGTATTAACCCACCCCGAGGGTGCGTTAGTCATTCTTCTGAGGAGGGCACCCTCCGGGACCCGTTGGGGGCCAGGTGGTACCCTTTCGGACGGTCGAACGAGTTATGTCAGACTCCTACTGACTAAACACCACCTGAGGCTGCCTTTAGCCCGGAAGGCTTTAAAAGCTTAACCGGAGGCGATCGCTAAAGCTTACCCGGGGTAATGCAAGGAGTATCGGCCAGTGAGGATATTTGTGTCTCCTTGAGGAAAAAAGGGTCGGCCGCGCGGTTTCATCTTTCATCTATGTGCTGACAACACTACGTACCCTATAATTAAAATTAAATAATTACAGGGGAACATAGAATACATCTGAAGACACCAAAACTTTTCTTCAGACTACACGAAAACAAACAATTTTCATATGAATAACGTAAACATATATCAGAACTTATCAAGGTCTATCATTTAACTTCAATGGTGTTTTCATTAAGTATACATACGGTATAATTTTGTGCATGAGATGAGCAATGAATGTTCACGAAGCGAGTGAGATATGTAAGGATCGAGTCACGTGGCGCTCGGTTCTCTGCCTACCCCGCAAGGGATTTGGTGTGAAGTTATAGATTATAGATAGGTAGGCTACTTTTATCTTATAAAAAGAATTAGGGTTTAGCGGGAAAAAAACCCATCAATTAATAAACAAATTCTATATAGACGAAGTCGCGGGGAGTGGTTAGTTTTCAATTTAAATAAATAATTATTTAAGAATTGTTAAATTAACTTGAAAATAAATTAAAACAATAACTCTACATGTGGTGGGAGTAGTATTTCTAGAACGCTATATATAGAATTAAAATTAATCAGATCTTTCGCTCAGATCTCTCAGATCTTTGAAGTCCTTGTTTCGCCAGTTACCAAGTTTCTTTACGGAACCACAGATCTACGAGTACGTTGCTTATACTAAAAGACAAACTCTCGTGAAACGTAAACATGTTACAGTTTTAAATTCAGTTTTTGAGAAAATTTAATTAACTTTTAACGAGCTCGGCGACGCAGTCGTTAATAACGCTACTTTGTCATCAACGCCAGCGAGTTCGATTCCCACACGTGGCAAACATTTGTTTGCATGAACATGCCTGTTTATCTTGGGTGATTTTAAGGAGCGCATTAAAGCAAAGTCTGGGTAAGTACCTCCACCTCACAGAAAATCGTAGCCAAATAATAGTGTTCCTGCGTGTGAGTGAGGTCACCAGTAAGCGCCTAAGGAGTTGTTGTGTTAGCGGTAAAGGTGGCATTGCGCGATGCGATAGGAGCTTGCTGGTGACCTCACTCACACGCAGAAACACAACAATTCTCCTGGTAGTTGTTATTTGACTGCGGTTTGACCTAACCTAAAAAAGGTGTGATTTTCACTTTGGATTAGTGGTGGTATGATTGTAGTCGATCCATATCAAAATTTGTAACTTCGCCAAATCCTCAGGATTAAGGTCTACTACCCCAACAATTCTAATTGATTAGGAAACGCGACTATGTTAGGAAGATGAAGAAGAAAGGTAATGTAGGCATATTACATATATTGTATTATGTATATACATATACAATATAACAGTATAACTTAAATAAGAATTATACAAGATTTTATGATATCTAAAACCTAATTATGGTATTTGAAAGAGAAGAAACCAGAACCAATGTAAGAATTACGGTAAATGATGAAGTGTTGGAACAAGTGGATGAGTTTGTATATCTTGGATGCGCTTTCAGCAGGGATGGAAGGTACACCGCAGATGTGGAAAGGCGAGTGAGTGCTGGGAATAGTGTGAATGGAGCGTTGGGAAAACTTCTTGGCTGTAAAAACCTGGGCCAGAAGGCGCAGCTGGCTATACACAATGCAGTGCTGGTCCCAACGCTTACTTATGGAAGCGAGAGCTGGGTATGGCAGAGAGAGCATGAAAGTAGGATAAACGCGGTTGAAATGCGAGCGTTGCGCAAAATCTGTGGTGTAACGCTTGCAGACCGTATCCGCAATGATGAGGTTAGAAGCAGAGTTGGTTTGAAAGGCATGCTCCGTTGGTTCGGACATGTAGAAAGAATGCAGGATGAAAGAATGACGAAGCAGATATACAATGCAAAAGTGGAAGGATGTAGGAGCCGAGGAAGGCCAAGACTTACCTATCATGATCAAATTGGTCGTGTTCTATCAGAAGGTGATGTCAGGAGCCCTAGAAACCGGCGAGCGTGCATGAAAAGAGCAATGCATGTGAAAGAAGCGAGTGAGGTATGTAAGGATCGAGTCGCGTTGCGCTCGGTTCTCTCTGCCTACCCCGTAAGGGATTTGGCGTGAAGTTATACATAGGTAAAAGCTAATTCTTCTCCTTAATCTCATGTATGAGCATGTACAATCGTATGGCATGTTATGTGAGAAGGATGGAGAATTTAAACTTTTCGGCAACTTTAATTTAAGGGACATAGCACCAAGTGGCAAGTTTCACATCATAATTAACATACAACAATAGTTGGGCAAAGGTTTTAAACTTACTAATTATTGTAGTTTCAAAGTTTACTCGTACTACTGAGGAAAAATAATAACTACATGGTGATTTCCTCACGCACGTGGTATTAGCTGCATTGGTATTAACCCTTCGAAACCCGGGAGGTCGTATACGACCGCGAAATGTATGGGAAAACGTATATAACGGGTTCTGACTGCTCAAAGAATGACGAACGTGGAAGGATGTAGGAGCCGAGGAAGGCCAAGACTTACCTACCATGGCCAAATTGATCATGTTTTATCAGAAGGAGATGTCAGGAGCCGTAGAGACCAGCGAGCGTACATAAGAAGAGCAATGAATGTTAACGCCGCATTGGATTTGGCGTGAAGTTATAGCTAGAAAGACAGTACCGTTATCATTTTTTCACCCTCTAACATAATTTAGTAAAATGCTTCTACATATTCCAAGCGCCTTCCACTCCACTCTAGGATTGGCGTGGTCCGCTACCTAAACCTCAAGGCAATTTGGCAAAGAGACCTCTACAACACAGAGAGAAAACCAAGTAATTGATAATTTAACTGATAATTTAATTACACTACTTGATAGCTAAAGAATCAAGGAACTAATTACGTTGAGTGAGGACTATGTCAAATCTCGCAGCGGCGGGGGGGCGGGGGGGGGGATCTTGTACTAAATAAGGTATTGCTTTTTGAAGTGAAGCATACACATCTGTAGGATTTAACGTGCGAAAGAATGAGATGATAAAAGATATTATACGGTGTTTATTGCAGGGTCCCAGCGCTGTACGTCTGTGTGCGCGCCTACGTATTACGAAGCGTGTGATAAGGCGTCATAACAACTGCGGTGCACGTATATTGTTGACATAAATTTTCCAGGTATGCCGAAATCGAATGCAGAATATTGTCGTGATTATTAAGTTCACGTTTTTAAAGGTTTCACTTCACACATATTTTTTTATGTTCGTCTAGGTGTATTTCTGGAGGAAAATATAATATGCCGAGAAAAATTCAGTCATCCAGCTACGACAACTTTAACTACCCAACAATTAAAATCACATAATTACTGGGGAACATAGAATAGATATGAAGACACCAACTTTCATTCAGACTACAGAAAAACAAACTTTCACATGAATAACGTAAACATATTTGAAATGCCTCATCAAGGTCTGTCAAATAACTTCAATGGTTTTTTCGTTAAGTGTAGGTACGGTATACATTTGTAGTGAACTCATATGTAGCATGATTACAATAAATCGATCACTTTTTTTATATACAACTAGATTGGCAAACAAGCACGCGTCCCGCATTAGATGGTAAGTGGTCACCGCAGCCTATTGACGCTCGCAACACCACAGGGATGTTACTCGCGCGCTGCCAATCTTGTGACCTAAGGCCATTTCGTCACAGTACCCAGTAATTTCAACAATTAGTTACTCATTTAATAAAATTCCAGATATATTTACAAGTTTTGCGGGTACAGAATTCATTTAAGCCATGTGACCCTCTTTGTCTGCGCCGCTGAAGTCGATAAGTATAAAACATAGACTATTTGACATGACGACTTTTATTTTTGTATATTCTTCAGTTCTAAATAATGTATTTATTTATTTATTATGTTGAAGTCTAACCGCTTACTAAACATATATATTGTAGCCTTATTGCAAATTACAAAATTCCATTAATAACGTGGAGAATGTGTACATTTAACCGGATATCCGCGTGGATTCGGAATTAGTATACAATTTCATGGGTATTATTTTTCCGTGGAAGCCTAATTCTTTTTCTAAAATAAAGCCTAAGTTATTCTTTATAATATCAGTTACCTGCCAGTGAAAGTTGTGCCAAAGTACATCCAGCCGTTTCGGAGATTAGCCGGGATAGACAGAGACAAGAAAATTATTAAATTTAATTTTTGTACAAACTACCGTGTATACTTCATATGCAATTAGTAAAAAGCATATATTTTGACATTACAAACCAACACTTGAACTTTATTTTTTTATACAACTTCGGAAGTCATGCAAGCATACCTGATGTAAAGTAGTTACCGTAGCCTATTAACGCGTGTAATATATTGAGTATCACTCGAGCGATGCCTTCTCCGCTGCTTACACAGCAACTCCTTAGGAGCTTACTGGTGACCTCACTCACTCACAGGAACACAACAACCCTCTAGGTAGTTGTTATTTGGTTGCGGTTTTCTGTGAGGTGGAGGTACTTCCCCAGAGGAGCTGCTTTGATGCGTCCTACCTCTCTTAAAAAATCGATATTAATAATTTTTTATATGTGTTTTTTGTTGACAACAAAAATTTGGAAAAGTAAAACATAAAGGGAAAACCGGTCGACGAACTGAGAAGAAAACAGTATTCATTATGCCGTAAACCAAAGTATAAACAAAGAAAACATACTCATAGTTACGAAATGGTACACTGAGGTCAAGTCTCTTTTACGTGCCTTAATATGCAAATAAAAGTCCTTGTTCGTTGATCGCATTAAAATAGAATCGAAACAACTTTTCTTCGACGAAATAAAGCGCTCGATTTACTTATTTTTACCCAGAACAACGTTCTGATAATACAGATTCAGAATGACAGAATATGAAAACGTCACACCACTAGACAACTTAACAAAAAGAACAACTTACGTAATAAACTAAGTAAAAAATACCGAAAATAATCGACAACGGAAAACACTTTCGTCAATATCAATATATGCTTCAAAAGTAAAAACCGGCAAAGCGCATGCTGGGCCACAAGCAGAGTGGGTCCCGTATTTGCTTCGCTTTGCTAAGATTGATGAAATTGAAACCACAGCGCGATGTAATTTGTGAACAGTGCCATCTAGTGTAAAATATCTATCTATCTATCTATAACTTCACGCCAGATCCCTTGCGGGGTAGGCAGAGAGAACCGAGCGCCACGTGACTCGATCCTTACATATCTCACTCGCTTCTTTAACATTCATTGCTCTTCTCATGCACGCACGCCGGTTTCTAGGGCTCCTGACATCACCTTCTGATAGAACATGACCAATTTGGTCATGGTAGGTAAGTCTTGGCCTTCCCCGGCTCCTACATCCTTCCACTTTTGCATTGTATATCTGCTTCGTCATTCTTTCATCTTGCATTCTTTCTACATGCCCGAACCATCGGAGCATGCCTCTTCTTATTTTAACACCGACGCTCTCTTTCAGACCAACTCTATTTCTAACATCATCATTGCGAATACGGTCTACGAGCCTTACGCCACAAATTTTGCGCAGCGCTCGCATTTCAACCGCGTTTATTCTACTTTCATGCTCTTTCTGCCATACCCAACTCTCGCTTCCATAAGTTAGCGTTGGGACCAACACTGCATTGTGTATAGCGAGTTGTGCCTTCTGGCTCAGGATTTTACTGCCAAGAAGTTTTCCCAACGCTCCATTCACACTATTCCCAGCACTCACTCGTCTTTCCACATCTGCGGTGTACCTTCCATCCCTGCTGAAAGCGCATCCAAGATATACAAACTCATCCACTTGTTCCAACACTTCATCATCAATCGTAATCCTTACATTAGTTCTGGATTCTTCTCTTTCAAATACCATTATCTTTGTTTTCTTCGCATTCAGTAGTAAGCCTTTCTCCATACAGTCGTCTTTCATCGCTGTGACCAGTGTTTGCAGTTTAGATGGTGTATCTGCTAATAGCACGGCATCGTCTGCATACAGCAGACAGTTCACCACTTGGTCACCCATGCGCAATCCCACATTCGTTGACCTTATTCTCTGCAGACAACTATCGAGATACAGGATAAACAGCCTAGCAGATAGCATGCAACCCTGTTTGACACCAATTTTGACATCAAACCAGGGTGACATGCCACCGTCTATCCGCACACATGCTGAGCAATCCTTGTAAGTGGACTGCACAGCACGGAGCAGTGAACCGTCAATCCCATATCTCGGCAATATGTCCCACAGTTCCTTTCGCACAACCCTATCAAAGGCTTTCTCAAGATCCACAAAACCGCAGAAAACCTTCCGGTCTATGGCCAGATGCTTCTCTACGATATTGCGGAGCGAGAAAACTTGATCCGTACATCCCCTTCCATTTCGGAAACCTCCTTGTGCGTCCCACAGCATTTCATCGGATTTCACCCTCATTCTCCTTTCAATCACTTTTCCATATACTTTTGCTGCTAAGCTGATCAAACTGATGGCCCTATAGTTGGCGCAGTCCATGCGTGATCCATTGCCTTTATACAAGGGCACGATGACTGCGCGTCTCCAGTCCATTGGGACCCTTCCAGTTCTCCAGCATAGGTTGCATAGGTACCAGAAGGCGTCCCGGACGTAAGTGCCACCTAATTTGATCATCTCAGCTGTGATCAGATCAATTCCCGCTGATTTTCCATTTTTCAAGCTTCGTATCGACCATTCGATCTCATCCATAGTTATGCCTTCGTCGGACGCCGTCAACGTGGAGTAAGCATCCGACTCACTCTCATTGCCAGCGTCCGAGGCATACTCATACATTTCCTCAAAATATTCACTCCACCGTTCTAACACTTCCTGAGTGTTGGCAAGAATGACACCAGCTTTAGACTTTATCTTATCCATTCTGGATGCCGACGAACCACTCCGAGACTTCTTTACCTCTCTCCAAAAGAGTTTGGTATTTGCCTCGAAGTTTTTCGTCAGCCTCTCTTCCTCATTCATAATTTGTCTTTCACGCTTCTCTTTCACTAAAGCCTTGGTTTCATTCTTGCATAGACGGTACATTTCTTTCTTCTTTTCTCTCATATTTTCATTTAAAGGCAAAGATGATACGTAATCCAGCCACGCTTTCCTCTTTTTTGCTACGGAGGATTCAACCTCCGCATCCCACCAGGCATCTCCTTTCGCTGTTTTACGTCTCTTTGCGCATCCACAAGCTTCTTTTGCACTATCCACCATACTTTCTTTCAAAACTTTCCAACAATCATCCACATCTGAGTCGGAGAGGCTTGCATTTGCAAGTCTCTCACTTACCAGATGCACATACATTCTCCTTACACTTTCATCTTGCAATTTTTCGCTCATTATCCTTTCATGATCTCCGAAAGGGATACGCACTCGCCAGTGCCTCCACTTCCTAAAAAGGCCCACAAACCGGCTTACCACCAGGTAGTGGTCCGTCTCAAGAGTGGGGCCTCTAAAGGCTCTTGTATCCATTAAAACATTTCGGAGACGTCTATCTATTAAAATCAAATCAATCACACTTTTTTGATCATTCCTTCTCCATGTATACGTGTGAATATCCTTATGATGAAATAAAGTATTCGACACGAGGAGGCCTCGTTCCATACATAAATCTAGTATAGACTTACCTGCTTCGTTCACTCTCTTATCTCCATACGGACCAAGAACAGCTTCATAGCTGTATCGCTTGGTCCCAACCCATCCATTCAAGTCTCCACACATAATCACTCTTTCGTTCCCTTCAACTAAGTCCAGAACATCCCTCACAGACTCCCAAAACTTCTCCAGTTCTTGAGCACACGCTGAGCTTACGGGAGCGTATGCTGCAACCAAAAATACTCGCGTGATGCCCAGTTTAATACGAACCCAGAGAAGTCTAGGCCCTACCAAACAGTAATCTCTTACACCAGTGGCTAAGCGAGAGGAGAGTACGACACCTACACCAGCACTGGCATGATCGTCACGGTCTACCCCAGACCATAGGGCCATCATACCACCGGGCAGATCATCGGTGTCGCTCCCCTTGCGCTTAGTCTCTGTCACACATAAAGCATCCAAACGTCTATCATTCATTACGTCTATCAGTTCATTCGTCTTATCTTTCAATCCACCTCTCACATTCCACGTGCCTATGCGGCACTCGGCTCCCCTCGTCCCGCCGGAATTGGCGCTGCGTGGTGGGTGGCGGCCCCCACCGCCGCATGCAGCTGTATTCGCACCGACGGGGGCGGATCGGTGCGCGTCGCCTACGGGGGACGCCCTAATCCGCACGTCGGTGCGCTCTTGGTCCAGAATTGCAATCGACTGATTGGCAGGGGTCGCGAACGAGCACGCTTCTGGCACATGACCCCCTGTAAAATATCGGAATTAAAATTATGGATGAAAGTCAAGATAAAATCTATGTTAGCAAAATATATTTCAAAACTATATCTGTATTAGCAAGTATTATGCGCCCCTTTATTGTAAAATTAGACAATTAATTAAATAAGAAAACATTGCCCATGGCTTTTAGACATAGATTTCACAAAGTGAGCTACATCATTGATTGTTTAGAGATAGAAGTACAAAAGCCATCAAAAGCATTGAATCAAGCTCTTTCTTGGTCAGATTATAAAATAAAAGCAACACTATTAAGTACCTTGTTTCTTGCACTCCAAATGTACTATAAAATTATATTTCACCCGGTTATGGAGATCGCATAACAGACACATGTTTGGTTGAACATGTGACTTTATAGAATGTTTGTAACCTGGTATGTTTGTGATGGCTGACAGAGGGTTCAAACATGTAGAAGTGTCTTAAGCCAGAAGGAAGTGCTATTAGTGTGGCCCCCAAGTATCGCATCTGGAACTAAATTGTTTAAAACGGATGCTAAGGTAACAAAACAAATAGCTAGCTTGAGGATCCACATTGAGCGAGTAATCAGAAGGTTGCGGGAGTTTAAAATGTTAAAACAACATGCTTGTCTTAATTTGAGCTTGGTCAAAGTTCTTGATGATGTAATAACAATAGCATGTGGTTTAATCAATCTACAAGATTCTTTAATTAAATAAAGAGAAATAAGAAATGTTATGAATTTTTATTTATTCTATGCTTATATAAAGAGAGGATAGACATTTGATTTCCAGAATGTTATAACATTTTTTAATAAATCTAACACTACTCTTCATTGTATGATACACAAATCATTTCTACTTTTTTATTAGATTCGAAATTAGGATCATCCATACAAAATAAACATTTCTTTAGTCCACTCAAATACATTTGGACTTGAATTTGGGCATATCACTTATTGGTAGGTTCCCCATTTTTTATATAATTGAGATAGGTTTTGTCACTCATCTGGGGCACTTAATCTCAATAATCCTATCCTGAGCAACATCATCATGTGAGCCAGCTGTTATCGGATAAGTTTTAAAAACCATAAGTCCACAACTCTTGATTTTATTTCCCAGTTTCACACTAACTGTTTCCCATACTTATTTGTAACACATAAGGAGTGCAATAGCATGCTTGCAGCCCCCTTGAGCAGCAACACAATCATGACATTCCACAGATATTACCTTTTCTTCGTCTTCATCAATTTTCAATGTTACTGCATATAACTTGGCACGAACCTTACGCTGTGGGCAAATTTTACATTTCACAGTGCAAAAATTTCCCTCCTGTCTCAGTTGCACGTAACTTATAGCATCATTACCATATGATGGTCGTGAGGAACTGAAATAAATAAAATGTAAATTATAGAAGTTGATAGGTTATGTTTGATTTACTCTAAGAATCTGAACCTAATAGTAGTAGGTTCATTGTCAAGTTACGTGAATAAAAATAATGTTTAGCAATATAGTTTACTTAATAATTTCGATCAGTACTTACAAAGAAGTATTCATATTTCGTGATTCAGATGAGCAAAAGTCTTTTTTGATGCGAGAAACTCTCCCAACATCAACAAATCAATCCGGGGCAAATTAGAGTTATTTGCCTTAATAAAACCTTGTTCCATTTTTATTGATTGTTGCAAAACCAATATCAAACAACAAAACAAACTAGATAAATGCAGGAATTACTCGAAATGCGTAATCGCAAGAGAACCTGAAACAACGCAGCGAGAGAGTGAGTGAACGACGAGTTGTTTACATAGGCGTGACGTCATTCGCTGTGATTAGTGTTCCAACAAAAATGGCTGATTAGGATTTTTCACTTTTATTTTATTGATTGATTGATTTATTGATAATCTTAGTTATCTCAATGCTTATTTTAAGTTTAAGACATTTTTTATGATCATTTGGACAAATATTTTTATTTGATACCACACATTTCTATTTTTTTAAATACTGTCATCATGCCTTTTGTAGCAAAAAAAAATCATCCCCACTTTACGTGTAAGGGATGTAAGACCAAAAAAAAATCAACATTTTAACGACCACTATGTCAGCATAGTTAATATGTACATACGTGTCAAACTACAGCTTTCTAGTATCAAGCGTCTCTGAGCTAGACCGCGGACAGACGAATGAACAGACAGACAGACGGACATAGCGAAATTATAAGGGTTCCTTGCTTACTACGGAACCCTAAAAATTATCCCAATGTCAGCCGCAGTTCCCCACAACAGGATACCATACCACTAAGTGTGCAGTAGCCAAATCCGTCAATTATTTGATTCTTTTAACTTCATATACAGCAAGCTGAGCTTACCGGCTAGTTTATTTATGTGGAGATTGTTGGACGTATTTTATCAGAAGGGACTTGACGTGAATATATACATACGTACCAATAAAATGTAAAGACGCAATACATGTGATATAATAAAAATAATTTGTAACACGGTTTTATGATTTTATCAGTCCACCAACATACTGTACAATCCTCGTACGTGAATTGCACACCATGGATCTGATCACCGTCAACCCCATATCCGAGCAAAGATCCTTTCGCACGACTCTATCAAATGTTCCGTAACCGCAGAAAACATTCTGGTTTAAATCAGATGCTTCTCCACGATATTACGAAGTAAAAAACTTACTTAATTCAATAATATTTGCATTCATATGACTGATTTAATTTAGGTAGTTATAAAAACACTGTGCGTGAACACTGAATTCGAATTCAAATATTGTACACAAAGAGAAAAGTAAAAGATAAGAATTCTTTATTTGCCACATGTAGGACGTGTTTAGGGGCACTTAGATATATCTTACAATTTAAAAAATAAAATATTACTATGCGTATTGTTACCAATTTTATCATACTTTTAATTCTTTTTTAATTACCAGCATTTTGAAAATGACAATTGGTGAATAAGACAGGCCGAAAGAAACTTTACCAATATAAGTCTTTATTCAGTTGTGTTACAATAAAGCTATATGAGAACAATACATTAATAATAATGATGGCAAGTGATAAAATAAAAAAATAAAAAGAGTATGTGTACTGAATCATTTCGAGACTTATTAGTCAGTCAGATATTTATCGATTCTATAACAAGCCATTTTACAAAGAGTGTTATTGATGTGTCTTTTGACGACATTGTAATGATAGGACAGAACTGTTTCAGGCAACTTATTATAGAATCGAATACAATTTACAACAAAAGACTTTACCAGTCTTAGCAAGCCGATGTACCAGCATACGCAACTTATTTCCGCTTCTAAGATTTTCACTGAATTTAGAATAGCACTTTATATTCTTAGGAACACACATTATATTTTCGTAAATATACTGATAGGTGTGTAACAGTGAGGATATTTATTTCTTTGAACAGTTACCTAAGTGATTCCCTGGAGCGGATTTTGTAAATAGAGCGGACGGCTCTAAATAGAGTATTACTCTAAATAAACAAAATTTACATTTGTAAAACAAACATTGTTTCAATATCATCCGCTTTTTCACACAGCAGCAGTACACCACACGACGTAATGCTACGAAAGTACTATGTAAATAAGGGTCACCAGCACGCTCCTGAGGAGTAGCTGTATTAGCAGAAGAGGTTGCATCGTGCGAGTAATACTTAATGTGGTTCAAGTAAATGTTCATAAGCTACCGTAACCACGTTATAACATGCGTGCCTTGTGCTTGAATACCTCTTGACGTTATATGCAATAAAAGTAACTGAAGTCAACAAAACACACAGTAGCCGTCAATTGTCTGCATATGCGGTAGAGCTGAGCTTACAGGCAAGTTTATTGATATAGGAGCCCCACTGCAATTTTGAGTCTACTGTGTATTCTAATTTATTATTGTCAGGGAAAACTACTGTATTGTCAGAAGTCACAGTTGGTAAACTAAATCTAATACAATTGGTTTTTCTTGAGTTTAATTGCATGTGGACCAGTTTATAATGACAGATAGAACACTGTTTACCTTGTCAATGTCGCACCGGCGAGCAACTTTAAAAATTAAAGCGGTATAATCAGCACATAGTAATATATCCACTATTTTCTGCACTATATAGGGGTAGATCGTTCATATAGTTTAAAAATAAAAATGGATCTAAAATAGAAGAAGCCTGGGGAAGTGGTAGTAATATTATAACTCTGACATTGCTATCATTTAATTACACGAAAAGGCTTTACTACATAAATCCCTAACTTTAAAAAACTTAGCACAGCCCCCTACATTAACATTAATAATACAGATTTAACATAAATTTTGCTCACAGTTCAAAACTCAGTTTTAGTTAGGTAATTTTGTGGCATAATATATTACTATTCCTACTACTACTACTACCACTACTACTATTTATTATTACTTTCTATTTCTTCTGTGCTGATAGACATGCATTTACAAGTTTTTGCATCTCCATTGATATATATTTCTGAATTATGTTTTTAAATATTGTTTATTTTTTTTATGCCACTAAGGTGGAAATTAAGCATACGGCCTGTGTGTTGATAAACAGTCACCGTAGCCTATGGACATTTGCAACACCAGGGGTGTCACTCGTGCATTGCCGATCCTGTAAAAACCTCTTCATGCCATTCTTGAACAACCCCATGCTGTAATCCCTTGGGAAAACCTCGGCTGGGAGTTCATTCCACAACTTGAGAGTCCTTGGAAGAAAACTTTTCGGGAATCGAACGCATCCATTGTGGTATGTCTGTGAGGGTGCCCAGCCGTCGGCGAGCCGTGTAGTTGTAAAAAGAAGCTGTCGGTATCATATCAAACAATTCATCAGAACACAGCCCGTTGTACAATCTGTAGAACACATAAGGGGAGGCAAAATCTCGCCTTGAACACGAGGGCTCAATACCGTCTGTGAGCTTAATCAATTCTTATAGCTCATCTCTGAAGCGAAGCTCGCCCAAAGGTGACAGTAATCCATGTGCGGTCAGACTTTTGAATTGTGTAATAATGTCTTTTGGGCCCATTAATTAACACCCAGACTTAAGTATATTGTTTTTGTGTACGTAATGTATTGTTTGCACGTAACATTACACATTCAAGTGCGTTTGATATTGTGGTAATGAACTTTTGAAATGTATGCATGTATTTCATTGTCGTTTGAACAACATTCAATTGCCAATTTTAATGATGATCTAGAAATTAAGCGATTGAAATTGGGTTCAAAGATTTTACTACATAAATATAGCCATACCAGAGTGAGACTTTCTACTTTGTCGCCTGCATGGGTACCTCTGTCTCACCTATTTCTACCGCCAAGCAGCTATATTTATATAGCTGTTCCGGTTTGAAGGGTGAGATATGGCAGTGAAATTACTGGGTACTGTGACGAAACATCGTTAGGTCACAAGATTGGCACCGCGCGAGTAACATCCCCGTGGTGTTGCGAGCGTCAATAGGTTGCGGAGACCGCTTACCATCTGGTGCGGGCCGCATGCTTGTTTGCCAATCTTGTGGTGTATCTCTGGAGAAAGCTATTGCTCGGTGCTACTGTGACATGCAATTAGGTATTTCATTTAATAAATTTTCATATTCAGTTTACATTCAACGATGGACAGATTTAGCGGAAGTTTGTATGTGTTGGAAAAATAAAGATTGTGTGTCAATTTTTTTTTATACTACGTCGGGAGGCATACAAGCATACGGCCCACCTGATGTAAAGCGGCAACCGTAGCCTATTAACACTTGAAATATATTAAGTATCACTCGTGCCTCCTCTGTTGTTTACACAGCAACTCCTTGGGAGCATACTGATGACCTCACTCACACGCAGGAACACAACAACCCTCTAGGGAGTTGTAATATGGATGCGGTTTTCTGTGAGGTGGTGGTACTTCCCCAGACGGGCTGCTTCGATGCGCACTACCTCTTTTAAAATATCCAGACCAAGACAAACAGACATGTTAATGCACACAAATGTTTGCCTTGTTGTGGGTGGGTGGGTTCAATTCCCACACAGGACAAGCATTTGCGTATATAAACATGTCTGTTTAGCTTGACCTGTGTGAAAGGAAACCAAATAGCGACTCTGTGGGGTTGTGTTCCTGCGTGTGAGTGAGGTCACCAGTAAGCTCCTAAGAGCTGCTCTGTTAGCGGCTGAGGTGGCATCGCGCGAGTGATACTTAATGTATTGCAAGAGTTCACAGGCTACGGTAACCGCCTTACATCAGGTGGGCCACTAGCTTGCCTCCCAATATTGTATGAAAAAAGCCGGGCATGTAAAATCAATACGGTGTTCATAGCGCTGGAAACTAACATGTTTTTATAGTTATAGATACGTCGTACACGCTCTAGAATGGCAATACGGAAGTAAGGTAATTGCCCAAGTCGCAGTCAGTTGGCCACGCTCTCGCGTCGTACGTACTTCGCCACAAAGCATTAATGTCTTAAGATATATATTTATCTCTTTCTAACAACAGATATGCCGAATCATTTGTCTGTTTATTAGAGCAATGTGTCATAATAAATAACTGTACGTAGATATAGTAGTACTTGCGCCATTTTAAAATACAATAATGTCTTGTGTGTGTCTTGTCCTGGGTGTTTTAAGAGAAGTAGGGTGGATCAAAGTAGTCTGGGGAATTACTTTCTACCTCAGAGACAATCGCGGTGAAATACTCGTAACAACTCCTGATGGGTCGTGGTGTTCATACGTGTGAGTGAGGTCACCAGAAAGCTCCTAGGAGTTACTCTCTTAGCAGCAGAGATGGCATACACGCGTTCATAGGCTCCGGTAACTGTTTTACAGCAAGTGGGCTGTAAACTTGAATGCCTCCCGACGTTGTATAAAAAAAAGTAGGTAGTTGATCAGAATCCAATAGACGTACGAATTCAATACCTGACCGCTTTATTTGATCCATTTTTAGTTCGCATCGCTTATAATAGATATTGTTGATATTACTGTATTAAAGATGCACACGACATTCGACGAGCTCGGTGGCGCAGTCGTGAATGACGCGACTTAGACACCAACGCTTATGGGTTCGATTCCCACACAGTACAAACATTTGTGTGCTTGAACATGTCTCTTTGTCTTGGGCGGGATATTTTAAGTACGTCCACCTCACAGAAAACCGCGGCCAAATAACAACTCCCTAGAGGGTTGTTGTGTTCCTGCGTATGAGTGAGGTCACCAGTAAGCCCCTAAGGAGTTGCTCTGTTAGCAGCAGAGAAGGCATCGCACGACCAATACTTAATGTATTACAAGCGTTCATAAGCTACGGTAACCGCTTTACATCACGCGGACCGTATGCTTAAGTATGACTTACGACGTTGTATAAAAATATATATATATTAAATTGGTGATATGTTCAAATAGGGCCGAATCAAAAGCACCCAAAACCGAAGAGCATGCGTAAATAGGTTGAAGAGTATGAAACAAACGAGAGAGGTACGTTTGGATCGGTGAACCTGGCGTTCCATAGTCTCTGTCTACCGCAATGGGAGACAGGCGCGACGACATGTATGTATTCACACCTGAACTACAGTCGATTACCAACTTTCAAGGTGTGATATAAAAAGAAGTTCCAAGAATTCCGTTCGTCCATTCCGTAAATACACATAGGCGATCAAATATAAATGACTATGTACAGTTTTAGATTTAATAATATGTTGAAATAATAATTATATCTTGATTCATTTGACGTCATAGTAACATTAGGTTGACAGTGTATTTTACAGTAACTTAAAAATAACTTCATAATTATGACCGTCCGATATAAATAGTTATAATATATAAATGGACATCGACTTGAAATAGCTAATAAAGAGCTTTTGACATATTATTATGTTACAGCGAACGAGGCCGCCACATAAGTTAATAATACTAATATTATTCATATTAGGATTGCTAGCTTTTGCCCGCGGCTTCGCACGCGTAGATTTTGGAATTTCGTTAATTTTACTTACTTTTATTTTAGTTCTTATTTTCAAGTACAGTCAGCACTGAATAGTTAGAAGTAACAATTATCTTTATTTGTGTAGTAATGAAGATTTATCACGATCTGTTCAGTTTTCATTAACTATTTGATACTGACTGTATATACTCAAAGCACCTCTTTATACACAACATTGCCTATTTTAAAAACATAAAAGTTTCAAGTCGCTAACTTGAAAAAATATCTGTCTGGGTTGAAATTGAAAAAAATACTTTATTATCTCTCATATGCATTATAAAAGGAACCTCTTAATGAGTTTTTATTATTATATTTATATTACTGTTTTGTAAAAACTAGGACATTTTATAGTTTTGTTTTATTTACCTTTGCCTTATATTAAATATTATAACAACTTTATTCAACAAAAGATAACAATCTTAATAAATGTATAAGAGCAATAAATGATAATATTGAGTCCAAGTAGAAGTAATTTTTTTTATATATATATTTTTTTAATTTAATGAGTTCGTGTATCAGTCAGGAACATTTCTATTAATATAGATTAGCGTCTTGTCCAAATACACTTTCAACCCCCTTTTCACCCCCCTAAAAAATACTTTATTATCTCTGATATGCCAGTTCCACACTCATCAACCTCTTCGTGCATGCTCTTCAGTTTTGGGTGCTTTTGATTTGATCCTTTTTGAACACATCACCAATTTGATCTATGTTTTTTTTATATGCAACGTTGGAAGACTTACAAGCTTACGGTCCTCGTGATGTAAAGCGGTTACCGTAGCCTATGAACGCTTGTAATACATTAAGTATCACTCGCGCGATGACTTCTCTGCTGCTAATACAGCAACTCCTTAGGAGCGTACCTCACTCATACGCAGGAACACAATAACCCTCTAGGATGTTGTTATTTGGCTGCGGTTTTCTGTGAGATGGGCATACTTCCCCAGAAGGGCTGCTTTAATGGGCTCTACCTCTCTTAAAATATCTATGCAAAAAGTGGTTTCAGCTTCAATCTACTTTTAGCTGAACCACTTTTTTTGTATTCTGTAAGAGAGCATATGCACAAAGTTTTAAGTCACTAACTTCAAAAACTATTTCTACTCCATACAAAGTGTCCACCGCTTTTTCAGCCCCAAAGGGTGGAATTTTGAAAAACGTTGAAATCACTTTTTGTGATTCTAATAGAGAGTTCCTGTACAAAGTTTCAAGTCACTAACTTCAAAAAATATTTCTATACCATACAAAGCGTCAAAACTCTTTTCAGCCCGAAAGGGTGGAATTTTGAAAAACGCTGAAATTACTTTTTTTACGTCTTGACCGAGAGTACATTTACAATGTCTAAACAAGCTCACTATAAAAAAAATCTATTTCTTAACACTTCAACTTTTAATTCAAGAATTACTTTTGACCCCCATTAAACTCTTTAAGAGGTAGAATTTTCAAAAACGCTGAAATTACTTTTTAGATTTTAATAGAGAGTATCTGCACAAAGTTTCAAATCACTAACTTCAAAAACTATTTCTACTCCATACAAAGTGTCCACCCCAGCCCCAAAGGGTGGAATTGTGAAAAACGCTAAAATCACTTTTTTCCCATCTTGATTGAGATTATATATATTTACAAAGTCTAAAGTAGCTCACTTTAAAAAAATCTATTTCCTGACACTTCTACTTTTAACCCGGCGTCATGGGGGTGGATAATTGTTACACGGAATTAAATAATTAAAGAATTTATTTCAAACAACGAACACATTTATAATAACAATTGCGTTCGTAAACGACTACGATAGTATAAACGGAAGTGGGGGCTGGGTCATAATTACCCAAATAGGTAATGTAATATATTATTTGAATGTCTATTTAAGGAAATTAATATTATTTGTTACCAGCATTATTTTACTAAAGGTAATAAAACACCAAAAAATCATAAAGTATAAACTTTTAATCATAGGAACAAGGCTTTAAAAAAATACTCTCAAAAATCAACAAAATTGGCATCTAGCAAAATCTAAGTTAGTTATAATAATTATCTAAACATAAAAAAGTAATAAAACATTGAATTAAACAATTTTTAACGGAAATATCAGCATCCGCGGTCGCTGCAAAGCATTCGAAACGTCAGGTTAAACAAAATAAATAAAACACGCGATATTTCCGTTAAAAATTATTTAATTCAATGTGTAACAATCGCGAAAATCTAAGACAATACTAAGTAATAAAACCTTAATTAGAATCATCGTTATTAATACAATCGGCACAGAAAGGTACTATATGTTGAGGACAAATGTGTTTTTTTCTGTGTTGTTCAAATTACGGCACTTGTAGCTCCCAATGCAGCTACATTCCGATACAAGCTAAAGATCTGAGTCAAAATTAAAGTTACTTAAGTTGGTGTCTTGATCATCAATATTATTGTAAATACTCCTAATATATGTAATATATCTATTTCTTGAATATTTTTAGGGAGCTATTCAAAGTCTGCGTTTTGCATGCGATAGGCTGTTTTAACTAATAGTATGTTGTATGAATGTAAAATGTATGTACTATTGTTAAGTGGATATTGTTTTCTCAGAGTTTTGATATAAATGAACGTGTCACAAAAAGCTACTGGTAGGAATATTAGATAAGTAGACAAATAATTGAATATAATGAAAATAAATAAATCTAAATTTGTACAATCAATAAAATTGAGTTTTTTAACCAGATGAGTATATCCGCCAGTCACGAGGTCATGACGCTTGCATATTATCATGCACTTAAGAATCCGTTATAATTTAAATAATAGGCGAGTTCTCGTCTTTCCTCGCAAACACTTCCAACTAAATTTGTTAGATTTGGATTTTGCCTGGCTCCTCTTTTTGTCAGTTGCTCAGATACTCGTACTAATATTGGGCTGTTGTCATCCTTAATACTCAAATGTTTGGAGCAGAGTTTGTTTTTATGGTTAATGTTAAAGGCCTTGCATGCTTTCAATATTTCGGTTTTTAACAATGTAGAGATTTCAATAATAATTGATATGTTTATCTTACTCTGCCTTTTTCCTTATATCCTGTATATGTTTTTTATGTTGGAAGCTCCTATATCATATTATACTGTATTGGATAGAGTTTCTAGCATTTTTTTAAGTCTTCATTACTTTCTTATTGCAACTTAGGAACATTTTTAGTTTCTATGTTAGACTTTTGAATATGGCGTTTAATTTTGTATTTTAGTTCTTTATTTTGTTCTGTGAGGAACACGATAGAACATTCGGTGTTACGTTTTGTCTGATTGATTTCTAATAACATAGGCGTATTTTTAGCTCCTGTTCTTGCTTAAGTATAAGAGATTGATAATTTCAGTAATTTTTTCATTGAACTTTTTTTTCAGTTCAGAGGCATGGTCTTCCTCCATTTGCCACCACTAAATTCTTGTTTTCGGATTTATGTACAAACTTGTAATTATTACGTGCTCATTGTGAAGCACGACTCCACCCCTTAAAGGGTGACAAAAATTCCACCTCTTAGAGGATGTAATGGGGGGTAAAAGTATTTCTTGAATTAACCCGGCATCATGGGGGCTGGGCCAAAATTACTCGCACGTTTATAGTTTGCCTATAATTTTAAAACTATTCATGCAACTTGCCGTTCTTCCCATTGGCTAGAGTTATTGAGTCCCTCTACATGATTGTGCCGTGAAGTCAGCCTGTAGGCAGATTCTACTAAAAACTGCAACTGCACTGCAGCGCGGCGTGTGTCAAAATGCGTACATTTTGACGTTCCGTTAAGCGATCTGACAGCAGCGACGTTTTTAAGCAGACGCGATGCTATACGCTTTCCTGTATTTTTGTAAACCACTCTTTGAATCACTTTTTGAAAAACCTAATTTTACTGCTCTGCTGCATCTCTTCGAAAAGACTGATGTAATATACACCCGACGTGACCTGGTCCAGGGGATATCAATGGGACGATATACCTATGAACAGGTCACGGCAGGTATTGGGACTATTGCGAATACGTTGGAAAAAAATAAGCTATTGAAATGAGATCTGGAGGGAGATAGGCTATTAAAGAAAAGGGACGGTCGCCTACCATAACTATCATAATCTGACGTTACGTTTGGCAAGCGGTGCCTCGCCACTCACTGGATGGACTCCCGAAATGCCAGAGAAAGTCGGCCGGGGGCAACACCGGTGTGAGTAACTCGGCGTGTCGAGAGGTGTGCTGCGCTTTACCGAAGTTACTGGCGGCGTTATGCCATTTAACACTTCCACCCCTGGAGCATATCACCTCGGCGGCCAATGAAGGCAAGCCAGAGCTGAGAATCCTGCGGGCTTTTCTTGATTTTCCACTTGGACCAACGAAGACACGCCGGAGACGAAGGCCCTGATCGACTCTCTGCAGCACTCGGATACCCGTGATGTCGCTACGCACCAACTGCTCGCCATATGTGTTATTATTATATTCACACCGGAATTTAAACCGCGTACAGTCTGATATTAGGTCGGCTTTGTATCCACTGAGCTATAACTGTTCGTATACTAGTCCGTCACCAGGTGGGCCGTATGCTTGTATGCCTCCCGACTTTGTTTAGAAAAAAAGATATTATATTCGACTTTACTTTCTGCGTGTAAATACAATTAAAACGATTTATATAGCCAAGACTTTACTACCATGATCAAATTGGTCATGTTCTATCAGAAGGTGATGTCAGGAACCCCAGAAACCGGCGAGCGTGCATGAAAACAGCAAGAAGCGAGTGAGGTATGTAAGGATCGAGTCGCGTGGCGCTCGGCTCTCTGCCGTAAGGGATTTGGCGTGAAGTTATAGATATATAACCGGAATTGATCAGGGAGCGAATAGTTGTTAAATTGGTTGGTTTCTTGATTTTGCCGATAAATTACGACTGCAAAATGTTCGCTTTCGTTCACTTGATTACAATTTTTCATACAACGTCAGGAGGCGAAAAAGCGTACGGCCCACCTGATGTGTAGTGGTTACCGCAACCTAGATTAGATTAGATATTGTTTATTGCTTAAAACTGTGTACAAATGATGTTATATAAGAACAGAACAACAGTTGCCCATTTCGGACGTACAATAATTGATTGTAAGTAGTAATACTCATCATATAACAAAAATTAAACATTACGAATATGATAATTAAGTCCTTTCCAAGAAACATTCGTTTAAATTATAAAGCAATTGCACAATAATCATTATTAAATCTCTCTCATATTTTCTTAGCATCATGCATTAGTTTCATTAAAGTATTCATTTAAATTATAAAAAACATTTACATAGTAACCACTGTTTCAATACTTTTTTGAATGAGACACCATCTGCACATTTAATATGTCCTGGTAAATTATTATACGCCTTGATACCATAATAATACGCACTTTTGTCAAACATTTGACTTGATGACTGTACTGTGCACATATCATATTTGTATTGTGCTCTCAAGTTTTTTTTAGTTGTACTTTTTTTGGAAAAATGTTCAGTGTGTTCTTTAACAAATACACATATTTCTAATATATAAATACACGTCAAAGTCAAAAAATTAAAATCTTTAAATGTAGGTCGTAATGAGTCAAAGGAGAATGACCAAATGTGGGCCCACCTTGCGTCATACTCTAAAAAACCTTTTCCAAATTGATAATATTCATGATTTTTTTTCAGTCCTATTGGAACAGGGGTTTAAAAGTTAAATATTAAAAGTTATTTGCATTTCCGCTTGTGATTACAAATGGATGAAAGGACAGGTAAAACATCGAAACATGAATGAGTTTAGGGTTGCGATGATTATATAATCGATTATCGATTATAAAATATACTAAATAATTGTTTGTAATTAAGAATCTTAATAATTCATTGCTTATATGTATATGTATATGTATATATATATATATATATATGAATATGAAAAGCTTCTATTAATTTTAATAGCTAACCTTCATATATAAATGTTTGTAAACAATCATGAAGCATGAATAACACCACTACTCGAATTATTTCTTTAACAAAAGTTGTTAATGATAACATAATCGATTTAACATATATTATTCGGTTAAAGAAGCGAGTGAGGTATAAGGATCGAATTATGTGGCGCTTGGTTCTCTCAGCCTACCCCGCAAAGGATTTGGTGTGAAGTTATGGATAGACAGGAGTCCTGTTAGTGCCGTTAGTAGGAAGGCACAGACCTTTGTTTAAGCTCCGTTTATACTACGTCAAAGTGTTAGATTATTCGTAATTATTTAATCGATCGTTTTTTTACTTTTAATTTAGTAATAAGACGTAAGTATTACGTAGTTCTTAGAAGGTACTTTACGTCATTTCATCACAAACAAACAACTTGCATTATTATTGTATTTACGTGAGATCAAAAGGAAAAGGTAAAGGGATAACGGTATATTCCATTTTATTTCATGGTAGCACTGTATAGAAACAAAAACACAGTAGGAATTGAGATCTATGCCAGATATAGTGTAAAACTGCGTACTATTATTATGTTTTTGATGCGTACAAATAATTGTATATTTCAATGCCGATTGAATCTATTTTCTTAACCCAATGAAATCGATCTCCAATCGCATCCCTATAGATAGAGCGACGTGTCCATTGACAAGAGTTAAATCTTGAATCTAATCTATTCCATAATATATATTATTTTGTTTTGTTTCTGTACATGTGAAATTAATTGTGAAATCAACATGTGGAAATATTATAAGGATCCATTCATTGATCATACCAACAACTAGTAACTAGTACATTCTTTGAATGGTGCTCAGTCCGGTAAGTGTTACGTTATTTTTAAGTTCATACATATATTGGTAACTTGGTAACCTTTTATTAAGTATATTAATAAAAGTATAGACCCCTCCTAAACAAGAATTGTGGAAGCACTTTAGATTAAGTAACACCGTAAAAGGGGAGGGGGTGAGGGGGAGGGGAGAGGAACCCCCAGAGGAGGGAACTATAACACGGAAACGCATAGTTTTAAAGTTATTAACATTCTAATTTTTTGAGGCTATGTCACCTACAATCTTTCAAATTCGAACAATAACTTTGAATAATCATTTGCCAACTTTTCGTATAATTTTGTTTTATTTCCCAACCTCACAGTTGCCAACTGTATGTTTGGTCTACTTTTTATAATGACACTTTTCAAAATGGCAAAGATTCGCCTCTGGCACTTCGCCGGCCGCTGCCGCGGCACAATAATCATCTTAACAATAATTCTACCAAATGAAACAAAATGGCGGACGAGCGATATTGACTTGACAAATACGATGTTTATTTCCATTTCACTGTTTATTCTTGTATTTTCAGTTACAAATGCACTTGACATCTACATTGTTACGTTGCTAATGCTTATAATGAAACGTTTTGATAATTTATATCAACATGGCGATTTTATTACGATTCTTTGAAAAAACATTGTAAATTTCAATAAATTCTAGCGTAAAAACTATGCATCTCCGTGCCTTAAAATTTTAGTGATTTAATCTTCTTTAGTAAAGCTATTCATAAAAAAAATATGGTGCTGATATCAGGTGTTACTTAATCTAAAGCTGAGCCAGAATTGTGAACACATATCTACACTCACCCATATTAGAAGCTGTGCCATTGATTGTTTATAAAATACGGCGGTATATTATGTTATAATAACTGGAATAGTAAGACTGTACATGACTTATATTTTTAGATTATTGTGTTTATCAATTAAACAACAATTTTTAATTGTTACAGATCACAGACGGTATCGTCTCCTGCCGGGAATTATATAGCTAGAGGAAATTAACTGGAAATTCATCGAGGCTGTACCTAAAGTTCCAACACCTCCAGTGAAAAATATCACATGTATATGTCAAGCTGCAAGATCTATAATTGCACGGATTTCATTAGCCATGTATCTGTGGTGGCGAGAAACTGAATGTTTAATGGTCCCAAAAACCATTAGAGATATATTATTAATGTACAACATATTATATGTACCTAGCTGTGCTAGAATATGCTGTCATCAGTTAGGCAATGGAAATTAGCATGGATTGACATTAAACATATGCATTATGTGCCCTTGGGATAGCAGTTTTTACTTTGGAGAACATATTCCTAATGAACTGTATGCTGTGCAGATTAATTCAAAAGTAGAAAATGCTCCCCGTATATTAGGACAAAATTATTATCAGAGCACATATAAAGTGGAGGCACATCAGTTCAACAACATTTGTTTAAATGTCTAGAGAGGTATTGGTCGGCTACTGCTGCAACTGCTTTGTAGGAAAATTGCAATTAAAAGTATTACTAATTATGAAATGCTTGCACATAATTTTGGTAATTTGGTATTTTAGTTAGGGTAGATTAAATGATGTACAGGCTCCTACTCCATTTTAAGATTTTTATTTAATGTATTTATCGACAATGGAAATTCTAATAAACAATTAAAAAAAGTTTTTTTTTTATATATAAGAATGTAATAAAATATAACTCAAAAAGTGTCAATATACTAGGTGTTGTTCTTATTTATATCCAATGAATATTATGTGATTAAGAACAATGTAAGTAATTATATGAGCATACAATCCGCCTGATGTTAAATAGTGACCATAGCCTGCCAATGCTTACAACTAAGTAATGTAAGTCGCACATTGCCACCCTGACTGCCAATGTAGATGTTATATGTTAGCCACACTCACCCGTGAGAACAACAGTTCTCCAAAGAATCTTTTGTTGTGTTCTTCCCCAGTCAAGCTATCGTCCCATCAGTATCGTGGAGTGCACAATGTGCAGGTAAGATTTGTTTTAGGCAAAGGTGATGTTGAGCTACTTCACCCCAAACGAAATGTATAATAGATGTATATGAACATAAAAGGTTGAAATTAAATATCTACTTCTTATCCTGTGGTTTAATTTGAAGATGCATTTTACGTAGGTGTACAGTGCGATTGATCTATGCACATAGCATCGTATTTACAATCCATATAATCCTTACTAATTACCTTACCAAGCCTTTTGGATGCGGTAGTACTTGCTAGTAACTACTATTCTATGGGGCTATCTTTCAGATCTAATGTTTGGTTATTCCTTCAACCTTTTTAAACAGACCTACAACAAATGTAGGTCGTGTGGTCATATATGACCGCGAAATGTATGGGAAAAGGTATATAACGGGTTCTGAAGGCTTACAAAGGCTAGGATATATAAAAAAACTATCGATGAAATATAACTTGCCCTCTGTATAGGTAACTTGTAGTTTTACACTCGCAAAACATAACCTCAAAATGCCTAATTTGATTTGAAAACACTCGATAACCCCTATTCACATTTAAATAATATTTCTTTTGAGTCATTTACAATATATTTGCTTTGTTTTGCCGATGGTTTGGTCAAGACGCATGACTGACGCAAGTGGGCCGAACTCCCATACAAGTTTGGTCATTCTCCTTTATCAATTTTATATATAATTAGAAGACATTTTTTGTATAATAGGAATGTGGACTGAACATTTACGGAGTTACCCCACAGTATCACATCATAAGTTAGCGGAGGATAAATATGTCCATAATAAGCAGTTTTAGCTACATCCATTGAGGCTATATTAGATAAGATTGAGATAGCGTAACAGCTGCGGAATTTTTTTCGCTCACGCTTTGCCACCCCTGCTGCTAACACAGCAACTACTTGAGAGCATATTGGCAACCTACTTCCTCAATCAGGTTGCATTGATGTATCCTACCTCTCTTTTACTAGAGCCTTCTTTTTTTACAACATCTGGGTGCAACAGACATACGGCCACGAAGTTCATAACCAATGGAGATCCAATGAGAACGATATTACATAGTAACTCAATTCACCCCTATAAGGTCGAGGGATAATGGCGAGAATTCTCCCGTTGGTCAGTAGGCTCGACTCCCTTAGATATTAGACGCTAAAACGCTACGTTTTTACACGGAGTATCTTCATTCGCAGAAGTGTTTTATTAGTTTGTGTGGGCCTAGCATACAAGTTATCACGCGCCCATCGCATCGCTCGTGCTGCCATCTACATGCCAAGTCAAGCTCCGCATACTTTTAAACGTTTGACGACCCCGGTGGTGAAGCGGTTAACAATGTCACTTTAACACCAACGCTCCTGGGTTCGATTTCCATACGGGACAAACATTTGTGTGCATGAAAATGTTTGTCTTGGTCTGGATTTTTTAGTGAGACAGTGCGCCCCAAAAAATCCACACAATTGTGTGGATTGGAGGCGTAGGTGCCAAAACAGTGTTACTAATTCCACCACCAAGCTCAAACACAAAAATCATTATTTACTTAACATCATATTTATTTATTAAAAAGAATAATCTTATATAGCATATATTTTATTCGTAAATAATAAAGCTTTCAGTGCTTTTGCGATAAATATTCAACAACTTATCATTTGTCGTCATTTAATTTAAAGGACATATCATTATTTCTATATCTAATAGCATTTTTCATACTTCATACAATAATTTTATGATTTTTCTTTATGAAAAAAAAAAAATGAAAAAATTAAATACATTAAATCATTTTGCATTACAGAAACAATAAGTACACATATATGTTCATTGCTGGTGCGATTTTCCGTTAATAAAGTTATTGTCGGCGTACATTGCTGCCTGTCGCTGTAAAGCTAGTGCTCTAGGCTTCTTGATGTACTCCTTGATATAGAAATCAACAAAGAGCACCAACATAAACAGATTCTGGGGTAGGAATACAGCGGCTGACCATCGAGGATAATCGCAGTCAGTTTTAAAGACTAGAGCGGCCATGTGAACGACACATAAGAAGAATTGAAGCTGAAATATGAACAAATAATTAGTTTATAATCTAATCTAATTATCAAAAAGAAGCTGCACTATTATTGTACAAACATCTTTAATAAAAGTTAATGGTATGCATTTTAACACGCAAAATTTATAAAATGCAATTTTTGCTCAGTTGACATGTTCCACATCTGTTCACGATGCAAACAAATTTGTAGTATGTAGTATCAAACTGTGTCAATAGATGGCGTTAGCGTCACATTGCATCTCACTATGGTTGCGTCGTTTATATTATTTTTAATTTAATTTTTAATTTAGTACCAATATATGCGTCACCCCGTTCCCCTCGGGTGATCGCTTCAGATGAAGCCTTTATAGCCTTCCCGGCTAAACGCAGTCCCAGGGGGTATTTTAGTCGGTGGAAATCCGACATAAACAGTCGTTCGCACGAAATGGTATTTTTAAAAGATTTCACCTCCTCCCTCCCTTTTTCCGGAGGGTGCCCCTCACGGAAGAATGACCAATGCACACCCGGGTGTGGGGTGGTCCTTCTTTTGTGGGTCTTCAAATTTCTTGGGCGAAAATAATAATAAAAAAAAAAAGTACCAATATACCACCGTAGATAAGAATACAGTTTGGTTTCATTACCAACCCTAGTATTCACATACAGTACAATATACCATTGAGGTAATAATCAACCCTTACTCATCCCACTGCAGGGATGCGGGTCTCCCTTCAACCGAAGGATTTTAGAACATACTCCACCACGATTCTCAAATGCGGATTGGCGGAAACACTTGTTAATGGATACCTACACTTCACAAAGAAGATACTCTCCAAGTTATTCGTGTCTAGGACCAGAGGTTTAGGCGATGCGTTTATATATCAATCAGTCAGGACTTTGAATTTTATACGTCAGAAGGCATAGGAGCGTATATGAAAATAGATATGAACAGAAGCAAGAACCGCGTATCGTGGCGCCCAGTTCTGTCTATCACCTCACAAGGAAATTGGCCTGAACATATGGATAGATTTCAGTCACTTACAATTTGCAGTTGTGTAATGTATTTCTTCCACCAGACATTCCCTTTGAGACTTGGTTTGATGACCGTAACGAGGTAATATGCGTACATTATAATATGAACGAAACAATTTATAACGCCTATTAAAGTGCCATGCCCACCTGAAAACATGAGAAAAATCTATTAAACTTTCAAATTCGAATGTTAGTACCTTTAATAGTAAAATTAATATACGCAACATATTGTCAATAATATAAGAATCATAATTAGAAATACAACTCCGTGATTTTAAACTTTCACGGTTGTTTACACTTATGTAGATGCAGGATTTACCGCGATTTGTTTTTATATACATTATCGGTCATCCCGTGAGCATGGCGTCTGCAACGTCGCCGAAATATCGGGGAAACATAAAAACAAATCGCGGTAACTCCCGTACCTGCATTAATACAACTGCAAACTATAATTACCTAAACTTAATCATTAAATGGTTAATAGTTGTATTTCGAAATCTATACTATTATTATAAAGAGGAAAGATTTGTATGTATGTTGTGAATAAACTCAAAATCTACTGGGCCGATTTCAAAAATTCTTTCACTATTAGAATGCTACAATATAAATGATTAACATAGGCTACAAAATGTTTTGAAAATAGTTAGGGATCCGTATGAAAACTTCGATAATATGTGAAAAAGATACCAAAAAATCCTTATACCGCGTACGCTGCTGAAACTATTGACAATAGAGCAAAGTAATGTAGTACAGTTTTATAGAGGACATCAATATCTACAAAAAAGTCCGTGATACCATATGTCTAACTATTACAGTTACGTCATAACTACTTTTTCATATTAAAATATGCTATACTTAAAGTAATTTGTCTGAAAAAAAAGCTACTTAAGAAAAACTATTTAAAACCTCTCTAAAGATACATTTACTCTTCGTTTATCCCAAAATGTTTAAAAAATAAATGTCCACCCGTGCGAAGCCGGGGCGGGCCGCTAGTATATGATAATCTGATCAGCGTCTCACAACTTCTTAACAAAAAATTTTGCGCAGTACACAAACTTTTTATAAAAACATCCTGGGTGTTCCCTTTTACATATATCAGGAACAATACTATTTACCGTAAGTTATGAATGCTTGGAATACAGAAAGTCTCGCTCGCGCTTTGTCACCCACGACGATGTTACAGCGACTCCTCCGTATTTCCTTAATGGAATATTAATGTATAAAAAAATATCATGACAATAAAATCGAGATAAAATTATATAATAATATTATTTCGACATTACAAGTTAGCTTAAAAATTAATGACATCGCCAATAAAAGAGTTTGTTGATATTCGAGAAGGCAACTACTTACTAAATCACATTTTCTTTACAAACCGTCTTCGATTTTAAAACAGTTATACGAGTATAGGCAGAAAAGAATAAAATCGTTATACTATGTAACGTTTGATACCATTTGATACCCATATTAAGGGAGTTGAAAAGAAAATACAATTCACGGTCTTGGAAAAGCGGACATTTTAAATTTAGTGTTATTCCACATATTTTATCGTATCTTACTTCACTAAGTGCAGCCCGCCACTTCGTCCGCGCGTATCCCAGTATCCTGTGGGAATCACTTATTGCTTGTAGAGCCGTATCGCGATGTTGAATGTTAACCCCCCTCCCCCCCGAGAATTGAACTGTCAAACGCATTTTTTTTAATCCTACAGGAATTTCAAACAAACCAATAGTTCCTTAGCTTTATTATATTAGTATAGATAAGCCCTGTGACACTATATATATAGGTATGATAAAAATACATCCTCCGCCATCTTAAGGCGGTGACCATTTTGAAAATATTTTTGAACAATGAATATTATTGAGTATTGCTTATTGTATTGCCACCTGAACTAAAACTGTGCGCAAAAATTCAACTAAATCAGGTACTGAGGTGAAGTTAAAAAAAAGCGTGTAAATATATTTTGTTATAATGTAAAATATTCTTTACCAGGAAAATATGTGACGGCGCCCCATATAAGCATCACCATGCCGGTGTGGTGGTAGACGTGTAGAAACGAAACCTGATTGAATTTCTTGCGAAGAACGAAAAATACCTGGAAATTAAAAATACATCCATATCTATAATATACAGATGAATATATAACACTTCGACACCTGCACGGAAAAACATCGTAACTCATTTTTCGTAACTTTAGAGAGCGTTCAAAAAATCTTATTAAGCTCTGTTAAGCCTTATGCCTAATAGAGCATTTTTTTTATACTACACCGGAAAGCATACAAACATACTGCCCACCTGATATAAAGCGGGTACCGTAGGCTATTAACGCTTGCGATATATTAAGTATCACTCGCGCGATGCCTCCTCTGCTAATTACACAGCAACTCCTTGGGAGCTTACTGGTGACCTCACTCACGCGCAGGAACACAACAACCCACTAGGGAGTTGTTATTTGACTGCGGTTTTCTGTGAGGTGGAGATACTTCTCCAGACGGGCTGCTTTGATGCGCCCTACCTCTGTTAAAACATCCAGACCAAAACAAACAGACATGTTCATGCACACAAATGTTTGCCATGTGTGGGAATCGAACCCATGAGCGTTGTTGTCAAAGTCGCGTCATTCACGACTGAGCCACCGAGCTCGTCAAAAGTCTTAGTGACAAGTTAGTTTTTGTTTAGAGAACTTAGAAACATGTTAAAAAGCCGTCAAGTGCGAACTCGACTCACGCTCATAGGATTCAGTAAAAAAATGGGTGCGTGTACTTATGTACGCGCGTGAGAAGTTATACTTCTCTGGCATCATTAAATAAATATTTAACATTAATAACTTAATAATATTTAGTATTAATTATATTAAATAATAATATTTTATTTTTTGTTTATGGAATGTATTACATACAAGTCAAATGTAAAGTACAAATGTTATACATTTTTAACTAGAGCGCCATCTACCTGTAATACCGTGAAACATTTAGCAGCTTCAACCTGTATTTTTGTGTTCGAGTGCCACGCATTCACTCTCGCTCTGTCTCTTTCTATTCCCCCTCCTTTTTGGACGTCGCATTAGAAATATAACTTCAAAAAATATTTTCGCAAATTATTGTCGCAATTTTTTTTTTTTTGTGATAGAACTACAAATTTACGGTTTTCAGATTTTTCCTTTATTTATACTACATGACATTTCTTCTTACCAAATTTCCCGATTCTAGGTCCACGGGAAGTACCCTATAGGTTTTAATTCCCTTACGAGTGTCAAGATATGCGCATAAACGAGGCATAGACAGCAGCTTTGGATTGGGTTGACTTAGAAGTTTGATTTTTTCACTTCTCAAAGGTATTACAGACCCGAGTATTTGTTATTAATTTCAGCTTGATAGCTCCACCCCTTCCTGAGAAAAAGGGTCTTGACAGAAAATTGAGTCTGGGAAAGTACGCTCCACCTCATAGAAAACCGCAGCTAAATAACAACTCCTAGAGGGTTGTTGTGTTCCTGCGTGTGAGTGAGGTCACCAGTATGCTCCTAAAGAGACGCTATGTAATCAGAAGAGGAGGCATCGCGCCAGTGATCCTACTAATATTATAAATGCGAAAGTTTGTATGTATGGATGGATGTTTGTTGCTCTTTCACGCTTAAACGGCTGAACGGATTTGAATGAACTTTGGCACGTAGATAGATTATGATCTGGATTAACCCATAGGCTACGTTATTTGACTCCACGGGGGCGGAGCCGCGGTCAGTAGCTAGTATTTAATATATTACAAACCTTAATAGGACTATTGTAACTGCTTTACGTCAGGTGAGCCGTACGTTTGTATGCCTCCCGACGTAGTATAAATAAAAACCTAAGAAAAGTTTGGTTCCCTCTGGGTTGTGAAGGTGTGATTGCAGCCACTCCTCCTCAAAATGAGGCTTCTGCTTAGGGTGGACTCATTTCCAAATCCATTGGCAGAGTTCGCTAGATTTGGCGAACATACTTATGCGCTATGCGAGTGTTGTCATACATCCACAAGCCAAAGATCTTTCTTAGATTAGGTCACACGTCTTTCTTGGACGCGCGGGTTTCCTCACGATGTTTTCCTTCGCTGTCGAACAAGTGATAATTACAAACATGTACATAAATTCGAAAACACCAATTTAGTGGTATACGCCAGTATTCGAACCGAGTTCCAGTTAGTCAAAAAGCCGTTTTCTTTTCCACTGGCACCAGCTTATTGACGGCAACGAAGAATAAGAGCATGGGGAAACCTAACCTAAGAAAGGTTTGGTTTTCCCTCTATGTTATAGAGGTTTGATGACAGTCGCTCTATATTAAAATCCGTATCTTCGCCAAATTCTGAGATTTATGTAACGGACCCCATCTATCCTATACAATAATGTAAAAGGAAACGGAATAACGTCAGGAAGATACAACACTTACCGTATCCAGTAGATCTATAACTTTTATTATCAGATACAGATAGACGAATTTGGCTACCCTTATAGCTGATTGAGTGTTGCTAAAGTCCACCGGTTCACATATCCATTGATAGTCCCACAGCCAAGCATACCATAACGACTGTAAATTGAAGAGATCATTATTTATAGCAAGCCGATTATGCAGATTCAGATAGGATTACTTCTGACAACTGCGGTTTTCAAGCGCGATGCAATCTTGCGTGTACTGCTAGACTAAGTAATAAGACTAAGTAACAACTTGAAACAGCATTTTTTATGTATCTGTTCGTAATGTATTATTAGTGTGTAAGGAATTCGCTTCACATCAAAAGTACTAAACAGATATTGATGAAATTTTTCACAATGATCTCAAGTCAATATTTATGTACCTAACTTTTCATTTTGAAAATGTTTAAGGTTTCTCCAATAAAAAAAAAGCGCCCGGTACTATAAGGCAGATTTAACTTCTTGAAATAATAAATTATGTAATTCACTTTTTGAAAATGTTTACGAACGCAGTTAAATAGTGAATGACAATCTGCATTTAAAATAGGAAATCCCGTCCTATGGGCTGATATTCTTGTAACGTGTGCAAGATAAGTACATAGTTTGACTTACGCAAAAGAATAAATACATGCAAACGACGACTTGTAAAGCATTATACACTATCATTATTCTATCGAGGTTGAATGGCTGACGATTTTTCATGAACTCTGGACCCCATTTTAATACAAACATTAAGTACAATCCAAGTAGCGTCAATCCTTCGTACGGTTTAGCTACTAAAGGCCATGATTTTGTTCTAGGATCTGGAAAGAAAATTTATACAGGATTTTTAAATAAATTTTAAACACAATCTTCCACAATTGCAGCCCCGCCATTCTTGACAGATTTTGATCTGCGAACTCTTAGGTTAACTTTCAATTTCTGCCGAGATTATTTCAACAGAGATAATATTACTAACAAACAAGGGTTTGGACATTAAAGAGAAAAATGATGATGATTACAAGTGGGCACCGGCTGCAACTCCTAGCTATATACACGATGAAATATCATTACACGGTATTGTTATAACAAACTCGGTAAGTTGTCGTTCAAATTACACATTCTGAAATGCTGTGTGACTCCAAAAGATTACATATACGAGTAGTAAATTCATTCATTCTCTTTTTTACCATTTTGATATGTGATTATAGTAAAATTGCATACGTTCACGAAGAAAAGTTAAGAGGAAGAGAGGCTGACGAAAACTTCTAGAATTTGCCTAGAAGTTGTTGGTCAGCCTCTCTTCCAAACTCTTTTGGGGAGAGGTAAAGAAGTCTGGGGGTGGTTCGTCGGCATTCAGAATGGACAAGATAAAGCCTAAAGCTGGTGTCATTCTTGCTAACACTCAGGATGTGTTAGAACAGTGGAGTGATGTTTTGAATGTATATATGTATATAATTGGTCGTATTTTATCAGAAGGTGATGTCAGGAGCCTTGGGAACTGGCGAGTGTGCATGAAAAGAGTTATGAATGTTAAAGAAGCGAGTGAAGCGTGTAAAGACCGCCTCTTATGTCGCACGGTTCTCTCTGCCTACCCCGTAAGGGACCTGGCGTCAAGATATACATACATACATGTATGAATATGCCTCGGACGAGATACTTAGAGTGGTCTGATGCTTATTCTACATTGACGGCATCCGATAAAGGTATGGTTCAAATGATGGACACAAAGCTTGGAAAATGGAAAATCGGTGAGAATTGATACGATCACAGCTGAGATGATCAAACTAAGTGGTCCTTACATCCGGGACGCCTTTAGGTACTTAATCAAACTATGCTGGAGAACTGCTAGGGTTCTAATGGACTGGAGACGCCAGTTTTTGTTACCTTGGTATAAAAGAAATTGATCAGCTTAGCAGCAAAAGTATAATATATACATTATATAGGATAATTGAAAGGAGAATGAGGATGAAATTCTATGGAGTGCTGTGGGAGGAGCAGGGAGGATTTTTGGAGAAGGGGTACGTACGGATCAAGTTTTCTCGCTCCGCAATATCATGGCGAAGCATATGGCCATAGACTGAGGGTATTCCGCGGTTTTGTGGACCTTGCGAAAGCTTTTTATAGGGATGTACGAAAGGAACTGTGGGACATATTGCCGAGCTCCGCGCTGTGCAGTATACTTAAAGAATTGTTCAGCATGTGTGCGGATATATGGCAGCATGTTACCCTGGTTTGATGCAAAATTCGTGTCAAATAGAGTTGCATGCTGTCAGCTAGGCTGTTTATATAGTATCTCGATAATTGTCTCCACAGAATAAGGTTCATACATCTTTATGTAGACAATGCCGTGTGCGCGATCGAGCATAGCGCTAAGTTCCTCCAACAATTTTGCGTGTGAGTAATGTTTTCGCTATTGATGTTTATACCTTGTCCTTCCCAGTTCAAGAGATTGAAGACATCTTCCAATGCTGCGGTGAAGAGTTTCGGGGATATAACATCGCCCTGTCTTACATCTTTTTGGACTTGGATCGGTTTCGTACTCTGGTCCTATACTCGGATACACATCGCTGCCTTGCTGTATAAGCACTCTTCGATATACCGATAGTCAATTCGGCATCACTAGAGAGAGACTGAAGCACCGCCTATGTCTCAACGGAATTAAATATCTTTTCGTAGTCCACATACGCCATACATAGGGGCAGATTATACTCCTCAATCTGGCGGATAGTGTGTATATTATCCACGGTGTTAGAGCCTTTTCGGAATCTGACTTTTTCGGGAGGCTGGAATTCATCAAATCAAGATGGTTTGCGACGACTCTCGAAAGTAGTACATAAACGCAACTCAGCATAGCGATATAGTTCTTCAAAAGAGTTTTATCCCCCTTTTTAAAGATTAATATGCCCTGGCTTTTGCTGCACGCTTCCGGTATTTCACCGAAGTGTGTGACGAAATTGAATAGCCTCTAAAGGACTACAAGTATCGGTTTTTCGCCCGCTTTCAGAACCTCTGCCGTAATTCCGTCCTCACCCGGTGCTTTCCCATTTTTAAGCTGTTTGAGAACCATACAAATATCGTACAGACTGATGTCCGGGATATCTTCGGTACAGAGTCGGGTCAGTTTAGCTCTTGGGTCGTTACTAGTATTGTTGCCCGGTTGTAATGACAATGTGTACAGCTGTACCTAGAACTTCTACTCTGAATGTTAGTCTTCATAGAAATAATGAAGCCAGTGTTGGTCTTGCTTTGTAAGTGTGACTTTACCCAACAGATTTCCTCCAGAAATGAAGGCTGCTATAATTTTCTCGCCTCCCTTAGCGTCTTCGTAACTCCCAAATGTATACACCTATTTTCAGTACAGTTCCTTTTTGAATTGAAAGGTGACTAAACGAATTTTAGTTATGTTTACTGAATATGTCTACAATGATTCCTGAGATATGAAGGAAATAATTTGAGAGTTTTTATATGTATAAAATTAGCAATGGAAAGTTTACTTATTGCAATAATGAGAATGTACTTGAGAAAGTATTTGCCTTTAAATATTTCATTTGATTTAGTGAGGTTCATAAAGAACTCAGAATTATAGACAGAGACTAGCGATAACGAAAAACTACACCATGTGTTGAGTTTAAAATTTAAGACCGTAGTTTCTATAATTACGTGCTTACCTTAGAATTGTACCTAGACTTGCTTCTATTCATGTATCGGCAGTATGAAACGTCGTGTAAACGCTGCTTACTGCTTGTAATGATGAAACATGAAGTTACTATGCAATAAAATGAATAACCGAACATCGAACGTAGTCTACTATTTCATGCTTTCGTGGCGTTGGTGGGCAGTAGCTGTATTGTTTATTTATTGCAATCAATGACGCAACGTTTTTGTAATGTTTAAAATGGCAATTTATTTAGTTTGTACTCCTGGTATGAAAATCTTATGAAGAAAATAAAGGATATGTACACAGTTAAGACATTGTCTAGTGTAGGAAATCTAAGCCTAATAGAAATATGGAAACAGTCAATATTATTTAGATTGCGAAACATTTTTTTTTTATACCACTGAGGTGGCAATCAAGCATACGGCCTGCCTGATGTTAAACAGTCACCGTAGCCTATGGACATTTGCAACACCAGGGGCGTCACTCATGCGCTGCTGACCCTCTAAAAACCTGTTCGCACATTTCGGCTTCCGCGGCTGGGAGCTCATTCCACAGCTTGAGAGTTCTCGGAAGAAAACTTCTCTGGAACCGCACAGTACGCGACCATTGCGTTTCTAGTGTGTGAGGGTGAACTCCCCGCCGTCGTCGAGTGGTGCGGTTATAAAAAGTAACTGTCGGCATCATTTCGAACAACTCTTCAGAACACAACCTGTTGTACAATCGGTAGAACACACAAAGGGAGGCAAAGTCTCTCCTTAAACTTAAGAGTTCAATACCGTGTATAAGCTTAGGATTGTCGACAATTCTCACAGCTCGTCTCTGAATCGAATCACTCGGTCTAAGCTGGTATCCAGGTGCTCCCGCCCAAAGGTGATTGCAGTACTCCAAGTGCGGTCTGACTTGAGACTTATATAGTATTAGTCTTTGCCCCGCACTGAAGTACTGCATAGCCCTGTTGAGCACACCAAGTTTTTTCGACACCAGCTTGACCTTCTCCTCCAGGTGATTTCGATATTGCACATCACTGGAGATCTCGACGCCAAGTATCCTAATACTTTTGGTGACGGTAAGAGTTGTGTTCTGGAATTTAGGAACCACAGCAAATGGAGTTTTCTTAGCGGTGAACGCGCAAACTTGTGTCTTCTTGGGGTTGAATTCAACCAAGTTAAGCCGCCCCCAGTCAGATACTTTAGCCAGAGTACCATCCATTTCAGACACAAGTTTGTCGCGGCTTTAATCCACAAGGGAACGAGGGATGTTTCCACGGCCTGTATAATAAGTGTCCCCGGTGCTGTCGTCCGCATAACAACGAATGCCATCAATTGACAACATATCATTGATATGCAGCAGAAACAGCGTCGGAGACAGTACAGAACCCTGAGGGACGCCAGCATTGATATCCATACTATAGGAGCATCCACCGTTGACGGTGGATGCTCCGATGGAGCCGTGGTTGACCACGGCTTTTATGCATCTGTTGGATAAAAAGCTGGCGACCTATTTGCACAAACCCTCGGGCAGCCCGTATGATGGTAACTTCGATAGAAGACTCCGGTACCAGACCCGATCGAACGCCTTCGCCATATCTAGGCTGACAGCTAATGCCTCACCTTGACTCTCTATCGCCAAAGCCCAGCGATGTGTAAGATACACTAGAAGATCACCAGTTGAGCGACAATGGCGAAAACCGTATTGAGGGTCGCTAATCAAGTCGTGATCCTCTAGGTATCCTAGGAGTTGTGTATTTATCACACACTCCATCACCTTGGAGAGAAGGGAGATTATGGCGATAGGCCTGTAATTCGATGGGTCTGATCTATCGCCCTTTTTGGGTACCGGGTGCACATTTGCGGTCTTCCATGAAGACGGGACTTGCCCAGTGGAGTAGGAAAGCACGAAAAAGCGCGTTAGTACAGAACACAACTCAGGAGCACACAGCTTCAGCACCACTGCTGGTATACCATCCGGCCCACTCGATTTATGAATGTCGAGAGAGAGTAAGGCCCGCCGGACATCTCGCTGGGTAATGGAGATTTCCGGCATTGAGCTACCGCACCACGGGATAGTAGATGGCACTGCTCCCCCGTCATTCATATTCGAGTTAGACGCAAAGAGATTACCAAGTAAATCGGCTTTCTCCTTAGCGCTATGGGCCAAACTGCCATCCGGTTTTTGCAGTGGTGGCATGGACGGTTGACAAAAATTTCCCTCGGCAACTTTAGCGAGCGACCAGAAAGCACGGCTCCCGGAGGGAAAGCTCCCAAGTCGCTCGCCAACTCTGCCGACGAAATCGAATTTTGCTCTAGCAACCACCCTTTTACTAGACCTCGAGGCTGCATTCAGTTTGCACTTCAAAACAGAGACTCTAGGATCCCCATTAGCATGCACCGTAGTCCAAGCATTGTAAGCAGCCTGCTTAACAAGAATGGCTTCCTTACAACGCCGATTAAACCACGGCTGCTTTTGAGCTCCCGCAGTATATACAAGGCGATTGGGAATTAAGCATTCCATGCCATCCAATATCGCCGCAGCCACTGCGGTTGCGCAGGAATCAATGTCGTCTGATTCGAAGCACAGCTGCCTCCACGGGTACGATGCGTAGAATTCACGCAATCCACCCCAGTCTGCTGACTTATAGTGCCATACAGCTTTCTGAAAACTAGACTAGATTTTGGGGCTTCATATGAGATATGGGTTCAGAGACATCAGTAGAGCCCCCCACATAAATAAATAAATAAAATAAGCTGGGCTCCACCGCATATGCTATTAGGAGAATTAGACAACGGATATAACTACTGCACGCTTAGGCTTTTTCAGCTACTTTCACAGCATTATGTCGCATGGTATACTATTGTGGGGAAAAGCGGCTGATATTGAAACTAATATTAATATTGTGCTTGTTGTATAGGTATATATGAGCTCCAGAGAATCACTTAGAAAACTATTCAAAGAAATAAATATCCTCACGGTAATCGTATAATTATGATATCATAATGTATGCTCGTAAAAATATAAAGTTGTTTGCAAAATTTTGTTATCGATAGATGGATAGAGATATATAGAGATCTTTTGTTGTAAATTACCTGAAACAGTTCTGTTCTTGCCTGAAAATATGTTCAAAAGGCACATCAAAAACACTATGAATATTTGACTTACATGTCTGGAAATAATTCATCACATTTATTAATATATCTTTAATTGTACCACTTGACATGTTTATATATACACAGACTTAAATTTATTGTAATTAAAATTGACGATTTGAAAGAAAGACTTGTGTTGGCAAGTTTCCTTTGGCATTTCTTCTTCACCAATGGGCATTATCGATATGCTGGTAGATTAAAAAAGAGAAATTAAAACAATAAAAATTAAGAAGATCTGATTTAAAGAATGTGAGACATGTCTAAGTGTCATGAAGGCATAATGGCAAATACACAATGAAAAATTTTGGCTTCTGTATGTTCTCGTTATTGCCCGGGGTAATATTCATCTTAATTTTCTGAACTAAGGCAGAGGTTTAAACGGAATAAATGATAGACATACAAGTAAAAACTTTCGCACTTATCATTAGTATTTACAACAAATGACGTCTCTAATTAAAAAACTTTCACCACAATGTATAACGTGTGACATGTTGAAAGAAACAATAAAATGGTCAAGGCATCTGACTAAATAACAAAAAGGTTAGAATTAAACCGTTAATGTATGCGCATGTCTACAAAAGAATTGATAATTAAATTCCTGTAATTATATACAGACGACAATGTTGTACTTAATGATATGGCACCTTTATAATTATATATGAAAGGAATAAAAATAAAATATTTTATTCTCACACTTTCGCACGCATGAGGTAGCAGAATTCAACTTATTGTAAATTTCGAATCAGTCTTTTTTTTGGTAAACCTTACCATTTCCGTTCGATTAGCAAACAAGACTCCGTCAAAAGAAAGTTATAATATGTATACCAGATACTTGAAAATTAAATGAAAATATATAACAACACTATTAAATTTAATTCCAAGTGTAAATAAATTAAGGTAAATAATAGCATTTTACCTAAGGGCAAGTTGTTAAGATTTTTTATTTTGAGCCGGGTATAAGTACTTTTTAAATTGCTTATAAATTGCTGATCAGGTATCACACACAAAATATACAGAAGACATCAGAAGTGTGGGGGTTAGGAGCGCACAATCCTACATTGCGGTACCTCCATCGGCCTGCTGATTATTGCAGTCGTGAAAGATGCCTAAATATACTTTGAAACAATAGTAGGCAATGTTACTCTCAACACCCAACATCATCTCTGGCACATAACGCTCGGAGTAGGCTCTATCTAAGTACTATATTCTTATTGTATAGATGGGGCTCAGCGTTCAGATGTTCTGAATATAGAATACCCTAGAGTAGAGACGGCGTATCGTCTTCTACTTGCGTACCTTATTGAATGTTCTGTATTTTTCGTCTGCGGCAAAGCTGAAGGAAAGGTATCATAATTGAAGTATGAATATAAATATTAATAAAGATCAATCAATAAATCAATCAAATTCATTTGCCTGAATACAGGACAATTAGTTGGTCGGCATGTAAAATAATCTACTCTGTATTCTACCACTAAGGCGTGCAAATTCATACAAATGGACTAAACGGTCTATTGTTAAAGTAATAGGTATATATCTAAAATTACAATATTCACAACATGCCAAATTTCTATAATTTAGTGTATAATTAGTCGCATTTAAATGTCAAATTTATCATTTAAAAGTCTTTAACTGTTTAGTAAACTTTGCCAACTAGTATATCTTTAAGATTACGGTTTAAAGGACAATGAATCATCAATTTCAAGTACATTTTGGCACTTCGTTGTCCAATTTAGGTGACATGTTAAAATAAACCAGTAATATGCATTGTAGTTGTCGAAACTAGAATACAAAATTTAATACAATTGCGATTACTTTTTAAATTCATAAACAAATGCGCATTATTTTTAACGAATATTATTCGTATGTATGTACAAACAAGGAACAGAGAGTATTTTTAATTTAGTGAAGTAATTGTAAACATTACTTCACTAAATTAAAAATACTTTTTCAGATTTTTTTTAACGAATATTATACGTATGTATGTACAAACAAGGAACAGAGAGTATTTTTAATTTAGTGAAGTAATTGTAAACATTACTTCACTAAATTCAAAATACTTTTTAAGATTATTTTTAACGAATATTATACGTATGTATCTACAAACAAGGAAGAGAGAGTATTTTTAATTTAGTGACGTAATGTTTACAACTGTCTTATCGACTCAGATAGCACAATGATCTCACACTTTTTTTTTGGCTGTATAATCTTTGTTAGTTGAATTGTCCCAAAAGATTGTGTCATATTTCAAAGTTTAATTAAACATAGCCATGGTATGATATAAATTCAGCTACATGATTTACTAACCTTGCCAGCATATATAGAGATGTGAGTATTTGTTTCATTTTGTACCAACAGTCTCGATATCTTATATATCTGAGTTGTACGATAACAGACACCTACACAAGGGACCAAAAAATTGACATCCACATGCATCCTATGGTGCAGTACAGCTCTGCATTAGGTGTTGGTATCCAGGCAGAAGCATAAAAATTAAAATATAAGACCGTTATTAGATCAATTATAATGGATGGTTGTGAGACCTGGACACTAACACTAAAAGAGAAGCAAAAGCTCTTGGTCGTGGAAAGGAAAGTTCTCCGTATCCTGGGTCCAGCGAAGGACGCAGATGGTAGCTGGAAAGTCCGGAAGAACGCCGAGATTGAGAAATTAGTGGCGGCTCCAAATATCATTGTCGAAACTAAAGCGCATCGCCTCTGCTGACTGGGATATTTGAGAGAATGAGTGAAGAGAGAGACGTTAAAAAAGCATGTCTAGGTCGACCAGTAGGCCAACGTCCAGCGGGTCGACCAAAGTATCGATGGAAAAATGTAGTGGAGGAGGACATATACCAGCTTGGAGCCAGCGACTGGCGAGTGATCCCGTAAGATCGGGAGAAGTGAATCTCTCTTGTTTCGGAGGCCAAGACAAACTGCGGGTCACTCAACCAGAGGAGTAAATCCCGATATGTGTTTTCTAATTTACTTTACAATCTATAAAGTTAATATAAGTAATTTTGTTACTTTAATCTCCTCGTTTTCTTTACATCATGATGAATATTCAAAGAACATGTGCGATTGATAATTCTATTTGTAAATATCATACTTTTTGTTTTATCAATAAGTTAAGTGTAAGGTCAATTTGATCGAGTCAATAATGCCAATCAGAGAATTATTTATACCTGTTTCATGTTTATTTATATAATTTCCAATAAATATGGCTGTACTATCATCAACAAATAATAATGTAGAATCATTTATTGTGTTTGGAAAATCGTTTATATTATGTATAATAAACAATAAGAGCCCCAATATTGTGCCTCAGGGTAGTCCTGAGGATTACGAAAGTAAATTGTTTTTTTTATGTACGGATATCTTCATGACAAGTCCCTTGCGGGGTAGGCAAAGAGAACCGAGCGCCATAAGACGCGGTCCCTACATACTTCACTCGCTTCTGTGACATTCATAGCTCTTTTCATACACGCTCGCCGGTTCCTGGGACTCCTGACATCACCTTCTGATAAAACACGACCAATTTGGTCATGGTCTCGGTCTTCCTCGGCTCCTACATCCTTCGACAATTACTTTTTCATCAGTTTTTTTTTTCGAGAAGACATGAGAAATTTTCGTTATTGGTTTCTAAATTACATTAAATCCATGTAAAGTCATTTTAGTACATTTTCTGTTCGTGTGTCACTCTCAACGAACTTTCTATGTTTTTCATTCTCAATTTATTCCGTAATTTTCATACCTAGAAAAATCTTAACGCAATATTTCTTTTAGAATAATCCGAGTTTACTAATAAGTAAAGTACTACTTTACTTATTAGTAAACTTAAGCTACTTTGACACTGACGCTCGTGGGTTCGATTCCCACACAATACAAACATTTGTATGCATGAACATGTCTGTTTGTCTTGGTGTGGGTATTTTCTATGTATAATAAGTAAGTAAGTACAAAAAAAAAAACAGTTGAGAATGCGCAAGCTTGCATTGACAGAGGAACACCTGGCTCGTCAGTTATATAACAATTCATTTTTTTTTTTAATTTGTCGGCCATTTTGACCATGTCCCTTAAGAGATAGGAACGGTGTTCCTGAACATTCCTATTCTACTTTTTTATGCTGAATCCGAATCTGAAGTCAAAATTCGAATGTTCGAAAAAAGCGACAGACAAACACATACAAACGCACAGATAAACATATAGATTTCATATAAGAACGGTGTTCCTGAAAATGTATTTGCGTATGTTTATCAGTTGTTTGGTACCCATAACACAAGCTTCGCTTACTTTGGGGCTAGATGGCGCTGTGTAATTTGTCCGACAATATGTATTATTTATTAAATAGATTATAAACAAATACAAATGTGACATTATTAGACTTATTACACAAAAAAATCCGTATATACTTAAAATTTTTCATATTTGAGCAAATATTAAAGGAAATTTTACTTACCTACCTTAATAACCTTTGCATCAGATAATGAAAGTAGCCGCATATCGGCGTAAAAGCTAAAGTTACTGAATTTTTGTCTTTAGTCCCAGTTAACAAAATAATATTATTTTTTATTCTTCTTTAGTTCATGGATTCGTGGTAGCCCCATACTACCAATAACATCAGTCTACGAAATTAGAGCCTAACAATCACGGTAAGATTTTACGTACTCACTGGCTTCGATTATCTGCGATAATTATAACACGCGATTTGATTTTATCATCAGCTGTATGCTTTACTATGCTTTCGGAAGATGATGTGATGATGTGGAGCAGACCGTGATTGTTTTAGTTACAAAACTGCCAGAAGATATTTGTTTTCCGCCCGAACTCGTACTACTATTTTAATCATGTTTAATTGAGCTATTTAATTTATTAATGTCATGTTTAGGTTAATTTGTTTAACAGTAATGATTGTTATCTGATTCGGTAAAGTTCTATGAAAACCAATTTGAATGTGATTGGCATTTATAAGTTGTCTTATGTATATATACTGTGGTGAATAAAATTTTATAAATGATGTTTGTGTCGAACCGATATTCGTAATGTCATCTAATGCAACAAATTTGTATAGTATTATTTTATTTTCGTATTCTTTTAAATGAAGTTTCCGTATTTAATGTTTTTATTTGGCTGTATGCTATTTGCCAAAACTAGTATTTGTTATAATAATTAATGTAAAATTGGCTTTCTTTCTTTCAAATATGGAAGTTTCTATTTGAAAGAAAGAAATGAAACGTTAGCACAAAAATTTTTGGCACACTGGTGGGATAAATAAACTTCCATGATGCTATCTAACTCGAGAATGTGCTGTGATGTTATTCTAAGCGGAACATTATCGATTTCATGTTACATGGTTCTTTCATTTTCGATGTACTTGTGACTTAGTACTATTACAAATGAAACCAGTATTATTTTAATTTCGTAACGTCCAATACTACTTGGTGCCGTCTTTTTTCTTCTTGGTGTTTTAGGCAAGTTTTTTGATCAAATATAATGTTTGAATAAATTACCTATGAAGTTTCTCTTTCTTTTTTTATATTGTCTACGTACAAAAATTTTCTTTCTAGTATTGAGAATCGAACGCAGCTCGACATAGACAGTGTTTTTTTTTTTATTTAAGTTCAGCATAGTGGTTTCGCTTTGCCTGATGGTAAGCGAAAAAGGAGCCCAAATAACAACTGCAACTAACGAGAGACTACACAGTGTCCTGTCAGTTGACGCTGCCATGTTGACCCGCAAGATGCTTCTTCACGCTTCGTTTGAAGGATCCCATATTGTAGGAAGGAGGGAACATATGTGCAGGCAAGGCGTTCCACTTTTTAATGGTACGACAAAGATTGGAGTTGCCGCACTTTTTGGTACTTAGTTAGTGGTTAGCTTAATATTAATTAGCTTCAGTGATCTTCAAATTGCCTTTACTGACAAAACCAAGAACCTCAGTCTAATTATAGATGAAGCTTTGCCCTGAAGTCCCGATTTTAATGATGTCAGTAAACATATGGGTAATCAAAACTAAAGCTATGTTAGCACAAAGTCTCTTACTGATAATTCTCAACTTCCCTGATATTTAGTATTTAAACGCATCAGAAGAACTGCTGAACAACCTGGTGAACCTGTAAAACCTGGTTATACGGTTCGTGTTTTGTCTCAAAAAATTTGTCATATATCCTAATTTCGTTCCCAATTAAAGTGGATTCCCATTCACCTTAGCAAAAATATGCAGTTGTTAACTTTTCTTTCTAAACTTTTCAATAACCCTAGCTCTCCAATACCTAAATTCACATTTTCTGCTATTTGTTTAACTTTTTCGTGCTATTCATGCAGCGCTGCTCTGGAACAAACTGCCACCGCAAACAAGGGATAGGTCTGTACATATTGTTATTGTTTTTCTGATTCGTAGTACTATTATTACTATTGTGTATCTGTTACTTTTAGCCACCTGGCCAACGGCGATATCTTTTACCACCAGAGATATGTTGCCATAGATCTCTTGTAAAGGTAAGTTCACATTTGTACTAGACCTTTAGTGTATTAATAAGATGTATATTCATGTGCAATTTATATATAATTCTGAATAGTATCCAGTCTAGTTAGTAGTACCTACTATTAATGTTTAAAGGCCCAGTAAGTAAGGCAGTATTCTTTATGAAAAATGCCCATCACACCTCCATCTGTGTCCAATCTCCTCTGTAGCCTAAAATAACAGTCACAATGGCACAGAGGAAGATATTGATAGTTCCGTCTGACTCGAAATTTACAACGAATTCAAACCGAAAAACTTACAAAGAAAGGCAGGTTGAGACTTCCCTCATCAGCAATATGGAAGACAGAAATAGAGTATGTTATTATTACAGACGCAAGCAGGAAAGGTGTCGGTGATGTGGTGTCGCCGAGAGCTCGCTCCATGTACCTTCACTAATTGTCTTATTGAAAATACGTTCCTAAATCGTCCGTGTCACTTAAATCTTTTTAGCCTAACTACGAAACCCTAGTTAGACTGCCAGGGTATTTTAACGATAAGCGATATCCTACATCGAAAGTAAAACGGGACCTATCGTTTCTAAAAATCACTCGGGACTTACTACGAACTTTCCTTGGAATCGTATAGCATCAGTGTGAGTGCGGTTACGGCGAATCTTTTCTTTGAAGGTTCTATTGTGTATACCTCCGTAGTATGTCAGTGTGATAATGGCTTCAGTAACACAGGAAGAGAATACATATAAAATAATATTCCACATACTCAATACAGAGAATCAATCCTCTCAGACATTATCATGCAAGCAAGTGTGTTACCTGGATATTCCTCAAATATCGATTGGTATGCATACCAGGCCTTTTGTATTATTACCGCCATTACGTGTTGAATAAATTTGATCTTCTTATATACTTATAATCCCAGAATAATACAAGTTTCTTTGTCTTCGAATATTCCTTGCCGCTTTAGTAGCTTTCTTTCCTTAAATATTCCTTTCTTGTTTGATAGTCGGGGAATATATTATTTTTAAAGTGAACTACTTTTGTTGAAACTTGAAATCAAACTAAACCGAGTTGGGGTCAAATACATTGCTCTATTGTTGTAAACTATTAATAACATTAGAATATTCATTAGGAACATAGCATTGTCATCCTATTAACGGAATTACTAGACAAGGAAGTTCATTGAGTTTTGAACTTTTATTTTTTACACTATGTCAGAAGGCATACAATAATACGGCCCACCTGTTATAAAGCAGTTAACGTAGCCTATGAATGCTTGCAATACATTAGGTGTCTCGCGCGATGCCATCTTTGCTGGTAACACTGATACGTTTTAGGAGCTCACTGGCGACCTCAATCATACACAGGAACACAACAAACTTATGATTTGTCTGCGTTTATCCGCGAGGGGATAGTACGTCCCCCAGACTAACTCTCTTAAAAAATTCAATAGAAAATATTAATACATATAAGATAAAAATCATTTATTTGATATTAGGCCCTCACGGGTACTTAGACACATCCTACATCCTTTAAATCAAATCATATTTTATTAATTTTTCATATCTTTAATCTCTCTTTTTAATTTACCAGCATTTCGAAAATGACCATTGGCGAACAAGAAATGCCAAAAGAAACTTGACAGTTTATGTATACATATATTGATACCAATTGATACAATAAAAGATATATTAATACATATGCTGAGTCATTTGTGAACATCTCTGTCAGTTAGATATTCATCTATTCTGTAATAACCCTTCTTACATAGAGTATTTTTGATGTGCCTTTTGAATACATTGTCAGGCAAGGACAAAACTGTTTCTGGTGATTTATTATAGAATTAATTACAACTTACGACAAAAGAACTATTAGTTTTAGCAAGCCGATGTACGCAATGCGCAATTTAATCCTGCTTCTAACATTGTCACTAAATTTTGAAAACCATTCTATATGTTTATGAGCATATATTATGTTCTCATAAATATACTGAGATGTAACCCTGAGGATATTTATTTCTTTAAATAGTTCTCTAAGCGACTCCCTGGAGCCAATGATATAAATAGAGCGGATAGCTCTCTTTTGTAACATAAAAATAGTTTAAATATCAGCCGCTTCTTCCGGAAACAGTTTACCATACCACATATTGCTATGAAAGTAGCTGAAATAGACTAAGCGCGCAGTATTCACATCTGTCAATTGTCTAATTATCCTAACTGCATGTGCAGCGGAGCATGTGTGTTTCCAAGCATTATTATAAAAAAAAATATATTATAAACTTTAACTGTGCCAAATTTCATACTCGCCCGTCCGCGTAATTTTCGTAAAACGGGGTGCAAAGTTTTTGCTTCACGTATTAATATATTAATATAAGTAGAATTTTACAAAGTCCCACTACTATGGTTGCCTTGGGCCCATCTCGTACTTGACCAATGTTACACACAAATAGCAACAATTTTCGTTCATGAAATGTTGCGTGTTGTTTTACAAAAGGAGTTTTATGATATTTGCTCTATGAACTGTTTACTGATATGGATAGTATGAACCAAGGAGATGCTATATCAATAACTTATGTTATGGGTTTGACAAATTATACCATATACTACGTCAACAAGCTCGGTGGCTCAGTCGTGAATGACGCGACTTTGACACCAACGCTCGTGGGTTCGATTCCCACACAAGGCAAACATTTGGGTGCATGAACATATCTGTTTGTCTTGATCTGTATGTTTTAAGACAGGTAGAGCGCATCAAAGCAGGCCCGTCTGGGGAAGAACCTCCACCTCACAGAAAACCGCAGCCAAATAACAACTCCCTAGAGCGTTGTTGTGTTCCTGCGTTTGAGTGAAGTCACCAGTAAGCTCCCAAGGGTTGCTGTATAAGCAGCAGAGGAGGCATCGCGCAAGTGATAATTAATATATCGCAGGTGTTAATAGGCTACGGTACCCGCTTTACACCAAATGGGTTGTATGCCTCCCGACGTAGTATAAAAAAAAATCTACTCTGTCTACTGTTTACTGATATGGATAGGATGAACCAAGGAGCAACTATATCAATAACTTACATTATGGGTTTTACAAAATATACCATATCAACCCTTACTCATCCCACTGCAGGGATACGGGTCTCCCTTCAACCGAAGGGGTTTAGAGCATACTCGATCACGCTGCTCAAATGCGGATTGGCGGAGGCCAGTGTTTTCAGGCCGCTCGAGGGCTACCGACTTAGCTAAACGACTGTCATCTATCGATAACAGCTGGGACTGACGGCTTAACGTGCCCTCCGAAGTTCGGAGAAACTCGATATAGTAATTAAAGTAATTAAAATAAACATAACATATAAACTAAAAATAATCATTAGCCGAGCCGGTGGCACAGCGGTTAATAACGCGACTTCGACACCAACGCTAGTGAGTTCGCTTCCCACACAAGACAAAATATTGTGTGCATGAACATATCTGTCTATCTTTCAATGGGTGTTTTTCGGAGAGGTGTATGTTCCAGCGTGTAAGATAGGTCACCAGTAAGCTCCTAAGGAGTAGTTGGGTTAGGAGCAGTGGTGGCATTGCGGAGTGATACTTAATGTATCACATAATATTACTCATTTATTATAAGCGTTCATAGGCCACGGTAATTGCTTTACATCAAGTTGTGGTGGTATTCAGGGTCGGTAACCCAAGAGTTAAACCCCTGGTGTTGCAAATGTCCATAGACAACGGTAACTGCTTACCATCAGGCAGGCCGTACGCTTGTTTGTTGTTGACGAAATAATGGAAGATATTTGAAGAAAAGTTTTCAAAGGCAAAAAGGACATAATCGTCTGTGATGATTTTAATATTGATATATTTTTTTATTTTATTTTTTATTTATTTGGGATAGAAAACAATTACACAATACTTAATTAACAAATTCACATGATGTAGTATTAATAACATTAATTGTGTAACCAACAACTGTATCCACAAAGTAAGTAAAAACAGTTTTACCATAAACGTAAAGAAAGTGATAGTAAATAAAACTTTTCTTTTAGGTGAGCGAATCCAGTACATTTTTTTAAACATAGCCGGCTTCATATTAAATAAATCCAGGTGATTTAAGCGTTCGTTGTAAAACTTCATTACCCTAGTGATAGGGGCACGCTCACCTGCGTTAGTTTTACAGAAGTTAGGCATAAACAAACGATTCGGATGTGCTTCACGCGTACTACTACCGTGGGGTATTCGATATACTATTTGCCGACACAGATCGATACAATTATACTTGTTGTGGCAAATGTTGTACAGCACCATGGAATCCAAAAATCCTTGTCTTGAGATATGGAAGTGAGAACTTATTTAATAAAGATTCGTAGAAATAATGTCCATTACTATTACGGAGGCATCTATAAGATACTGTTCGCAAATATTTGCGTTGAATAGCTTCAATTTGTGAAGTATACCTTTCATAAAACGGGTTCCAAACAACTGCTGCGTACTCCAACTGTGATCTTATCAGTGACTTATAAAGACAGATGTAAGTATAGGGGCTTCTGAAATCTACACTGTTACGCATGACAAAGAAGTTTAGTTTGGAGTTTAGAATCAAGTAAGATCCCCAGGTCTTGTATCATTGCAACCCTCTCCAAAGGTGTATTGCATATTACATAAGTGTGATTAATGACATTAGATTTTTTTGTAAAAGTGATGGATTTACATTTAGCAATACTTAGGCGTAGCTTATTGGTTGTACAGTAATCGGATAGGCAATTAAGATCTTCATGCATTTTGGTACTATCGTCAGGAATAGCAATTTTACGAAAAACTTTAAGATCATCGGCATAAAGTAGAAAGTTGCAATGCCTAAAGCAATCATTAATGCCATTGATAAATATAATAAATAAGAATGGCCCCAAAACAGAGCCCTGTGGGACTCCAGATGTTACCAATGCTCCTCCTGAAGAAAAATCATTGACAACCACTTTTTGTATTCTACCCTCGACATATGACAAGAACCATCTTAAAAGATTTCCACGAATGCCAAAGCTATCTTTCGCAGAAGAATCAAGTGATCGACTTTATCGAAAGCTTTGCAGAAATTCGTATATATTGAGTCAACCTGTATACGATTATCCATACTTTGGAAAATAAAATTTGTATATATTAGTAAATTAGTAACAGTCGATCGCTCTTTAACAAAACCATGCTGTTCTGGTAATATAATATTATGCAGACTAGGATAAATGACATCATGAACCAGCCTCTCTAGGACTTTCACAAAGACACATAATAGTGATATCGGACGGTACTTTTCGACGTCATTTCTAGTACCATTCTTATAAACAGGTGTGACGTTTGCTGTTTTCCAAATTGCTGGTAATATTCCCTCTTTATAGAGATTATAGTATATAGAGATACTGTCTCCAGTGAAAAGGTTATATCTGAAATTATTAAGTCATTTGATGTATTATCTTGTAATAATGAATCTATATTAACGTTATTTAAATTGCTTTTTTCATATGCAGAGTTAAAAAATTGGGCAAACATTTCACAAACTTTGTTTGGTTCATTTGACTCTAAATTCTTGTATCTCATTAAATTAGGAACACTACACTTGCCCGTACGATTATGAACATAGGACCAAATATTTGGACATCGTCCTTAAAGCTTTCTTCAATAGGGGCAAATGTAAGTATCAAAATATTCCTGATATAATAATTTGAACCTCCTGCGACGTATAGAAAACATTTCATAGTCAGAGGTATTTTTATATCTTATCCATTTCAGCCATGCCTTTTGTTTACATTTAAAAATATGTATTAAAGAACGTGAAAACCAGATTTGAAATTTTAGTGACTTTGGTGAACGTAATGGTATGTGTTCTTTAATTATTTCATATATCTTTTCATAAAATATGTCAACTGCATTTGTGGTGGTACCGACAGATTCTTATCAATAACTCTCTCTATGGAAATATTACGTAAAATTATATACGTTTAAAAACTGCTAAAACTGAGGCAAGTCAAAGACGCATGTCGATTTTCAAACATATATGGTAGTCGTTAAGGTTTTTTTGAGCAAAGTTGGCAATGTGTACCTACATATAAAAACCAAAATCGCGGTTCCCCTGTACATTGATGAATTAGACATTAAATTTGAAGTTTTAAAGATCTAACGAAAATAAATCATCACGAGATAGTAAATGTTTGAGAATAATAGAATTGTAATGGGAGTGACGCACTCTGCCCTGGGAGCAGCTCTCAGGTGTGACGGACGGACCTTTGGTCTGAATCCATGTCGGGTAGTGGAAATGCTCTAATATCATACTAATCGAGGTTAATTAGTATGTATGCGAATTATGCATTATTTGATAAGTTAAGCCGGTTGTAGTGCTTAGTCTGAAGTGGATAATGTATGAATTTATTACTTCGGGCATGGAGGGCGGTTCCCAAGTTGACGTCATCTATACAGACTACCGGAAATGTTTTGATAGGATTGATCATAAAGTGTTACTATCGTAACTCCTAGCGGCCGGAAACCATGGAGACCTAGTCCATTGGTTCTCCTCCTATATTGACCGGCGATCACATGCGGTGGTCATCCAGGGATACTCCTCTAACTGGATTACCATACCCTCTGGTGTGCCCCAAGGATCCATATTGGGTCCTCTACTATTTACTGTGTTTATAATGGACATAGCCCATTGCTTTTATCATTCAAAAATTTTGTTGTTTGCTGATGACATGAAAGTACTCAAAGTCATTTGCATACCATCTGACGTCCTGGACTTGCAAGATGATCTGTTAAGCTTTCAATCCTATTGTGTAACTAATAAGCTAGACCTAAATGTTTCTAAATGTTTTCATGTAACATTTTCTCGCAAAACATCCATTATTGACATAGGTTATAAATTGTTGAATGAAAATATTAAAAAAGTTAACGTAGCAAGGGACTTGGGTATCATTCATGACAGCAAGCTCATTTTTGATCAACATATTGATAACATAGTACAGAAAGCTTCAAAAGCGCTTGGATTTATAATTAGAACTTCTACAGATTTTCGTTCTCTAAAGATAGCAAAAATTTTGTATTGTGCATTCGTCCGCAGACATTTAGAATATGCATCCCAAATATGGAATTCTCAGTATGCATTTTATAAGAACAGGATAGAATGCATAGAGAAACGATTTTTGCGTTACTTAGACTTTAAAGCACAGCAGCAAAGTATTGATTATCAACAACGGTGTAAACGTTATCACTTCTTGCCTCTTGAAATACGACGGAACATAAGCGATATTTGTTTGTTGATGCAAATTGCCTCAAGGAAGGTAGACAGTCCTGAGCTACTTTCCAAATTAACTTTCAGTACTCATTAACTTAAGCTAAGACCGCGTCCTGTTCTAAATGTACCCTTTGCGACTACTAATTATAGACAGAATAGCTATCTTACTCGCGTTTGTAGTAGTTTTAACAGCATACCATTTGATGTCGACCTGTTTTCTACCAGTATTCCTTCACTAAGACAACAATTGGCTAATGTTCATTTTGGGATACTCTGAATTTGCTAAAAATTAAACAACATTTATATGACGGTTGCATACCTTAAACAAATTCTGTTACATGATTGTTTATATGTGGAGATTTGTAATTAGCATTGAAGTACTACATTGTTCTTTAGCATATTCCTGTTATTAGATCTGTAAATCTTCCAAAAAAAAAAATAGGTCTTAAGGTTAAACACATAAGTAGGTCATAGGACAGGTACGTAAGAGGGACATAGGTTAGATATGTAAGTAGGTCATAGGTTATTAGATAGGAAGGTAGCAGTTAGAGCTTATTAATTGAGGAAAATTTAGAACACTAGGTAGTACTTCTATGACACTCCTATATCATAGAAGTCTTTGGGTAGTTAGGTAGGTTCGTGGTGAGATTCTCAGCAATTGCTGTGGATTCATTACATCTGGTGCTCGTGACTTAAGGGTCGGAAGATAATTAGGGTTACTACGTCTTAAACACTACGTAATATACATAATAATATCTCATGAATTGGTTAAAACGATAATAGTATAAATATATAGTAGGAAAATCTAGCATACGGTTATTCACATAGGCTACAGAAGTTTGTTTTTATCCGACAAGTATTCAACTACTTAGATAGGTTGCGGTAATTGTTTAACATCAGGCGAGCTTAAACATAAATATAGCATAGAGGGGAAAAAAAACTAGCATACAGCTATCTACCTAGGCTTCAATAATTGGTTGCCATTAAAAACAAGTAACCGATCCGTTCATAGGCTGCGGTGTGCGTTTGCCATCAGGCGGGTGATTAATCAGCAAGCGAATATACAATTAATTTGTTAGTTATCGGTCTCTGAAATTATTTTAGTAGACATTAGGTTTGGTGACTGCTTACCATAAGGCAGTTAGAGTTATCTTAGAAACAAACATACAATTAATTAGTTAGGGTTTACGGTCGCTAAACAGAGTTTCGATTGTTCATAGGCTGCGGGGTGCGTTTACCAGCAAGCGGGTGATTGTACAGTTGCTATACTTACTAGACAATCTAGAGACGGCTACATTCAGTTCGGATATTGTTTGATATCGGAAAGACAATATAGTTGTTTGGCACTACGGAGGTATTTTTTGTGGTAACATTTTCGTATATATATTTCAAGATACTTTCTCGGTCGACACGTGCGAGTATAAAAAAATCGAAAGTCACAGAAACCCAGACATCTGAAAGAAAGAAAGAAAATCATTTATTTGTACATCACACAACACTGTACAATATATACGTAACTATGTTGTAAAGTTAATTAGACACAAAATCAAGACAAATATGCCAAAATACATAAAACAAACTAATGAATAACAGCTAACAGTATTATGCGATGTTACAAATTGGTCTCGGCTCAGTATATTGTCACAGACTGTGTGACAGACCCGACACTGATTTTCATCTGCGTAGTAAATCTGAATTTTTTGTGACAAAACGAATAGCAAATGTGGTGACAACGGGTCAGGTTTGTGGTTAGTGCGTTTAGGGCTGTTGTTATCTTACTAGGGACAAAAAAAATTGGACTATATTTTTGTTTGTAGTTAAATTGTTGCCGTGAGGGATGCTTGAAGATAGCGTGTGTTAAATTTAGAACAAAAGAAGAAAAAAAGTAAAAGTAAGTAAGTTTGGAAGTAAAACTTCTTTACGCACACTTGACTTGGGGAGTAAGTTGGTGAATGCGTGACGAGAGCGTTACTAAAAGTGTGATCGGAAGAGGCGAACGGAAGTTGAGAGGGAGATATAAGTTAGTGAAGATAGAAAGAGAGAGAGTTACGTTTCGTATATTACTGTAGGGGCAAGAGAGCACACATTTTCTTTCTCTCTTTCTCTCATAGCGAGGATAGTTTCGTATATATAAGACACAGTGCAAGCCTATTGTCTGTATCACACTATGGAGCTAAAGAAGTTTTACTTCAGTCGTGTGGTCTAAAGCACACTCGTTTTTTTTTTAATTGTACTTTTGTATGCAAATCTCAATAAAAGTCACCTTTAATTTGATAGTTCTACCGTCATGTGTTTCCATACACAATAAATTCCGCATTGATTAGAATATTTAGAGAAAATGAACTGAAGTATGTGTAATATATCTCGGCAGTGAATATAGCTTGGATGCATTTAAAACAGATAAACAGATATTTTAGCTTCTCTGGAACCGCACAGTACGCGACCATTGCTGTTCCAGCGTGTGAGAGTGAACTCCCCGCCGTCGGCGAGCGGTGCGGTTATAATAGTTCTACTGCGGATATCCTCATTTCTGATTCTATCATGCGGAGAAATTCCAAACATAGCACGCTGATCGACCTTGAGCTTCCCCATATGGCCCGCAATGGTATACGGCAAGTATATAAATTACGATAATAATCATTATATATTTTGCACAAAAAGATAGTCAATCTCCTGCCAATCATAATTAATATAATCTGACATTTATGCAATTTGTTAAAGATTGCATTGATAAATCTATTATATAGTACATAATGTATTAGTTATTGAATGTAATTTGCATTACAAATACCATTATCTTGTCTAAACATAGATTGACAGACAGGTTACCCTTTAACCATTGCAAGTGTATCTAAACTAATATTATGAAGAGAAAACGTTTGATTGCTTTGTATTTTACAGTCAGTTCTCCGCCATCATAAAATAATTGTACCCTCCCAATTACCACAACATAAATGAAGAATACGCACCAATGTTCCTATTTTCAATACAATATTCGCGCGACGGCAATTGTCTTATACCGGACCCTTCATATACACTTCAATGACTCAAATAAAATCCTCAATATGAATAGAATCAGTTTAAAAGCAGTGCTGACATCTAACTTGACAGCTCTTGGCCACGTCGCAACAGAAAATATTCTTAAAAACGTTAGCTAAAATGGCCCATTCTTCAGATTCTCCTTACACAACAAAATCTTACACATACGTAATCCGGCTTATTACCCGTCAACTCTCATCAGACATCATAAAACACAGCCTCACAACACCAATTACTATATACACATCTTCACATCACACACTACACAATTCACCATCTCACACGACTCACACACATTATCATTATAAATAGGTATAATTGATTTCGTAAATAAATATATATTTTTTTATATTGTAATAATTAAAATTAAGAAAATGTTAATATCATATTTTTTATATATTTTCTTTTATATTGTAATAATTAATTGTTAAATTTATTCAAATCATAACTTGTACCATACACCAATTATCTTAACATAAACAAAGACGCTTGTAATTGTAAATGTATAGCCTACCCTACAAATTTGTGATAATTTAACAATATCATTAGTACCTATTTAAATCAAAACTCACTTTCTACAACTAAAAGAGTGCCTTATACTAGATATAAGACCATTCTGTGGGGTGGAGGGTTGACACCCTGAGATACAGGATTTATCCTAGTTCAGGTGCCAACCCACCATAGTATTATACTGTATCACAATTCATGTATATATTTAGTCATCCTGATTTAAGGTGAGAAATAAACGATTATTATTATTATTTTATACAACGTGAGGAGGTACACAAGCATACGGCCCACCCTGATAAAAAGCGGTTAACTTAACCTACGATCTTGTAACACATTGAGTATTACTCGCGCGATGCAACCTATACTGCTCGCTCACACGTTGGAACTGAACAACCCTCCAGAGAGTTTTTATTTGGCTGCCGTTTTTTCTCTCGGTGGAGATACTATCGCAGACGGGGTTTCGTGCGGTAAGCACATTAAAGGTACGCGCATTAGGGATACGCATTTAAAGATAGTATATTAGATATTTGTGTGTGTGCGTTTGTAAGAGAAATAATTATGACGGGGCGTCAAACTCGAACGTCTAGAGCGATCGCTCAAGACAAATTGAGTAATAATTTGTTACAAAGTATACTCCAAAGACTGGTAGCACTGAAGGGAAGACAGGAGATAGTTAATACGACGACACCAGATAGTGGACACGGGTCTAACAGCTGTTCAGGGGTAATCCGTCTACCAGAATAGGGGGAGACTTGCTCCCTTTCAGGAAACAGTAGGCGTGATTGCGAAGTTAGTGCGGTTGAATCAAGACCAGTGTGTGTCTATAAATCTACTCAGACACTCCCTAAATTTAACGGTCAGAACGCGGGTAAACCGATGGTTTTCTTGCGGAAGCATAAGCGATATTTAAAGGTTATTGGAGCAGAGGACAGGCCGTTGCTTATTGCGTCGGATAGCTTGGTAGATGATGCGAAGATACGCATGAGTATATATTGCGATTATTGGCGAGACTTCCAAGATTTTGAAGATAATATTCGATCAGTGTTCTGGCGCACAAGTGAACAAGAAATTGTGAAACAAATGTTTATGTTTAGTCATATAGAAGGGACTCGTCTGGGAACTCAATGGAATTATATTTAGCTAGGCAATTGGATAGTGTATACGATTTAACCTTACCGTTCACGGAATCGGAGAAGGTGAACACGACATTCCGGCAGTTACCGATGCACGTTCAGACTGTCTGGTTTGCGAGACCTCAAACTGGTAGTATACGCGAGGCTGTGGAGTTTTTACGTCACCTAGAGAGGAATGTGATGGTAAACTCTGTTAGTACGTATGGTAGTAGTAGACGGGATGCACCACGTGCGGGGCGTGCATGGGGCTCACAAACGAATACTATTAGGGCCGGACCGTACTATAGATCTCAGCCAAGTCAAGGGAATATACGGGGCGGTGTAAATAATAATAACAGTAATTTTAATAGAAGAGGTCGTGGCACGTACATGCATGGTCGTAGGGGCGTAGGAGTTAGTAAAGCGATTGAGTTTGTAAAGAGCACTGGAAACTTAGACAAGTCGGAAGAAAATTTAGATAAGGAAAAAAACTAAGTAACGCGCGGGATTTAGTCCCCGCGTGAAACTATTTTTCATGTAAGTATATGAATAAATTTAGATTTAAGCCTGATACTAATTCGGTACGTACAGCGTATAGTTTATACTTTTTTCGTTCACTGGTTTATGCACTGTTGAGTCGTTAGTGGGTATCAATGAGTTTATCGAGTTGATTAACTTTAGGGGTTAGCTTGTTCCTTTAATCAAGTCAGAGGAAAAGAGCGAGCTGAAGAATTATAGGCCTATATCAATCCTGTCTCTTTTTTAAGACCAATTACTTTTTTTATGATGCGCAATATGGTTTTACAGCTGGTAAATTTCATACGGATGCAAGGGTGGCATTGATGCATGTAGTGCATCATGTAGTGCAGTGTGATGTGCGAACGAATACGGTCGCTTCCCACCACATGTCACAGTTACGTATATTAATTCACGAATTGAACGGCCGCGGCGTAGCCGCCGTACGCTACTGTCGCTATGGGTTCCGAACAACTCATAGCCAACTTCATACAACACGCCGTCGACACCATGGACGAAGTCAGCATCATGCGCATCTGTAAGTCTACCTTCAGTGACGATGAGATATGCAGTGCCAAGATGCTACTGTTCAAGACGCTGTACAAGACCACGGAGATGCCGTCACGCAGGGGGAATGGAGTAAAAAAGTATTCATTACGTTATCAGTTTTTTGAAGGTGACCGATCCAGACGACGTGTCTTCCTTCGTAGCAAAAGAAACCAGCTACCATCTGTGACCCTGGAACACGTCGACGTTAGTACGCTGCTGAAGGACATCAGAAGCCTGAAAGCCAATCTCGCTACAAACGCAGCCAAATAACAACTCCCTAGAGAGTTGTTGTGTTCCTGCGTGTGATTGAGGTCACCAGTAAGCTCCCAAGGAGTTGCTGTGGAAGCAGCAGAGGAGGCATCGCGCGAGTGATAATTAATATATCGCAAGCGTTAATAGGCTACGGTACCCGCTTTACATCAGGTGGGCCGTATGTTTGTATGCCTCCCGATAGTGTATAGAATAAAAAACATGATGTGAGTCCTTATTGCCGATGTTCTCGATGCGTTTCATCCCCAATTGGGACTTTTTTCTACTGAACTTTGGGAGGCATACAAGCTTAAGGCCCGCCTTATGTAAAGTAGTTAATAGATACAAGTTATTTTGCGAAAATCATTGCAGGCTATTTGATGCTTAAATCAGCTTTGAGTGCTTCCGTACAAATTAGGTCCTGCAAACTAGCGCGGCCAGGCTACCCACCCACACTGCACCACAGCAACTAGCGCCATTTAGATCCAGATGTAAAGCGGTTACCGTAGCCTATGAACGATTGTAGTACATTGAGTATCACTCACGCGATGCCACCTCTGCTGGTAACTTAACTCCTTAGAAGCTTACTAGTATCCTCACTTCTCACACCTGTAAGTGATGAAATTTACAACAATTGCCCGCTTGGTCATTAGTCATTACTCATCATAGAATTGTGAAAGCAAAAGGAAAGTTCTGTAATCCAAAAGACGCGAAGGCCTTGAACGAACGTGTCAAGGCAAAAATCGCAACAGCCCATAGACAATTGAAAATGCCAAGGCTGTACAACGTTGACATTTGACGTCCATAAAACGTCTTGAAGTAATAGGCAATGCGGACACCGTGTACTTAATAATATTATTTTTCTTTGGAGAGCACTCGATTCCATAGAATCTGAGAAAGCGACAGTCGATTATAATATAGCTTATAGGATATATTCGGCAGATGAGTCGAACGATACAGAGCTCACACGAGAATGCGTTTTATTACTACGAACATAGCAACCAGCCATGCAATTCTGTAAGAGCAAACATCCTTACATCCTCGGAAACATCGGCTGTTATAGCCTTGAACACAAAATTGCAATTCCTTAGTGTCGCTTTTCATGGTTGTGCGACACTAGCGCCGCCAGGCTGCGTTTGGAATTGGAATTCTACAAGGCAAACAGCCTAGCGTACGCTCACAGCCTTATAGAATACCAAATAAAAAGCCGTGATCGCAGCAGACGATGTCAAAGCTGTGACATCTGTGATCACAGCGACGCACACAGCCATTACGAGTCGCTTAGAGAATTGCATGGCTGGTGCGAACGCTGTGCTATGAAGGATTTTTGACAAGCTCGGTGGCGCAACGTAAATAACTTTGACACCAACGCTCGTGTCCACTCTCACACCGTACAAACATTGGATGCATGAACATGTCTGTTTGATCTGGGTGTTTTTAATAGCAGGGTGCATCAAATCAGCCCGGCAGGGGAAGTACGTCTACCTTTCAGAAAACCGCAGCCAAATGACAACACCCTGGAAGATTGTTCGTTCCTGCATGTTTGTGAGGTTCCCAGTAAGCTTCTAAGATTCTAAGATTCACGCATTATTTTACAAATAAGTCAAATTTACATGCAATTTGATCTAACCTGCTTTGTGTTTGGTGGCAGAAGCACACGAAGCAGGTTAAATCAAAATGCATATAAGCTTCTAAGTAGTTGCTGTGCGCACAAGATACTTAATTATAAGCGTTCATAGGCTATGACAATTGCTTTACATCAGACGGGCCGTATATTTGTATGCCTCCCGACGTTGTATAGAAACAGGTAAGTATAAAAAAACAACAAATTAAAACTTATTATTTATTGTATCCCACACTTAGGTAAATAGTTATTTACATACACCTTGAAAGACTATAACAGATGTAGGAATGCGGTGTAACTAAATACATACACCTATATGTATATATATATATATATATATATATATATATATATATATATATATATATATATGTATATGTATATAACATGGTTTAAATATAGAATGAACTTTAGTTATTAATGTATCTACGGTTAACGTCAGGTCAGTGAATCGTTTTATAAATGTAGTAGCCTGGTCGTAGAAATTGGCTATTTCATGAAATGACTGGACAGATCGTTAAATATCGAGAATATTGTAGTATACACATCTCCTAAGCATTATCCCGTTTCCTAGTCCGTTAGACTCAGCCTAAGCTACCTAAGCCTGAGGATTTGCCAAGATATTGATTTTTACGTGGAACGACTGCCGTCAAACCTCTACACCCCAGAGGAAAAACCAGAACTTTCTTAGTCATAGGATAATTACAAATATGTACAAATTTAGTTGTATATGCCAGGATTCAAACCAGGTATCTTGTGTGTGATAATCAGTGTCCAAAGACGCCAACAGTAATATGATCGATTCAAGTCGACGGATCCCTGCGTGGGGAAAAAAAGACCTAACGAGGCCACTATCAATAGTGAGCCTACTAAAAATCATTTTTATGTAAACTGTTTTAGTAGTTATAGTTCAGTGGTTACGTAATGTACCGACACATACTTAGCAATTGCGTCTGTTGGCAAAAGCTTACTGCAGCAATTTTGACTACACGGATTCAGTGTAAGGTGAAAAATATTCTCCAATTAACGAATGTGCCCGGTCATTTCATGTAATGACCAATTCAATGATCCGACCACGACATAAACATTTAGATGGCTTTTTAATTTAGTCTTTGTGATAATTGTGGCTTTTACATTGATTATACGATGCTATAATTTCGTTCTGAAATGTGTATGAAACTCTTGTGATGTGACTAACTTTTTAGCTTTTTCCTAATGTGCAATTAGATATAACCTGACATAGTTATATCTTTCTGTATCTGTGCCTGAACTAGATCACATATCTATATCTCACGCAACAGTACTCTTCCATGTAAGTTTTCCATGCTAGTAAAGTCTATAGTAGATTGTTTCAAAAAGGTATCAAAGTACATTACAGTGTGTATACTCTTTTGAATCTCATGCTGCGATCAGAATTCTGTAAAAGACTCTAAAATAGAATCCTAAGGAAATTAATTCTTTAAAGATCACGATCGAGATATACATTCACTTTGCACGTAGACTAGAGAAATACAAGTTCGCACGTTTTTGATTTGTCCCTTCTTTGATCGCAGTATAGCAATAGAATACGATTATATTACGAATTTAAATTAATTACAAATACCCTCTATAAAAGATTTACGGGCCGAATACCTGATTTGCTTACGCTTGTTGAAAAATCAATCGACAATGGAATGAAGTGATCCTATAAGGGTTCAGTTTTTCCTTATGAGGTACGGAACCCTAAAAATGTAAAAACACATAATGTCATAAAAAAGTTGTTACATAGTTATATGTAGGTACAATTACATAAAGTGATGGAGTAAAAGATGAATAATTTGTATAATGGATAAGGAAAATTCATTCCAAAGTGTGGAGATATTGACATAATTGAAATTGTTTTCACATTACTACTTCACATGTTTCATTATTATTATATTGATAATACTTTTTTTTTTGATTTCGATGTCAAAAGTGTCCATCACTTTTAAATCTATATGTTGCATACATATTTCTGTCGTTGCTATTACCAAAACATTTTCCATTGTTTTTTAACCAATTTGGTCAAATTTCGATGGTAGTTATTGTTGGAAATTTGTGAAAAGTACATACGAAGTTGTATTGTTTGCAGTAGAAAACAGATGAATATATGCAATATCACATGGACTCAATTTAACGATAAGCTTAGGGTTGAATTTCAACCATTGGGGGAACACGGTACTGTTATAATGTTGTTCTTCTTTGCTTTGACTAATACATATTTTAAATTCGTATCAAATTATGACCCTCTACAATTTTTTATAAAAATCTACAGAAAAATATACCCAGTGAATGTAATCAATCATAAATATAATTATTATTAACCAATTTACATAACTTAACTATCACGTCTATCACATAGGTATGACAAACAAAGGCTACAACTCATCAATAGCACTGATCCATAAAATATTCATTGGAATATAAAATGACGCCTCGAAATTCCGAAACATCCCTTGTCATGCCGCAAGATGCCTGCGGGATGGCAGTTCAGATATATTTATTATGTGATTCTGGTAACCTCAATTGAATTAAAATCAATCGAGGTTACCAAGATCACTTTTCTGTATTGTACCATTGATGAGCGTTGGCCATGTGAGAAACCTATTGGACTATCATAATATCTCTTTCTTTCCATTCAAATTATATTTTCTTGGGATGGAAGTTCATATAACTCTCCCTTTATGACATCATTATCTCACTGATTATGTTAGTTGTTTCCATAATCATTGACATTTCCGCGCTATGCCAATTGAAGGTCATCTTCATACTTAATGGAATATTAATATTAGAAAAACCATTCATAATAGACACCTATTCATTTCCATTTCATTTTAAACTATGTTGTGCTCAACGATTATTTTTTGTATTTTAATTAATTTGTACTTATTATAAAATTATTGTGAGCTTCGGAAAAATTATAGTAGCCTCAAGGCTGGAATAATCCAAACAAAGAATCAATTTGATGGCAATTAATTCTACAGTACCATAAGTAGAAGAAGAAATTGCCATAGTTAAAAAGATCAAAAATGTATGCTAATCTAGAAATATTGGAAAAACTCCTAATTAAAAAAATGCTAAGGAGTTCCATTCCTTAGCAGTTCACAATATGAAATACTAGTACAAGTCAGCTGTGGAACCTCTCGAATAATCTTCATGCAAAATTACAGGTTCCTAGAATAAGCGGTTTGGAATTCTGCATTGTCATGTCATTTATTAAGTTTCTTCTTGTATGAAACATATGTGCAAGCTCGAAGCCATCTGGATATAAGTGAAAACTGATCTACTGTTATTCACATTATTAACGTATATACTGTACAAATATGTCACATGAATAAAATGAAAAAGATATTTGATAGACAAATAGGAATAATGTCACCCTTTCTTTGTATCTATCACCAATAACATATAAAACACTAAGTCTTTATTCGCTAGCATTCTTTAACTTTGCCATTGCTAACAATAGGAGATGTCTCCTCGGCTACTTTACTTCTGCTCTTCACATAATTCCTGTAATAGAAGTTACCAAACATATAGATGAAGAGGCCGGCGTTAAAAGATAATAAGAAGTTGATGAATTTCGGGTAGTTGCAGTCACAGAACATGACGAAAAAGTTGTGATAGAAGATGATGCCGAATTGAATCTGAAAACAAAAATAAAGTAAGTCACGCTCTTAATCGAACCATCAGACAATTCTTGGTTAATATGGTATTCTAGTAAAAAATATAAGTTTATTGCGAAGCCCTTAAAATCTCTTAGTTAGGACTCATTCGTTACCTTCCTAAGAGATTTTGAAGGGCTTGATGCCTAAATTTTCTCAAGAGTTTTTACTAGTACATTAGCTTCCTTAAAGGGTTTTCACATAGACACCGAAGAATATCCAAATGCTGTGTTATTTGTAATATTTTAACCTTACTTTACTTTGCACTTAGATGTTAGATGATAAGTCTCATGGCTCCTATGAATAAATCATGGCTCTGCCAAAACTAAGTGTATTGACATCTGTCACGAAGTCTATGGTATTTTGTGTTTGACGTTTGTTCTTGTCTGTAATTACGTTATATTATACAACACCATGGCCACGACTTGAACAACTTATTTACTTTTAATCCAACAAAACTTCATTCATCCCTCCGAGCAATACAATCCATCACCCATACAGCAACGGAATGATCCACTGGTAGTGCTAGTATCCATGAACTACAGTAACTGCCAATCATCGGGCCGGCTCTGTGTATGACGGGTTCACCATCTTAGTGGTTTAAAATAATAATTTAACTTGTTTAGTTAAGACTTTCACACCTAAGAATGTACTTACCAGTTGCAAAGATGTGACGTGTTTTTTCCACCACAAGTACTTCTGATACTGAGGTCCAAGACCAGCAATCAGGTAGTAAGTATACATGATGATATGGATGAAGGAGTTGATCACACCCAACAAAGTTCCGTGACCACCTGAGAGAAAAATTACAATTTCGATGTAATGAGTTGTATTCTATACTTGGTGAAGATGTGATTATAACTGCCATGCAAACAAATACCATATCACCAAAACATTCAGGGGATGATAGGAAAGGAGTTAGAATTGGAGTTGTTTATGAATTGTAGCAATATTGATATTTTATGTCTAACTGAGCACTGGCTAAAACCCCATCAATTCATTTTCAGCTTCAATAACCACCAGGTTGCAAGCTCATTCATCAGAGATAAATCAATCAACTAGCTCAATCAACTGTATACATGGTGGCTCCTTAATATTATTAAATAAGTTGCTTAAATTTAAAGAAAGGTGTGACATTGTGAGCCTCTCTGTTGAGCGAGTTGTAGAGATTTCATGCATTGAATTGGAACGATTCATTGTTATGAACCTGTATAAACCTCCTAGCACGCCCTTTGAAACATTTTCAAATATCATGGAGGATGCCTTAAATAAATTATCTAATAGCCATAAAACTGTTATAATTTGTGGAGACTTTAATATAAATATTTTGGAGAAAAATACTGTTACCTACAACTTTTTAAATTTATTTAAATCATACAATTTGCATCATATTTTTACAGAGCCAACAAGAGTAACTGCTACAAGTGCTACATGTATTGATAACATATTTAGCACTGTAAAACCTTTGTATCAATCTATAATTAATAAAATTCAGTCAGACCATTCAGGTCAGTTGGTTTCATTTCCAAATTCTTCAAAAATACAAAGAAAGCAAATAAATTATATACCATTTAGTAAAAGCCGCTTAGAAAGATTTAAGTCTAATATAGCAGAAAAAATTGTATTGTTGCCCTGTCACGGTACTCCGGACCACTTGTACAGCTCGTTATTTAGCTTAATCACTAGTGAATTTAATACAACTCCTGGTATTTACAAAAGTCGGAATAAATTGTATGAACTTTATGAAGAAAGGACCTGTAATCACAATCCGACTTTTCAAGAACTTGTAAAAAATTATGCCAAAATATTTAAACGAGCCTGTTCCAATGCTAAGTCTATATATTTAAAAAATAAAATTAATGGTTCAACAAATATTATTAAATCTATTTGGGATATGATAAATAATGAGACAGGTAGAGCGAAAGTACGTAGTCGAGACTTTCGGTTAAAGATAAATGATATAGATATCAAAAATGATGTAGAAATTGCGACTGAGTTTGAAAAATATTTTTCTAACATTCCTCTTATTACTACGAGAAATCTTATGTCTTCTTCTATATCTGCTGAACTGGTTCTCAAACAGAGCGTGGTAGAATGCGACACAATATTTGAATTTTCAGCTGTAAGCCCAAAAGATGTTTTGAACGCTTTTAAATCAATAAATATGAAAAACACTAAAGATCTGTGGGGTCTATCTGTCAAAACCATTTCTTCTATTATTATTTCAATCGCTCCACATTTAGCTACAATTTTCAATTGTTGTGTGGCATCTGGTGTATTTCCTGACTTGATGAAACATAGTAAAATCATTCCATTATTTAAATCTGGTGATAGTTCGGACCCTTCGAATTTTCGACCTGTTTCCATACTGCCCATTCTCAGTAAAATTTTTGAAAAACTAATGCTTAGCCAGTTGCTCAGACATTTCAATGCACATAATTTGCTTCATAGGAAACAGTTCGGATTTACGAGAGGTTGTTCAACTATAGACGCAGGGATTCATTTGCTTAAAAGTATATTCGCGGCATGGGAGGGTTCGCAAGATGCCTTGGGAATTTTCTGTGATCTGTCTAAAGCGTTTGACTGCGTGCACCATGACACTCTTGTCAGAAAATTACACCACTACGGTATCAGGAACAAGGCTCTCGAACTTCTGTCTTCTTATCTGGGCAATAGGATACAGAAGGTCGATGTTAATGGTAAAAGATCTTCGGGGTCCCCTGTAGTTATGGGAGTCCCACAGGGGTCAATTCTAGGTCCATTCTTATTTTTAGTTTATATAAATGACTTACCTTATTATGTAAGGGATAAACATGAGATTGTATTGTTTGCGGATGATACCTCTTTGACATTCAAAATTAATAGACAGTTAGATAATTATGACGAAGTTAACGATGCTCTCTCTAAAGTTATTCATTGGTTTAGTGTTAATAATCTGCTTTTAAACGATAAAAAGACTAAAGTAATTAAGTTCTCAACACCTAATGTAAGACAGGTGGCTACCAATGTACATGTTAATGGAACTAATTTAGCCCCTGTGGAGACAACTGTGTTCTTGGGTATAACAATTGACTCCAGACTACAATGGGGCCCACAAATTGAAAAATTATCAGGAAAACTAAGTCCTGCAGCCTATGCAGTGAAAACTATTAGACGGCTCACTGATATTGATACGGCTAGAATAGTTTATTTCAGCTACTTTCATAGTATTATGTCATATGGAATTCTTCTTTGGGGTAACTCCGCGGACATTAACACCATCTTTTTATTGCAAAAGAGAGCCATAAGAGCTATCTACAAACTTGGTCCCCGGGAGAGCCTTAGAGAAAAATTCAAAGAAATAAATATTTTAACAGTCGCATCGCAATATATCTATGAAAATCTTTTATATGTCCATAAAAACATAGACTCATTTTGTAAAAAGAGTGATACTCATAGCATAAATACTAGATATAAGCATAATCTTGTGTTACATGCAAGCCGTCTACACAAAATAAGTAATTCTTTTATGGGGCAATGTATACGGTTCTATAACAAACTTCCCAGCAATATAAGAGAATTGTCAATAAACAAATTTAAAACTACTATTAAAGCCAAATTGTGTAGCAGGGCATATTATAAAGTATCTGACTATATTAATGATAAAAATGCCTGGGAGTGAGTCGATCCAATTATAATGTAATTAATAAAATATGTAAATTTGTTTGGACACCAAAAGAGGGATGCCTGAGTTTTTTGGCAGTATTTTTATCAGTGCTCACCTAGTCATAAACTGCACGGTAGGGAAAAAAATTGTGACGATTCCAAACAAATGTAGCCATTTTTACGGAATAAAAAGATTTTGACTTTGACTTTGAAAACTCCTAAGGAGTTACTGTGTAAGCAGCAGAGGAGGCATCGCGCGAGTGATACTCAATATATTACACGCGTTAGTAGTCTACGGTCACTGCTTTACATCAGGTGGACCGTATGATTGCATGATTCCCGACGTTGTATATAAAAAAAAAGTCTGCTGCTGCTTTCATGTGTAAATCTTCTCTTGATTAAGGAACAATGTATAAAATAGAGTATCATCATAATCTCATACGAGTGAAAAACATTACTTTTTCTTTGCGATGTCAGCTCAAAATACGATTTCATGGGTTCAAAACTATTTACCAGGCAAGAATTTAACGCCAATCCAGGCACAAATGGGCATCATGAAGTGGTGGTACAGGTGTAGGAATGAAATCTGCCTATTCTTCTTCCTCAGCACGAAGAAGACAGTGTCGAGGAGCTCAATGATCTTTGCCATGAAGTACATATACACAGCTGCCGCCATCTGAAAATTTATTATTATCAATTTATTTGCTATCTTTATACAGATTCTTTCTAGCGCTATCACGTTTCCTAATGCATTAGGTTTGGTGAGGTCCGCAACTTAAGCCTAAAGATTTGGCGAAGATACTGATTTTTGCATGGAGTGACCGCCGTCAGACCGCCACGAGAAAAAGCCAGACCTTTCATAGGACAGCCATGCAATTCTCTAAGCACTCGTAATGGCTGTGTGCATCGCTGTGATCTCAGATGTCACAGCTTTGACATCGTCCGCTGCGATCACGGCTTTTTATTTGGTATTCTATAAGGCTGTAAGCGTACGCGAGGCTGTTTGCCTTGCAGAATTCCAATTCCAAACGCAGCCTTGCGGCGCTAGTGTCGCACAACCATGAAAAGCGACACTAAGGAATTGCAATTTTGTGTTCAAGGCTATAACAGCCGATGTTTCCGAGGATGTAAGGATGTTTGCTCTTACAGAATTGCAGGCAGGTCACATGTCTTTCGAAACATAATTTCTTCGACGTGCGGGTTTCCTTAATGTTTTCCTTCATCGCCAAATTCAGGCATAACGGAACCCTTACAGGATCACTTTGTTGTTCGTCTGTCTGTTTGTCAAGACCCTTTTTTGCAGGGACGGGTGGAGCTATCAAGCTACAATTAATATCACATACTCAGGCCTACGGTCCCTTCGAGCAAAAGATACGGCTGTACTCTCGCAAGGTACTCAAAATCTATAGGATACTACCCGTTGACCTAGAATCATGAAATTTGGTAAGAAGCAAGGTCATGTAGCAAAAGTTAAGGAAAAAATCCGAAAACCGTAAATATGTCGTTATATCACATAAAAAATATGTTTATTGCGAAAACTATTATACAGAACCCTCGAAGAGTGAGTCGGACTCGCACTTACAATAGGAGGGGGAAACTCACCCTATGCGCCTTGGGGTTATCCGAATAATCCACTGGCTGACAGCTGAAGTTGTAGTCATTCCACCATCCGGCAACTAAGCCCTGAAATTAATAAAAAAAAATATCATAGAAAGTGTACTATATGGCGTAATTTTGCGAGTTACTCTTATCGAACACGCAGATTTAGCCTGTCTATGGATGGGTTTATCTATTTCGAGCTGCTCCGTGCTTCGGAGGACACGTTAGGTCATCGCTTCCGATTATTATACATAGATGACAGTAGTTTTATGCTTAGATAGTGGTCTTTGGACGGTTTCAAAACAATGGCCGCCGTCAATGCGCAGTGGAACAGCGTGGCAGAGTATGCTCTATAAACCGTTTGATACCAAGACTTGTGGGTTCGATTTCCCTTATCTTATATATAAAATTCTCGTGTCACAATGTTACCATACTCCTCCGAAACGGCTAGACAGATTTTGATGACATTTTATATGCATATTCAGTAGGTATGAGAATCGGCTACTATCTATTTTTCATACCCCTAAGTGATAACGATGGTCCACCACAATTTTTTTTTTGACAATTTTTTTTTATGATGTCGCATTAAAAAATACATACAACCCTAAATTTTCACCCTTCTGCCCCTATTTTTATAATACTAAAATAATCCTAGGAATAATTTATATGGCAAAACAACGTTCACCGGGTCAGCTAGTAAATTATATAATAATTAGTTACACATTCATCATATGCTAATTATTGCTTATTAAATGCGTATTTATTACAATTATCGGTGTCTTACAGCACCGGTTACATACTTCAAGCAACAGTCTTCACATTTAGTATATATGAACTATATATAACTATAAAAGTACATGTAAGATATTTTGTAGGTACTCTGCGTGAAGAGAATAAAGAAACTTGTTATATGTAATTTAGATATTCGCTTGTAGAAATGTCAACGCTGTTGGGATGTAACCATTATGTCTCAATTCTTTGTACGATAGCGAGTGTCATAAAATTACAAACATTCATCGTCACACCTTGACCTTTCCATTGTAATTGCCAGCATTGTCAACGTAACCTTGACATGAACTACTACCCATGGGATACCTTATAGGAAGATACACAGATAAAAAATGTAACAATTGTAAATACGGGATTTACCGCGATTTGTTTTGATATTTTGGCATATTAGGAAAATAGATATCCTAATATATCGAAATATCAGGAAAATATGAAAAACAAATCGCAGTAAATCCCGTATTTATGATAATGATATAAACAACTGTGAAAGTTTAAAAAAGATAAAAATATGTAGTTTAAAAAACTTTAAAAACAATATTGTACGAGTATCACTTTAAAAACAAGGTACACGTATAAACGTTACGTTGACTCCTTTCTCCTCTTGGCTTTCGTGACATCTCATAGTTTACAGCATTTAATGAACTGCAATGTGTTCATCCAAACTAGAGAAACAAACAATTTAAGAGTTAAAACAAACCACGATCCTAAATTTTTGCATGCAATTTCATATATATTTTTCTCAAATTTTCAAGTCGTTAAGATCTAATTTCAACTAGTTAATGTACACCACCTGTTTTAAGGTATCATTTAACACGTAAGGAGAAACAAGGGCAATCAAAATGACGAAACTTGCATAGTCACATGACGAAGCTAATATGATCAAATAATAATTTATTTTTGAATGAAACTTTACACTAACGGTTAACATAAGAAATAAGGTGGGCCGTATGCATGTATGCCTTCCGACGTTGTACAAAAGTTCTGTTGTTGTTTTTAAAATGCATACGAACTAAGTAACAATGTGGTCTTGGACGACATACACGGATTATCTTCAATTTGAATTATTTTTGATTTCGTTAACAAATTGGAGTTATCTGCTAACTTAGATGGGAATCCAATACCTCCAATGTATGCAGAGCAAATGAGTCGCAACATAATTTTCAAGTTCTTGCAAATTGTCTACGAAAATATATGCAGTATGATTTATTTTTCTGTACTCACCTCGTATACTAAATAGATACTCATAAGAATTTGCGAAATGTTGTAAAACATAATGACATTCTTCAAATCATAAGGCTTCTTGTCTCTCATGTACCGAGGGCCTACTGAGTTGCAGAAGTAAATGTAAGTCGCCAGGATAGTAAGGAGAGGACCTGGCCCGGACATTAGCCACCAGTTTTCAGTTCTTGGATCTGAAAATAAAAGAATTGTCAACGTTAGCCACTCAATCACTTGTTCAAGGACCTTTGCAAATAAGAGAGGCAATTTTAAGAGAAGTAGGGCGCATCAAAGCGGTCCGTCTGGGGAAGTACCTCCACCTCACAGAAAACCGCAGCCAAATAAGTTGTTGTGTTCCTGCGTGTGAGTGAGGTCACCAGTAAGCTCCCAAGGAGATGCTGTGTAAGCAGCAGAGGAGGCAACGTGCGAGTGATACTTAATATATCACAAGCGTTAATAGACTACGGTACCCGACTTACATCAGGTGGCCGTATGCTTGTATGCCTCCCGACGTAGTATATAAAAAAATATATATTTGGAAAGCATGGAAGTGGTTTGTATCATAACGAACTTTTCGAACTTGACTTCCAACCACTTCCAATAGTATATCTCGAAGGCGAAACCTCTCGCTCCCGTATATCACTCTGGTATAAATCTAATGGCCTCATTGTTGACCCAAACCTACTGATACCTTGCTTGAATCCTGGTGCAGGTATGTATTACTAAATTCCTGTTTTCTCATTGACCTGGAGGAGTGAACCCTGGGCTCTGAAGCGAATGCGTAGGATGTGACGCTCGAATGATGATGATTTGGAATTAGCGCTTACTTGCGACGAGGGAAAACATCGTGAGGAAACTCACAAATCCCAGAAATTATATTTCAAAAGACATGTTACCTAACCTGTGAAATGTCCGCTTTTCCGTCTGGGTTATGGAGATATGACGGCAGTCACTCATAACATATATTCGCCAAATCCTTGGGCTTAGGTAGCGAACCCCGCCAATCCTAATGAAACCTAAGGAAACGGGATACCGCTAGGAAGAAGTTTTAGTTTTTTTTTTTTTTATATAGTCGGACAAATTACACAGCGCCATCTAGCCCCAAAGTAAGCGAAGCTTGTGTTATGGGTACTAAACAACTGATAAACATACGTAAATACATTTTTTTTTTTGTGAATACATATCATACATAGAAAATACCCAGACCAAGACAAACAGACATGTTCATGCACACAAATGTTTATACTGTGTGGGAATCGAACCCACGAGCGTTGGTGTCAAAGTAGTGTAATAACGCGTTTCACCACAGCGCCACCGAGCTCGTCATCGTCAGAAGTAAGTCCTAACGAGATGAAGATGGACGGCATCCATGCTTGTGTCTGACCGATCTAACACCCAAGTTATGCAAAATCGACATCATCCTCGTATGAATAGGTTTGTTTATCTCAAGGTTATAACGTGTATCCTTTAGAGATCTAGTACTGTCTGCTATTGATAACTGACAGGCGTTACCTAAAGTTACAGACTTTGGCAGTACAGAGCAATCAAAGCAATTCATCTGGGGAAATGCCTCCATTTTACAGAGAACCACTGCACAAATAACAGCTACCTGGAGGGTTGTTGAGTTCCTGCATATGAGTGAGGTCACCAGTAAGCTCCTAAGTAGTTGCTGTATTAGCAGCAGAGGTGGCATCGTGCGAGGGATGTAAATGCATTAATACATCCTTTCCTTGAGATGCATTAATGCATTAACATCCCTAGGCTTATATTAATATAATATAATAGACCTATAATAATAGGCTTTCATAACTTTATATTAGGTGGATACGATTGTATGGCTCCCGACATGCTCATTTTTATAATTTTTATAAAATGACTGACGGACAAGTTAATAATAATAATAAATAAATATTGTGGGACAAATTACACAGCGCCACCTAGCCCCAAAGTAAGCGAAGCTTGTGTTATGGGTACTAGGCAACTGATAAGTATGTTTATACATTTTTTTTTGTAAATACATACTTATTATACATAGAAAATACCCAGTGCCCAGACCCATACAAACAGACATGTTCATGCACACAAATGTTTGTACAGTGTGGGAATCGAACCCACGAGCGTTGGTGTCCAAGTAGCGTAACAGCGCGTTTCACCACTGCGCCACCGAGCTCGTCCTAGTTCTAGTTTTACTTTTCTTTTAATAATAAAAATGATGTTTTTTACAGAAATTTGAATAGCAGGGCAACCTCCGACAGTGAGGACAATAGAATAGAATAATAATTTACTTGCTTAAAACATGGTACTTCCCCAGCCGACAGCTCTGGTGTGTCCTACCTATCTTAGCATAACGATTATCACCTATCGTAAACAGCCAGGACTGGCTACTGTAGTAAACCCATTCATACACACTGCTTAACTTGCGTTATCGATATAAAGCATCGACGGCATCGAGCTCCACAATTCTGATCTATCAATAAGGCGCATATAATAGCGGAAGGTTTGTATATCATTATTATAATAATTACCATATTTGTTTGCCCGATCATGCGTGTGCGCACATAAAGCACGGGGCGTTATTTCACGTGCTGCTTATAGGAATTATGCTGTCGGCTGTGGTATTTATTTTGTTCGCTTTAATTTTATATGACCCATTGTCTTTTTATGCAAAATCATTATTAAATCTTAATAAAAAACATATACATATTTACATGCAATTTGAGCTTACCTGCTTTGTGTGTTTCCGCCACCAATTAGTTCATGCGGCCTAGCGCCGGCCGGCACCCACCCACTACTATAAGTAGTAGTGAACTAATTGGCGACGGTAGCACACAAAGCAGGTTAGATCAAATTGCATTTAAATTTGACTTTCGCAAAATAACGCCTGAATCTATTAACTATATACATATTTTTTTTTCTATATGTTTATAACCTAATACAATTAAAATTACTTATAAAGAATGCCGATAATTCTCTCAAACTTTGATCAATACATTATTTTCAGTCCTTTGTGATGTAGAGCGCATCAAATCTCACAGAAAATCGCAGCCAAGTAGTAACTCCCTAGAGGGTCGTTGTGTTCCTGCGTGTGAGTGAGGCCACCAGTAAGCTCCTAAGGAGTTGCTGCGTTAGCAGCAGAGGAGGCATCGCGCGAGTGGTACTTAATGTATTACATAGTTTTACATCAGGTGGGCCGTATGCTTGTATGACTCCCGACGTTGTATATAAAAGAACAAGTCTTAATACTTAGTTAACATAAAAAAAATAAGGTATCCACATGTTAAACCCAACTATTAGCATTATTGGAATCTTATTATTTGGCTAAAAATGTAAGGATGCCAATAATTGGGTGGGTGCCAACAATTGGACGGATTACGATATAGTGAAATATCTATTTATCTCAGCTATTCTCAAAATTCAGGGGACGTAAAAAGTGTATGAAGTTCTCAAACTCTTATGTACATCATTTAATTTTGCTGTAGCTAGCCCGGAAGATGTGAAGGAATTCATTGATTATTGGGTGTTTGATCGTTCCAAATAAACAAACATTTAGTATCACTCATCCAGATAAGACCTACAACAAACAGTGTCGATTCTGTTTTCCGACCACGTAGGTGCGCGTACGTATCAACTCTGAATGCAATATTGGATATTATACACCGCCATTTATGCAATATTTTGTTTTTTTTTTAAACCATCCCACATGCTACTCGTACTTAGGGTTACATTTCTTTTTTGACGCGAGTACGTCTTCAAATTCGCTTCCATAATGGGAAGCAATTCATAAAACTGATATTAACTAAATCGGGGGATATAGTTTGGTGTGGTCCTACGTATCTATCGTTTATATACAAAATTTAATGACACCACTTAATAACTAAATAAAAAAAACCGATCAAGTGCGAGTCGGAATCGCGCACGAAGGGTTCCGTACCATTATCAAATCAAAACGGCTAAAAATCATGTCTGTTGTAAGGGAGAACTAAAAAAATCGTTACGTCAAGTGAGCACTGTGACATACGCGGCGAAGAAAGCGCCGCGACTTTAAGGTCATTTCGCTGCATCATATAATTTTCTTTTAGTACAACTCACTTCCGTTTAACCTTTACGAAGACATATTCACGTAAAATTTCCGGTCGGGTCTACAATACAGCCACACCCGCTTTCTGTTGTTGCAGTGCTAGTCGGGGATTAAGGCAGTGATAGCTATGGACCGTGGATAAGGAACCGGTCTCTTGACCAACCAGTTACCGGTTGGTATCCTGGCGGGGACATGTACCACTAAATTCGTGTTTTCGTATTTATATATACGAAAGAGAGCGTCGGTGTTAAAATAAGAAGAGGCATGCTCCGATGGTTCGGACATGTAGAAAGAATGCAAGATGAAAGAATGACGAAGCAGATATACAATGCAAAAGTGGAAGAATGTAGGAGCCGGGGAAGGCCAAGACTTACCTATATATGACCAAATTGGTCGTGTTCTATCAGAAGGTGATGTCAGGAGCCCTAGAAACCGGCGAGCGTGAGAAGAGCAATGAATGTTGAAGAAGCGAGTGAGATATGTAAGGATCGAGTCGCGTGGCGCTCGGTTCTCTCTGCCTACCCCGCAAAGGATTTGGCGTGAAGTTATAGATAGATAGATAGAGTATTTATATACATACGAGTATTTATCATTTGCTCGGAGCTGAAGGAAGACATCGGCAGGAAATCTGTACGTCCCAGAAATTATATTTCAAAAGACGTGTGATCTAACCTAAGGCGGTCGCTCCATTTAAAAATCAGTATCTTCGCCAAATCCTTAGGCTTAGGTAGCGGACCCCGCCAATCTTAATGATTGGCAGAGCTGCGATAGCCAGCGGAGCCACATTACCCTCAAAATTGTCGTTTGGGGTAGACTGATGTCATCCAGCTAGCGTTTAGACGGTAATAGTGAGAAACGCCAAAATCGACACACTAATAGCTAACATATTGTAGTTTTGTATCCTTTAATTTGAAATTTAAATGTTCGTTGGTGAGGAAGAACGGTCCAAAATCGTTCCAATTAGAAAAAAAAAACATATGGGAAAACGTATGGCCGGCCACTCTGCAGTGCAGAGTCTGCACTGCACTCCCATCAACAGAAAAAGTAACCGCACTCGTCGCTAGTTTAAACGGGATAACGCGAGTAAAAAGTACAGTGCTAGCCGGTAAGCTTCCCCGACCTAGATTAAATTTGAAGACCTGAAATCTTTAATCTAGAGATGTAACAGCTGCAATGAACACAGGAGCAACACTTTTGAAAAAATAAATACACAAATGTGTACTTTTTTCGTTTATACAACATCTGAGGCCCACAAGCACACGGTCCATCTGATGTTTGACGAGCTCGGTGGCGCAGTCGTGAATGACGCGTCTTTGACACCAACGCTCGTGCGTTAGATTCCCACACAGGACAAATATTTGTGTGCATGAACATATCGTTTGTCATGATCTGGGTGTTTTTAAAAGAGGTAGGGCGCATCAAAGCAGCCCGTTTGGGGAAGTACCTCCACCTCACATAAAACCGCAGCCAAATAACAACTCCCTAGGGTTGTTGTGTTCCTGCGTGTGAGTAAAGTAACCAGTAACCTCCAAAGGAGTTGCTGTATTAGCAGAAGAGAGGCATCGCGCGAGTGATACAATGTATTACAAGTGTTCACAGGATACGGTAACTGCTTCACATCAGGTGGGTCGTATGCTTGTATACCTTCCGATGTTGTATAAAAAAAAAGATGTGAGCCGGTTACCGTAACTTATACCTCTGCTGCTAACAGAGCAACTGCTTTAGAGTTTACTAGTAACTTCACTCGCACAATAACCCTAAAAGGAGTTGTTATGTGATGGTTTTCTGTGAGGTGAAGGTACCCCGACGGGTTGCTTTGATGAGAGTTACCTCTCCTTAAAAATCCATATCAGAACAAACAGACATGCCCATGAACACGATGTGTTAGCAGCAAGGTTGTAGGGTAGGGAGATACTTCCCGTATTGGAGTCGTTCATTGATTGCGATAACCACTTTATCTCAGGCGCGCCGTATTCTTGTATGTTTTTTGTTTTATACAACTAGATAGGCAACCAAGTATGCGGCCCGCATTAGATGGTAAGCGGTCACAGCCTATTGATGCTCGCAACACCACGGGATCTTACTCGCGCGCTGCAAATCTTGTGACATATGACTGTTTCGTCACAGTAACCAGTAATTTCTCTGCCATATCTCAACCTTCAAACCGGAACACAGCTATGTCAATACTTGGCGGTAGAAATAGGTGAGACAGAGGTACCCATGCAGACGACTTTTTTTTTCATGCAATAAGGTCCATTTTCGTATTGTTTGTTTGCATTTGTGTTGAGTGCGTTATTATACGTGGGTTATAATTTTTTTGTGCAGAACCGCATGTATGTTATCTGAGGTGAATATGTTGCAGGGACATTACAATATCTGACAAATCGTATTATTCCTAACAAAGCCACGAAATACCGTTAGACGTCTAGTATTTCACGAGCTCAGTAGAGCGGTGGCGAAACGGCTGCCACGTTACTTCAACATCAACGCTCGTGGGTTCGATTCTCACACAGGACAAACATTTGTGTGCATGAACATGTCTATTAGTGCTAGGTCACCAGAAAGCTCCCAAGGAGTTGCTAAGTAAGCAGCAGAGGAGGCATCGCGCGAGTGATACTTAATATATCGCAAGCATTAATAGGCTACGCCAGGTAGGCCGTATGCTTGTATACCTCCCGACGTAGTATATAAAAAAAGATCATCAAATGATGGGGATATATAAGGGCGTAATTACATGAACTTAGACCAACGTGAAAACGAGGAAGAAAGAACAATTAGGGAAAACTAAATCTGTACTTATTAAATCGATCGATAAGACTGTTAATAAATTACCTACAGCATATAAAACATTAGACAGATAGATAGAATACACTTTATATGCATAATACAGATATTTGGAAATACATTCAAAAGGATTTTTACAATTTTAGAAATGTACTATGCAACAAGGCGGCCTTATTGCTAAAAGCAATCTTTTCAAGGCAACCTTGAGGTAACGAAACAGATTACAAAAAATGTAGGTAGCATTAATGACTTCAATCAATTTAAGAATAAGGAGAATAAAAAAAAATGTGATTGCAAAATTTTATTATTCCTTAGATCATTATTTGCACCACAAGGAATTTATGAAGTAAAAATAGTTAAATTTAATGTAAAGCATAGTTTCCCTAGCCTATGAACGCTTGTAATACATTAAGTATCACTCGCGCAATGCCACCACTGCTACTAACACAGCAACTTCTTAGGAACATACTGGTGACCTCATTCACATGCAGGATCACAACAACCCTCTAGAGAGTTGTTATTTGGCTGCGGTTTTCTGTGAGGCGGTAGTATTTCCCCAAACGGGCAGCTTTGTGTACCCTATCTCTCTTAAGATTAATTTAGCCGGCTGCAGAAGCTCCATAAAATGAGTTTTTTGAGCTGTTTTGCTCCTCCGGCACGGAACCCAACGGAAATGTATGTATGTATTTATATCTTCACGCCAGGTCCCTTGTAGAAGATTTGGGGAAGACTCTGTCCTTACATACTACACTCGCATCTGGATGGAATCGATGTGTTAGGTAACAACTCACAATTTAGGTCCCAATAGTGTTAGATATTTAATAAACCGTGGTGCTCGGCCGTTGAGCTTCACTTGACTAGCCATCTCTTTGAGGTTATTTAATGCCTTATTTGTCATATTGCTGTCTCTCACTGTGCCAAGAGGGGAAGTCAATTTCAAAACTTCCTACTCCTACAAATTTCTTCTGATTAAATTCGTTGTGAGTTCCAAGGCAGCTGTAGTTTAATCCCCGGGACAGCAATGAACTTCACTGTTCATTGCCTTTTTGGTGGTCGCCGCTGTTAATTCTAGCTACACAGGAGACACAGTGGTGGCTATGAGTGGTGGGCCTGTCCCATACACTCGCATCTTTAACATACGTAGCTCTTATCATGCACATCAGATCAGTTCCTAGGGCTTCAGTTGTGGTAGTCCTCGGCTCCTACATTCTTCCACTTTCGCATTGAAATGCTATTTTTAATTACCCATAAGTATAGTATTTTTGCTGTATTTTATTACCATTATATGGAGTTTATGACTTGTGATCATTTGACATCAACACCGCTGTGTTAATGACATGATTCGCACGTGTAGAAGTTGACACATAATAATATGCCATATAATTACATGACACATAATTGTTCACCCCACTTGGCGGATATGCACTCCGTTTAACGCTTCACCCGTACGATTCCAAGGCTAATAATGACGACGCCAAGTTGCTCTATTGACATAGCTGTGTTCCGGTTTGAAGGGTGAGATATGGCAGAGAAATTACTAGGACTTAGACGAAACATCCTTAGGTCACAAGATTGGCAGCGCGCGAGTAACATCTTCGCGCTGTTGCGAGCGTCAATAGGCTGCGGTGACCGTAGCCTATTAACGCTTGTAATATATTGAGATCACTCGCGCGATGCCACCTCTGCTGCTTACACAGCAACTCCTTGGGAGCTTACTGGTGACCTCACTCACACGCAGGAGTACAACAACCTTCTTGGCAGTTGTTATTTGGCTGCGGTTTTGTTGTGTGAGATGGAGGTACTTCGCCAGACGGGCTGCTTTGATGCGCCCTACCTCTCTTAAAACATCCATACCAAGAGAAACAGACATGTTCATGCACACAAATGTTTGCCTTGTGTGGGAATCGAACCCACGAGCGTTGGTGTCAAAGTCGCGTCGTTCACGACTGAGCCACCGAGCTCGTCGTTAATGTGTAACAGCAACCCAATAAATGGTTTATCTATCTATCTAAATAGCACAGAAGAACTGTAACACTTTATAAATATTTACACTCGCTGTACAGACTAAGTAGGGCTATATTACATATATTGCACTGTCGCATTAAGCCAAGTTCTCGCAAATTTAAAGGTCAGGACAAGTCCAAGGTAATCTTGATGACTCAAATCCATGATTAAGATCTGCTGCTAGAATTATTTGAGGAAATTACACACAGCCAAGTAAAGAAATGCAAACAGGCAATCAAATTGCCTGAATTTAATCTCCACGCCAGGTCCATTGCGGCGTAGGCGGAGAGAAACGAGCACTAAAGGACGTAGACCTTAGACACCTTACACGCTTCTTTACAATTGACAGCTCTTTTCACATCACAGATATCACTTGCGCGGAGGTGAAGAAAAGCATGAGAGAAAAAGATTAAAAAAGAGGAAAATATGTTTGACATGTGAAAAGCTCCTAAAAAGCTCTATTTTTTGCTGCAGGTCGTGAAGATCAGACGGCAGATGCTACATATCAGAATCAGTATCTTCGCCAAATCTCGAGTTTCATGATGAAGGATTAGGAAATGGGATAACGCTAGGAAAAGAAATAATTCCATTAGCTATGCCATTTAAAGTTATAAGCCAAACTAAGTATACAATATTTTGAGATAAATACTTACCGCTATTGCGTTCCATGAACCTTTTGTATGAGTCCACAATAGACATGTCGAAAGATGAGTTGGCACCTATAACAAGGAAAAAAATATTAAGAAATGTTATTTTTTTGTATGATGTTAAATTTCGATTGACTACATTTCGCATAAGGACTTGAAGGATTGCATTTGTAGGGTTTCGTTCCCAAACCTATTACTTAGACCCCGTTGCTTATCCATTCGTCTGTCACGGGGATATATTTATCTGTGGAACGGTAATAGGTAGATATATGAATTTTTCTCTGAGTATATATTACTATGGCTGCTGTGATGACAAATAATAAAACCGGTGTTTTTTTCTTAGATTTTATATACAGTGCGGATACGAGTCAGTGCATACAAGAATACAGTCCACCTGATGTAAAGTGGTTACCGTAGCCTATGAACTCTTCTAATACATTAAGTATCACTCACGCGATGTCACCTCTGCTGCGAACATAGCAACTCCTCAGGAGCTTATTGGTGACCTCACTGACACACAGAAACACAACAACCCTGTAGGGAGTTGTTATTTGGCAAAATTCATACGGATATTTTGAAGATTAAAAAAAAACAACCTTTTACATGTCAACAGACACAGCTGTACAGACACAACAGGCACCCGCTTTACATCAGGTGAGCCGTATGCTTGTATGCCTTCCGACGTTGTATAAAAAAAAACCTTGAAAATGAAACACAGCTATATAAATATAGCTGTTTGTCGGTAGAAGAGGTACCCACGCTGACAACTTTTGTACAAAGTCTACCATTTACGCTACGTACTACGCGTGACTTTAGTACAGTAAAAGGGAAATGTATAAAGTATTTCACTTTGGTACTCACTTGGGTTAAATTAAAACAATACAAGTACACCTCCAAAATTGTACACAACAGTCTTCGCGAATCAAAATTCGAAACTGGCAATCAAATTTAAAACTTACACAAAAGTGAAAATATTGTTTCGTAAAAACAATTAGTAAATATAGACAATTATTAATCACACCACTTTAACAATTAATTGCGTAAATGCCATCTAATTAGTTGTAATATTAAGACATTGGAATCGATACAATTTACTGAGTTCAGTGATGAATTGAATTTATTTGAATTTATTTGTAATCGGATAACAAGATCTATATTTGTTAGTTGCATAAAATATACTTACATACTAATGTTAGTAAAAAACAATAGAATTAGACATTTTCAGGAACACCGTTCCTATCTCTTAAGGAACATGGTCAAAATGGCCGAGAAATTAAAAAAAAAAATGAATTGTTATATAATTGAATTGTTATTTGGCTGCGGTTTCTGTGAGGTGGAGGTACTTCACTAGACGGGCTGCTTTGATATGCCCTATAAAATTTTGAATACCTGGAGTGTTTTAATTTAATACCGTAGCGATTTTCACAATTATATATATTTTAAACTACAGGAACAATATTTTTGTAAAATATTTTCGCTAAATCCTTAGGCTTAGGTAGTGGACCCCGCTAATGCTAATGGATTAGGAAACGGGACAATGTATAGACGATGATATATACTCGTAATAATTTCCTTACAGATCATGTTTCTTAGTATATTAACCAGAGGGAGACTTTGTACAAAAGTCGTCTGCGTGGGTACCTCTGTCTCACATATTTCTACCGCCAAGCAGATATATTTATATAGCTGTGTTCCGGTTTGAAGGGTCAGATATAGCAAAGAAACTGGGCACTGTGACGAAATAGTCTTAGGTCAGCGTGCGAGTAATATCCCCGTGGTGTTGCGAGTGCCAATAGGCTACGGTGACCACTTACCATCTAATGCGGGCCGCATGCTTGTTTGCCAATCTAGTTGTACAAAAAACTGTCTCGTACTATCACAGATATACACGGATGTATGGACGCACATTACCCTTGACTTTATACGATCGACCTTATGGATCTTTGTATGGAATTACAAGGATATGGCATTTCCATTTTGTACCTTTTAATACTTTCCAAAGAGGAGAAAGGTCCTGTAATGACGTCATCGTACGGGTGACGTCATCAGAGGTTTTTCCCACATTCACAGGAGATTCACACTGTTTATGCCCAACGAACCACAGATTTTAAAGATACTTTAATCTTTGACGAGCTCGGTAGCGCAGTGGTTAATAACGCTGCTTTTACACCAGAGCTCGTGGGTTCGATTTTCACACAGAACAAATATTTGTATGCAGAAACGTGTCGGTTTGTGTTGATCTGACATTCTGATGTACAAGTTTCACTCTCACATTTATTATCATATCACTGCCGAAAGGGCGCATTAAAATAGCACGACTGGGGAAGTACCTCCATCTCACAAAAAGCCTCGCAGTTACATTAGATACCAATAACAATTTGGTCTTGTTGATAGAATCAGAAATGAGGATATCCGCAGTAGAACTAAGGTACCAACATAGCCCACAGGATAAGAAAGCTGAAGTGGCAGTAGGCCGGCCACATACTTCATAGAACCGACAACCGCTGGGGAAGAAAGGTTCTCCAATGGCGTCCCCGTACTGATACACACTGTGTGGGACGACCCCCCACTAAATGGAGCGACGACCTCAAAATGTTTATAGGGAGTTGATGGATGCAGGTGGCACACGATCAAGACAAGCGACACCATAGAGGGGCTTAAGCTAGGCAGTGGACAAATACGACCTGAGATGACGATGATATCCTAGAAACCGACGAGCATGCATGAGCCATGAATGTTAAAGAAGCGATTGAGATGTGTAAGGAGTAAGGACTGAGTCAGGTGCCGCTCGGTTCTCTCTGCCTACCCTGCAAAGGACTTATCTTGAAGATATAGGCAAACTGCTAGGCAGCCGAAATCTAAGCCAGAAGGCACAACTCACTGTACACAACGCGGTGTTAATCCCAACACTAACTTATGGAAGTGAGAGCTGGGTATGGCAGAGGGAGCATGAAAGTAGAATAAATGCGGTCGAGATGCGAGCACAGCGAAAAATTTGTGGCATAACGCTTGCTGACCGCATTCGTAATGAAGACGTGAGAGAAAGAGTTGGTCTAAAAGAGAGTGTCGGTGTTAAGATAAGAAAGGGCATGCTCCGTTGGTTCGGACATGTAGAAAGAATGCAAGGTGAAAGAATGACGAAACATATATACAATGTGAAAGTGGAAAGATGTAGGAGCCGAGGAAGACCAATACTAACCTACTATGACCCAAATTGGTCGTATTTTATCAGAAGGTGATGTCAGGAGCATTAGGAACTGGCGAGTGTGCATGAAAAGAGCTATGAATGTGAAAGAAGCGAGTGAAGTGTGTAAGGACCGCGTCTTATGGCGCTCTGTTCTCTCTGCCTATTCCGCAAGGGACCTGGCGTGAAGATATACATACATACATATAGGTAGATACTCGTAGATCAAATTTCAGTATCCAGCAAAATTTCTTTAGCAATGATATATGTATGAACATTCACACATTATTGCGTCACTCAGCTCTAATAAATCACAAACGGCAGTAAATTATCAAAGTAAAATGACTATTATATCAACTGCATAAGAACTTACAATCTTTTATCAAACACTAATTTCATAGAACAATTAATATCTAAGTGATGTGAAATGTTTATTGGAAATGCATTGTCAACGAATTCTTTAGGCCTTGCATTATAGTGCAATGGCCGCTGATAAAAAGTAGTGTGATTTAAAAGTTCAAATACAGAAATCGGCTACGCAATCGTTGCAACATTTCCAATGTACCATCTCGGACAATACCTATCTCTTACGAAACTCTGGAGCCTAGAATTACACTGCAAGGTTGCCTGAGTAAACCAGTTAAGCAAGCGAATCATCCGCTAATCTTTTTTAGGGTTCCATACCCAAAGGGTAAAACGGAACCCTATTACTGAGGCTCCGCTGTTCGTCCGTCCGTCTGTCACCAGGCTGTATCTCATGAACCGTGATAGTAAGACAGTTGAAATTTTCACAGATGATGTATTTCTGTTGCCGCTATAACAACAAATACTAAAAATAGAATAAAATAAATATTTAAGGAGGCTCCCATACAACAAACGTGATTTTTGTGCTCATTTTTGCTCGATATTGATAACGGCAACAGGTAGACGCTTGAAATATTCACAGAATGTTTAGTTATATATTCACTTTAAGAATAAATAATTAAATTAAAATAAAACAAATATTTAAGGGGGGCTCCAATACAACAAACGTGTTTTTTCCCCGTTTTTATAGATAATGGTACGGAACCCTTAGTGCGCGAGTCCGACTCGCACTTGGCCCATTTTTTTATACACCGAACACTGTTTATTACCAGCGTTCATTAAGTTCACGAAGTACCACTCGCGCGATGTCGCCTCTGCTGCTAACACAGCAACTCCTTAGAAGTTTTACTGGTAACCATCAAAGCAGCAAGCAAGCGCATCAAAGCAACGTACAAACAGTCTGGGGAAGTACGTGCACAGAAAACCGCAGCCAAATAACAACTTCCTAGAGAGTTATTGGTGTCCCTGCGTGTGATTGAGGTCACCACTAAGCTCCTAAGGAGTTGCTGTGTAAGCAGCAGAGGAGGCATCGCGCGAGTGATACTTTATATATTACTAGCGTGGTGGCGCAGTGACTAAACGCCTTGTAACGTTACTTTGACTTTACGTGGGTTCCATTCGCGCACAGGACAAACATTTGTGTGCTTGAACATGTCTGTTTGTGTTGTCCGAGTACTTTTAAGAGATCCTATGGAGTTGCTGTGTTAGCAGCAGAGGTGGCATTGCGCGAGTGATACTCAATGTATTGCGTAAGCGTTTATGGGTTACGGTAACCGCTTTACATCAGGTGGGCCGTATGGTTGTATGCCTCTCGACGTTGTATATAAAAAAAAGTTATCCTTATCAAGAGGGTAGTGTAAAAACTGCTTGTCCGCAGTTTTTTGATCAGACGTCCCAAAATTTCTACAGCAGTGAATTACGTCACAACCTTTAATAAGCAACAAAGAACCAAATGACATATAATACATATTATAATCAAATGTAAACAAACTATATTGAATAAATAATATATTGAATTTGTGTACATAATACGAAAAATCTTTTTCTTCGGCTATAACAAAATCTTATTACACTTTGACTGTTTATAGGAAATCATTTTTAATTTATACTACGTCGGGAGGCATACAAGCATATGGCCCACCTGATGTAAAGCGGCTACCGTAGCCTATCAACGCTTGTTATTTATATTAAGTATCACTCGCGCGATGCCTCCTCTGCTGCTTACACAGCAACTGCTTGGGAGCATACTGGTGACCTCACTCACACGCAGGAACACAACAATCCTCTAGGGAGTTGTTATTTGGCTGCGGTTTTCTGTGAGGTAGAGGTACTTCCCCATACGGGCTGCTTTGATGCGCCCTACCTCTCTTGAAACATCCAGACCAAGACAAACAGACATGTTCATGCACACAAATGTTTGCCTTGTGTGGGAAACGAGCCCACGAGCGTTGGCGTCAAAGTCGCGTCATTCCCGACTGAGCCACTGAGCGTAATAAGAATAATTCCTAATAGAAACGTCTTATCATCCGTTTAAGGACTGACATTAAGAATGTATAAATATACTTATGTTTGTATATTTTATTTATGTATTTTATATATTATTTGTTTTTATTTGTTTATTTATTATTATATATGTATTGTTATTTAGTATTTGTACACAAATGTATACCTATGTATATATTTACACATATATAAGTAATTATATTAATAAGAATAAATTTTCCTTCCTTGCTAACCCTACCTTCCCTGTACGCCGATTCGTTACCTTAAGGTTGCCTTGAAAAGATTGCTTTTAGCAATAAGGCCGCCTTGTTGCATAATAGGTATTCATATTTTACTATTTTTTAAGAAATTTCATGTAAAATTATTATGTAAATAAAGCTTATTCTATCTATCTATCTATCTAAGGTCTCCTCTAGGTCTCTAAAACATTCCTTAACCCTAAAGTGCATTACAAAGGTTAATAAGTCAGTGAAGCTAGATATTCTCACAGATGTACCACAAGAACATAATTATTGAGGTCGTAGACATATTAAGGTCGCCACTAAGGCCTCCAACACTAGCATAGTTTCTTTAGGCATACATTAATTACCGCGGCGTCACTGGCACGTCTGCTTTATTGTCCGCCGTGCTGTCGTGTGTGGGGGATCCTTTTATAATTAGTTTAAATGATATTAATGACATAGCTTAAGTTAATGTCAGCGTTTTGTAACTTTGAAGGCGTGACTTTCTATTTCATCGCCGTAGGTTCAGTTACCAGCTGTTACCCTGGTCGAAGGGAAACGAATGGTGTTTTCGTGGAAGTGAGTTCTTTTACCACGATGGAATGCGATCTGTGACACTCTTGGACACTCCGTCTATCTCCACTCAAAGAATAACGACACTCCGTTGTTCGGTTTTGCTGTGAAAGAATGACAAACAAACACACTTTCATGTTATAATATTAGCATGGATTAGTAACTGAAGGACCGAGTTTCGCTCGGCGTGTATTTTTTAGAGGAAAAAATAAAAGAACAAAATAGGTAGGTGGCGCAGCACAATTAATAAACATACTAAAGTTAAATACTTAGTTCATATAAATTTACATACACATATTATACATACCCATACATACAAATACCTACATAAAACTATATATATACGTACACATACAGAAATACATGTACATAACATTTTAATCACTGTTTTAAGCAAGGAGTGCAGTGACTGCGGTTCTTTAGACAGATGTCTAAAGAACCGAATAGATTAAGCTAAGTCTAGCTAAGTGAAAGATAATGAGCCTTAACCTGATTTTTAAAACTGACCACAGTTTGTGCATTACGGATTGTTAACGGCAGAGCATTCCAAAGCCGCACAGCCTGCACTACTGTTTTAAGACGAAGGGCGAGAGCACTACGAATAGAACGACCCTGCGCTCCATCATGGAAAGAGAAACGCTCATTCAAATAATCAGGGGATAATGGATTAAGAATAATGGAATAAAGAAGGGACAAAATGTGTAGATTACGGCGAAGTCTAATAGGAAACCACTTGAGATTTGAGCGAAATTCAGATACGTGGTCATATTTACGGAGTCCAAATATGTACCGAATACAAAGATTCTGTAAGCGCTCAAGCTTGTCTAATTGCTCTTCAGTAATATTAAGAAAACATGAATCAGCGTAATCGAGAATAGGAAGGAGCAAGGATTGTGCAAGCGCAATTTTCGTGTCAACTGGTAGAAAAATTTGTAACCTTTTTAGAGAACTAATGGAAGCGAACAGCTTTCTACTGATACTTGCAATTTGAGATGACCAGCATAGAGTTCTGTCAAAAATAACCCCAAGATTTTTAACGGTATCGGAATATGGTATGTCGATACCTTTAAAGTTTACCGGTTGCAAGTTAGGCCAATCAATTTTAGTTATTTGACGAGAACCACCAATCACAATCGCCTGCGTCTTGATTGGATTTACAACAAGCCCATGAGAGTCACTCCAATCTGATATATGAGAAAGATCACTATTAATTGTGGTAATGACGTACAGCATCTGCATACAGATGGTAGGACGAGCGAAAGTTGGAAGTGATTGAGTTAATGAATAAAGCGAATAATAGCGGAGATAAAACGCCACCTTGCGGAACACCAGCAGTTATCGTACTCCAAGAGGAGTATGAATCCTCAATACGTACACGCTGCCGACGCCCGAATAAGTAAGAATGAAACCAATCAATTACAGTTGGAGATATGTTGAGGGAATGCAGCTGCTTTAGCAAAATACCAAAATCAACTGTGTTAAAAGCGTTGCTGAAATCTAATAGAACCAAGACCGTTAATTCTGATTGATCCATGGTAAAACGAATGTCGTCCGAGACTTTCAAAAGAGCAGTAGTCGTGCTATGACCAGGGCGGACACCGGATTGCAAAGGATTAAGTATATTGTTATTGTGAAGGAAGGAGCTTAGTTGTTGTTGTACTAGGCGTTCAAGGACTTTAGATAGAAACGGAAGGATGGAAATGGGTCGATAGTCAGAAAATGAACGCGGTTGGGAATTTTTCGGCAAAGGGATAACAAAGGCATTTTTCCACGCAGATGGCAATACGCCAGAGGCTATGGAATGGTTTAGGATAGAGGTGATGGTAGGAAGGATGATGTCAAGGATGGGCAAGATCATAGAACGACTAATGCCATCATCTCCCATAGCATTCTTTTCTTAGGAAATTGTAACCCCACTCACTCGCAAGAAAACAACAAATCGCCAGGGAGTTGTTATTTGGTTGTGGATTTCTGTAAGGTGGAGGTATCAGTCGCGTTGCTTCGATGTGCCCTACGCCTCTTAAAGATATCCAAATCAAGACAAATAGACATGTTCATACACACAAAGGTTTGTGTTCTGTGGGCATCGTTTGAGCCTTGGTCTCAAATTATTGTTACACCAAACTCCTCAGTTGCTGTGTTATTAGCAGGGATGGCAACACGCAATTGTACCTTGCATTATTACAAGCATTCATAGTGCGCCACCAAACTGAGAACATCAGTCAAACAACAACTCCTTGGAGTGCTGAAGTGTTCTTGCGAGTGAGTGAAGTTACCAGTGTGTTATAACAGCCCATGCTAGAATTCTACTTATCTATCTATAACTTCACGCCAAATCCCTTGCGAGATAGTCACAGGGAACCGAGCACTACATGACTCGGTCCTCACATACCTCACTCGCTTCTTTAACATTCATAGCTCTTCTCAAGCACACTCGCCGGTTTCGCCAAAAGGTTCGCCGGTAAAAGGTCATAGGGTACGATAGGCACTTTACAACAATTGTGTATGTTATATATAAAAGGATTTTCAAAATAGACTAAAAAATATTAGAATAGAGAAATGATAGAATAAAATAAAAATTATTTATTTGCCTTAGTCGCGTGGGCACTTAGAGACATCTTACATTCTTAAAATATAATCTCATTACAGCTTACTCCATTCTCGTAGTTATTCTTCTTTGCGTTATCCCGTTTCCAAATCCATTAGGATTAGCGGTGTCCGCTACCTAAGCCTAAGGATTTGGCGAAGACACCGATTTTTACATGTAGCGACTGCCGTCAGAACTCCAAAATCCAGAGGGAATACCACATCTCTCTTAGGTTAGTTACAAGAACAAAGACATCCCTGGTGTTGCAAATGTCCATAGGCTACGGTGACTGTTTACCATCAGACAGGCCGTATGCTTGATTGCCACCTTAGTGGTATAATATATATAACTTCTTGGACATATGGGTTTCCTAATTATGCTTTCAACCGCCGAGCAAGTGATAAATCCTACTAATATTATAAATGTGAAAGTAGGTATGATTGAATATTTGGATGTTTAGATGTTTGTTCCGTTTTCACGCCTCAACCGCTGAACGGATTTGGATGAGGTAGGTAGATAGAAAAAATGAGATAATGGATTAACACATAGGCTAATTTTTATCTGGGTGATATGTTCCCGTGGGATATTTTGGATGTTTAGATGTTTGAATCTTACTAAATATGGATGTTTTATTTTGCTTTCACGTCTCAGCGGCTTTTCATCTACTACTATTCCATAGGAACATCACCAGGAAAAAAAGGGTAAAATGTCAATAGATGGCGTTATGTTTGTGCATCGTGCTATGGTTGCGTTATCCTGTAAGAAATATATTAATTCTCATTAACGTTCCGTCATCCCTTCCGGTGACGCAGCAACGGCCCACTGGGGCCAACTGCATAGTCAGTGTCAAAAAAAAAATCCTTTATATACTACAGATCTTAAAAGTGGCAGGGATGCTTTTAGGCATCTCATGCTTCTCTCACAGTCAACTTTATGAGTTGCTTCCGAGCTTCGAGTGAGTGAGAGTGTTCGCTGAAAGTAATCGGTCTCATAGTATCGTCTGCAGAAGCTTATTGTAATTAAAATGTGAAGTTGCTTAGGATTATGATATCAACTACGATTATCGTATTAACAACTGAAGACTGGGATTGTTCATTGATAAGTTAAAACATGTGTTACTTTTATTCCGGGCAAAAGCACGGATCCTTTGGAATAGATCTAGAGCGTAGCGCGTCATAGAATTTATAGAGTCATAGAGTCCAAATGTTTTAGAGGAGTACATACTGTAATTAATGTAAAAGTGTACAAATTTTTTGGTATGTCCTTTTTTTTCAAATTAAAATGGAGCGATGGATTGATGTGTTTTTTTCTTATGGAGATTTATTTTGTATGGAGCGCCCGACAGTGACTTAGGCTACTTTACTGCACCAAAATATATTACTCCCACATGGAAAACACGCTTTGCATTCCTTTGACTACGCGGACGAAGCAACGGGTAACAGCTAGTATGTACATAAATCGGAAAAAACGAATTTAGCGATGCATGGGGGCGTGTACAGCTAAGTGCAGCTCAAGCTTTACACTTTGACCCTTGTACCGTTCTTATGCCGTTCGTAATAAGGGTTACAATCGCACTTCTAGTGTTAAGCGTGATCTACTCTTAGCCGTACCACTAATTTCGAACCAGGGACCAGGTAGTCAAGGGACCGGTTCCTTATCCACTGGGCTGTAACTGCTCGTTCTCTTAGTTAATTTTCCTTTTAACCAACTAAACTTGTGGAATATCATAATTGCTTAATACCAAATTAAAGAGTACGCCATCAGACAATAAGTAATAACATAGGCGTAGTTTCAAGAAAATTGCTCTTTCATTGGTTTAATCACAGAGTAGCGGGACCGTAAAGTACTTGGATAAGCTATACTTGTAATACCATGATTTTCTTAGATGTTGAAACAATCAGCACAGATTTTTAAAATCATTTATCTCAGGCAGCTTATGGTAAAACGGTCTTAATTTAAATAGGCTTTAAATACATACTTATCATCGCGTCGGGCCCTGGTGCACCGATCCAATCATATCTCTCTCGCTTCTTTCACACTCATCAACCTCTTCGGTTTGGGTACTTTTAATTTAGCCCTTTTTCAACACATCACCAATTTGATCTATATGTGTACGTATAAGGCGGCCCCTAACGTTAACCCTTCATTCACTCTCATCCGAAACACTTTTTTCGTAACTGTTTTGTCATTAATTCTTTCTAAATGACCAAACCATCTCAGCATACCCTATACAATTTTTGTCACTACATCATTTTTTACATCATTTTTCATTTCACGTAGTTCTCGTATCGTCTTATTTCTTACTCTATCAATCATTCTCACTCCATACATACTCCTCAGCGCTCTCATTTCTACAGCGTTAACCCTACTTTCATCATTCTTCTGCCATACACATATTTCACAGCCGATACGGCAATTAATTCACCCTGAATGATAGATGCTTTGCTCGATTGTTTTAATTTGAATTAATTTGAATTTGGCCAGAAATACTTTGACTAATTTTAAAAATAGAACGTTTCCGCTTGCCGAAAATAAAAAATAAATTCAATTTCATTCATTTTCAAACATGGAGTGGTCGAGGAAGGAAGATAGAGTCGCGGTTATCGCGTTGGTTACGCGCCAAAAGAGATTTTCAACTGTCTACAAAAATTGAAAATAACACCACGGTTTATTTATCGCAGTATCAAACGTATACTAAAGATTCAAGCTTCGAAGATCGTAAGAGGACCTTACACAGTTAGGACACCAGCGGTCATCAAAGCAGTGAAGGCGAATCCAAAGAAATCCCGTGCGTAAACAAAAAATCTTACCTCTTCAGATGGGACTAAGCAGAACCACTATCAAAAGAGTGTTAAATGAAGACCTGGGACTACGAGCCTATCGTAAAAAAACCGGACATTTTTTGAACGAGCGTTTGAAAAAAAATATATAGAAATTTTGTATTCGGATGAAATAGTTTTTACCATCGAAGAAAGTTACAACAAACAAAATGATAAGGTATATACCCACAGTTGTGAAAAAGCGAGCGCGCTTATTCCGAGGGTCCAGCGAGGACATTATCCTTCATCAATCATGGTTTGGCTTGGAGTCTCATATTCAGGCTTAACTGAGGTGATTTTCTGTGAAAAAGGTGTGAAAAGCAGTGCCGTGGTTTACCAAAATACCGTCCTAACAAACATAGTAGAACCTCTTTCTCAAACAATGTTCAAAAACAGACACTGGATATTCCAACAGGACTCTGCACCAGCACACAAGGCCGAAGCACTCAAAACTGGTTGACCGCCCGTGGAATTGACTTCATCGGGCATGTAGACTGGCTCCCTTCTAGTCCAGATTTAAACCCACTGGACTACAAGATATGGAGATATTTGGGGGAGAAAGTCTGCATTAAACCTCATCAGAATTTGGAATCTCTCCGAGCATCTCTGATTAAAGCAGCGGCAGAATTAGACATAAATGTGGTGCGTGCTACGATCGATGACTGGCCGCGTCGATTAAGGGCATGCATTCAAAATGGAGGAGGGCATTTCGAATAATGTAAATAAAATTTTATTGTACATTTAATTACCTTTCATTTCATATATAACCTTTACATAATTATCAAAACGTGTATCATTAATTACATCAAAAGTTTTTGACAGAACTTATGAATACTAAATAAATAGTTAATAGATTCAGGCGTTATTTTGCGAAAGTGGCGGTGGCGGAAGCACACAAAGCAAGTTAGATCAAATTGCATGAATACTAAATAGTTGAGAGAATGTATGCATGCACTTAGGGTGAGAGAAGCAGATATTTAAACTGACATTTTGTAAAGATATTCTGGCACCATGATATGCCATATTGTTAAGTTAATCATTGTATTGTAATTATCCTACAATCGCATGATGTATTATTGTATTTCCGGTAATATAATTTAAAATCTACAGATTTTAATTGACATCAGAAACCCTTGTTTGACGTCAGTTATAACAATTGACTTCTTAATTCAATCGAGATTTTAAAGGAGAATGCCCATTGTTGTATGGAGTTGGTTTCGATGTTGTTATTGTTGTGCATAAATAAAACCGGCTGCAATTCGAATGGCTTCGACAATGTATTCGAGTAAAAGTAACATAAACAATAAATAGCTTCGGATTTACAAAAATAAGCTAATAAAGTTTTAATTTTAATTTATTTTTTGACCGCAACATCACCTACATTATTCGGTTGGATTATAGGTGTATATATATATATTGTATTTCAAGCATAAATAAGTGAATAATACGTAGCTCTCAGTCGGCATAATTTTTTTCGAGATCTTCAACAAACATGATTCTCTACGCTCTAGATCTATTCCACTGGAGCCGTGCATTTGCCCGGAATAAAAGTGACACATGTTTTAACTTATCAATTAACAATCTCTATATAAAAATAGCTATCCTACAGGAGTTATAAATGTTTCAACAAAAACATAAATACGTTTAGTTGTTAAAACGATAATCGTAGTTGATATCACCATCCTAAGCAACTTCACATTTCAATTACAATAAGCTTCTGCAGACGATATTATGAGACCGATTACTTTCAGCGAGCACATGCTGATTTTGGGCACTCGAATAGTATTGTCCGTCGAAAGGACCGAAGCAGGTGGTACTTGCCAACCATCTTCTCTATTGAAATTGGGGTGTTTTCTTATTACAATAGCCTCGCGTAGCATTCGAGGCATGTAGCGATTCTCCTTGGCGAGGATTTGTGACCTATCTACCTACCAAATTTCATTCAAACCTGTTCTGTGGGATGAGGCGTGAAAACGGACTGCCTGTATTCAGTTGTATAATTGTAATACTTTATTTATCTTTCTGTACTGACAATAATTTCATAATTAACGGCGAACTGGAACTTGTGAGTTACGGTATGATATCAAAATAATTTTAATTTTATGCAATTTATTCTCTGGAAACATTAGCGCGCTTTTTTTCGAATATTCGAATTTGGACTTCAAATTCGGATTAAGCATAAAAAAGTAGAATAGGATTGTTCAGGAACACCGTTCCTATCTCTTAAGGAACATGGTCAAAATGGCTAACTAATTAAAAAAAAAAATGTTATATAATTGACGAGCCAGGTGTTCCTATGTCAATACAAGCTTGCGCATTCTCAACTGTTTTTTTAATACATTCGTAGGTATTAGTCAGGATAAGATTTGTACAATTATTTTTTTTTGAAAATTCATAGGGTTTTTTAAGTAAAACTTCTTTGCGCATGCTTTACTTTTGCATAATAATAAGCATTGGTAAAGAAGTGACGAGAGAGTTACGAAAAGTGTGATCGGGCGAGGCGAACGGAAGTTGAGAGGGAGATATAAGTTAGTGAAGATAGAAAGAGAGAGAGTTACGTTTCGTATATTACTGTAGGGGCAAGAGAGAGAGAGGTGCGAGCACACATTTTCTTTCTCTCATAGCGAGTTAAGTTTCGTATATCTAAGACACAGTGCAGGCCTATTGTCTGTACCACATTATGGAGCTAAAGAAGTTCTATTTGAGTCGTGTGGTCTAAAGTACACTCGATTTTTTTTTAATTGTACTTTTGTATGCAAATCTCAATAAAAGTCACCTTTAATTTGATAGTTCTGCTGTCATGTGTTTCCATACACAATAAATTCCGCATTGATTAGAATATTTAGAGAAAATGAACTGAAGTATGTGTAATATATCTCGGCTGTGAATATATTTTTAGTGCATTTAAAACAGATATAGCACGATCATTTTGGCCATGGTCCTCCAAAAACCTCTTCACGCATTTCTTGAAGAATTCCATGCTATAGTCCCTCGGAAAAACCTCGGCTGGGAGCTCATTCCACAGCTTGAGAGTTCTCGGAAGAAAACTTCTCTGAAATCGCACAGTACACGACCATTGCGGTTCCAGCGTGTGAGGGTGAACTCCCCGCCGTCGGCGAGCGGTACGGTTATAGTTCTACTGCGGATATCCTCATTTCTGATTCTATCACGCGGAGAAACCCCGAACATAGCACGCTGATCGACCTTGAGCTTCCCCATATGGCCCGCAATGGTATACGGCAAGTATATAAATTACGATAATAATCATTATATATTTTGCACAAAGAGATAGTCAATCTCCTGCCAATCATAATTAATATAATCTGACATTTATGGAATTTGTTAAAGATATCATTGATAAATCTATTATATAGTAAATAATGTATTAGTTACTGAATGTAATTTGCATTACAAATAACATTATCTTGTCTAAACATAGATTGACAGACAGGTTGCCCTTTAACCATTGCAAGTGTATCTAAACTAATATTATGAAGAGAAAACATTTGATTGCTTTGTATTTTTTTTTATACAACGTCAGGAGGCACACAATCATGCGGCCCACCCTGATAAAAAGCGGTTAACTTAACCTACGATCTTGTAATACATTGAGTATTACTCGCGCAATGCCACCTATACTGCTCGCTCACACGTTGGAACAGAACAACCCCCCAGAGAGTTGTTATTTGGCTGCCGTTTTCTCTCTCGGATATGGAGATACTATCGCACTTAATGCACAACAATAACTTTCCAGGAAATTGTTATAACTGCGGTCATCCGTAATCTCGAGGTTCTTCCTCAGTTGGGCCGCTATATTAAATTATAAAAGGTCAAAAACTGACATCGTAAATTTACAATTACGGACGTTTTTACTCCTATAATATAAATATTAAGTAAATATAAATATTGTCGGACAAATTACACAGCGCCATCTAGCCCCAAAGTAAGCGAAGCTTGTGTTATGGTACTAGACAACTGATAAACATACGTAAATACATTTTTTTTGTAAATACATACTTATTATACATAGAAAATACCCAGACCAAGACAAACAGACATGTTCATGCACGCAAATATTTGTATTGTGTGGGAATCGAACCCTCGAGCGTTGGTGTCATAATAGCGTAACAGCGCATTTCACCAGTGCGCCACCGAGCTCGTCAATATACAAGTAACAATTTAATTTGATATCCCATTTAAAAAAAAATGAATTATTATATAATTAACGAGCCAGGTGTTCCTCTGGCAATGCAAGCTTGCGCATTCTCAACTAGTTTTGGGTGTGCTGCCAGTGATGGCATAAAGAACTGAGATGTGGCCCTACACTGCGGACCGTATGGGGAAGCTCGGGGTTACTATGTAGCGATGGGCGATTGCGAGAGGTTTTTTTCGATTGTCTCGATTGTTCGAACATCTCGATTGTTTTCGATTGTTTCGTCGAACATCTCGATTGTTGTTGTGTTCGTCGTCGGCGCGATTTCAACTCGAATTTGTGGTTGCGAATTGCGACTAAGCACGATGGCGAGAGGTTTCACTCGATTGTTTTGAGTTATATTAGAACATCTCGATGGCCGGACTTGTCCTTGTCTTATGATTGCGATTTGCGAGTTGAAACTAAACATGCAAAGTAGCCAACATACCCAACTTCCGTACGTATTATAGGAGATAGGAATCACGAAAATAAATAAAATAATCGAAGTTCATAACGAATCATCTATTTTTAAAGACTTAAATAAACTTGTGTAATGAATGCAACATAGTTTTTTAGTTTTAATACAAAAAATCACAGCGGCTCGACAAACAATCGCGACATATACACCTCGGCTCGATGCTTGTAAAGAACTAGCAGCGAGTCGAGTCCGTCCGGCTAAGCTGACCGATGGCCGATGAATGACTGACTGATGCAACAATCGAAACAATCGCAAAACCTCTCGATTGTTTTGTAAAACGGCGAGTCGATTGTTGACTCGATTGTATATTTTGACGACTGCGATTCTTTCGATTGTTGAAACATCTCGGAATCGCCCATCGCTATTACTATGTGTAATAGAATCAGAAATGAGGATATCTGCAGTAGAACTAAGGTAACCGGCATAGTTCAAAGGAAAAGTAAGCTGAAATGGCAATGGACCGGCCACATACTTCATAGAACCGACAACCGCTGGGGAAGAAAGGTTCTCCAATGGCGACCTTACACTGGGACATGCACTGTGGAACGACCCCCACTACATGGAGCGACGACCTCAAGAGATTTGTAGGGACTCGATGGTAAGATCGAGACGATTGACACTCTAGATGGGAGCCCTATCTTCAGCAGTGGACGAGACGGGCCGACCAGTGAGCCTAGTGGATAAAGAACAAGCCTATTGACTAACAATGAAAGATGATTGTATGAAGAAAGGCTTACAATTGAATGCGAAGAAAACCAAGATAATGGTATTTGAAAGAGAGACAACCAGAACGAACACTAGGATTATGCAAGCGTGCATGAAAAGAGCTATGAATGTCACAGAAGCGAGTGAAGTATGCATGGACCGCGTCTTATGGCGCTCGGTTCTCTCTGCCTACCCCGCAAGGGACTTGGCGTGAAGATATACATACATACCTATTGACTAACTGCTCCCCGGTTCGAATCCAGACATGTACCATTAAATTCGTGTTTTTGGATGTCTATATTTGTAATCATCACTTGCTCGGTGGTGAAGGAAAACATCATTAACCCGCAAGCTCAAGGTATATTATATTTCGACGTGTATGCATGAACAACAACCACCCATCAAGTTGATACGGTTTGCTCCTTCAGACGGGCTGCTGTGATGCACCCTACCTCTCTTAAAAACATCCAGACTTAGGCAAACACACATGTGGATATTGAACCCACGAGCGTCTGTGTCAAAGTTGAGTTATTAATCGCTGTGTCACCGAGCTTATCAATCATTTTTTTTTAAACTGCGTCGGGAGGCATACAAGCATACGGCTACCTGATGTAAAGCGGGTACCGTAGCCTATTAACGCTAATGATATATTAATTATCACTCGTGCGATACCTCCTCTGCTGCTTACACAGCAACTCCTTGGAAGCTTACGGGTGACCTCACTCACACGCAGGAACACAACAACTCTCTAGGGAGTTGTTATTTGGCTGCGGTTTTCTGTGAGGTGGAGGTACTTCCCCAGACGAGTTGCTTTTATGCGCCCTACCTCTCTTAATTATACCTCTTTAATTTGATTATGGGTTTCTCGAATTAATTTTGGAGCCCCATGTGCAAAGACTTCCTCGGACGTCAAAAACGTCATGAGATATATCGAAGAAGCAACGACAAGACATGAAGGTCAATGTTATGATGATTAGCTTGACCAATGGACACTATAGTCTCTTACGAAACAAAGGCATTGACCTTACGTGAACTGTCCATTGTGTTTGCGAAAGTGAATCCGACTTACATAGATAATTAATAGTTATTCTGATCGCGCAAAATGTGGTATCTATACTAACGTGTAAAGCGAAAGAGTTTGATTGAACGCTCTTTTCTCTGGGAATACAAGTCAGATTTGAAAAAAATCTTTTTGCATCTGCTAGCCCAACTCCTGAGGAATGTTTATAGGAGACGTGGGGCGCATCAAAGCAGCGCCAACTGGGAAAGTACCTCCACCTCAAAGTACACCGCAGCCAAATAACAACTCCCTAGAGAGTTGTTGTGTTCCTGCGTGTGAGTGAGGTCACCAGTAATGGTGACCTCACTCACACGCAGGACTTTACGCTCCCAAGGAGTTGCCGTGTAAGCAGCAGAGGAGGCACCGCGAGTGATACTTAATATATCGCAAGCGTTAATAGGCTACGGTACCCGCTTTACATCAGGTGGGCCGTATGCTTATATACCTCCCGTCGTAGCATAAAAAAAAAGTTTAGATTCAATTACCTTTCTTTCTATATTGCTAACAAATCAATGACGCACTTCAAATTGTACGAGTATCTACGTAATTGTATGATGCAATACATTCTTGACCATGAAGAACCTGACACTTGCCTAACATTTCATTCATTACCGCTGACTTTCTATCTCATTGATTGGACTTGTAGTGAATTAACGTTAATATCTTTTAAACCTACAAACCGGCGAGCGTGCATAAAATGAGCAATGAATGGTAAAGAAGCGAGTGAGGTATGTAAGGACCGAGTCACGTGGTGCTCGGTCCTCTCTGCCTGCCCCGTAAGGGATTTGGCGTGAAGTTATAGATGGATAGATCTTTGAAACCAATGATGATTTAAGTTCATAATGATGACGCAAGAAAGAGAGTTGGTCTGAATGAGAGTGTCCGTGTTAAGATAAGAAAGGGCATGCTCCGTTGTTTCGGGCATGTAGAAAGAATGCAGGATGAAAGAATGACGAAACATTACAATGCAAAAGCGGAAGGATGTAGGAGCCGAGGAAGTTCAAGACTAACCTATAATGACCAAATGGATCGTGTTTTATCAGACGGTAATGTCAAGAGTCCTAGAAACCGGCGGGCGTGCATGAAAAGAGTTATAAATGTTAAAGAAGCGAGTGAAGTGTGTAAGGACCGCGTCTTATGGCGCTCGGTTCTCTCTGCCTACCCCGCAAGGGATTTCGCGTGAAGTTACAGATAGATAGATCTTTATAACCACTTGCATTAGTCCCGTTTATTTCACAAACGTGTCCTTATATCCGTGGATCTAATATGTAGTGGCCCCTTCTAGAAGATTGACGTAATACGTTCACCGTGATCCGTTTCAAATGACATAAGTAGTCCTTTCGTTTCTCTACGACACACACGATATGACACCAATTACCTTATACTCGTATATACATCATGTCTATGTTAATTGTGTATTTGTCGGTACGTATATGTTACCTGTGTATGTTTATCTGTCTATATGTCAATTAAGTATTCCTTTAGTTCCAAAACTTATTAATTTAATGCAGTGATAATGTGAGGAGTGTGGTGCCGACGCAGCTCTTCACTGCATATTGTAATGTTCCTTATTGTAATCCTGTTGTACTGTATTTTTACATTCTGTGTGTTTTTGTGAAATAAATAAAGTGTTATCTATCTATCTATCTATAAGTAGAACATAATACCCATGAGTAGGTTTCGGCAGGCATTGAAACAATTGCAAATGTGTCGAAAATTAATGGTTATTAGATATGGAGGGGATTGTTGACATTGGGATATTACAGAAGATGGATGCTACAACTACCATGTCTGATTGCTATTTCTTGTTGGCTGTGGCTCACCATTCACTGGATGTACCCGCCGGCCCGGGGCAACAATGGCGTAACTCAGAACATAGGTTTTCAAAACTAGTCGCGGCGTTATCCCTTTTAACTTTTCCAGACTTGCATATGGACTCGAAATATTTTCGAGAGCGTGTATGATCGCGAAATTTTTCCGATGTACCTACGTGTATATATTATTAAGTAATTTTAACCATTGTGGATTTTGAAGTGCGTGTATTTAATTTAACAGTTGAATGATGAACAACATGAAGATAAAATTGTAAAATTCACAATAGTTAAAAAACTTATAGTTGTATTGAAACTTCAGAATTTTGTCTGAAAACTTTTGCAAAGTGTTATTCAGTAGAATTGCTGAAGATAGAATCTAGAATTAAGAAAATTTTGAAACCATTATAAATTTAAAACTTATGATGTATGTATGTATCCTTTGTCAGTACAGCTCTGTTCTAAAAATGAGAAAACAAATACGTATTTTGCTTCACTTGGTGTGTCTACTTCTCGATTCGAATGAGAAGTTTTCGTGCCAATGTGAATAACCCTGCTAGAGCGAATAACTCAGCCTGATGTCTCATAACTGGACGGGCAATGATGGCAAACTAGGGCTGAGAGTCCGGTGGGCCTTCTTGTGTTGGCACCCCAACTCACGAAGACACGCAGGAAGAAAGTCTGGTCTGTAATGGTCTGGAATTGAATAGTGCACTCGGTATCCACGATCTTCGTATTATTGATACAATTGTTATTAGGAGAGGCAGACATATCGTATTTAAGATCAGTTAATATTCGCAGAGCGTCGGTGTTAGATTAAGAAGAGGCATGCTCCGATGGTTCGGACATGTAGAAAGAATGCAAGATGAAAGAATGACGGTGTTTTAACCATCAATTTGGTCATAGTAGGTTAGTTGTGGTCTTCCTCGGCTTCTACATCCTTCCACTTTCCAATTATATATCTGCATCGTCATTCTGCTATCCTGAATTATTATTACACATCCGTACCAACGGAGCATGCCTTTTCTTATCTTAACACCGACAGTCTCTTTCAGACCAACTCCATTAGTTTCCGTGGTTTTCAAACCTAGTGTTTATTTTCAACCTCAAACGATTTTTGGTCGCACTAACTATAACGCTGTTGAAATGGAGGTCTGGAGGAATGTAATTGGTTCATTTTTTTTAAATGATTTTAGAAATAGAGTCGGTCTGAAATAGAGTGTCGGTGTTAAAATAAAAAGATTTTTTTATGAGAGATAGGGCGCATCAAAGCAGCCCATCTGGGTGAAGTACCTCCACCTCAAAGAAAATAGCAGCCTAATAACAACTCTCTAGAGGGCTGTAGTGTTCCTGCGTGTGAGTGAGGTCACCAGTAAGCTTCCAACGAGTTACTGTGTAAGCAAAAGAGGAGGCATCACGCGAGTGATACTTTATATACCGCAAGAGTTAATAGGCTACGTTACCCGCTTTACATCAAGTGGACCGTATGCTTGTATGCCTCGCGACGTAGTACAAAAAAAAGAAGAGGCATACTCCATTGGTTGGGACCTGTAGAAAGAATTCAGAAAGAAATACGAAACAGATATGCAACGTAGAAGGGTGCATGAGCCTAGGAATGCTAAAACTTACTTACCATGACCAAATTGATCGTCTTTTATCAGAAGAATGTCAGGGACCTCAGAAACCGGCGAGCGTGCATTAGAAGAGCTATGGATGGCAAATGATCGATGCGGTCTGTGAGGACCTAGTCATGTGGCGCTCGCTTCTCTCTGTCTACCTTGCGAGGAATTTGGCGTGAAGTAATAGATAAAAAAAAAATGGAGTTAATTACTAGATCAAAGTGAGTATCATATGAAATGGTTCCTACACAACACAAAAATTATCTAAGGAGTGGTTATTTGCCTGCGGTTTTCTGTGAGGTGGAGGTCCTTCCCCAGACGGGCTGCTTTGATGCGCCCTACCTCTTAAAGTTACAGAATACACCAATACCATCTTCGAAATTTACGCTATATACCTATTTAATCAAAGGGTACAGGAGACGTTGCATTACTTTCTTTCTCGACATTCTAATTGTTTATTTAAACTGGCTTAGTGTCGACTTACTTCGACATAAGTAAAATTGTTTTGCCCATTTCAAGTGGAAAGTAACGGATTTATTAAATATGCCACAAATTTAATTATTTCATTATTTAATCATTAACAAATAGGAATGTTACAATATCAGCTATATGAGTCATTGGTCTACAATCCAATTAAACCTTCTGGTAATTAACTAACGGAAAAATGGTGGCATCAATGATATAGTTTTAATGAGTCCTAATCATTTTGAATGGGTATTTTTTTGGTATTTTCCCGCGATGTTATCATGACATCGAGCTCTCAAGCTTTCGAGCTCGATGGCGTCATTGCGCGCGTCATTATAACCAAACACGCAGGTTAAGCAACGTCGACCGCAGCCCGTCTATGGATGGGTTTTTCTACCTCGAGTTTCTCCGTACTCGGAGGGCACGTTAATTCATCGGTCCCGGCTGTTGTCGATAGAGGACAGTCGTTAAGCTTAAGTCAGTGGCCCTCGGGCGGCTTGAAAGAGTATGCTCTAAACCCCTTCGGTTGAAGGGAGACCCATATGCCTGCAGTGGGATGAGTAAGGGTTGATGTGGTGGTTATCACTCATCGACTTCTTTCTTACAATATCATTATTGTTTCACCTATCATAATTTACCACGTGGGCGCCCTAGTTTCTTTTTTTTTAAGAAAGATACCTTTACAGATAATCTTATTAAGCAAAATCGTATCTGTATACATCTGTATACATACATATATACAGAAATATGTATGTATAAATGAATGAGTTTGTAAATGAAACGGCATAGCAAAATGTATTTTAAACAACCCAAAACCATTCCAAATCTATCTCGACTCGATCCCAAACACATCCCAAACACTCGTATATCAAACTTTGTTTTGAAATTTGGGATTGATTTAAGTTGTGTATAAAGGTATAAGTATAAAGTGAAGAATAATCAGTGAAAGATATTATTTATTACAGGGTCGTGAAAAAAGGCAAGACTGCTATGCAGCAGAATTAAATTGGCAATACGTGAGGACTTATGTAATAGTAACCAACCTGTATATTTATTACATGTAGATTTCTTAAAGTTTCTAATAATATATGACGTAATAGGATGTTTTACTTCACATTATGCAGAACCTTGTACATTGAGTAGTAGTCCTGTCCTGTCCTGCCATGCAATTCTGTAAGAGCAAACATCCTTACATCCTGGGAAACATCGGCTGTTATAGCCTTGAACACAAAATTGCAATTCCTTAGTATCGTTTTCATGGTTGTGCGACACTAGCGCCGCAAGGCTGCGTTTGGAATTGGAATTCTACAAGGCAAACAGCCTCGCGTACGCTTACAGCCTTATAGAATACCAAATAAAAAGCCGTGATCGCAGCAGACGATGTCAAAGCTGTGACATCTGTGATCACAGCGACGCACACAGCCATTACGAATCGCTTAGAGAATTGCATGGCTGTGCGGAAGTGGAGGATGTAGGAACCGAGGAAGACCAAGACTCACCTACTCTGGCCAAATTGATAGTGTTTTATTAGAAGGTGATGACAGGAGCCGTGTCTTATGGCGATCGGTTCTCTCTGCCTACGCCGCAAGGACCCTGTAGGGCAATTCTTTAAAAGCAACCATCCTAACCTCCTCAAAAACACCGGCTGTTACAGCCGTGAAACAATTAGAATACTCTGTTTTGTTTTTTATCGTTGTGAGACACTAGCGCTTGACGTTTGTTGTATGAAATTGAAATTCTATAAAGCAAACAGCCTCGACCTACAGCTTCGATTTCTAATGTCAAAAGCAAAAGCTACTATTTTGAGGCTGTCGGCAAGGCTGATCTTAGTACATAATTTCATTTTATGAACATTTAAAGTTAATATCGGAATGTATTAAAAACCATGTCAGTATAATAATTTCAAAATGTATCAAAAACCATTACAATAATATTGTGAATTAATAACTATAAGTAAAATGGTCCACTACAAAAAGGTTACAATCTGACGAGCTCGGTGGTGCAGTGGTGAAACGCGCTGTTATGCTACTTTGACACCAATTCTCGTGGGTTCGATTCCCACACAGGACAAACATTTGTGTGCATGAACATATCTATTTGTCTTGGTCTGGGTGTTTTTAAGAAAGGTATGGCGCATCAAAGCAACCCACCCGCAAAGAGGAAGTGCCGCTACCTCACAGAAAACCGCAGTTAAATAACAATTCCCTGAAGGTTTGTTGTGTTCCTGCGTGCGAGTGACGAGTTGCTGTGTTAGCAGCAGAGGTGGCATAGCGCGAGTGATACTTAATGTATTGCAAGCGTTCATAGGTATACGATAACCGCTTTACATCAGGTGGGCCGTATGCTTGTATGCCTTCCGATGTAGCATACAAAAAATATTCTATTACTATTGACCGAAGCACGAAAAAATGTAGCTTACGGAAGCTAAGTCGCCAAAACAGAGATTCACCAAGGCAAATTATTAATTGTTAGATACGAGTATTATAAAGTGTTGGAGGCCAAGTTCTTGCCATTAATGCCTGAAGAAATATCTAGATCCTATGACGTGAACCATGAAATCATGAAAAAGAAAAAAATGTTTTTTATTTCTAATAATCCGTTCCAAAACATGCGAAACGATAGAAGTGCTATCGTAGTATCATAGTAGACACATATTTTGTATCTGATATACTTGAATTATTCATCAATGTCCAAAATGGCTTTTAGATAATCCGATACGACATTTTTATCGTACTATCGTATCCAATATCACCTTTACAATCAAAATGCACGTGGTACACACTGAAATTAGACTATCTTCAGCTCTGGTGATGAGATGAAGGGTGCATCAAATGAGTCCGACTGAAGTTATCTCCACTTCACAGAAGATCATATCCAGATAATAATCTCCTGAAGGCTTGATGTGTAATCCCTTTCCTTTTTAGGGTTTCGTACCCAAAGGGTAAAACGGAACCCTATTACAGAAGCTCCGCTGTCCGTCCGTCCGTCCGTCTGTCACCAGGCTGTATCTCTTGAACCGTGATAGTTAGACAGTTGAAATTTTCACAGATGATGTATTTCTATTGCCGCTATAACAACAAATACTAAAAAATAGAATAAAATAAATATTTAAGGGGGCTCCCATACAACAAGCGTGATTTTTTTTGCTGTTTTATAGGTAATGGTACGGAACCCTTCATGCGCGAGTTCGACTCGCACTCGGCCGATTTTTCTTTATTCTTGAACGAAAAAAATATTTTTAAATAGTTGTCGCTAATATACACAAATATATATATTTATAATTATAAAATACCCTATGACCCGGCGAGTGTGCATATGCTAGGAATGTTAAAGGAGCGAGTCAGGCGTCTAAGGACCGCGTCTTATGGCGCTCGGTTCACTCTGCCTACCCCGTAAGGAACCTGGTGTGAAGATATACATACATATATAAAAATAAGAATAATCGACGCGAAAAAAAATATGCATGTATGTATGTATATCTTCACACCAGGTCCCTTGCGGGGTAGGCAGAGAGAACTGGAAAAAATATGCCCAATTTAATTAAAAAGAGTTTAGTAATAAAATTTGTTTTTCTTTATACAACGCCGCGAAGTAAACAGCCATACGGCCCACCTGGTGTAAAGCGGATACCGTAGCCTATAAACGCTCGCAATACATTAAGTATCACTCGTGCGATTGCTCTCTGCTGCTAACACAGCAACTCCTTAGGAGCATATTGGTGATTTCACTCACACACATGAGTACAGTGACCGTCCAGGAAATTGTTATTTGGCTTCAGTTTTCTGTGACGTGGAGGTACTTTCCCAGATGTTCTGCTTGGATGTGCCGTTATCAGGCCCTTAGTCGATCGGAGTGAAAACTCAAGAAGGACCGCAGGCCTCTCAGCTCTGGCTTGCCTTCATTGGCCGTCTAGAAATGAGTCCTATATGCTCCAGGGGTGGAAGTGTTAAAGGGCATAACGTCGCGAGTAACTTCGGTGAAAGCGCAGCACACCTATCGGCACCCCTGAGTCACTCACGCCGGTGTTGCCACCGGCCGGCTTTCTGCTACCGCCTGCCAAAAGTAACAATCTGGTAAGAAAGTTATGGCAGGCGTCCGTCTTTGTTTTGTAATAGCCCAGTACTAATAATCTCTCCAGATCTCATTACGATAGGCCAACAATTTGCGATCTTCAACATTATTGCTCCATGATAACGCAAGACCTTACACAGCACGAGAAACCGTTGTAACTTCATAGGAGCCGCAGTTACAAACCATACGTCATCCTCCGTAGCCGCCACACCTTGTTCCAACTGACCACCATTTTTTTCGCGATTTGGACAATTTTCTACGTGGTAATAAAATTTCTTCCCAGGAGGCAGTACAAAATGCTTTCACACTGTTTGTCGAATCTAGTCCGATTAGATGGCAGCAATATATAGATAATGAGTGTAAACATTTTTTAAATTGATTTGATTGAATAAATATATTACATCTTAGAAAAAAACGAGTTTTAATTTTTCAGTACAAATCGACAATTTCATACTTTAACCCCTAATATTATCAACCCAAGTTCAGTCGAATTAATCCAGACTTACGTATTATTATAATCTATTCTGACTTTTCGTATTTATCCATTATTTTCAACTGTGCTGGCAATCTCCGAGTGAAATGGTTTTTAATAAATTTTTAGCAGTGGACTTTCTAATAGTAAAGATCAAATTGTGATTTCCTGATGTCCATTTTATAATAGTCTAGTCATTACGGCAACACTAACAGCTTTACATCTGTCGAGCCGTATGATTGAAAAAAAAAACAAAATTTATTAATAGTCTATGGGCGACGATGTATCAGATAAGTGGAGGATGCGTGCGCGATGGGTGTTAAATAACTTCGTTCAAGTAGTAGCTGCCATGTTGTTTATTATAATATATGAATGTATGACAAGTAAAATGTCAAGTACAATTATAATAAATTTTTTAATATAGCGCCATCTACAGGTAATACCGTGAGACATTTAAAATTATGTTAATGCGCAAAGAAAGTTAAAAATTATTAAAAGTAAAGTGCTGGAATGAATTTTGTCCATACACCCGATTAACGTTAATTTTTTTTTTTCTTTTGTTTATTCATGTTATATCTTTACAATACATATAAAAATTACAATACCAACTACATAAGCCTAAGCGGTTTATCTGTAGTTAGGTGAGACGTTCTTGTCATTAGTGCTCATATAATATTCCTTTAATACAGACTTGCACCTTTTGTGAAACTTTACATTATTGAGATCAATGTTTTTTAATTTGTTTAATATAGCAGCAGGATAATCATTAAGTATACATGGCAGTATATACTGCCATGTCCTTTTCCCGTGAACGTTATTGTACGACGGTACTGTGAACATACGCATATATGGTGATTTATGCATATTTTTGTTTCTAATTCTTTATTTGACCAGTTAATATTATTTAAATTTTCTGTTACAATTTCTGATTTAAATTTGTCAAATACATTTAAAACTTTGCAATATTTAAATAGACCAATTTCATTTCCTTTGAATTTCATTTTAATTTTATGGGGAACTATTGTTTTAAGCAAGCTAAGTTGTAATTTATATATATTATTAATATATGTCTTGTATGTTCTGCCATAGCTACCTATACAATAGCTAATTATGCTGTCAGCTAGTGACAAATATAGCATACGCAGAATGTTATTAGGCAGTTTGAATTTCAAAATTGACAATCTAGATACAATTCCTCTTAATTTATTACATAGGTAATTAACATGGGGTCCCCAGTTGAAACTCGAATCAATAATAACACCAAGATATTTATGTTCACTGACTAATTCCAGGTTTTCACATTTACAATTATATTGCTTCAAGTGTAAACATGCATGCTCATGAGCAATTATTTTCGGGATAATAGATGATTTACCTACGAAATAAATCAACAATAGAAATCGAGGTATAAAGCAATATCGTGTCGGATAGTTGCAAAACGCTCCAATACCTGTACATATGTTTTATTCAACATAACATTATTACGAGTAGTAACATTCGAATAGATACTTTGTGACGTGTTAAAGCTATTCTATATTCACTAAAAATAAAAGTTTTATTTATTACCCACGAAATACACTTGACCTGCTTTGTATAATTACTACTACCCGGAAACCACATTTTTATTATGTTATATGTATGATTCAATTCAATTTAATTCAATTAATGGTAATGATGGTATACATAATTTTAGGAAGGTCCTTATTTTACATTTCAGCATTTAAAATTTGCAACATTTAACAATGCAGATTAGTTAACGCCTATAAATATGTACATAATGCCGCTCACATAGAAAAAAAATACTCGTGTTACAATAGTATGTATATTAAATTAAATTGTCAAAGCACACGATAACACATATAAAATTATATTGTGACTAAATTCAACCTTATCCTTGAGCAAACTGATGATTTACTTTCGGTAAATTATTATATATAATTTGTGTAACTGGCTATTTAAAAAAAATCGGCCAAGTGCGAGTCGGACTCGCGCACGAAGGGTTCCGTACCATTATCTATAAAAAAAAATCACGTTTGTTGTATGGGAGCCCCCTTAAATATTTACTTTATTCTATTTTTTAGTATTTGTTGTTATAGCGGCAATAGAAATACATCATCTGTGAAAATTTCAACTGTCTAACTATCACGGTTCACGAGATACAGCCTGGTGACAGACGGACGGACGGACGGACGGACGGACGGACGGACGGACGGACGGACGGACAGCGGAGCCTCAGTAATAGGGTTCCGTTTTACCCTTTGGGTACGGAACCCTAAAAATGGATCATGAAAGGAGTCAAGTTCAGATGGCAGCCAAGACTAACAACAAAACGCAGTGGGACACTATAAAACGAGTGACCTACTTAAAAAAATCGGCCAAGTGCGAGTCGGACTCGCGCACGAAGGGTTCCGTACCATTATCTGTAAAAACAGCAAAAAAAATCACGTTTATTGTATGGGAGCCCCCTTAAATATTTATTTTATTCTATTTTTTAGTATTTGTTGTTATAGCGGCAACAGAAATACATCATCTGTGAAAATTTCAACTGTCTAACTATCACGGTTCATGAGATACAGCCTGGTGACAGACGGACGGACGGACGGACGGACGGACAGCGGAGCCTCAGTAATAGGGTTCCGTTTTACCCTTTGGGTACGGAACCCTAAAAATACTCTTAATTCTGCTTCGAAACTTATATCTCCTATTAACCCTGCCAACTCAGTCAATAATATTAACAATTATTTTGCCTCTATAGAAAGAAACCTGGCTGAGAAAATAGTTAATCAACCTCGCACCAAAGCATCTTCCATACCTTCTTGCTCTTTTTCTTTCTTTAGAATGCCAACCGATGAATCAGAGGTTAGAGCTACCACCCTAATCCTGAAAAAGGCAACACTGTTGGACGCGATAATATCTCAGGTAATTTTCTTAAACGATATCACCAAATTCTGGTGTCTTTCCTGACGTTCAAATTGACAGAGATATTTCCTATCTATAAGAGTAGTGATAGAGGCTGTGTCAACAACTACAGACCTATCGCTATACTTTCTACTTTATCTAAAATAGCAGAAAAGTTGCTAAATAAACGTCTGGTTAAATATCTCGAATCAAAAACCTTCTTTCTAGTATTGTCTTAGGTTTTCGCGATTGTTACACATTGAAATTAAACTATTTTTAATGGAAACCTTCTTTCTAGTTTCCTAGTATGGTTTTAGAGCCAATAGGTCAACATCTGATGCCGTATATGAGCTAACTGATAGAAATGTCACAAACCTTGACAAGAAGAAGGAAGTGATTGCAATATTCCTAGACTTAGCTAAGGCATTGCGTCACTCTTACTGAATAAACTTGAAAAATTGGGTATACATGACCTGCAACTAAAATTATTTAAAGACTACCGAACATATAGATATAGACTTAATGAAAACGAATAAAATATCTGACGAGCTACGCGCAATTTTACATAATCATAACATTACAATTCATATAGATAAACCAACGAGAAAAAATAGTTGCATTGACATAATAGCCAGCAATTTACCCAACGTTCAAAGTAAATTACCCCTTCTCTGCCTTTCAGACCACGAAACCGTACAAACCATAACTTTCAAAATGCATATAAATTCAATATCGGTGAACAAAAAACCTTTTTGGTTTGAAATGGGTCATGATATGAGTTACGAAAACATTAGGAAATTTCAAAACTGTCTAAAATCACTAAGTTTCTCTGAAGTACGAAACGAGACAACAACAGAAAAAGCATTCAACACCTTTCACGATGATTTGATTCTATATTATAACTTATGTTTCCCGATTATTAATATAAAGCGAACAAATAAAACATTAAAAAATAAATGGATCACAAAGAGTCTAAAAAGATGCTGCACTGTAAAAAGAATATTATATTTACGTTACCAACACTGTAAATCGAACAAACTTGATAATAAGAAAACTTACACTAGGTATACCAAAATTCTTAAAAAATGCATTAATCAAGCCCAGCGTATAGATAATACGAATTTCATACAACGATCAAAAAACAAATGTAAAGCGGCATGAACAGTAATCAAAAATAATCTTGCAACAGAAAATATTGAAGAAATTACACAAATTAAAGTAAACAAAATTCCTTTTACAAACCCAACAGATATAGTTGAACAATTTAATCGTCATTTTATAGATCAGACGAACAAAAACAATGACAATTTAAGAAGTTCCTCAAACTGTATACCTCATCACATAAATAGCTTGTACTTAACTCCTGTAAATGCTAGCGACGTTGAAAAAGCGATCGATTGTTTAAAAAATACAAAGTCATCTGGTTATGATGAAATAAATACAAATATCTTAAAAAGATGTAAAAAATATATATCTCAACCTTTACAACATATTATAAATCTATCATACGTTGAAGGAAAATTCCCATCAAGGCTATTATACACGATTGTAAGGCCCTTATTAAAAAATATGGGGAATAATAATATAGATAACTATAGACCCTTATCGTTGATACCAATATTATCAAAGGTTCTCGAAATCTTAATGTACAAAAAATTGTATAGTTTCCTTATTCAATATGGACTATTAAGAGATGAACAGTTTGGGTTTAGAAAAAACAGATCCACTGCCTTAGCCTGTTACACACTGATTAAAATAATTACTGAGAGCCTCGATAATCAGGTTCCGATAACTGCTATATTTCTTGACATGTCTAAGGCCTTTGACTTTGTATCTCATGATAAATTGTTAGACAAGCTCAATCGATATGGTATACGAGGTTTAGCCAATAATTGGCTGGAAAGCTACTTAAAAGGTAGAAAACAGTGTGTAGAAATTTGTAGAACAGTAGGAAATCGTAAAAAAATTCAGGTCACATTTTTCTTTAAATTACTGTGGTGTGCCCCAGGGAAGTATTTTAGGGCCACTACTGTTCATTATTTACATTAACGATTTACCCACGTCTATTAACCAAAAATGTGTATTATATGCAGACGATACCACGCTAGTAATAGATGGTGAAGATATAAATCATTATGAAAATAAAATAAATGACGTACTAAATGTGACAATAGAATGGCTTAAAATAAACAATTTAAACATAAATATGATGAAGACTAAAGCAATACAATTTCAAACATACAAAAGTAGTACACTAGATCTTAACATAAACTACAATCAAACACAAATAGACAAAGTCAATTCGACAACATTTTTAGGCATTACGGTAGATAAATACTGTAATTGGAAAGATCACGTAAATAAAGTGTGTACAAAAGTAAATAAATTTGTTTATGTTTTAAATCGCATGAAAAACACTACATCGCTGCAAGCAGCTATACTAACTTATCACGGATATGTAGAATCAACTTTACAATATGGCCTCATTATTTGGGGCAATTCTGTAAATATAGGGACTGCTTTTAAAGCTCAAAAGAAATGTATTCGAGCTATTTGCAGTGCAGATCCATTAGACAGTTGTAGAAATTTATTTAAAGCATTGAAATTACTTTCACTTCCCGGGCTATACATTTATGAAATATGTATCTTCGTCCATACTCACATAAACTTATTCAAAAAAAGCAACACATTAAGTAAACGAGAAATAAATAAACATAGGCTTGTAATACCAAAGCAAAGACTCACCCTATACACAAATTATGTGCATTGCATGGCTATCAAGATTTATAACAAACTTCCGAATCACTTTAAGGATTTAAATGCAAAACAATTTAAAAAGCAGATCAATACGTGGCTTTTAGAAAAGTGTTATTATTCCGTACATGGATATTTAAACGAATAAAACAATTAACCAAATTGTAAAGTTAAGATATATGATTATTGTCAGTGACGTGAACATTGAACATATACTTTTTTGTGTGTAATGTAAAAGTTCTATTGAAGTTACAGTGTAATTGGGCATTCTTGTAAGTATGTTCAGTATTTGTAGTGCACTTTTTATTTATTATTTATTTTGACGCACTGTCCGAATTTTCATTTACGCAATATTTGTACGCTGAAATACAGCCGAATACGACTGGCTTCTGTATTTGTTAAACAACTATCTGTATCTTACCCGTATTCTGACAAATAAATATTATTATTATTATAGGCATCAGAGAGTGAGGGTAGATGAATACACTAGTGCTGATTTATCAATAACGTACGGTGTACGTCAGGGTAGCGTGCTGGGTCCCACATTCTTCCTTAATTTTATAAATAACCTGTGCAATCTTAAATAAACAATAGTAAAACTATAATCTTCGCCGACGATACAACTTTGATATTCCAATGGGGCACCTGGGAATAGGTGTACGAATGTGAACAATCGGGCTTTAATAAGGTATGTTCTTCGCTCACTGACAACACCCTGACCATTAATGTCGAAAAAACTAAATATATGTATACTATTCTCCGTTAAAATACTCAGATATCTACACATAATAACCATTTCATAAGAGCTCATTTATGCAGAAATGGTCATACTTATTCTTATAACCAAATTACTTCGGCTTGCGATATTAAGTATTATGGCGTTATGGTCGATAACCGCTTTAGTTTTAATCGACATCTTGATCTTCTTGTAAATAGAACGCGTAAGTTAATCTTTATTTTTAAAAACCTGCGTCACTTCGTTGACATATATATCATTGAAATATGTAACACAGCTTTATATCAGCCAATAATAAGTTATTGTATCACAATTTGAGAAGGCTCATATAAGACTAAACTCTTAAAACTTGAGAAAGCACAAAAGGCAGTTCTAAAAGAATGTTTCATCCTACCATTTCGATATCCCACAAAAGACCTCTCTGACTAACGTCCTCACTATAAGACAATTATTCGTCCATAACACTATCCTAAAGCAATACTCCCTGATTAATTTTAGCCCCACAATTAATGCAACTAAGCGCAATAAACGTAAAGTCTGTCATTATGATGATTCCTGGACTACAGAGAAACTGAAGAAAGAAGCTAGAGAATCTACTGGACATAGGTCATGTTTGATAACAAACTTTATCAGGGTATTGATTACTTACGATGGTTCTGTATAAGTCTATATTTCTTTTAACAAATATTACTTTATTCTCATTATTTCTCATATTATTCAAGTATATATAGAAATTCGACAGTTAATATTCCTAAATCTTTAAAATCCTTGAAGTTTACAAATCTTGCACGCATTTCTTTTGTGCTCTAAATTTCCTTGTCAGTAGAGTTTCCCTGATAGGAGTCGTTGAATATTCTTCCTATTGCCATGATATCGCATAACGTTAGTTTTTCCTATGTCAAACTATTTCGTTTTCCAAATAATTAATTTAAGTAAATAAAGTTTAAAAATAACAATACTGTTATCAGCAAACAATACAAGCTGATGTTTAACTATGTGTGGAAAATCATTTATGTAAATAATAAAAAGTAAGGATCCCATGCTGCCCTGGTGTCTGTTCTAGTTTTAGATGAGTATGTAATTTCAGTTGTTGTTCTGGTGATTTTTTTTTTTTCATTTGCGCCACCTGTATTCTATTATTTAAATAAGACCTTATCAGATCGTTCACATTACTTCTTGTTTCGTAAACCAATATTTTTTGTAAAATACTGCTTTGTTCCACGAAGTCAGAAGCCTATGACCCGTTGAGTGCCGAGCGGTTTGATCAAACCTTGCGCGTTACGGCAACAACAAACAAGTATATAATAAATAAATTAGGGTTCAGGAATTAGGTAAGGAAATCCCAGTTCCTAAAATATAAATCTTCCAATCAACATAATAGGTAAGCGAACGTAAACAAACCTGGAAACGTCACTCATTCAAATCTGGAAACGTCACAATCAACGCCATCTAGCCGGTATAATGCACACCTTGTATTGTAAGTCGGTGCCATGTACCGCAATGTGTCGCTGCGACGAGTTAAATATATTACTTTTTAGGAATTAAAATTCATCAAATTACCTAAAAAAATGTATAATTCTAATATTCAGTTATAAAATAATTCTTAATTAAGATTCTACATCGTAGAACCTTAGTATTTAGTAGTAATTAATACTTGTCTGATCTGCCTACCACCTTTCTGCCTCTTACTTTCTCTTGGTTGCCCGCTTCGATAGCTAGCTGGTCTTTTAGACGCTTAGCTTTTACTCTCCACGTCAATGTACTACACGTCCTTGTCTAAATTTGAATATTTATAAACTCCGTATCTTCATCTTCCATATTATGTTCTGTTGCACAGAACACATCTACGGGATTGCCGTGATTGCGTAGGTTCTCAAAATTTGCTATCATTAGGTCTGTCTTGCGTATAAGGCCATTTATGTTTTGGTGTAAAATCACAAAATGCTTACGAAAAAAAAATGTATTGTAATGCCACCGACGCTCATGGATTCGATGATTTCCACACAGGACAAGCATTTGTCTCAATGAACATGTCTATTTGTCTTGGGCTGGGTGTTTTTGAGAGAAGTAGGGCGCATCAAAGCAGCCCGTCTGGCGAAGTAAGTACCTCCACCTCGCGAGTGATACTTAAGGTATTACAAGCGTTTAGGCGCTACGGTAACGGTACGGTAAGCTTTACATGAGGTGGGCCGTATGCTTGTATGCCTCCCGACGTTGTATAAAATAAAATGTCCAAATACTAAATTTGCTCCAAACCTTTGAAGCTGTTTCCGACACACACCACATATATTTATATATATAAGGTTATAAGATAAGATTAGTAGCTCTCCGGTTTCAGTTGCTAGCTCAGATTTTGAAGTTGCAGTCCAGCTAGGTAAGAAAGAATTCTCTTGGCTAATCCATCTCGGATAGGCAGTGTTTACAAAATTGCGAAAGATATTCTCATACAAAATACCTCAATGTCTCAAGACGATCTATGTCTTCGATCAATGTATGTTGCCAGTGACCTCTTATGGCACGGAAATGTGGCCACGACCTATGGGCCTAATATGGAAACTCAAGGTTGCACAGAGTGCGATGGAGAAAGTCGTGCTCGGAATTTCTTTGCGCGATAGATTCAAGTATCAGTACATCCGTAGCAGAACTAGAGTTACCAAAGGGGCTATAAGAGACAGTAGGCTAAAGTGGCAGTGGGTGAGGCCATATAGCTCGAAGAAATGATGGTTTTAGGATTTATCGAATGGTGCCTATAAACGGGAAAATACTACATACGACGGCCACCCACGTACTATGGAACGACGATTTAGTGAAAATAGTTTAGTTTTAGTCTTTTAATTTTAATCCAACAAAACTTCACCATCCCTCCAAATAATACCATCGCCCAAATAAACAAAATAACATAACTTTTTTTATACGCATTAGACGTAAACAATAAAATCTGCTCCACATATAGTATACAATGAGCATATTAATATACCAAATTAGGCATAACGTGACGTCAAAAATACTGCATAACTTATTAAGCATAAAATATAAAAGAGCAAGCTTGCGTAATTTTTATCGCAATGGAAAATTCTATTCTATTTAAGATAGTTGCCGATGCATAATAATAACGTTATGTTATTATTATGCCCTTCGTTAAACTATGACGTCAATAACATTATTTTTCTGTCTGTTTTTATTAAATGATTCGTCTTATATACGAACAGTTTAGTACTAGTGAAAAGCTGTATTGAATTGTATGAGTGGCTCATGGCTAATAATATATCCAAAGCTAATCTCATCTGCCCGGGGTGCTTCTTGCTAATTTAAGGCATGTTATTGGTGATTGCAGTGTTGCAGTGCAGGTCTAGCTATGTACTATACGCCTTTTTTATATATTAGGTATTCATCTTGCGCCTTTTCTGCGAGTGAGTAATATCATCAATATGTTGTTGTTAATACAAGTGTTTAGTATCTTCTTAGATTAGTACCGTGAAGTATTATAGAGAACAAATGGCGAAGGGCAAATTAAACAACTTTCTCGTTATTACGCACTGTTCATATTCAACTAAATGTTATGATACTTATGCACATAAATTTCCACAGTAGGATTTTGTCAGAAATAAGAGAAATTCACAAATATTTTTCAGGCTTATGAGGTTCGAACTGGTGAAAAAGCTGACTAGTAACTCTTGTGTTATATGCTTTTCCAACATTGGTTATTGGTAAAAAGTATTTTGTTACCTGCTTGAAAATCTCCCCACACGAGTTTAAAAAAATTCATATATAACTGTACTATAGAAGTATATTAAAATAGATATACTTGACAGGTACTAAATTATTATTAGTACTTGATCATTATGAGCCTTTATTAAAATAGGGAAAATTAAAAAAAATAACAATGCGCAAGCTTGCATTGCCCAAGGAATACCTGGCTCGTCAATTCTATAACAATATTATTTTTTTTTAACTTTGTCGGCCATTTTGACCATGTTCCTTAAGAAATATGATATTGGTTTTTATGACATTTCTATTTTTTTATGCTTAATCCGAATCTGAAGTCAAAATTCGAATATTCGAAAAAAAGCGACAGTCAAACATAGATTTCATATAGGAACGGAATTTAAAAGCTATAAAATATTGTATCTTTTAAATATATAACATATATATGTGAGTCGAAAGTCTAAAAATATAGAAGTCGAAGAAGGCCAACACCATCCTCATCCCGGTTGCGTCCTAATCTTTAGCTTCAGAGTCACCGTTTGCTTTCCAACTTTTACTTATCCACTTCCCGCGGTCTTCGGCTTTCTTAGGCCATTAGCACGCACCCCTCCCTGTGTCAAGCCAGACATTTTTTTTTTAAATCGTGCGCCGCTGCCATATGCAAGGCACTTTTTATAACAATATCTATTTATTACATTTTCATTTCAAATTATTCCTTTAAATATAAATTATCTTTCAGTGTTATTCTATAAAATTATAATATTTGCCCGTTTTTGAACGCCGGTGAAATTATTTTATCTGTTTTCAAACTTTCCTCCCCATACTGCGTCAGTCCATCCGTGGGCGACAGCGGGCTTCACAGCTCCACCTAGCCACCGCGATCCCATCGACTATACAGAGTATACCCGAGGTATACAGCATTAGTCCTAGGTGGAGCTGCTCTGCTTGTTGCGATCAATGACAGCCGTAGCTAGACTGACGCAGTATTTTATAAATTTAGATACGAGTATATTAGTCCCAAAAACTACCTATTTCGGAGACTGCAGTTTCGGTAGCCCGCATACCCAACTCCTGCTCCAAATCGCAATTCAGACATTGGGCTTAATCCTTCTACCAAAACTAGGTGGAGGTGGATGGTTTAACGTTAGTTCCCCACATAACTTGTCGGTTGTCTTAAGACGTACGGTACCAGCGTAGAGCATACTCTTTCGGTTTGTTTGTTACGCTATTCTTCCACGTCAATCCGCACATCTGGGGCCGCATGTACATCTCCGGTATATATAGCTTCTTATATTAGGGTCAGGGAAACCTACCATCTCATACCATTAGGCCCAAACCGCTGGTATACATATGTTAAAGTCGTAATCGATGTCATCTGATTCGTGACATTTCTACTTCAGGGCAGGAGATCCCTATTTACACCAATCTGTGCGATGAACCGTGTTTTCGCCTATACATGGTGTAGAATTGCGGTATTCCATGCCAAGTACACGGCCTTTGGCTCTTTTTCATACTTAAACTTGATGTGGGATGTGGTAGTACTAGTTATATAAGAAGCATCCTGTATTCAGTATATAATGAAATGTATCAGTATGCAATAGTAACCCTACTAAGACTCACTACATTACATTGTGACTAAAATCTAGTGAAATTCTAATAATAAATATTTTAAATAATATAAACACGACTGTGTACTGGTGAATTATTGTCGTTCTAATTTTGGAAAATACCTTGTTGTTATCATATGTTACTAATTTCATTCTCATTTCAGCCCGTATTCTGCCACTGCTGAAAATAGACCATTCCTCGATAGACCCAGGCGGAGACTTTGTACACAAGTCGTCTGCGTGGGACCTCTGTCTCATCTTATTTCTACCGCCAAACAGCTATATTTATATAGCTGTGTTCCGGTTTGAAGGGTGAGATGTGGCAGAGAAATTACTGGGTACAGTGACGAAACATCCTCAGGCTTAGACTGCGGTGGCCGCTTACCATCTGATGCGGGCCGCATGCTTGTTTGCCAATGTAGTTGTATAAAAGAAAACTCATTTACGTCGATCCTATGCCACCTACATCCATCGACTCCGTACGTCCTCGAGGTCGTCGTACGGGGACGCGGTTGTCGATTCCAAGAATAATGTAGCGATACCAATGGTACTACTTCAGCTTGCTTATCTATTGGGCTATGTCGAATATCTTAGTTCTACTGCGTATATCGTCATTTCTGATTCTATCACGGAGAGATACTCTGAGCATAGCTCTTTCCATAGCACGCTAAGCAACCATGAGCTTCCCCATACGGCCCGCAGTGAAGGGCCAAGTCTCAGTTTCGTTTCTCTCACTGACAACATACGCTATTCAACAGTTTGAGATAAGAGAGATTGAGATATTACTAATGAATAAATGATAATAAATATATAAATAATAACAAATGATGTGAAAATGTAAATTTATAGTTTTTACACCAAACTGATGAAAGAAATATTCGTTTGTGTGACAGATCCTCTGAATATATAAGTTAAAGAAAAATTTTAAAATATATATTCAGATTTAAATTATACATTCCGACGACCTACGGAGCGGTAGCTCAGACGTGAATGAGCTCAGACGATTCCCACACAAGACAAACATTTGTGTGCATGAACATATCTGTTTGTCTTGGTCTGGAAGTTTAAAGAGAGGTAGGGCGCATTAAAGCAGCCCTCTAGAGGATGAACCTCCACCTCACAGAAAATCGCAAGCAAATAGCAATTCCCTAGAGGGTTGTTGTGTTCCTGCGTGTGAGTGAGGCAATTGTGACTAGTAGGTAAGCCCCTAAGGAGTTGCTGTCTAAGCAGCAGAGGAGGCATCGCGCGAGTGATACTTAATATATTTCAAGTGTTAATAGGCTACAGTAACTGCTTTACATCATGTGGTTCGTATTGTTCTATGACTCCCGACGCTGTATACAAAAAAATTAAATAATTGCGAACAAAAAAGATAACCTTTGTTTTACAATGACAGTCAACAGCGTTGATAGGTTGTTGTTGTAGATCTAATATTTATTTTACTAAGTCTAGGCAACATCAAAAATAAACAAATTAAGAATTAGAACCTTGTACGGAGGAACGAAAATTTATTAATATAAACACTATACCAAAGAATAATAAACTAATGCCATATGTCGAGTTGTATGAAACCTAAATAATTGTTCATTTATTTATATTTGCAGTGAAAAAAAAAAACGCCAACATTGACGCACGGTAGTGAACGTGGGTAGGTGTGGCGGTAGAAAAGTAAAGGAGGGTCAAAGCTGTTGAAAGAGCGCTGGGGGAGTATTTTTTATTATATTACGTCGGGAGGCATACATGCATATCGCTCACCTGATGTAAAGCGGGTACCGTAGCCTATTAAAGCTTATAATATACTAAGTATCACTCGCGCGATACCTCCTCTGCTGCTTACACAAGGACTCCTTGGGATCTTACTGGTGACCTCACACACACGCAGGAACACAACAACCCTATAGGGAGTTGTTATTTGGCTGCGGTTTTCTGTGAGGTGGTGGTACTTCCCCAGACTGGCTGCTTTGATGCGCCCTACCTCTCTTAAAACATCCAGACCAAGACAAACAGACATGTTCGTGCACACAAATGTTTGCCTTGTGTGGGAATCGAACCCACGAGCATTGGTGTCAAAGTCGCGTCATTCACGAGTGAGCCACCGAGCTCGTCAAAATGAAAAAATAAAGAGTATATTTGGAGTTAGAATGATGGATAGAATAAGGTACACGATACGAGAACAATGTGGAAAGAAAGATGATGGAGTGAGGGTATATAACTATATTCAAAACTATCTCAATGGTTTGAACATTTGGAAAGAATGAATGACAAAAGAGTTACCAAAAGAAGTATATCGCGAAAGAGTGAGTGGAAATATCGGCAGGGGCCAACCTAGACGCACAGATATCGATCAAAAAGCTGAAAAATGGCCAAATCAATAGCACCCCAAACGAAAGAGCATGCGGAAGGAGGTTGTTGAGTGCGGAACAGACGAGAGAAGTATTCGACGAGCTCGGTGGCTCAGTCGTGAATAACGCGACTTTGACACTAACGCTCGTGGGTTCGATTCCCACACAAGGCAAACATTTGTGTGCATGAACATGTCTGTTTGTCTTGGTCTTGATGTTTTAAGAGAGGTAGAGCGCATCAAAGTAGCCCGTCTGGGGAAGTACCTCCACCTCACAGAAAACCGCAGCCAAATATCAACTCCCTAGAGGGTTGTTGTGTTCCTGCGTGTGAGTGAGGTCACCAGTAAGCTCCCAAGGAGTTGCTGTGTAAGCAGCAGAGGAGGCATCGCGCGAGTGATACTTAATATATCGCAAGCGTTAATAGGCTACCGTACCCGCTTTACATCAGGTGGGCCGTATGCTTGTATGCCTCCCGAAGTAGCATAAAAAAAAATTTTTTGGATCGGTACACCTGGCGTTCTGTAGTCTCTGCCTACCCCAAAGGGAGACAGGCGTGATGCCTATGTCTAATATGCCATAGTAATATGTTCAGCAACCGTTTACACGTACAGTTGAGGGCTGATCGCGCTTGACATTCAAAGGTCATTGTAACTCTTATCACGCATGAAATAAGAAGGCTATAAAAATCGTTAAGTTGAACGTGCACTTAGCTGTATCAATACTAATATTTAAATCTCTACTAATATTTAAATCAATAATCCACGCTAATATTTAAACCGGAAGCGACGGAAGACAAACAGCCATGTTTGCCTTTTGTGGGATTCGAACCCACGAGCGATGGTGTCAAAGTCGCGTCATTCACGACCGAGCCACCGAGCTCGTCAAATTCTTAGGTCACACGTTTTTCGAAATATAATTTGTTGAACGATCGGGATTCCTCACGATGTTTCTCTTCAACGCCGAGCGAGTGTTAATTACAAATATGTACATAAATCAGAAAACACGAATTTAGTGGTACATGACAGGACTCGAACCGTGGACCAGTTGGTCGCAAGGGTGATTCTTTATCCACTAGCCTATAGGCGCTTATACGAAATTACAGGCGTTAACTAGTATATTATACTAAATCTATATAAAATATAAAAATCCCAACGCTAACTTATGGAAGCGAGAGCTGGGTATGGCAGAAAAAGCATGAAAGTATAGAATAAACGCGGTCGAAATGCGAGCGCTGTGCAAAATTTGTGGCGTAAGGCTCGTAGACGGTATTCGCAATGATGATGTTAGAAACAGAGTTGGTCTGAAAGAGAGCGTCGGTGTTAAAATAAGAAGAGGCATGCTCCGATGGTGTCGGACATGTAGAAAGAATGCGAGATGAAAGAATGACGAAGCAGATATACAATGCATACAATACAATGCAGAGAGATAGGGTGCATCAAAGCAGCCCGTCTGGGCAACCACCTCCACCTCACAGAAAACCGCAGCCAAATAACAACTCCCTAGACGGTTGCTGTGTACCTGCGTGTAAGTGAGGTCACCATTAGGCTCCTAAGGAGTTGCTGTATAAGCAGCAGAGGAAGCATCTGCGAGTTTACTTAATATTTCGCAAGCGTTAATAGGCTACGGTACCCGCTTTGCATCAGGTGGGCCGTATACTTGTATGCCTCCCGACGTTGTATAAAAAAAAATACGCTATGAAATTTATTTAATTATACACACCATTTTAAAGAAAAGTATTAGGTCAGTGACCGAAGAACGATATTGATATATTAAATCCCTAATGCTTAGTTGCATTTTTGTAACTCCATTCGGAAGTAGCGGTTTCTAATTACGTTGAACGCACTTATGCAGCTTGTTCGAAATTTGACGAGCTCGGGGGCGCAGCGGTTTTCAACGCGACTTTATCACCGACGCTCGTGGGTTCGATTCCCACGCAAGACAAGCATTTGCGTGCATGGACATGCCTGTGTGTCTTGGCCTGCGTGTTTTTAAGAGAGGTAGGGCGCATCCAAGCAGCTCGACTCGGGAAGTACCTCATAGAAAACCGCAGCCAAATAAAAACTCTCTGGGGGGTTGTTGTATTCCTTCGTGTGAAAGAGGTCACCAGTAAGCTCCTAAGGAGTTGGTATGTCAGTAACAGAGGTTGCATTGCGCGAGTGCTTTTGCTCGATATTGATAACGGCAACAGGTAGACGCTTGAAATATTCACAGAATATTTAGTTATATATTCACTTTAAAAATAAATAATTAAAATAAAATAAAACAAATATTTAAGGGGGGTTTCCATACAACAAACATGATTTTTTGCCGTTTTATAGATAATGGTACGGAACCCTTCGTGCGCGAGTCCGACTCGCACTTGGCCGATTATTTTCATATCATAAAATTCAGTTCTGATGGAGTCGGTTTTTTTTGTTATAATTTTATATTATTGTTCAAATTAATCAATCAAAACACGGTTAGATCTAAAAGGTGATGATATTCATATCATGTTTATGTTAATCCTTATCCCACTAAATTGTTTCAGAAAACAATATCATTTTCTACTTGTACTATTTTGCAATGTACTAATTAATAAATAATAATATAAATAGAATTAATAATTAATTAATAGTAGTTGTATTTTTAATTAGGATACTATTATTATTATATTAATTTTTTGGTTGATAAATAAAAGCGATATTTAAAATTAAAAAAATAAAAAACTTTCTCTATCCAAGCGAAGTCAGGGTAGATTGTTAGTCTATATATATAAAAATGAATGTTTGTCTATATGTTCTCTATGGACTCAAAAACGGCTGGGCACATTTTGATGAAATTTTCAGTGAATCTTCAGGTTAGCCCAGCAGGTGATCCTGTGAAGTTTAGTAACGATTGGATCACCGGCCAAAGCTGGGTCGAGTAGCTAGTGTTATATAAAAATCGGGTATTCAATAAACAAAATACGCATTTACAAATTCAAAATTATTTTTATAAACAAAAGTTCATTTATTCATCGGAAAAATGTTTTTATGAAATAAACGAATTTTTGTAATAAAACTAATATTCTTTTAGACATTTCGTTTAAGTACATATTATATTTTATTGTATTTATCGTTCTATTAATTGTATGTGACGTAAAATGCGACGAATTAATTATCAACATGCTGTTAATTGTTTTAATTTTAGTTCTATAATTTAATTAATTAATATAATTTATGTCATCATCTACAGACTAAGCTTTTGCATGACATTTGTAATATTGGCGGAATATGCTGAACTACTCAATATAAAATTATCTATCGATGTACCATGTATCCTGGCAAATAAACAGTATTTTATTTCATTTAAAAATTATATGAACTGCGGGATATAAATGTGTACAGACATGCGATAGCAATGTAAACAATGCAGATGTCTTACATAAGATAAAAAAAATATTACGTACCAAGAGTTAAGAATTTCCATGCAAGTCATACAACATAACATTAATGCAGATAATAATATCCTCAACGTTGCTGTTATATCATCACATTCTACTGCCTACTTGTTTAATTACATCAATAAATATTACTCATAAATATTACCATGTCTAATAAAATTCCATTACTGAGAATCCACGTTGTTTTACGCAGAATCTGCATAGCATTCAATGAACGATTTAATTGCCCACAATTATGCTTCAAGCAAAAATTCCATTACTACTTACTATAAAAACAAAACTTACCGTTCATTTTTCGAAAAATATGTCCTTACGAAATGTCTCGTAAACCACAACACAAATTAACTTAATTATAACAAAGTTATTTACACAACAAAACACAAAACAAATTATTTTAAACCACCAAGTTCAATTTTAATTGACAGTTTAAAACATTATATTATATAAATTTGATGTTAAATGTTCGTCAATGATGGCGAATCGAAAATTTTAATTTTCGAATTCGATTTTCCGCAGGAGGCTGCGTGTAGTGTGGCGCGCGCTTCGTTGACCTGAGCAAAATGCGAGGGCCTTGCGTTTACGCAGTGATAATAAACAATCAATGCATGCAGTAAACAATGGTTAAATATCTCAGTTTCATTGTGTCTATGGATCAAGTGCTTGTGCTATGAAATTATAGTAGGACGTAATCATTGTATCTGTAAGGCTTATGAGTTGAGGTGCGCACGATTCAAATAATATTAGAAAAGCAATAAAAAATAGTTGTAAATACGTTTTCTTTCTCTTTGTTTGTTAATTTTTATTGTTGTACTAATGTAATATAGTAGTAAAAATATTTATTTGTACAATAACACCTTATTCAGGATCTCTTTCAGTCGGCCATAAATACTCACATAAAAATGATGACAGGAATGATGGGAGATAGCTGGTACATAGTAGCAGCTGATACTTCATATTGAATCATAGTTAAGTATTTATTTCAAATATTTTTTTAAAAAGAAAATAATAGAAAGCAGTATGAAAAAGCTATGAATTAAAGAAGCGAGTGACGTGACCTTGTCGTGAACGTGTCTTAATGCTATCGGTTCCCTCTGCCTACTCCGCAATGGATTTTTTTTTATTTTTAGCCCATAAAAATGTAGACCCACAAATGAAGGACTAACCCACACCGGGTGTGCGTTAGTCATTCTTCTGTGAGGGGCACCCTCCGGGACCCGATGGGACACGATGAACTCTCATGAGTACCATGAGTTTCAGACAGCCGAACGAGTTATGTCAGACTCCTGCTGACTAAACACTGCCCTTAGCCGGGAAGGCTTAAAAGGCTTCTCCGAAGGCGATCGCCCCAGGGGATGCGGGGCGACGCAAGCATCACTCAACTACAGAGCATACGCTCAGAAAATGACGGCGTGTCTTGCGGAGACCGCCGCCATAGGTACCTAACTAACTATTAGAGCGACCGCGGGGTGCTCAGTTGGAGGACTTTTGCCCTAAGGAGGCTTCGGCCGCTGCAAAGTGGTCCAAAGCTCTCAAAAGTTTGTTTGGAGGGTTTATTAGGGCACTTCGCAACCTACGTACTTAGTATTGGGAGAGAGGAGGCGGGGACGGGTCGCTGCCGCTTGGACAAAAGGATTGGAGTGGGTTTCTGATGATTCAAAGAATCGTTTACAGAGTTTTTGTAGGTAATGTTGAATAGAAGGACGCGATAAATCTCGGTGTAACTCCGCATTGCGGACGTACAAAGGCGCATTGGGAGCTCTTCGGCAGAAGAGGTTTTGGACGGTTTTTAGTTTCTTGATGGTATTTGCACTAGAGTGAGCAAAACCTGGTGATGCGTACGTCATCAACTTTGTATAGGGTTCGCTTATTTCTCAAGGACATTTTACTGTGCGTTCCCAATATATTGCTGAGTCGGCGTGAGTAATATCTAGCGGTACTGGCCACCTTTTTGACGTCTGGGTTAAAAATGAGCTGAGAGTCGCGAATAAATCCGAGGTACTTTGCTTGGCGTTGCCAGGTGACTGACGACTCTAGCAAGGCTGAATGTTACGGGAGTTTGCGTTTGACATCGAAGTAGACCCCGGAATCTTTTGTCCGGGTTAACTTCTATACGCCACTTACGAAACCAACTTCCTAACTCAGTGAGTGAGGTTTGAAGTTTGTTTAAGGCTGACTTGTTCTGAACACTCTGAACTGCCGTGTCGTCGGCGAATAGGGAGCCGTTTGTAGGGATGGTGAGAGGAGGAATGAGACAGAGCCATCGGGCCGTTTGAGTGGCGGCGTGTAAGTTATTACGTCACTACGGAGAGCTTTCGCAACTTTGTAGTACGCAGTGTGAGACGGAGTGATGTCGCCCTACTGTGCGTCCCTCAATTCGGAAAGAGCAGACTTGCCGCTGAAAGTGGTTAGCTTTAGTCCTGTTTTCTGGGGAGGGATAGACAGCAGCTCTCCGGAGGGCCGCCTTTTGATTTTGATTGATTTTGATAGAGCAAGGGATCTGGCGTGAAGACATATATTCATATGTTTTTGTTAATGTGTTAGTCAAACGTATATCATGCGAAAACGAGTAGACCGATTTCCATTGGCCTAAAATTATTTGGCGTTACGTACTGGAATGGTAAAACGAAAAACCTATTGCTGTCACTCTGCAGTGATTTAGCCTGTACATCTTCAGTATGTGTCTGAACTTATTTCTTGTTTAATATCTATCTTTAATATTTTTTGAAAATATTTTACAAGGCATAATTTTTGTGTAGATTTTTTGGATAAACTTGACCTACATAATTTAAAATTTAATTATGTAGATTTCATTCAGGTAGTAGACACGAATTGTTTAAATTAACTTCAGTCGGCTGTCATTGTTTGACTTATTTATCATTGCTTACTTATGTAGCATTTACTATTTTAAATTACGAACCAATGTACCGCAGTGCACAATGATTAAATATTTGAATACTGATCATCGCGTCTATAGAGCGAGTGTTTGGGGTATTACTAATATACAATACAATAGACTTCATTACACGACAAAAGAAATCATAAAAAACAATAAAAATAGCGGTAGAACGCCGGCCTTACCGTGATGTGATCTCTTCCAGACAACCTTATGTAGAGGAGAAATAAGGAAACAAGGGTGGCACAGAGCATAACGGAAAATAAAAGTAATTACATAAATATATATAAATAAATACATAAACATGTATGAATAATATGAATATATATGTTACGTACAATATGTTCCGAGAGAAGTGACCTTTTTTTTGGAAATGCATACATAATTATCGATAAATAGTAATAAACTCCAGGGTTATCGGTTTTAGTTTTTTTTTATCGTTTTTTTTTTCGTTTTTAGTAAAACTGTCTGACTTGATGGGCTATTTTTTTAATATTGTGTTCATTATAGCATCTTTTTCACATATTATTTTTTATTTATTAGTTGGTTTAATAATTCATGATTCAAGGTATTAAACGTATTTAAAAGGTTGAAATATATGTTTTTTTATATTTTCCTAAAAAATCTAAACGCGCACACCTGAGAAAACTCCCGCGCTTCTCATCGATTTCTGTCCGACCAGCACCAGGCCGATCGAAATATCGCCCATGGACAGTACTGTTATCTGCATAGCAACGAATAATACCAAGTGGGAGCATATCATTGTTATGAAGATGAAAAAGGCGACAGGACGGAGCCCTGTGGGACACCGGCAATCACTGACATGAACCGCCAAGCGTATCCATCTGCAAGGACGCGGATTCTACGCTCATGCAGGAAGCCAGCAATCTACTTATAAAGCTGGAGGGGCAGACCGTATGCCGGAAATTTGGAGAGAAGTGCTTTGTGCCAAACCCGATCCGCCTGCTTTGGCTGGATATTTAGGCTGACTGCCATAGATTCGCCATGTTTATCAATTGCCTCCCCCCCAGAGGTGCGTCACATACGCTAGAAGATCACCCGTCGATCGTTTCGGTCTAAAGCTGACGATCATTACTTTAAGGAGTGATCTTCTAGGTAATGGATCAGTTGATTGCTAAGGATCCGTTCCATGACTTTGCACAACACTGAAGTTACGGCAATGGGCGGTAATTTGATGGATCGAAACGGTCTCCCGTTTTGGGGACCGGCTATACAATTGGTCTCTCTCCAAGCCTCCGGAATGCAATCGGTCGAGTACGAGAAACGAAAGATGGGCGTCAATACCGGGTACAATTCCGCTGCACATTTTTGTAGAACAAACGCTGGGATACCATTAGGACCACTGGCTTTTCGAACATCGAGCGACTGTAGCTCATAACGCACATCGCGCTGCCTGATGTGAATATCTGGCAAAATGAGACCACAGGAGGATAGTACATGGTAGTTGCGAACCACAATCATCGATCTGGGAGTTAGCCGCAAAGAGACTGGCCATAAGATGGGCTATCTCCTGCGGCTGATGCGTCAGTGAACCATCGGAGTATCTCAGCGGAGGCAGCAAGGAGGCAGAAGTTGGCCTGCATGGCTTTGGCTACTCGCCAGTAGTTATGTGACCCAGTAAGGTGTGCCACTAGTTCCATGCCGAATTGTGTAACGCGCTTGTCCGCTCTTGTGTATGCCTTCTTGCAGATCTTGGTGGCTGTATTATAAGCTGGTTTCAGCAAGTTAATATTTGAATCTTTGAGGGCGTGACCCCTGGTCCAAGCGCGATACGCCGCTTGCTTGTTACTAACAGCTTCAGCGCACTCGAGATTAAACCAAGGGCGTCTCCGGTTTCGGAGTGAGGAATGTAGTATTCCATGCCAACGCCGATCTCATCAACAACGGCCGCAGCACTCGCCGTAAGATCTTTCTCACTGAAACAGCGCTGCCCTCATGGGACGGAAGCAAAATAATCGCGCATGGCGTCCCAATCTGCTGGCGAGTAGTACCAGACACGATGCTTAACCACCGTGGGTTGTAGTGGAGCTGTGCTTGGCACTGTGCTGGACACTAGGCAGTGGTCAGATATGCTCAAGAACGCCAGAAGCATAGAAGTTTGATTTTTTCACTGCTCAAAGGGGTTGCAGATCTGAGTATTTGATATTAATTTCAGCTTTATAGCTCCACCCGTCACTGAGAAAAAGGGGTCTTGACGGACAGACAGACAGACAACAAAGTAATCCTATAAAGGTTCAGTTTTTCCTTTGGAGGTACAGAACCCTAAAAAAATTTTTTTACTTACCTAGCGGAATTGTTTATTTTGGTTGTTATTTTTCCGTCTCGACTAAAGACTAATTTCTCAAAAAGTCGGAGTCTTCCTTCATCAGAGCTTTGTGTACTAAACAGCAGGATAAAGGGCGCAGGCACGTTGACTATGACTCTAAAGACGATGGGCAATAACTTACCAAGTAAAAGATTTTTGTTTTAATTCTGGCTACAGGCGAGGCAATGAAGGGTATTTTATTACAGGGTTTTTTTTATTAAAACCTTTTTCTATGCTCAATATTATATTATTTTCCATATGGGTCACCTGATTACTACAATTACATTATATCTGCATAAAACAGAGATTATATGTATCTATAACTTCACGCCAAATTCATTTCGGGGTAGACGGAGTCGGTACTTACACAACTCAGTCGCGTCTTTTACTTTCATAGCACTTCTCATCGCAGATTTCTAAGGCTCCTGACAACACCTGATAAAACACAATCAGTTTGGCCATTGAAGGTAAGTCATGGCCCAAAACACACGTTGTAAAAATAGTAATCTTTATTTCATCTCCACAACAGTTTACATATTCTAGGTACATGATTTATTGTTCGCCATGATTATTATGATTATATTGATGATGAAGACGTAGAACGTGAGCGTAGGGCTTTGGCTGTGCGCAGTAACATGATCGCACGTAGATTCGCGCGCTGCACAGACGAAGTAAAACTGACACTGTTTAGAGCGTATTGTCAATGCTTCTATACGGTTCAGCTCTGGGTCAACTGTATGAAACGGACTCGTAGTAGCATCAGAGTGCAGTATAATAATGGTATGCATTATGCGAATTCTAATGAGACAACCGAGATACTGTAGCGCATCGGGTATGTTTGCGCAGGCCGGAGTCCCAGATTACTTTGCGATCACAAGGTCTCGAGTCGCAGCATTTTGGACTCAGATCCGCAATTCGACAAACGAAATCCTCCGTACACTGACCCAGTATCTGGATAGTCCCATTCTGAAATACTGGCTTTCCGTACACCGTGACAGCAATAGGAAATAACACAATTTGTAACTCTCTGACATACTGTATAAGTTTATTTTGTATATTTATTTTTGACATTCTGTTTGATTGTGTTTTTATATGGGTTATACCTGAAATAAATACATTATTATTATTATTCGCCATGATTTATTTGTTAGCTGTACAAGCAATATATATTCTAGTTTCTTTTTTGACACCAACGCTCGTGGGTTCGATTCCCACATAGGGCAAACTATTCTGGGCATGAACATATCTGTTTATCTTGCTCCGGGTGATTTTAAGAGAGGTAGGGTGCTTCAAAGCAGCGTCTGAGGCCTCCCTCCACCTCACAGAAAACCGCGGTCAAATAACAACACCCTAGAGGATCCTTGCGTTCCTGCGTATAAGTGAGGCCACCAGTAAGCTTCTAAGGAGTTACTGTGTTGGCAACAGAGGTCGCATTGCGCGAGTGGTACTTAATGTATTTGCAAGCGTTCATAAGCTGCAATGTCGGCTTTACATCAGGTGGGCCGTATACGTGTATACCTTCCGAAGTTGTACAAAAGAAATATAGTTGTGGCGAGCTGGTGACTGCTAGGTCTCGAAAGAACCTGTATTTCGGGTCACTACCATAATTACAAATATGGATGCCTTGTGTTCACAATGTGTTAGGTTTTTTTTATACTACGTCGGGAGATATCCAAGCATACGGCCCATCTGATGCAAGGCGGGTACCGTAGCCTATTAACGCTAGCGATATATTAAGTCACTCGCGCGCTGCCTGCTCTACTGCTTACACAGCAATAACGACAAGCTCGGTGGCGCTGTGGTGAAACGCGCTGTCACGCTACTTTAACACCAACGCTCGTGGGTTCGATTCCCACACAGTACAAACATTTGTGTGCATGAACATGTCTGTTTGTATTGGTCTGGGTATTTCATATGTATAATAAGTATGTATTTACAAAAAAAAATGTATTTACGTATGTTTATCAGTTGTCTAGTACCCATAACACAAGCTTCGCTTACTTTGGGGCTAGATGGCGCTGTGTAATTTGTCCGACAATATTTAACAATATTTATTTAACTCATTGGGAGCTTACTGGTGACCTCACTCACACGCAGGAACACAACAATCCCCCAGGGAGTTTAGCTGCGGTTTTCTGTGAGGTGGAGTTACTTCCCCAGACGGGCTGATTTGATGCGCCCTACTTCTCTTAAAACATCCAGGCCAGGACAAACAGACATGTTCCTGTGCATAAATCTTTGCCTTGTGTGGGAATCGAACCCACGAGCGTTGGTGTCAAAGTCGCTTCGTTTACTGACCCACCGAGCTCGTTAAAATCATCGTCGTACGTTATCCATGTTTAGTCCTAAGGACATGTTCTTGAAGACTTAATGTTACACTTAAGTTTGGACCTATGAAAATAACAAAAGAAACCACAATTACTTTTTTATATTAAATCGATCATGTTAATGACACCATAATCAGGCACAATAGACGCATTAGACTAATTTTGTAAGGGTTTTATTTAATTAAATCTCACATAGGATCGCTAATTAGGAACTTTGATAATTATATAGATAAATAACGCGAGGATATGCAAGTGTATAAATACAGATCTTATTAATTATTATTTATAGATACAGAATTTACAGATGACATTAATGATAATTGCATTGGGTGATACTTTAAAGAGGCGGAGCGGACGTGAGCGGAACGGACGTGAGCGGAGCGGACGTGATCGGAGCGGACGTGAGCGGAGCGGACGTGAGCGGAGCGGGGCGGAGCAGAGTGGAGCGGAGTGGTTTTATCCACAATGATGCAAACGAAACGAAGTTGACCAAGCAGTCGTCTTCCGAATAGAAAAACGTTCATCCTACCGTTTTGTCGTACAACTTATTGTCAGCATTCTCCGATTAATCGGATGTGCTTATCATACAACAATGTCTGCCAACATTTAGATATTTTCAGTGCATCGGTTCCATCTATTAAACGTTATTTCAGGAGTAGTGTTAACAAACTGTGTTAAGTTTATTACTATTATATATTTATTTTTATTATATTTTATTTTTTCTTATGTATTATATATATATTTTTATATATTTTTTTTCTCTCTCTGCCATACCCAGCTCTCACTTCCATAAGTTACCATTGGGATTAACACCGCGCTATGTACAGCGAGCTTTTGAAAAAAAAAGCATGTAGTCTTTTGTAACAGTAGTTTTTATAGATGTTAAAAGACTAGTTTCAAGTAAAATCAATTTGCGTTTTACAAACTATAAATTGATTTAATAGAAGTGAACAATTTGCCTCACAAACACATGATTAACCCTTCGAAACCCGGGTGGTCGTATACGACCGCGAAATGTATGGGAAAACGTATATAACGGGTTCTGACTGCTCAAGGTCACGTAAAGATGATAATAGTAATTCTAGACTATCGTTCTAGTCCTTTCGCAGACACGAGTAAGTATTGTGATTTAAAAGAGTAAAAGGCTAAAGTGAGGGTCGTGTAAAGACGGTCGCTTAACAATATCTCATGGCATGATGTAGGAAACTCTTTAATAATTTGCAGTTAATTACCATTAATAATATTTTTTTTGCATTATGGAAAATAAGCCTCCATGATAATTTGCTGACAGCTGCCAATCAGGAAACTGTCTGATAACTTTAGGTTGAGAATAAAATAGTTTTTAAACAAAAGCTTTATCCATCAATGTTTTATCAATTGAAAATGTTATTAAAAGAATTTGTTAAATTTATAATTAAGGTAGTTTTACACTGATGACAGTTTTACGGCAAGATAGTCACAAATTCTCATTGACATTATCACTAGCCCAGTGGCACAGTAGTTAGTAACGCAACTTTGACATCCCACTGGTTCGATCCCCGCACAGGACAAACATTTATGTATTTAACGAGCTCGGTGGCGCAGTGGTGAATGACATGACTTAAAGACTATCGCTCGTGGGTCGCAAGCATACGGTCCACCTGATGTAAAGCAGTTACCGTAGCCTATTAACGCTTGTTACATATATCACTGGCGCGATGCCACCTCTGCTGCTTACACAGCAACTTCTTAGGAGCTTACTGGTGACCTCACTCACACGCAGGAACACAACAACCCTCTAGGCTGCGGTTTTCTGTGAGGTGGGCGTACTTCCCCAGACGGACTGCTTTGATGCACTCTACCTCTCTTGAGCAGTCAGAACCCGTTATATACGTTTTCCCATACATTTTGCGGTCGTATACGACCACCCGGGTTTCGAAGGGTTTAAACATTCAGAACAAGACAAACAGACATGTTTATGCACACAAATGTTTGTTTTGTGTGGGAATCGACCCACGAGCGTTGGTGTCAAAGTCGCGTCATTCACGACTGAGCCACGGAGCTCATCTTATGTGGGCCGTATGCTTGTATACATCCCGAGGTTGTAGAAAAAAAGTAGTTCCCTGATAACTGTGATGTGCGGATATAAATTTGTTCGCAAATACGTAGAGTTCGTAGAGATATGCAATATAAAAGTAACACAAAGCTATTGTCCATTCGATAAGGTTGGGTCACACTACATAGATTTAACAGAAAGTTAACTGTAACGTATCAGTCTTATTTTCATTTTAAGACCTTTTTCACGAAGTCAGCAGGTAGATCTTGGCAGCGGTAGGGTCGCGAGCTGAGAGCGGGGCGATCAATTGCATAGATTTGTATTGAAGCGTCCATAGCTACATCATAATTAACATTTTTTTAAGAGAGGTACGCATCAAAGCAGGGGTTCTACGGGCGCAGGAACACAACAACCCTCAGGGGAGTTGTTATTTGGATGCGGTCTTCTCCGAGGGTGAGGTACTACCCCAGACGGGTTGTTTGATGCGATCTCCTCTCTTAAAAATACCCAAACACAGACAAAAAGTTCATGCAAACAAATGTTTGACGCCTGACGACTTTGACGCCAATGCTCGTGGCATTGGCGTCGACGTCGACGCTACGACGAACAGCAAACAAGCATACGGTCCGCCTGATGCAAATTGGCTACTGTGCGTGAACGCTAGCAACATAAAGAATGTTGCTATATAGCGCGTTCCCCCCCTCATTGTCAACACAGCAACTCCTTATGTGACCTCACTCACTCGCAGCAACACAACATCCCTCCTGAGAGTTGTTAGTTTGCTGCTGTCTTCATGTGAGGTGGAGGTACTTCCCGAGTCGGGCTAACGTCGGCCCTACCTCTCTTTCGCCAGAGCCTCGTTCATTGATAAGCAGTGTGCACCACGCGTAGATGAGGTTGGCTGGTGATATTGAGCCGTTTACATACTTCAAATCATGTAGTCATAGCCATCTGTGCGAGTGTGACAACTGCGTACGTTTCTTTGAAATCACTCTACTGTCGGTAATCTACATAGAATGTAATGCCTAATTTTCTTTAGTACAGCAAAAAGCGACAAGTTACACTCATTCCCATGCGAGTTCCGTGAACCACAAAGGCTTTATCTAGATACTAGATCCGCTGGGTAGTACAGAGTACGTAGTTAGGTCTATGGACCAAATTATCTTCGTATGTAGGTTGTGGGGTTGATGTTGATATCAAGTCTTTACCGGAGCAATTTACTTACCTTACTACTTTGCCTGAGCTACGAGTATACTGGCTACCCGCTCGCCTTCCACATTTTTCTTGACACCAGGGCTATTCCTACTTAGTTATGTTTTTGAATTCGCATGTTTTTTTTATACAACCTCGGAAGTCGTACAAATATATGGTTCACCTGATGTGCCCCAGACGCTGCATTGATGAACCCTATAGTGTGTATAATCAAATGTATAGTCTATATGTATGCTGCCTAGTAGCAACTAAGTTATCGACAACATTATTATATTTTGCTCAGTATTAAATCAAAATATAACAGATATTCATATTCATTTAATCACATACGATTTGTTACATAATTCGAACACATTGCAGGTCACGTAAGGTGGTAATATAGTATGTTAACAAATCACCTTTACAAGGTATTCGTGATTTCAGATTCTGGATGTCACAGTACAATAAATAATTATAGAATTAAAATTACATTAAATCTACGAATATAGCACTAAATTAACAATAAGAACATATACAAATAAATGTTACAATAATAATAACCTATAAAATTAATTGAAAGCCTATAATCCTAATAAATTTAAAGTTAGTCACTAAAATATTCTTTGACATTGTAATAGGCTTTCACGATTAGCAGCTTGCTTAACCGGGCTTCAAATTTACCTTCCTGGAGGGCCTTCAGTGTATTTGGTAAATGATTGAATACTTTAATCGTCATGTAAAAAGCATTATTTTGGTATAAAGCGATATGTACTTAGTATTGTCTTAGGTTTTCGCGATTGTTATACATTGAATTAAACTATGTATAATAAGTATGTATTTACAAAAAAAAATGTATTTACGTATGTTTATCATTTGTCTAGTACCCATAACACAAGCTTCGCTTACTTTGGGGCTAGGTGGCGCTGTGTAATTTGTCCTACAATATTTATTATTATTATTGAATTAAACAATTTTTATCGGAAATATCGCGTATTTTATTCGAACTATTTTGTTCGAAACGTCAGATTCAACAAAATAAATAAAAAACGCGATATTTCCCTTAAAAATTGTTTAATTCAAGATATGTACTTGTTGATATGTCTTTCTATCCGCTCCTGGGTGACCTTATATAGTAACCCTGCCATAGCGCGACGCGAGTGTTTGCAAATTCCAATGCCCTTAAAGAGCGCATAAACTATAAACAGCGTGTGTTCTCAACATCAATATCAAACTTTTATAAATGTTATATTACAATGTTGAACTATATGGACATATATAAGTTAATTTCAGTGGTGATTCTATCGACAAAAAAAAACACGGGATCCTCGCAGTCTACTGAGAGGGAGGAAGTTATAATCGTCCAAAGGACCGGATCAGTTTCTTCCGCTGCTATAGAAAAATTACATGAACACTCATCAGCTACTAATTTTATAATCGCAGGACTTTCTACCTTAATGACAGCCGGCGCACTCATTGTCCTGTATGAGTGATATACACGATGCTACAAATCGTGGATGGAGGAACACTTGCATGACTTTGCATTGAGGCGTTCGGCAAGTTACTGTCGGCGTTGGCAGCAGCCATGCAATTCTGTAAGAGCAAACATCCTTACATCCTCGGAACCATCGGCTGTTACAGCCTTGAACACAAAATTGCAATTCTTTGGTGTCTCTTTTCATGGTTGTGCGACACTAGCGCCGCAAGGCTGCGTTTGGAATTGGAATTCTACAACGCAAACAGCCTCGCGTACGCTTGCAGCCTTATAGAATACCAAATAATTTAGCCGTGATCGCAGTAGACGATGTCAAAGCTGTGATATCTGTGATCACAGCGACGCACACAGCCATTACGAGTCGCTTAGAGAATTGCATGGCTGGAATCTGTAGCAAGTGAGGGGGCTCCCTAAGTTTCAATGGAAAGTGTGCGGCTACGTGAACGTTACAGTGTGATGTTATAGAGGGTGGTGTAAATGGGTGCCAAGTAAATAGTTAAACATTAACCATAACAACAGTTATATTTTATGTACTAATACAAAAAATATTAACAATCGGCCGGGAAACCCACAGTACGCATGAAGTGGACCAATGGTGTAAGAAGTCTGAGGGAGTACCTCCACCTCACAGCAAAGCGCAGTCAAATAACAACTGGAGGGTGGTTGTGTGTGCGAATGTGTGAGGTTACCAGACATTCTGAGGAGCAGAGGTGGCGTCGCGCGAGTGATAATGTATTGTAAGCATTCGTAGGCTACGGTAACCACTTTACAATAGGCGGACCGTATGCTTGTACGCCTCCCAACGTTCTACAAAAAGATGTGTTTAATGTATTCTTAAAATTTTGCTTACATAATTGTATGAGATGCAGCACATAATGAAAACTTTCTTGGAAATAACATTTATATTATGTTTGAATAAATTTAATTATTTTATTTAAATAAAATATTATTTAGTAAATACTCAGTTATAGGTCAACATTGTACACAACAAATCCAAATTTCTATACTGTAACTCCTTTGGTTAAAGAGTTAAACACGTGACTGAGAGACGGACGGACAGATAGCAGAGTAAAAGCATCAAAATTTGTTTGACCTTTACATACGAAATCTTAAAAAGCCGTCAAGCGCGAGTCGGCCTCATGAACACTCATCAGGCTTCCGTAAAGTAATATTTTCGCTAATTATTGTCGCAAACTACAAATTTACGATTTTCCGACTTTCTCCTTTACTTGTGCTATATGACTTTGCTTCTTATCAAATTTCATGATTCTAGGTCAACGGGAAGTACCCTATAGGTTTTGATTCTCTTGGGAGTGACAAAATATGCGCTTGAACGAGGCATAAACAGCCGTATCTTTTGATTGTGTTGACTTAGAAGTTATGTACTTTCACTGCTCTAAGGGATTACAGACCTAAGTATTTGATAATAATTTCAGCTTGATAGCTCCACCCCTTCCTGAGAAAAAGGGTCTTGACCGACAGACAACAAAATGATCTTATAAGTGCTCCGTTTTTCCTTTTATGGTACGGAACCCTAAAGACGATTCAAGCACATTGAACTCACGGTAAGTCAAGTAAAACCGGTCCAACGTCTCATTCAGCTGTATATTTTTTTTTGTTCTTACTACAGATCTCGTTCATTGTTGATAATTCAATTAACTATTGACTTATCATAGTATTTATACTAGTAATTTATTAATTACTATACTTATCTAGTTCCTTGTATTATTTTTGATGAGCTCGGTGGCTCAGTCGTGAATGACGCAACTTTGACACCAACGCTCGTGGGTTCGATTCGCCCACAAGGCAAAAAAAAGTTTGTCTTGGTCTGGATGTTTTAAGAGAGGTAGGGCGCATCAAAGCAGTCAATGATTGACGAGCTCGGTGGCGCAGTGGTGAAACGCGTTGTTACACTACTTTGACACCAACGCTCGTGGGTTCGATTCCCACACAGTACAAACATTTGTGTGCATGAACATGTCTGTTTGTCTTAGCCTGGGTTATCATACATAGAAAATCTATGTATGATACGTATGTATTTACAAAAAAATATATATTTACGTATGTTTATCAGTTGTCTAGTACCCATAACACAAGCTTCGCTTACTTTGGGGCTAGATGGCGCTGTGTAATTTGTCCGACAATATTTATTTATTTATTTATATGTTATCAATAGATGGCATTCATCGTTACGCGGACAACAGCACAGGGGACACTTGTTATACAAGCCGAGCAAACATCCCTGGTTTCCTTGAGGAGGAAAGCCGCTATAAACTTGTGTCTGAAATGGAGGATACTTTAGCTAATCTATCTGACTGGGGGCGGCTTAACTTGGTCGAAATGGTTCAACGCAATGAAGACACATGTTTCACCACTAAGGTAACTCCATTTGCTGTGGTTCCTGAATTCCAGAATACACCTTTTTCACCTACAGCATTAGAATGCTTGGCATTGAGATATCCAGTGACGTCCAATATCGAAGTCACCTGAAGGAAAAGGTCAAGCTGATGTCCAAAAAAAGTTGATGTGCTCAACAGAGAAAAGTAGTACTTCAGCGCACATGGAGTACTGCGGTAACCTTTGGGCGGGAGCACCTGGATACCAGCTTGGATCGTGTGACTCTGTTCAGAGACGAGCTGTGAGAATTGGCGACGACCTTAAGCTTACACACAGTATTGAATCCTTAAGTTTGAGGAGAGGTTTTGCCTCCCATTGTGTCTTCTACCGATTGTACTACGGGTTGTGTTGGTGTTGCAAATGTCCATAGGCTACGGTGACTATTTAGCATCAGGCAGGCCGTATGCTTGTTTGCCACTTTAGTTGTATATTTATTGAAATCTAATATTTACAAATAAAGTTATAAAAAAATCGGCCAAGTGCGAGTCGGACTCGCGCACGAAGGATTCCGTACCATTATCTATAAAAACGGCAAAAAAATCACGTTTGTTGTATGGGAGCCCCCCTTAAATATTTGTTTTATTATAATTTGATTATTTTTTAAAGTAAATATATAACTACATATTCTGTGAATATTTCAAGCGTCTACCTGTAGCCGGTATCAATATCGAGCAAAAACGAGCAAAAAAATCACATTTGTTGTACGGGAGCCCCCTTAAATATTTATTTTATTCTATATTTTAGTATTTGTTGTTATAGCGGCAACAGAAATACATCATCTGTGAAAATTTCAACTGTCTAACTATCACGGTTCATGACATACAGCCTGGTGACAGACGGACGGACGGACGGACAGCGAAGTCTCAGTAACAGGGTTCCGTTTTACCCTTTGGGTACGGAACCCTAAAAAAATACGTGTTCTAAAAGTTCCTTTTTTTTGGCTTTAAGGACTGGCGTGGATGGAACTAACCAAAGTTCAGGAGGGTTCACTATGGGGGCCCGGTCAGAGGTGGCCGGCAGCTCCCGGCGACGTAGGACGGTCCGGACGGAGATGTAATCAGTAGTCGTCTAGTTCGCCCAGCGAATCTTAGTCAGCGAGCAGGACCGTGAGGTGCTCACATTTGCAGGAGATCGCAGGTGCTGTTGAAGTGGAAGTCAGCGGGGATCACCTTGCGATCCACCACCGCAGCAGTTAGAGGTACCGCGGACGCAGTAGAAGTCGAGCGCCGAGGCCCAACACAACAGGGAACAGGGGAGCACACCGCACGCAGAAGAGAACAGCCGTGATGCACCACGTGCATTGCTCCCTCGATCTCAGCGTAGGAAGGTCAGGTGACAGACATTCCAAATGAAGGCTCTTTATATACAAAGACAATAAAAAAGGTTGAATTAAGGTGTTCGAAGGTCTGGTTTCCCTCTGGGTTCTGGTGGTTTCATTGCAATTAGCTTTAAGTAAAAATCTGTTATTTCGCTAAATCCTTAGGCTTAGGTAACAGACCCCGCTAATCCTAATGGGATAACGCTAACAAGAATATTAAAATCAGGCCGGATAACTAAAGTCGTCACATTAATGACAGAGATGTGACGTCACTTCGCCCGTAAAAATTTAAAGTCGTTTGTAAATTTCAGTGAAAAACTTAGAAGTAGAAATAAGTTGTGTATGCCGGTACATCGGCTTGCTAGGACTGGTAGATCTTTTCTTGTAAATTGTATTCGATTTTATAATAAATTGCCTGAAACAGTTCTGTCCTTTCCTGACAATGTATTCAAAAAACACATTGAAAATACTCTCTGTAGAAGGGCTTATTATAGAATTGATGAATATTTAACTGACAAAGATGTCTGGAAATAATTCAGCACAGACTATCTGTCCTTAATAATCTTTAATTTTACGATTTGATATCATTATTGTACCAATATGCTTATGTAATTTTATTTTGTAATATTTCATTGTCAATTTTAAAAGAGACATATATTGGCAAGTTTCTTTCGGCATTTCTTCTTCGCCAATGGTCACTTCCGAAATGCTAGTACATTAAAAAAAAAGGAAAAGTTAAATAAGAGAATTAAACAAGTTACAATAAGATTATATTTAAAAAAAATGTAAGACGTGTCTAAGTGCCCGCGAGGGCCCAATGGCAAATAAAGAATTTTTATCTTTTTTTTTACTTGAAGTCATGACGTCATGTCAAATTATACATGACACTTAGGTACGTAATATATATCTTGTGACATTTTGCATAAATGCGGAAAGACCGCATCAATTACTTATCTGTCTACTTTAGGTCACTTTAATGTCTCACCAATAACTGTTGTATATTAAAAAAAAGGTCAATTTATATGGATTTATACAGTTATGTGTTCTCGTATAATTTCACCTTTTTCAGCCATAATTTCTTAATTATTCCGATGTGAGCTTCCTTGATGCAAAAAATCAATATGAAAGTTACATGTACGGTTGGTAAAAGTACGCGATTCAAGAGCTCGATGGTATCGTTGCGCATGTCACTCTAATCGAACACGCAAGTTAAGGAACGTCATCGCCAGCCTGTCTATGGATGGGTTTGTCTACCTCGAGCTTCTCCGTGCTCGGAGGGTTAAGCTGTCGGTCCCGGCTGTTGTCGATTGATGGCAGTCGTTTAGCTAAGACAGAATTAGTTAGCTCGAAAACACTGGCCTCCGCCAATCTGCAGTTGACCAGCGTGGTATAGTGTGCTCTAAATCGCTTTGGTTGAAGGAAGGCCCATAACTGACATATATATATATATATATATATATATATATATATATATATATATATATATATTTCACAGACACTAAGATATCTTTGGTCTTTGGTATCGCTCCAAAACCATTTTAACAATCACGAATTTACGTACTATATTGAGTACTCAATTCTAATGAGACTTTGTCTCCTTTTGTGTGTTCTAGAGATTGAACATTGACTTCTAGAGCTATAATATCATCCTCAGACAGACTTTGATAAGCTCTACCTCACATAAAAATAATAACCCTTTTAAAATAATACTCTATCATATCATATCACAGTAAGAGTTTCTCTTACTTTTGAAGAGCTCGGTGACTCAGTCATGAATGATGTGACTTTGACACCAACGCTCGTGGGTTCGATTCCCACACAAGGCAAATATTTGTGTGCATGAACACGTCTGTTTGTCTTGGTCTGGACGTTTTAAGAGAGGTAGGGCGCATCAAAGCAGCCTGTCTGGAGAAGTACCTCTACCTCACAGAAAACCGCAGCCAAATAACAAGTCTCTAGAGGGTTGTTGTATTCCTGCATGTAAGTGAGGTCACCAGTAAGCTCCCAAGGAGTTGCTATGTAAGCAACAGAGTAGGCATCGCGCGAGTGATAATTAGTCTATCGCAAACGTTAATAGGCTACGTTACCCGCTTTAAATCAGGTGGGCCGTATGCTTGTATGCCTCCCGACGTAGTATAAAAAAATAACCTAAACAATATAACGGTGATTGAATTGAAAATGTTTTTATGATAATTTAATAAGATAATGCAGAATAACGGGACAGGCCTACCACTCATACCCACCACTGTGTCTCCTGTGTAGCCAGAATTAACAGCGGCAACTACCAAAAAGGCAATGAACAGTGAAGTTCATTGCTGTACCGGGAGTTAAAACAGCTGCCTTGGAACTTACAATCACAACGAATTCCGTCAGAAGAAATAATAATAATGCTGAATAATATAATGTCAAAAATCGATTCTTACAGTATATATGTTAGTAGGGACATATGTTCTTTATTTATAAAGCATTTGGTGAAATGTAACTTTTCTGGGCAATTGTTTTTAAAAGCTGTTAATAACAGGGGTTCATGAAATCGTGTTTGGAAATTACAACCAGTTTGACCGATAAACATGATTACAATCATCGTTGAGCAACTTATAGACGCCGGATTTTTTATTAGGCGGAATTTTAAGCGTGCTATTATAGATGTGCAAAGAGGTAAATAGGGTTGGGAAGAAATCCTATTATAGAATCGAATACAATTTACAATAAAAGATCTACTAAATCTTAGCAAGCCGATGTACCCGCATCCACAATCTATTCCTGCTTCTATGATTTTCACTAAATTTTGAAAATAACTATATTTTTAAAAGCATACATTATGTTCTCATAAATATACTGAGAGGTAACAGTGAGGATATTTATTTCTTTAAATAGTTCTCTAAGTGATTCCCTGGCGCCCATGTTATAAATAGAGCGGATGGCTCTCTTTTGTACAGTGGTTCCAACCACGTACCATATGCCAATATTGGCTTTGGTTTGCTGATGCTCATTATAGGCTCGATAGGAACTAAACCTCGAAGTGTTTTTGGATTACTATGTTTTTGGATGACACACAAATGTGTCACACAAACAAGGAATTATGAAAAAGATATGTAACGCAAAAGTGGAAGGATGTAGAAGCCGAGGAAAGCCAATACTTACCTAACATGACCACATTAATAAATAAATAAATAAATATTTGCGGACAAATTACTCAGCGCCATTTAGCCCCAAAGTAAGCGAAGCTTGTGTTATGGGTACTAGACAACTGATAAACATACGTAAATATTTTTTTTTTGTAAATACATACTTATTATACATAGAAAATACCCAGACCAAGACAAACAGACATGTTTATGCACACAAATGTTTGTACTGTGTGGGAATCGAACCCACAAGCGTTGGTGTCAAAGTAGCGTAACAACGCGTTTCACCACAGCGCCACCGAGCTCGTCGTTGATCTCGTCGTTGAGACATTGATCGTGTTCTATAAGAAGGTGGTGTCAAGAGCAATGAAAGAAGCGAGTGAGGTATGTAAGGATAGAGTCACATGGCGCTCGGTACTCTCTGCCCACCCCGCAAGGGATTTGACGTGTAGTTATACATACATACACATTTTTGTTTCTCAATCCCAGTTCGAATACAACACGGTCCTAAATGTCATATAGACAAGAAGGTAATGAGTAAAAATGTGAATTCATAACTCTTTTTGACAGCAAATTAGTGTGTAACATTCTCAACGATGATAAATGCTACAAAAAGGTGATTAATGTGACAAACACAATGCATGCGAGTGCAGGGTTACGAGACGCAAGCAAGTTAGCAAGAACGGCATTTCGACACCACGTGGAAACGGTGGTTGCACTTAAATGTATGATAAGAGAATGTGCCTCGAGTGAATATGATATCTAATAATGTATACTGACGATAGACGGACATTATTGCGATGCATGACTTGATAGAGTAATGTTAACAGGTAATCGATAGGATAATTCTGTAAGGAGTTGTAGGAAGCGTGCGTGAAAAGATCCTGGAAAGTTCCAGAAACGACTCAGCACTGAGAGCCGATGCTTTCCCACGAGCAACTTCGCGTAAAGATAAGATAATAATAATTTACCGGAACTTTCGTGGTCACATCGATATCATTCATCATTCATATAATTTTTTTATATTAGTGTTTTTTTATATAGGTATTATTATTGAATTTGCGTGTTTCTAACGATTTTTTGATCGGAACCTACGCAGGAGGACGAGAACAAATGTAGTGTGAGGTTTGCACCGACGAACGGCGCTAAAAGACAAGGTATGGACGCAAAAATCGAGTCATTACGCAAAATTTATCGAAAAACAGCAGGAAAACCGATGAAAAGTACTAAAAACACACTTGTGGTTCTCTGTATGCTAGGTTGTATACTGAATCTATAGGCTACTTCTCGGAGCATTTGGAGAACTTCCAACTCAGCACAATCCGACAGAAACACAAAATGAAGACTAGTTTGTATTTGCTTTAAGTATTTACAGGTAGCAGGCGATTAGCCATGAAGAATGATGTACGATAAGCTATGGTAAGTTCCAAAACAAACAGCCAAATAGACCTCCTAATTGTGTTAGGAGTCTTCGCTCTCCTGAACTAACAAACACTCCTGAACTAACGAAATAATAAAGCATAATTTTCTCGCAAATCATTAGCTTAAAAGGACTATTTGAAGAATCCCTTTATATTAGCCCAGTGGTAAAGTAGCCATCGCTAGCGATTGCTAGCAATGGCTACTTAAGTACCAAGGCTCGTAGGTTCGATCCCCACATAAAACAAACATTTGCGTGTCCTATGGATCTGGGTGTTTTTTTGTGTGTAGAAAGTAAGATTTTACAAAAAAAGCGTTCACATTTTTTTATCAGTTGATAGCACTACGTAATTTGTCAGAGAATATTTATTTATTGGCAAATTATTTCTGCATTGTTTTATTTACCAATGCTCATTTCCGAAAAGCTGGTAAATCAAAAGAAAAGAAGGGAAAACTACGAACTCTGCGTTAGGTACATTTTTTTTTCACTGGAGACGTATCTAAATGCTTCCGAGTTCCTAATTGCAAATGGAGATTTTTATCACTTTTATACGAGTAGTTTAGTTAAAAATGAATCGATGACATCTTTAGCTCATTTCGGAAGTACTTACTCGGTACTCGGCTACGTCTCTGCCTAACAATGATACACGACCATCTATTGCATTTTTCCGGTCTGAACAGTAATGTATTATAGAAGTCAAACGATCAGTTGTATAAACTAAATACTTTACTTTTTACTTGAGCTATTAAAATTATAATAATCCATCTATTTATATCTTCAAACCAAGACCCTTGCGGGTATGCAGGGACAACCGAGTGCCACATGCCTTTATCCTTACACACTACTTTACCATTGAAGATAATAATAACATCTGTACTAATAACTAGTCTGACCATAAATACTGTTACATAGAGACTTTTCTTTTTTTCAACTCTTTAATTATTTTGAGTTTGGAACGCGTTTATTATGTTTAAACTTCATTCGATTTCCCGCCGTTTTACATATATTTTTCGTGTTTATTATCAAATTAAAATATGGAATAGGGTGTCAAAGAAAATTATGATTCCAGTGATTGCCTTGTACAAAGTGGGTACGGAGCCGTCGGTCATACTCAAGACACTTTAAAAGCTTGGCATCAGCCGTATGATCGTATAACGTACTATCGGCAGATATACTAACACTTCCTCTGTTGAAAACCATAAAATATCGGAGCGACCGCGTGCTGTTAGAACTACAAAGACTGTTACTGGTGTTGAAGCCAGAATTCGCCAAAACCCCATTAGGTAACAAAAAATCTTATCGCAAGAAATGAAGATTCCCGCTAGGACTCTGTTGCGTATATTAAAACAAGACCTGAAGCACGGTGCTTATCTTTGATATACAGGACATCCCCTAAATCAATCCCTACAGTTGAAGGGAGTGGATCGATCAAAACGCCTTTTGTCCCGATACGCAGGTGAAAGGCACAGAAATATCCTCTATACTGATGAAAAAAGTTTCACGATTGAAGAGCATTACAACAAGGAAAATGACAAAGTGTACGCACACAGTTCTGAAGAAGCAGCCCAAGTGGTCGGAAAGGTGCAAGTATGGACATATAAGTTGTATTAAGATTATATTACGTCATAAAAAAATAAATGCATATTAATTTGTAACAGAGCTTATGGCCGGATTAGGTGTATAAAGCGGAAGAGTTTTCTGGAACTCGCTTGTCTCTGGGACTACCAGCTGGATTTAAACAATTATTTTTGCATTTAATAGCCCAATTCTTGAGTAAGGCTATTCATTATCACGACCCTTAGAAGTGGAGGAAATAAACAAGTAGATAAAGCGGTTCTTACGGTTTCCTATACAAATGCGTAGAATAATCCTAATGTAATTGAGCAGGTATGCATATTAGATAATAAGCGACTGTCTTGTAACATACTGCATCTCGATTCGAAGTCCTTGAAGGTTTGCTCAATGCTTATTGTATGTCAAGAATAAGTGACCACTAAGACACTGTGGTCAATTTTAAGTGCCCTCTCAAAGTAGACTCACTATTTCAATATTCTATAATGGTTTATGTCAAAGTGGCTATATCAAACAATAATGTTTTTGTTAAGTTGCAAATAAGTTAAATTTGGGGATGGAATTGTGAATTAAGAGGGTGTATAAAGCCAAGTGGCGTCATCTCTTTGTTTTAATTAACAACGCTGAATCTAAGACCAATTCCGAAAAAAATACGCTCAATACTGGCACTATAGAACCATATTTATATAGGTATATTATATATATACCTATATAAATATGGTATACTCATAATTTTGATTATTGCTATAAGTGACCACAATAAGCAATAATTAAAGTTTTAGTTACTTGTACATAGATAATAAATACACAATATGTTAAAAAAAACCCCACAAATATGATTCTACAGTGCCAGTACTGAGTGTTTTTTTTTTATTGGTTTTAAATACTGCGTTATTAATAAAAACAAAATAAGGGCCCCACTTAGTTTTATACTTCCTCTTAAAAGTCAATAGTAGTAAGTGCTTAAGAAGCGATGTTAAACCGAAACAAAAATGAGGTCAAATCATGTAATATACATTCGTAAACACATAAATAAATAAAATAAATAAATAAATATTTTCGGGCAAATTACACAGCTTCACCTAGCCCCAAAGTAAGCGAAGCTTGTGTTATGGGTACTAGACAACTGTTAAACATACGTAAATACATTTTTTTTTGTAAATACATACTTATTATATATAGACTAGTAAATAACAGCAAGCTGTGTAGGCAGAGCTGATATTTTTTAAATTTAAAAAATATTTAAATATTTTATTTTTAATTTTTAAATTTTTTTTAAATATATGGAACCCTGTACGACATCTAGCGACGAGTGCTGTTACTTTTTCTGTTGATGGGAGTGCAGTGCAGACTCTGCACTGCAGAGTGGCCGGCCATACGTTTTCCCATATGTTTTTTTTTCTAATTGGAACGATTTTGGACCGTTCTTCCTCACCAACGAACATTTAAATTTCAAATTAAAGGATACAAAACTACAATATGTTAGCTATTAGTGTGTCGATTTTGGAGTTTCTCACTATTACCGCCTAAACGCTAGCTGGATGACATCAGTCTACCCCAAACGACAATTTTGAGGGTAATGTGGCTCCGCTGGCTATCGCAGCTCTGCCAAAAATACCCAAACCAATACAAACAGACATGTTCATGCACACAAATGTTTGTACTGTGTGGGAATCGAACCCACGAGCATTGGTGTCAAAGTAGCGTAACAGCGCGTTCCAGCACTGAGCCACCGAGCTCGTCACATGTTGGTAATTCACGGATATTATTCTGGCATGACGAATAAAATATGTGTGAAATTCTATATATTTTTTTTTATACAACTAGATTGCTAAAAAGCATGCGGCCCGCATTAGATATGTTTCGTCACAGTAGCCAGTAATTTCTCTGCCATTTCTCACCCTTCAAACCGGAACACGGCTATATAAATATAGCTGCTTGGCGGTAGAAATAGGTGAGTCAGAGGTACCCACGCAGACGACTTTTGTACAAACATCTCATAATGAATGTGATTTATTCAATAAATTATGGTTCATTCTAAAACGTTCGTTGACAACATTTGAAAAGAAATTAAAATTGATTTTCGTTGAAAAACGCAATTTATATGTAAAATACTACTTATATTTCGAAACTGGGGCCTTTGTTACTGTACGAGTACACAGTCACGAATGTTCCGATTTCGTTTAAAATAAAATAGACTGTACAAACGATGGGTACAAATACATAATAATCATAATATCGAATAGCTGGTATTACTTGGGGCGTTACTTAAAAACGACCTTTTTTTTCATGAAATAAAAACAACTATTTTTTAAATAAATGGTGTCACTATACAAAAGGTGTACAAACTCGACACTTCTAGTTGTCTGTCTATCTATAATTTCACTCCAAATCCCTTGTGGGGTAGGCAGAGAGAACCAAGAGCTACACTACTCGATTCTTACAAATATTCTTTCCATATTATATTTTGACAGCTTATCTCGTGCGCCAGTTTCTAGGGCTCCTGATAAAACGTGATCAATTTGATTGCGATAGGTAAGTAAGGACTTCTCGGCCCCTACATCCTTCTACTCACGGGTTGTAAGCACATCTATTGTAAGTTGGTTTTAATCCAAAATATTTTATGCTACAAAAATTGCTATACAAAATCACCCAGAATTCTGTTGTTCTGTTCGCTACTCCAACAATTATTATCATCAGCTATCCAAACATAATCATTAACCTGTATCTATCACCTACTTGATATAGATTTTCCTTTCCGATCCGCCGCAATTTGTGTTTGATATCGTCGATTCGATTACAGGGGGGGGGGAGACATCGCTTAGTCATCCAAATGCGCCCTCCACTCACCCCCTATCTCCCAACACTAACCACCACCATCATAATCAGCGCTTTTGAAATGCCATTTTCACTTCACTATTTAGCAGATCATAATATATTTTTATATGTCGCGAGTCACGCAAACATATGATCCACCTGTTATAAAGTAATTACCGTAGCCTTTGATCACTATATTTGCTATCACTCGTGCGTTATCACGTCTACTGATAACACAGCAACTCCTTAAGAGCTTATTAGTAATATCACTTATTCGCAAGAATACTTCTGGGTACTACCTCAGTCTGGCTGCTTTGATGCACACCACCTCCTTTGAATATATCCAGACCAAGACGAACAGATATGTACATGCATATAAATTTTTGTCCTGTGTGGATATCGAACCCACGTAGGTTGGTTTAAAGTAACATTGCTAAATACTCCGCCACCAAACTTGTCAAAAATTTTTAATACGAGTAGTAACGTTATTTTGACTCCAAGTCAAGCTCGTGGGTACACAGGACGAACACTTGCGTGCATGAACATGTCTGTTTGTTTGACGAGCTGGGTGGCTCAGTCGTGAAAGACGCGACTTTGACACTAACGCTCGTGGGTTCGATTCCCACACAAGGCAAACTTTTGTGTGCATGAACATGTCTGTTTGTCTTGGTCTGGATGTTTTAAGGGAGGTAGGGCGTATCAAAGCAGCCCGTCTGGGGAAGTATCTGCACCTCACAGAAAACCGCAGCCAAATAATAACTCCCTAGAGGGTTGTTGTGTCTCTGCGTATGAGTGAGGTCACCAGTAAGCTCCTAAGAAGTTGCTGTGTAAGCAGCAGAGGAGGCATCGCGCGAGGGATATATGTTACAAGCGTTAATAGGCTACAGTAACTGCTTCACATCAGGTGGACCATATGCTTGTATGCCTTGTATATATGTATATAAAAAACACAAAGAAAACCTCACACTAAACCGTAGCCAAATAACTGCTCCCTGAAGGATCATGTGGTGTTGATTGTTGTGTGCATGTGAGTGAGGTCACAATGAAGCTCCTAAGGAGTTGCTGTGTTTAAAGTAGGAGTGGCATCGCGAGAGTTATACTTAATATATTGCAATCGTTCATAGGTCACGGTAATAATTACATCAGGCTGTATGCTTGTATGCCTCCTGACGTTCTATGAAAAAAGCGCAGAAAGCCTATAAAGCTTTAAGTTAAAGCCATAAAAAACTTACAAAATACCCTTTAGTAATTACAAAAAAATGTTTAAGGAAAATGTCTCAGAGCGTATCTCACAAATCATCTATTTCGAGATAGGTCAGTCATCATAATGATCACTGAATATATAACTATGTTACGAAAGGACGTAACTTAAATCTTAGTAATACATAATGTATGTGCAAAATAATATTATTAGGGTTCCGTACCGCAAAAGGAAAAACGGAACCCTTATGTGGTTACTTCATTGTTTGTCTGTCAAGATTTTTTTCTCAGGAACGCGTGGAGGTATCGAGTTGAAACTTATAGGAAATACTCAAGTATGCAATCGCTTAGAGTAGTGAAAAAAAACAAATTTCTAAGTCAACACAATTAAAAGATACGGCCGTATATACGCCGTTTATGACGCATATTTTGACTCTCGCGATAAAATCGCAATTTATAGGGTACTTCATATGGATCTAAAATCGTAAAATTTGGCAAGAAGCAATGTCATGTAGAAAAAAAATCGGAAAACCGTAAATTTGTAATTACATCGCAATAAACACTAGCACCGCACCTGCCTATATGCCCACTCCCAGTCTTCAGGGCGCTACCCTCGATATGCGAGATAGCCTGAATATGCTAGTCATGGATATTCGTTGCGACCTAAACCAACGAAATTACATCGAGAGCCTCATTTTAACAGCTTCAAAGAAACTCGGAGTTCTGAACAGGGTGCGCCGGTTCTTCACGCCGGACCAACATTATCTTCTTTATAAGACTCAAGTTCGGGCCTGGGTGGAGTGTTGCTCGCATCTCTGGAATGGCTCAGTATCTTCTCGGGGCTCTCGATAGGCTGTAGCGACGGGCTATCCGCATAATCGACGACGAAGAGGTCACAAAAAACCTCTACAACTTCGTAGGGACATAGGCTCACTAAGTATATTTCACCGCCTGTACCATGGTGAGTGCTCTGAAGAACTATTTTCCCTTATCACACCCTCTACATTCCGTAATAAAACCACACGTGCAGACTTGCGATGTCATCATTCCACTGTTGAGAACATTTGTTCTCGTACGTCAACTGACAGGACACTGTAGTCCTTTGTCAGTTGCCGCTGCAATTTGGGCTCCTCTTTTCGCTTACCAACAGGCGAAGAGAAGCCACTATGCTGAGCCAATATAAAATATATATATATTATGGTGGAATAAAAATAATAGATACTTACTGTCATATATTTTCTGTCAGCCATTTTAGATCTTCGTTAATTATTCGTTTTAAAAAATTCGGAGATAAATTGGGAGGTGGGGATAATATTTATAAATTTTTGCTCATTTTAATATCCACAAGTCGATATTTTTGTACCTACCTATTTAGTACATACCTACTTCAATACTCGTAACCTATTTTTGATAAAATTGAACGATACCACCACCAAGCAAATTATAAATGCGGTTTGAAGTTAAGCTTTTAATAAATCGCACTCTGTAATCTTAAATGCAATCTGTCATTATTGCAATGTTACTGGAGACCTTTAGATGCATATCGACGTTTTACCTACCGCTCACTTGTGTTATGAGCGGATTTCGCGTAATTGAAATAATTGATTCGCAAAACTTAAAAAAACAATACAAGGTACAAATACCATTGAAATGTTAGAAATGTAATTAAATTACAATCATGAACCACTTATACTCCTTAGGGGTGTTCCTCTGTAACTAAATTATCAGGTGTAGAAATAGATTACTATTTCATTTTCAAAGTTAAATTTGGCCTCTCTCTGCTCCCTGACAACTAACAAAACAGGCTTATTTTATATGACTAAGGTACCAAATAAGCATATCGTCTGCCAGGTGAGCAGTTGCCGTAGTCTAAGTTCAACATCAGGGGTATCATTCGAGCGTCGCCGACCCTGATGTTTTAAAGTGCCTCCACCTGACAGAAAACGCAGCCAAATAACAGCTCACTGGAGAGTCGTTGTATTCCTACGTTAGTGTGAAGTCACCAGCAAGCTAAGAAGTAGCTGCGTTAGCAGTAGAGGTGGTAATGCATGAGCAATACCCTCTGTATTGCAAGGCTTCATTAGCTATGGTAAACAACTTTACAACTGGTATGCACTATGCTTGTATTCCTATCGACATTATATAACACGCGTTATATTTTAAAATAAAACCTTATTATTTTTTATTCTCATGCATTTTTCCAAGTATCCGCTTTATAAATTAGGAGCTTACTGGTGACCTCACTCACACGCAGGACCACAACACTCATCTAGGGAGTTGTTATTTGGCTGCGGTTTTCTGTGAGGTGGAGTAATTCCCCAGACGGGCTGATCTGATGCGCCCTACCTCTCTTAAAACATCGAGACCAAGACAAACAGACATGTTCATGCACACAAATGTTTGTCTTGTGTGGGAATCGGACTCACCAGCGTCGGTGTCAAAGTAGCGTCATTCACGACTGAGCCACCAAGGTCGTTATAAACCGCTGCGCCGCCATCGTGCTCGTCTTAGGGAGAATCCAGTCAGTGAAGCTATTCTAACCACAATATACCAGTCCAATTCATCCGACTACAGGGATACATGTCTTCCTTCAAATGAAGGTGTTTAGAGCTTACTTCACAACGCTGCTCAACTGCGGATTAGCGGAGGCCAGTGCTTAGCTTAACAATTGTCTTCTATTAGAAACAGACGGGTCCGACGTCTTGACGTGCCCTCCGAGCACGAAGAAGTTCGAGATAGATTAACCCATCCGTAGACAGAATGCGGTTGAGCTTGTTTAACTGCTTGCTCTTATTAAAATCTAGAAGCTATTCTAATCTCATTTATTTAATACTAGCTGCTGCCCGCGGCTCCGCCCGCGTGGTGCGAAATAACGTAACGTAACACACTCAGTCATTGGTGTGGACTTACTGTGTTAACAACGTCAGTGTACTGTTCACCATCATAGGCTACGGTAATCATAGTAAGATCAGATGCTCCATTAGCTTGTCTCCCTTCGACAACAACTGCACGACGACGACACGACGTATTCTTTAGTAGTTTTACCACGATACCACGAGCGTTAAGTCCTAAGGTCGTTAGTTCGTTAGTAAGAGCCTATATGTTAATCCAGAACATAATCTATCTATGTGCCAAATTTCATTCAAATCCGTTCAGCCGTTTAAGCGTGAAAGAGCAACAAACATCCATATATACAAACTTTCGCATTTATAATATTAGTAGGATTATTCTCTTTGTCAAAATCAATATCGTCACCAAATTCTTAGTCTCAGGTACCCACTACTCATGTTCAGATTGTTTTTTTTTTATATTGGCTCAGCATAGTGACTCCGCTTCGCCTGTTGGTAAGCGAAAAGAGGAGCCCAAATTGCAGCGGTAACTGACAAAGGACTACAGTGTCCTGTCAGTTGACGCTACCATGCTGGCCCGCAAGGTGATTCTTCACGCTTCGATTGAAGGATCCCATGTTGTAGGAAGGAGGAAATACATATGCAGGCAAGGCGTTCCACTTTTTAATAGTTCAACAGAGATAGTTGCCGAACTTTTTAGTACGAGAAAAAATGTGCTCAGCAGTGGCGATGATATCGCAAGCCCGCACGTGTGGTTCTATAACGGAAGGGAGAGGGTGTGATAAGGGAAAACAGTTCTTCAGAGCACTCATCATAGTACAGGTGGTAAAATGTACTTAGTGAGCGTATGTACCTACGAAGTTGCAGGGTTCTAGGTATTTTATAGGCTAGGCTCCTGCTGTGGAACTGCAGCTTAGTTTTACATACGTACAGGCCGTGGATATTGATATGTCACGAGCCCCAGGAACCGGGGAGCGTGCATGAAAAGAGCTGTGAATGTTAGAGAAGCGAGTAAAGCGTGTAAGGATCGCATCTTATGGCGCTTTGTTCTCTCTGCCTACCCCGCAAGGGACCTGGCGTGAAGATATACATACAAACTGTGACGTACCTAGCATAAACTGCCGGCACGCTAACTGTAAGCGCACCATACATAGTATGGCATAAAGGCCATAATTTTACATAGCCAGTTTTTATTATACTACCACAGGTACAGGTATAACCGCTACCGTAACTTATGGAATCTTGCAACACAAAAATTATAGCTCACGCGTTGTTAATTATCACCCTAGGACAGTATCTCCAAGAGCTTCACTTGCTCACAGGAACATAGTAATCCTTCAAGAAGTTGTTTTGTTTACGATGACATACCATAAAGTACAAAATTTAATATTTTAGCGCCATCTCGTAACGACTTTGAACACCATCGATATTCTGTGCAAACGCTTTATAATTCCGCAGCACGGAAATCATTGCTTTATGTAGCACTTCTGTATGGTTTTTAGTCTTGTGTTGTATCAAAAGATGGCGTTGCAGCTAATAAATAAAAAAATTGTGCAAAATAAAATTGTTAATTTATATTATTCGCGTATGAACTTTGAAAAAATATAAGTAAAAGGAGAAAGCTTTTTTGTTATGCTTCTTCTTCCTAGCGTTATCCTGTTACTATTGGCGGCTATCAAAGCTTAAGGATATAGCGAAGATAGGTACAAATGAACGTCTATAGGTATATAATTATAAAGCAACCGCTGTCAGACCTCCACAATCTAGTGGGAATACCAGTTAAGTCACAATTCTTTCGAAATATTATATCGTGAACATTCAGATTTCCTCGCGATGTTTTCTTTCACCGTTTCACCGAGCAAGTGATAATTATACATAGGTATGTACATACATCCGAAAACACGGCTTTAGTGGTATATGCCCACACCAGAATTGGAACCAGTACTTTATTTTTAGGATAAACATCATTATTTTTAAAGCAAAAAGTGAGGAAAGAAACATGTATTCAATTTTTGGATCACACTTATTGAGGTAAGTAAAGTTAAGAACTGAAAGGACAATCTATGTCTATCTATCTATCTATCCTTATATATATATATATATATATATATATATATATATATACATATATATACATATCATCACGCCTGTCTCCCATTGGGGTAGGCAGAGACTGTGGAATGCCAGGTGCACCGATCCAAACATGTAGGTATGTTTGGATCTGTGCACCTCCCTCACGCTTCTACCACACTCATCATCATCATCTATTGATCCTGCCTGACTGCTTAATTGATAATTATCGATATACCCTAACTATGTCAAAGTATATGTTAACTTATCAGTACCTAACAAAGGAGATTATAAACAATAATAAGGCCCGCCTGATGTATTACAGTTATCGTAACCCATATCCTTTTTGTATTATGTAGCCCAGTAGACGAGAGAACCGAGACGGTGTGACGTAGTCTAAGATAGGTCTAGTTTTCCTCTAGGTTGTGGAGGTAACGACAGACGCTCTATATTAAATTCTGTTTTTTATACCACTAAGGTGACAAACAAGCGTACGGCCCGCCTGATGCTAAGCAATTACCGTAGCTTATGGATATTTATAACATCAGAGATGTCACTCTTGCGTTGCCGACCCTGTAAGAACCTCTTCGCGCCTTTCTACGAAGGCCCCCATACTGTAATCCCTTGAAGAAACCTTGGCAGGGAGCTCATTCCACAACTGAATAGTTTTCAGTAGAAAATTTCTCTGGAACCGCACAGTTCGCGACCATTTCGGTTCCAGTGTTTGAGGATGAGCTCCCAACCGTCTGCGAGCGTCAAACGAGTCTGTTGGCATTATGTCAAACAACCCTCAGAACACAACCCATTATACAATCAGTAGAACACCCAAAGGGAGGCAAAATCCCTTCTCAAACTCAAAGGTTCGATACCGTGCGTAAGCTTAGGGTTGTTGACAATTTTCACAGCTCGTCTTTGAAGGGAGTCACAAGGTTCTAGCTGGTATCCAGGCCCAAAAGTGGCTACAGTACTCCTCATATGTGGTCTGACTTGGGGCTTATCCTACTAATATTATAAATGCGAAAGTTTGTATGTATGGATGTTTGTTTCTCTTTCACGCTTAAACGGCTGAATGGATTTGAATGAAATTTGGCACGTAGATAGATTATGATCTGGATTAACACATAGGCTACGTTATTTGACTCCACGCGGGCGGAGCCGCGGGCAGCAGCTAGTATAACATAAATCTTTCCCCCGAGCTGAAGTACTGTTTAGCTCTGTTGAGTACACCGAGTTTCTTGGACGCCAACTTGACCTTCTCTTCCAGGTGACCTCTACACAGAACACCGCTATAAATCTCAACACCAAGAATCCCAATACTCTTAGCAACTGTGAGCGGCGTGTTCTGGAATTGGGGAACCACAGCAAATGGGGCTTAACGGTGAACGCTCAGACTTGTGTCTTGGTAGTGTTGAATTGGGCCAAGTTCAATCGCCCCCAGTCAGATACTTTACGCAAAGTAGGTACTCTTCATTTTAGACACTGCTGGAAAGAAGCTGGCAACTCATGTGCCCAAACCCTCAGGCAGCCCGTACGATGGTAACTTCGATAGAAGGCTCCAATGCTTGACCCGATGCAACGCCTTTGCCATATCTTGGCTGACAACCAATGCTTGACCTTTCTCAATTACCGAAGCCCAGCGGTGTGTAAGATACACTAGAAGATCACCAGTCGAACGACCGTAGCGAAAGCCGTATTGACGGTCGCCGATCAAGTCGTGATCCTCTAGATACGCCAGGAGTCATGTGTTTATCATACGCTCCATCGTCTCGGAGAGAAGGGAGGTTATGGCAATAGGCTTGTAATTCGATGGATGTGATCTATCGCCCTTTGTGGGCACCGGGTGCACATTGGCGGTTTCCACGAATACGAGACTTGGCCAGCGGAGTACGAAAGCACGAAAAGGCGCGTCACTACAGAACACAACTCAGGAGCACACAGCTTTAGCACCGCTGTAGGTATGCCATATGGCTCACTGGACTTATGAATGTCAAGGGTGAGCACCACCGGATATCTCGCTGGGTAATTGAGATTTCCGGCATTGAGCTACCTCGGGATGGTAGATGGCACAGATTCCTCGTCATTCAAAGTCGAGTTAGAGGCAAAGAGATTAATTCCGCGGTCGTCGTCGTCCTATGGATGGATTGACTAATTCCGAGGAGGGATACTGCTCGATAACTTTATCAGTCGCTATTTGCTGGTGCTCAAATAAACGAGCTGTGTCTGTATGATCGCTATAGGACGTATAAAGACACGCGTAATTCGTGTGTAGCCGCCATGGTCCACGCGCACCTACGGGTATAATAATGACAGGTCCCCGTTTACAGGCTATGAAGACGGTGACAACAAATATCCTTCCAAACGAACATGCATACCCTGGAACGACGTACAAATAAGTGTTCGAGTTGGTACCCGGGGTAATGTAAGGAAGACGTGTCGGCCGATGATGAGCTTTGTGTTTCCGAGAGGAAAAGAAGGGTCGGCCGAGCGGTCTCGAGGTGGCAGTGAACCGCATTAATGTTGGAGTGAAATCCCTTGATGTTGCAAAAATCCACAGTCATTGTGGAAGGGGTAGCCGCTGTTTCGTTTTCTAACTGGTCCGTGATTCGAATCCTGGCGGGGGCGTTACCACTAAAGTCTTGTTTTCGGATTTATATACATATTTATTATTTTGCTCAGCAGTAAAGGAAAAACATCGTGAGGAAACCCGCACGTCCAAGAAATTATATTTCGCAAGACGCGAGACGTAACCTAAGGAAGATCCGGTTTTCCCTCTGGGTTGTCGAGGTCTGACGACTGTTGCTTCATGTAAAAGTCAGTATCTTCGCAAAATCTTTGTGTTTAGATAGCGGACCTCGCCAATCCTAATGGATTAGGAAACGGGATAATGCGAAGAAGAAAATGGGAACATATGATATCGACGTTGTCCTGACAGAAAAAAAAGCCGTCAAATGCGAATCCGAGCCGCGCACTGTTAGGTAAATAACATTTTGACGAATTGTTTTCGCAAAAATATTTTTTTTTGGTGATATAATTTTACAGTTTTCGGATTTTTCCTTTACTTGTGCTACATCACATTAGTTCTTACAAAATTTCATGATTCTAGATCAATTCTAGGTCATGATTCGAGTACCCTATAGATTTTAATTCCCTGAGTGTCAAATTATGCGCAAAGACGAGGCGTAAACAGCTGTATCTTTTGATTGTCTTAGAAGTTGAATTCACTGCTCGAAGGGATTGCAGACCTGAGTATTTGATATTAATTTCAGCTTCATACCCGTCCCTGAGAGAAAGGATCTTGACAGTTGGACAGACAGACGGACGGACAACAAAGTGATCCTATAAGGGTTCTGTTTTTCATTCTCTAAAAACAATTTCATTGAACCCGATTGCAGCGCCATCTTTCGGGTTCAATTATAAATCTAAACTATTCCTGAATTAAATACACAATTTTTTTTTCTTATAAATCGTTCTAACCGTTTAAGAGTTCAGTGACCTGTCTACACAACGACAGAAGAATTATATATATGAAGTCATACAAGAATTGCTTTAAATTCAAAACTTAATGAGTTGTAAGTTACCTTATTCTCTTTTGTTTCCTTTTGATCTTTAAACTCTCCAAGCGCTGGAGATTTAAGAATCCTTTTATCTTTTTAGTAAAGATTCATCTCCAACAAATAGTATCTATTACAAAATGACATTAACTATCCTTTCACTAGTCTGAAATTAAAACATCTTGCGATTCTTGCGCTTAGTTCGAGGGCAATTGCTATTGGTCAGTGGGCCCAAAGGATGAGACATTTAGGCTCTAAAATACAACGTTTTTTTTCCTAGCACGAGTCATTCAAGCGTTGTGAAGTGGTTTATTCCGTTTGTGATTGGGAGGCATATATGCATACGGCCCACCGGATGTAAGGCGGGTACCGTAGCCTATGAACGTTAGCATTATATTAAGTATTGCTTGAGCGATGCCACCTCTGCTGCTAACACAGTAAATCCTTAGAAGCTTACCCTTATCCTTAGAAGATGACCTCACTCACACGCAGGAACACAAAAATCTTTCAGTGGTAGCCAAAGGAGGAATGAGAGAGAGGTACTTTCGCAGACGGGATGCTTTCATGTGCCCTACATCTCTTAAAAATACCAAGACAAATAAACATGTTCATTGACACAAATGTTTGTCCTGTGTGGGAATCGAACCCACTAGCGGTGATTGGTGGTAATAACTGCGCCACCAATGCGTAGTCAATACCTGTAATCTAATGTACGTGGACTTTGTGCTGTGGTTGAACAAAGTCGGGAAAAAAGGGTGGACTAAATCAATTGACAACTCTCGACTATTTGCGTTGACAGCGAGTTTGTACACTTTTACTGATTATGATCAGTAATTTGACATAGTACTGTATAGAAATAATGAGATGGATAAAGTAGACCAACCTAACCAGCTTAACCAAGGGCTGATTGGAATCCTAGCGTGGGACACGAATTCAATGGTACATCCATTAAAATACAATAAGTACACAACACTAGTCATATTACTGGCTATACCATTTTAACTCTTATGTCGCTGTATGTATATATTTGTAATGAATACCTACTTGTTCGATGGTGAACGAAAACACGTAACGAAACCCTCACGTCCAAGAAATTATATATCGAAACGGGTGATCTAACATAAGATAGAAATTATTTTCCCTCGGGTGTGTAGAGTCTCTGTGTCAAAAACCAATATCTTCACTAAATCCTTAGGCTTAGGTGCTGTAGTCCCAATGAATAAAGAACGGTGATAATACTACTCGTAGAAACAAGTAAATATTGTGCCATGTCTCAAGAAGCTAGCTGTCTAAGTCGATTATAAAAATACAGAAGGTATAGAGCGCTGAAACTAAAACCCGGATACTGAAAAGTAAGAAACAAGTAATCAATTCAATTATTTGTTCCCGAATTGTAAGGCCGTAGGCGATTTTAGTTTTCGTATCGTCCGAAAATGTTTCAAACGGACAGCCGATGTGAAAAAAACTTTCTTTATTCTTCTTGCGGTATGTATATTTCACAACAACAACACCTACTGTCAACCCTAATTCATCCTACGGCAGGGATACTCATGAACTGAAGCGGGTTAGAGCATACTGCACCACACGGATTCGCGGAGGCCAGTGTTTTCAAGTCGACCGAAGGTCACGGACCTAGCAAGAGGAGGCATAAAGCTAAGTGGCGCCCTCATTTCGTTTTTATTAATTACGCTGAATTTAAAACTAATAAAAAAAAAACGGGGGTCATGTGCCAGAAGCGTGCTCGTTCGCGACCCCTGCCAATCAGTCGATTGCAATTCTGGACCAAGAGCGCACCGACGTGCGGATTAGGGCGTCCCCCGTAGGCGACGCGCACCGATCCGCCCCCGTCGGTGCGAATACAGCTGCATGCGGCGGTGGGGGCCGCCACCCACCACGCAGCGCCAATTCCGGCGGGACGAGGGGAGCCGAGTGCCGCATAGGCACGTGGAATGTGAGAGGTGGATTGAAAGATAAGACGAATGAACTGATAGACGTAATGAAGGATAGACGTTTGGATGCTTTATGTGTGACAGAGACTAAGCGCAAGGGGAGCGACACCGATGATCTGCCCGGTGGTATGATGGCCCTATGGTCTGGGGTAGACCGTGACGATCATGCCAGTGCTGGTGTAGGTGTCGTACTCTCCTCTCGCTTAGCCACTGGTGTAAGAGATTACTGTCTGGTAGGGCCTAGACTTCTCTGGGTTCGTATTAAACTGGGCATCACGCGAGTATTTTTGGTTGCAGCATACGCTCCCGTAAGCTCAGCGTGTGCTCAAGAACTGGAGAAGTTTTGGGAGTCTGTGAGGGATGTTCTGGACTTAGTTGAAGGGAACGAAAGAGTGATTATGTGTGGAGACTTGAATGGATGGGTTGGGACCAAGCGATACAGCTATGAAGCTGTTCTTGGTCCGTATGGAGATAAGAGAGTGAACGAAGCAGGTAAGTCTATACTAGATTTATGTATGGAACGAGGCCTCCTCGTGTCGAATACTTTATTTCATCATAAGGATATTCACACGTATACATGGAGAAGGAATGATCAAAAAAGTGTGATTGATTTGATTTTAATAGATAGACGTCTCCGAAATGTTTTAATGGATACAAGAGCCTTTAGAGGCCCCACTCTTGAGACGGACCACTACCTGGTGGTAAGCCGGTTTGTGGGCCTTTTTAGGAAGTGGAGGCACTGGCGAGTGCGTATCCCTTTTGGAGATCATGAAAGGATAATGAGCGAAAAATTGCAAGATGAAAGTGTAAGGAGAATGTATGTGCATCTGGTAAGTGAGAGACTTGCAAATGCAAGCCTCTCCGACTCAGATGTGGATGATTGTTGGAAAGTTTTGAAAGAAAGTATGGTGGATAGTGCAAAAGAAGCTTGTGGATGCGCAAAGAGACGTAAAACAGTGAAAGGAGATGCCTGGTGGGATGCGGAGGTTGAATCCTCCGTAGCAAGAAAGAGGAAAGCGTGGCTGGATTACGTATCATCTTTGCCTTTAAATGAAAATATGAGAGAAAAGAAGAAAGAAATGTACCGTCTATGCAAGAATGAAACCAAGGCTTTAGTGAAAGAGAAGCGTGAAAGACAAATTATGAATGAGGAAGAGAGGCTGACGAAAAACTTCGAGGCAAATACCAAACTCTTTTGGAGAGAGGTAAAGAAGTCTCGGAGTGGTTCGTCGGCATCCAGAATGGATAAGATAAAGTCTAAAGCTGGTGTCATTCTTGCCAACACTCAGGAAGTGTTAGAACGGTGGAGTGAATATTTTGAGGAAATGTATGAGTATGCCTCGGACGCTGGCAATGAGAGTGAGTCGGATGCTTACTCCACGTTGACGGCGTCCGACGAAGGCATAACTATGGATGAGATCGAATGGTCGATACGAAGCTTGAAAAATGGAAAATCAGCGGGAATTGATCTGATCACAGCTGAGATGATCAAATTAGGTGGCACTTACGTCCGGGACGCCTTCTGGTACCTATGCAACCTATGCTGGAGAACTGGAAGGGTCCCAATGGACTGGAGACGCGCAGTCATCGTGCCCTTGTACAAAGGCAAGGGATCACGCATGGACTGCGCCAACTATAGGGCCATCAGTTTGATCAGCTTAGCAGCAAAAGTATATGGAAAGGTGATTGAAAGGAGAATGAGGGTGAAATCCGATGAAATGCTGTGGGACGCACAAGGAGGTTTCCGAAATGGAAGGGGATGTACGGATCAAGTTTTCTCGCTCCGCAATATCGTAGAGAAGCATCTGGCCATAGACCGGAAGGTTTTCTGCGGTTTTGTGGATCTTGAGAAAGCCTTTGATAGGGTTGTGCGAAAGGAACTGTGGGACATATTGCCGAGATATGGGATTGACGGTTCACTGCTCCGTGCTGTGCAGTCCACTTACAAGGATTGCTCAGCATGTGTGCGGATAGACGGTGGCATGTCACCCTGGTTTGATGTCAAAATTGGTGTCAAACAGGGTTGCATGCTATCTGCTAGGCTGTTTATCCTGTATCTCGATAGTTGTCTGCAGAGAATAAGGTCAACGAATGTGGGATTGCGCATGGGTGACCAAGTGGTGAACTGTCTGCTGTATGCAGACGATGCCGTGCTATTAGCAGATACACCATCTAAACTGCAAACACTGGTCACAGCGATGAAAGACGACTGTATGGAGAAAGGCTTACTACTGAATGCGAAGAAAACAAAGATAATGGTATTTGAAAGAGAAGAATCCAGAACTAATGTAAGGATTACGATTGATGATGAAGTGTTGGAACAAGTGGATGAGTTTGTATATCTTGGATGCGCTTTCAGCAGGGATGGAAGGTACACCGCAGATGTGGAAAGACGAGTGAGTGCTGGGAATAGTGTGAATGGAGCGTTGGGAAAACTTCTTGGCAGTAAAATCCTGAGCCAGAAGGCACAACTCGCTATACACAATGCAGTGTTGGTCCCAACGCTAACTTATGGAAGCGAGAGTTGGATATGGCAGAAAGAGCATGAAAGTAGAATAAACGCGGTTGAAATGCGAGCGCTGCGCAAAATTTGTGGCGTAAGGCTCGTAGACCGTATTCGCAATGATGATGTTAGAAATAGAGTTGGTATGAAAGAGAGCGTCGGTGTTAAAATAAGAAGAGGCATGCTCCGATGGTTCGGGCATGTAGAAAGAATGCAAGATGAAAGAATGACGAAGCAGATATACAATGCAAAAGTGGAAGGATGTAGGAGCCGGGGAAGGCCAAGACTTACCTACCATGACCAAATTGGTCATGTTCTATCAGAAGGTGATGTCAGGAGCCCTAGAAACCGGCGTGCGTGCATGAGAAGAGCAATGAATGTTAAAGAAGCGAGTGAGATATGTAAGGATCGAGTCACGTGGCGCTCGGTTCTCTCTGCCTACCCCGCAAGGGATTTGGCGTGAAGTTATAGATAGATAGATACAAGTAACCAAAATTTTAATTATTGCTTATTGTGGCCACTTATAGCAATAATCAAAATTATGACTAATTATTAGTACATTAATAATAAACACAGAATATGTCTCAAAAAAACATAAATATGATTCTACAGTGCCAGTATCAAGGGTTTTTTTTAGGAATTGGGCTTAAATTCAGCGTTATTAATAAAAATAAATTTTTTCCTTCTCCGCCGAGCAAGTGATAAATATGTACACACAACAACGCTTAAAGGTTTGCACATCGTTTTCAATGCATGCACACTAACTTACTACTACAAGTTTGGTCGTAGGAAAGCGCCCGTAGATCAGCCGTGACTGTTTGGTGTTTGGACCACGGTCCAAACACCAAACACGTTATCAAATTGAAGTAAAGCATAATTTCACAACTTGTGACTTTAAGCTTCGTTGGTAGAACGTTAGACTTATGAAAACAGGTCCTTAGTTCGAGGCTTGTTTTCGGTTTTCTGATTTTACTTAAATCATATTTTAAACACTGTTATAAAAAAACTTCATTTAAAACTGGCAAATTGCGTTAATTTAAACGCTGTTATAAAAGAAATTCATTTGAAACTGACAATTTACTGGCAAATGACTTAAAACTGCATAACTGTCGACTATTTCTCTTCGCTAAAAATACGTAATTCGTTCTTCGTTTGAGAAATAAAAACATTCAACTCTCATACAATATTGCAATTTGTTTCTAGTTTTCGTGCAAATTCACCTCTGTTACCGCACACTCTCTGTTTAATTTCTCTTTGCAATAATTATATATAGTCATTTATCAATGTTAATTTTAGTTTGATTAATTCTCCATTAATTAATCTTTTACAAATTCCATGAATATCGTCATTAATATTTGTAATTGCCAAGTGCAGTGCGTGTGTAAGTGAGTTGTCAGTCAGTGAAGATCTATATTTAAATTGTATAAAATTGTCGGGCCACATCAATATTAGGCGCAGGCCACATGCGGCCCGCGGGCAGTGCTTTGGACAGCCCTGATCTAGAGCAATATTATCTATATTTATTTATTAATTTTTTGTTATTATTGTTGTCTATTATGATTGTTATTTTAATCTATCTGTAAATTATATTTTTATTTCTATCATATGGGTCATATTAACTATTGCACAACTGTATCATTCGTTAGTATTTTATTTTAACGTTTCATATAATCTCTCTCTCTCTATTTACACTTTTGTTAAACAACATATAAATAAAAATACTCTACTCAACTATTACACAACACACTTTAATCGAATTAAACCTGTTGCACTCGCACTTCACAGGTCATGTCTGAACATCAGTGTTTTTGCAAGTTCTGATACTGAGCCATGGCCTTTTTGCATTGCTGCAGCACACACATGCATGTAAAAAACACAATGTTTATAAATTAGTAATTAGAACCTAGCTTTATAGCACTATAACTTGCTATATGTGTGCATTGAAGTGGCAAATGAATTGATGTCTATTGTCTATTAGTATTATTTTGATTTTAAACCTTTGTGCAACAGTCGGTATGTGCGAATAATTTGGTAAGTAAAAGATAAATTCAAAAAATGTAGACAGCGAATTAAACTTCCCAACACGTTCACCGTAGTGAATGGAACACTTCGAAGTGTATTAAGCGTAGTGTTATACAAAAAATACTGCCAAATTAATAAGAAAATTCCGACTCTCTGAGCAAATACGCGTTGGTACGTGCAAGAATTTCTGACTCGGGTCAGGGGAACGTTTGTATAAGATACGATTTGGTACCTGCGGAATTTCAACTGTTTTCTTACTACTTCGGGTTGCAAATGCGAGATTTTTTTTTATACAACTTTGTGTGGCATACAAGCATATGGTCTACCTGACGGTGAGCAATTAGTAGCTTAAGAACGCTTGCAATATATTAAGTAGGTATCGCACGATGCCATTCTGCTGCTAACAAAGCTACTCCTTAGATGCTTTTATATTATGCCCTTAGATTATGGCTGCAGTTTTTCTGCGAGGTACTTTCCCAGACGGGCTGCTTTGACAGACCCTATTTCGTTTAAAACGCTCATCACATCAACCCTTACTCATCCCACTGCAGGGATACGGGTCTCCCTTCAACCGAAGGAATTTAGAGCATACTCCACCACGCTTCAATGGGGACTGACTAGGGCAGTGTTTTCGTGGCAGCCCGAGGGCTACAGACTTAACGACTGTCATCTGTCAATAGCCGGGACCGACGGCTTAACGTGCCCTCCAAAACACGGAGAAACTCGAGATAGATAAACCCTTCCAGAGACAGGCTGCGGTCGCCTCGGTTAACCTGGGCGTTCCGTTAGAATGACACGCGCAACCACGCCATCGAGCTCTCAAAAAAACACTCAGTTCAAGACAAACAGACGTTCATGCACACAAATGTTTTTCCTGTGCGGGAATCGACGCCATAGTTAGTCTGAAATTAGCGTTACTAATCATTGCGCCACCGAGTCTGTCACAGACGTTATTCACGTTTCATTAGATGAACCCAATGACGGAATGGCTAACGAAGGCTAATTTAACACCAACGCTTGTGGGTTCGATTTCCACACAGAACAAACATTTGTGTGCATGAACATGTCTGTTTGTCTTGTACTGGATGCTTTTAGGAGAGGTAGGTGCATCAAAGCAGCCTCTCTGGAGAAGTATCGCCATGTACATAAAACCGCGGGTAAATAACAACTCCCCGTAGGGCTATTGTGTTTATACGTGTGAGTGAGATCACCAGTGATAGCCCAGTGGCCTATTCAGCATTCTAAATTCGTATTTTAGGATTTATGTACATATTTGTAATTATCACTTGCTCGTAGGTGAAGGAAAACATCATGAGGAAACCAGCACGTCCAAGAAATTATATTTCGTAAGACGTGCTACCTAACCTGAGGAAGGTCTGGTTTGCCCTCTGGGCTGCGGAGGTCTGACGGCAGTCCCTTATATTTTTTTTATACCACTAAGGTGGCAATCAAGCGTACGGCCTGATGGTAAGCAGTTACCGTAGCCTATGGGCATTTGCAACACCAGGGGTGTCACTCTTGCGTTGCCGACCCTGTAAGAACCTCTTCACGCCTTTCTTGAAGAACCCCATACTGTAGTCCCTTGGGAAAACCTCGGCAGAGAGCTCAATCCACAACTTAATAGTTCTCGGTGGAAAACTTCTCGTGAAGCGCACAGTGCGCGACCATTGCGGTTCCAGTGTGTGCGGATGAACTCCCAGCCGCCGGCGAGCTGTGCGATTGTATGTTATTGCATGTTAAAATCAGTATCTTCGTCAAATCGTTAGGCTTAGTTAGTGGACCCCGTTAATGCCAATGGATTAGGAAACGGGATAACGCTAGGAAGAAGAAGTTAGGTCACCAGTAAGCTCGCAAGGAGTTGCTGTGTTAGCAGCAGAGGTAAAAGCGAGTACTAATTAATGCATTACAAGCGTTCGTATATATCAGGTGGGCTTAACTTTTTGCGATCGATTAGTCTGATACACGCATCGACACCATGGAGCTACCCAAAATGACCTTGGTCTTCACTTCAAAGACTACACCATCATAAAATATAAAAGAAGTTTACATTGACGAGTCCCAAGGACGAGCGCATTAAAGCCCTGGGGAAGTACCTTCACCTCACTCTGTTCTTGTGTTCCTGCTGGTGAGGTCACTAGTAAACCCGTACGATATCATCTGAGGCACTGAGTATCACGTTATATCATTATTTATTAATTCGTACATGAAAGAACAGATTATTCATCTCGTTGGATAGAGAATCGCGATAATCACCGCGGTTATGAAGTACAATAACAATAGAGTAAGCAATTTTCAAACATATTATATATTTCTGAATCACCATTCTTCTTCTTGCTATCGTTACACCGCATCAACCAATAGAATTGGCGGCAACCGCTGCGAGTCTAAGTATTTGGCGAAGAAGCAAACAAGCGTACGCCAGCCTGATGGTAAACAGGTACCGTAGGCTATGGACCTTTACAATAGAACCCTAATTGGAGACCCAAAAATTGGAGAACCCTACTTTGGGAAAATCCATAATTTAAGCGTCGATGATCTCGGTGGCACAGCGGTTAATAACACGGTTTTGACACCGACGCACGTGGGTTCGATTCCCACACAGGACAAACATTTGTCTGTAACATGTCTGTTTGTCTTGGTCTGGGTGTTTTAAGAGAGGTATGGCGAATAAAAGCAGCCCGTCTGGGGAAATACCTCCGTCTCACAGAAAAACCGTAGCAGAACGCTTGCAACACATTATGTATCATGCGAGATCCCACCTGTGTTGTGACCTCACTCAGGAACACAGGAATCTTCCAGGAAGTCGTTATTTGGCTGCGGTTTCCTGTGAGGCGAAGGTACTTCCCCAGGACTTTAATGCGCCCTACCTCTCTACCCTCCTTGGGACTCGTCAATCAAAAATTCTTTTATTAAATTCGCTTATCATCCACTCTCAACATAATTCCAAATGGCATGTAATCTGCATATGCTTGAGAGACCCGAGATGAAATTTCGTAGCTCCGTGGTACCTCCCCGCGAATCTGGGATTAGGCAAAAAGTTAATGAAGTGACAGGCTGTATAAGACGCTTATTAATTTGTGTAATTAATCATTTCAGGAAACGGATGTGTAAAGGACATGAGGCATTCAGTCGACATGTAATTACTTTCTCGAAATAATATCATCTAAACTAATGTTGTGAAAATATATAATAAATAAAACCTTTATTAATGTCGCAAAAACCTTCACTGGAGTCACAAATTGGTCACAAAAAAAAAACAAAGAAATTTGTTATACTGGTGTCTAAACTAGGCTCAGATCACCATAAAGAGAAACCCTTTAATTTTTTGTATGTTTGTTGTATGTATATGTATAACTTCACGCTAAATCCCTCGCGGGGTAGATAGAAGTAAACGACGTTGCTCTTCTCATGCACACTCGTCTGTTTCTAAAGCTCCTGGCATCACCTTCTGATAAAACACGATAATTTGATCATGGTAGGTAAGTCTTGGCCTTCCTCGGCTCCTACATCCTACATCTTCTTTTGCATTGTATCTGCTTCGTTATTCTTTTATCCTGTATTCTTTCTACATGTCCGAACCAACAACTAAACAAATTAACTAATTAAACAAATTTAAAACTACTGTTAAAGCCAAATTGTGTAGCAGGGCATATTATAAAGTATCTGACTATATTAATGATAAAAATGCCTGGGAGTGAGTCGATCCAATTATAATGTAATTAATAAAATATGTAAATTTGTTTGGATACCAAAAGAGGGATGCCTGAGTTTTTTGGCAGTATTTTTATCAGTGCTCACCTAGTCATGAACTGCACGGTAGGGAAAAAGATTGTGACGATTCCAAACAAATGTAGCCATTTTTACGAAATAAAAAGATTTTGACTTTGACTTTGACAACGGAGCATGCCTCTTCTTATTTTAACACCGACGCTCTCTTTTAGACCAACTCTGTTTCTAACATCATCATTGCGAATACCATAGAGCGAATACGGTCTACAAGCCTTACGCCATTTTGGGCAGCGCTCGCATTTCGACCGCGTTTATTCTACTTTCATGCTCTTTCTGCCATACCCAGCTCTCTCTTCCATAAGTTAGCATTGAGACCAGCACTGCATTGCGTATATAGCGAGTTGTGCCTTCTGGCTCAGGTTTTTACTGCCAAGAAAATTTCCCAACGCTTCATTCACACTATTCCCAGCACTCGCTCGTCTTTCCACATCTGCGGTGTACCTTCCATCCCTGCTGAAAGCGCATCCAAGATATACAAACTCATCCACTTGTTCCAACACTTCATCATCAACGGTAATCCTTACATTAATTCTGGATTCTTCTCTTTCAAATACCATTATCTTTTTTTTCTTCGCATTCAGTAGTAAGCCTTTCTCCATATATTCATCTTTCATCGTTGCGACCAGTGTTTGCAGTTCAGATGGTGTATCTGCTAATAGCAACTATTATAGTTAAGTCGCAATAACCGTTTTCTGTTTGGATTAGTTAGAACTCGGGTAGGAAAGAAATCGTCTTAGGTTTTCGCGATTTAAACAATTTTTAACGGAAGTATCGCGTGTTTTATTTATTTTGTTGAATCTGACGTTTCGAACGCTTTGCAGCGTCCGTGGTCGCAGGAAGACTAAGGTGATATTTGTCTTACATTAGTTATTCAATTATTACATCTACGGACATGGATGGATTAATTATATATGTTCCGATTCACACAAAAATCGGTCACAGTGTCCGAACGTTTTTTAGTAGATCTCTGGGTTTGTGACTTGATTATTTTTAGAACTGGATCCCAAGCAGGTGGTACTTGCCAACCATCTTCTCTATTAAAATTGGGGTGTTTTCTTATTTCAATAGCCTCGCGCAATATTCTCGGCATGTAGCGATTCTCCTTGGCGAGATTTGTGGTTTATCGAAACGGATGTAATGGTTTGGCTGGTTCAATGCATGTTCAGCTCTGCAGTATGTGAACATACACTGGACTAGCCAAACCATACAAAGTAACACTTCCGTTAAACAAGAGAAGTTTGCTTTTTTCACTTATATTTTAACAGCGGTAAAAATGCGGAAATATTTAAAAAATACTTCAGTGACGGGAAGCCGGCCTGCAACTGAAATACCAAACCCTTTACGGGACCTTAATGGAATCAATAACCTTTTTTTTGGATGTAACATGGAGTTCAGATATGGATCCCACTAAATATAATTATTTTATAAATAATCGATTTGGAAACAACAGTTTTAATTTTGTGACATGTAATCAAGATAATATTTTGCAAATTATTCGAAACATAAATACAAATGGTGCAGGCGATGATAATATACCTATTCAAATATTACGATTGACATTAACACAAACTCTGCCAGTTTTGACGGACATTGTCATTGAATCTTTAATGCCGGGTATTGTCCCAAATACTTCTAAATTAGCGAAAGCCAAAGAATGCTAAGATTGACAACTATAACGATCTCCGTCCTATAAGCATTCTCCCAGTTACATCTAAATTATTAGAGAGAGTTGTTTGTTCACAGTTACATGCTTATTTAACACGGATACGGCTTTAGCACATGTTACAGACGACATACTCACGGAATCGCAGGAATGGTAGCATATTAGTTTTGTAAGATTTTACAAAGCATGTGATTGATTAAATGCCAAACTCCTATTAATAAAAATCCAAAGCCGGTGAATTAATCCCGTAGTATGACTACTACGGGATAAATTCACCGGCTTTGGATTGGTTCGAATCATTTTTGCCACACCGTAAGCAATATGTAGTTATAGAGAATGAGTGAGGAGAACAACAGAGATAGAATACAATAAACATTAATAGAGGATTCCCGCAAGGATCAATAATAAGCCCATTACAGTTTATTTTATATACAGCTGATCTTTACAAACATTTGAAACACTGTAAAGTGCATATATGCCGACAATACACAATTGTATTTCTCTTTTGCTCCGAACGACTCCAATATGGCAGCTGACTTGATAAGTCAAGATTTAAGTACAATTCATGAATGGGCACGCAACAACAATTAGGTGTTAAATCATCATAAATCGAAATATCTGGTACTTGGAACTAAACACCAGCGTGAACAGATTATTAATCAAGGTCCAACTGTGCACATCGATGGTATATCAGTTGAAAGAGTCGAAACAGCTAGGAATCTTGGTCTCCTCATTGACAGTGACCTACGTTGTATTTATACCGTAAATAGTAAAATTAAAAACGCATTTTTTAGTCTTAAAGTATTATACGGTTTGAAAGACTTCCTGTCAGAAAAAATAAAAGTTACTTTAGTAGAATCTCAAGTTTTGTTACAATTTAATAACTGTGATACTGTTTACGGTCCTAAGTTATTTGCAAAAACGTCACAAGCTATCCAGCGTGCTCAAAACGCCTTGTGCGCGTTTTTGTTTCATGATACTGAAATGTGCACATATCACACGTTACTTACCACCACCTTATGAGAAGTGGATACTGAAGAACATTATATTTAGCGTGTTTAGTTCACAAAATTACTGCCTTTATTTATTTTATTATTTTATTTATTAGGAATATATATTATATTATACAATCTGTAAACCCGCAATAGTGTAAGTTTGTACTCTTTGAAGGTCTGACTGAAAACCACCGCTGTTCAGTGTCGCAGCTTGCTAGGCACTGGTCAGCATCAACCTGTTACCTTATTTGCACACAGTGTACCTTTTTAAGTTATTTTTTTTATGGAATGTTTTTATAAATTTTTCCTCTTATGTTTCTTTTAAGTATACACGATATTGATTTGGCAATAAACAATAGTCTTTTAATCTAATTTTCAGTACTATTTTAAATTTCATATTATATAGTTAGAATAAAATCAATATTTTTTTTCCTAACTCTTTCGTCATACAATAATTTACAAATGCCCAAACTATCTCAGCAAAGAGACATTGACCAAAAATGACTGGAGTTATCGGCAGAGGCAGCCCTACAGGCACACATATCGATCAAATAGCTGATATTCTGTATTGTATTATGAAAAACGGCCAAATTAAAAGCACATAAAACCGAAGAGCATGCGTGAAGAGGTTGATGAGAGAGAGGTATGTTTGGATCGGTGCCCCTGGTGTGCTAACCCAATGGGAGACAGGCGTGATGATATCTGATCTGTCATGAAAGTAAATACTTAATATTTAATAATTTCAGCACTATATATATTTAGTACACGTTTCTTTTTTATCTTCCCTCCCTACTACGATGGCAACACTGTAAGGGATTAATATCCCTTCCAACCGCCTCTGACCTAACCATCATTTATACTTGATCAACCAACCGCCTCCATTATTCACAAAGTAATTTTACAGAGAGATAACTAATGATAAATTTAGATTTTGGCCTACAAAGGGCCTTGACTTCCGTGTTTCGAAGCCCCTAAACTAATATCAAATGGACATGGACATTTGTTTGTTTGTCCTCATTTCGCTTAACCGTACTGACAAGATGATTTTTCCGACTTTCGTTTTCTTTTCTCTGTTTTTTGTTTTATGTTTTATTTCTCTGTTTTTATACAAAGTCGGAAGGCATACAAGCATAACCTGCTGTAAAGTATTTAGTAATTGCACCAGCATTGTTTGCGTTTTCGGATTTACATACATATTTATCACTTGCTAGGCGGGGAAGGAGACGTCGGTCGCGAGGAAACCCACGCATTCAAGAAATTATATTTCGAAAGACGTGGGACTTTACAAAAGACCTCACCAATCCTTATGGGTTAGGAAACGGGATAATGCGAAGTCCATACTAATATATAAAGCGGAAGAGTTTATTTGCTTGTTTGTTTGAACGCGCTAATGTCTGCAACTAACAATCGTATTTGAAAATATATTTTTGCGTTGGATAGCCCAATTACTAAAGAATGTTGTAGGCTATTCAACATCACAGGTCTTTAGAAACGAAGAAATAGAAAGAAAGAAAAAACAGCTAACACAGTATAACGGGACACGTGCGGACGAAGTCGTGGACTGCAGCTAGTTATACAGAAATGTGTTGGAATGAACTACATAGACTTTATTATATTCTGAGCACACGCCAATACGACTGATTGAAGTTTTTACATGAATTTTTTCCTCTGAATAAAGTTACTGAAGTATTATTTCTTGGCCGTGTATCTGTTCACGAGACTACATGATTCCAAAGATTCGTGATTTTTTATTGATTTTCTTTCAGTCGTCGATATGTATGTTTTTAGGGTTCCGTACCCAAAGGGTAAAACGGAACCCTATTACTGAGGCTCCGCTGTCCGTCCGTCCGTCCGTCCGTCTGTCACCAGGCTGTATCTCATGAACCGTGATAGTTAGACAGTTGAAATTTTCACAGATGATGTATTTCTGTTGCCGCTATAACATCAAATACTAAAAAATAGAATAAAATAAATATTTAAGGGGGCTCCCATACAACTAACGTGATTTTTTGCTGTTTTTATAGATAATGGTACGGAACCCTTCGTGCGCGAGTCCGACTCGCACTTGGCCGATTTTTTAATAGTATGGGTTTTCGCTTGGTCCCACCTCAGCTGATGGTAAGCGATGATGAGATCTACGATGGAGCGCGCTTACCCAGAATGTGGTCATTCACCATTGACTTGAAGAGACCCAGGTTATAATTTTCAGGGAATACCGATGCGGGCAGGGCATGCCACTCGTTAGCCGTTCGCATTATAAAAGAAGCAAATCGTTTCGTGCCAATGTGTGGAATCTCAACGGTATAGGGGCGAAACCCGGATGATCGTCTTGTATTCTGATAGTGGAAGGAGGAAGATGGAATCAAGTCATGAAGCTCGTATGCGTACTCACCAAAGTGAATTCTGTAAAATACCAACAAACAAGTCACCCTACTTATTCCAGACTTCGAAACTTAGACTTTGTCAGTGTTTGTTCACAGAGTCGAGGGCTACCTGATACTTAGGAGATCCATCCCAGTAGCTACAGCACTCCACGCAAGATCGAATTTGAGCTTGGTATAATTTGTGAAGCTGTTCCGATGTGAAACTCTAAAGAGGATTCCAAGTTTTTAGATGCAGTTGCTGCTCTTGCCTCAATGGAGCGATCGAAATGAGAATGGATGTTAAATCAAGATCAAGTAACATGTATACAACGTTATGAGGCATGCAAGCATACGGCCCGCCTTATGTAAAGTGGTTACTATAGCCTCTGTACCGCTTGCAATAAAGTAAATGGGTGGATCAACTATTCTTTGCAAAAAACATGTCCCTCCATCAATTAAAAATATTTAACTATGTAAAAACAATAGTTCGCAGTAATTTTATATCCAAACAGTAATTTAGAATACTTAGAATTGATATTAAAGAGCATTCAATTATATAATTTTAATATTTTTTATTGCTTTTATGGTAACGTAGGTGACAAGATTCACTCCCCATACAAATTATTCCTGTCCCCACGTCTACTTCAATAGTTCCCTGACGCAATAATTTTAAAATTTTATATAAAAGTGTATTCATTTCTACTCATGTTATTATCTACAACGGTTTCTAAACGCCCTTAAATGCTTCCCAGATTTTGCTACTTAGACAAAAATAAACAAATTGTGTCCCAACACAAATACCCAAACAGATGTCCGCTAAGTTACTGTTCTTAAAAGTTATAGATAAAAACATAGATGGCTCTAACAGTCTCAACTGTGGCAATTAATGCCTGAGGATGATGCAATGACATTCCTCCATTTTGTGTGTGTGGTAGTGGAACTATTGTCCTTACATAGTTAAATATTTTTAATTGATGGAGGGACGTGTTTTTTGCAAAGAATAGTTGATCCACCCAAATATCTACTGGCACTGCAACTGCTTAGGACTTTTACTGGTCACCTCACTTAGTCACAGGAACACGACAACCCTCCAGGGAGATGTTATTTGGCTGCTGTTTTCTGTAACGTGGAGAAACTTCCCCAGATGGGCTGCATTGATGCGCCCTGCCTCTCTTAAGACCACCCAGACCAAGAAAAACGCACGCGTTTACGCACACAAATGTTTGGCTTGTGTGGGAATCGCACCCATGAGCGCTGGTATCAGGGCGACTCCAAGCAGCGTTATTGTCCACTGTGCTACCTGAGCTAGAATTACAAACTCTAATTACAGAACGGTCAATTTCGGTTTTGTAATTCATATTTGGCGACTTTATCTTTGCCAAAAGGAAATAATGTCTTTTTGGACGTGACGGAACTTGAAAGATACGTCGACAAAATAACAAAAAATGCTCGTTAGTGAGAAAAAGTATCCACAACGCCCTATGTATGGATGAATATAGATTTCATGCCAAGACGAGCTCTGTGGCGGTGTGGTTAGCAGTGTTACCTTTGCCCCAACGCTCGTGGGTTCGATTCCCACTCCGGACAAATATTTGTGTGCACGTCTGTGTCATGGTATGGACACCAACGCTCGTGACTTCGATTCCCACATAAGACAAACATTTGTGTGCATGAACTTGTCTGTTTATCCGCCGCCAAACCGCAGCCAAATAACAACTCCCTAGAGGGTTGTTGTGTTGTTGCGTGTAAGTGAAGTCACCAGTAAGCTCCCAAGGAGTTGCTGTGCAAGCAGCAGAGGAGGCATCGCGCGAGTGATACTTATTATGTTACAAGCGTTAATAGGTTACGGTAACCACTTTAAATCAGGTGGGCCGTATGCTTGTATGCCTCCCAACATACTATATATATCTCACTAGTAACAACACCGCATCTAAGTAGTAAACGTCATTTTCGTCTGTTACTTGTGGCTTCAATACAAGACTAGGTGACATATATACATAAGCTGCAGCTATAAATGATAACCACTCCTTTATTTTCCTTTTCCACAATAGGTGGGGTTGAAAAACAGAAAGATAAAGATATGTATGAGCTGGAAATATAAAAGCATGCTCCTTGTCAAATCTTGTAATCACGGTTAATTTGAAGAACCTCATATTTGGTTAGTGATTTCTTGAATTTGAAAATTTATGGGCCGACGTACAAAAATGTGATAAGAACAGAAGGGTTCCTTAATATTGCTATTGCTGACTCTCATTTTGTCAAGAGGGGGAGTCAATTCGAATACTTCCTACTCTTACAAATTTCTTCCGAATTAATTCGTTGTGAGTTCCAAGCCAGCTGCAGTTTAACCCCCGGGACAGCAATGGGCTTCACTGTTCATGGTCGCCGCTGTTAATTCTGGTTACACAGGAGACACGGTGGCGGGAAAGAGTGGTGTGTCTGTCCCAAGTAAAAAAATGGGTTCCTTATAAACTTTAAAGGTAAGAAAACCTAAAAATAAAAGACACATGATTGATAAAACGGTTCGAGCAGTCGCAGCCCAGTGGATAAAGAACCGCCCTATTGACCAACTGGTCGCCGGTTCGAGTCCTGGCATGTATCACTAAATTCGTGTTTTCGGATTTATGTACATATTTGTCATATACACTTGCTCTGTGTAGTGAAGGAAAACATCGTGAGGAAACTCGTAAGTCCAAGAAATTATATTTCTAACGACGTGTGACCTTTCTTAAGAAAAGTCTGATTATCCCTCTGGGTTGTGGAGGCCTGAGGCAGTCTCCATGTAAAAATCAACATGCTCGCCAAATCCTAAGACTTAGATAGCGGACCCAGCGGAGAATACTAAAGAATTAGGAAACCGGATAACGCTGTTCATGTAACATGTTCAGCGAAGTGTAACCTTTCTGGGCGATTGTTTTTATGTGCCGATATGTGTACCTGAAATCGTTTTCGAAAATTACGACCAGTTTGTGCGATGTAAACATGTTCACATTCATCGCAAAACAACTTGTAGACGCTGGATGTTTTATACGGCAGAATTTTATCTTTACTGTAAAACGATTTAAGACCGTTATTTGTTTTGAGTGCAACATATAGGTATGTTATTTTTTCTAAATATGTTAACTATATTTTTAGTTATTTTTCCTAGGTGTGACAAACTCGCAGTGTATTTTGTTGTTGAAACATTTGAAACTGCGTATAGTAGTTTATCAACGACATTATTCGTCTTTTTTCGCAACATTCTGTCTATGGTGGATTTGGTGTAACCGTTTGATGCCGCGATCTGGTATATTACATCAAGTTCCTTGATATAATTATCTTTACTTGTGTACCATAGATTTATAACATGAGTTTGTGTTGCCAAGAATGGTTTGATGATGCAGGGATTGTGGTATCGGTATCAGTGGGTTTGCGATATATAGAAAATTAATGGATAGATTGATTTCTAGATATAGTTAAATCCAAAAACTTAAGTGAATTATTTTGTTCTATTTCTATAGTAAATTTCATTTTGGGGTGAATTTTATTTATTTTAGAAACAAAGAGCTGCATTTGACGGTTGGTATACAAGAAGACCGGCATACAAGAATGTCGTCGACATATCTATGGTAATAGAATATGTGTGGTTTACCGATTATATTTTCGGGTTCGTAATTGTCCAGAAATAAGTCAGCCATCAATGAACTAACAGGGGACCCCAAAGCTAACCCTTCTTTTTTGATATAGTATTTATTATCAAATTGAACGTAATTTTGAGACATGCATACGGTTCACATTTCAGATGGCGAACATTTGCAGAGACGATCGCAGCAGCCGATGCAGAGACGACGGAAGCAGCCATGGCAGCGGCGGAATGCATCTACTAACGGTAGTGGGTGGGTGCCGGCCGGCAGTAGTTCGCATGAACTAATCAGGAGCAGAAGCCCAATAGTAGTTTAGATCAAATTACCTTAAAGATCAATGTCTTATCCCTATTGATTTCCCCTGTCCAAAAGCGAAGTCGCCTGTAGAAGGTATTTCTAGGCTACGACTAATGTTTTTAATGTAATATCTAGATTCACTATTTTTCAGATATATAAAAAAATATAATAAATACTATCTAATAGGGCTTACAAATGAAAAAAAAATACCAATTTGCAATTTAACGACCTCCGTACAAAAATTTTTGTTAAATAAATTAATTGTAATTTTGCTGGGTAATGTACAAATATCCTAAACTAAAATTTATTAAATTTCAGTAACGTCTAATGTACCAAGCCATTTCCTCCTTTTCGTTTGATTATTAAGTAATTTACAAGAGAGGTAGGGCGCATCAAAGCAGCCCGTCTGGGGATGCATCTCCACCACACAAAAAACCGCAGCCAAATAACAACACCCTAGAGGGTTATTGTGTTCCTGCGTGTGAGTGGTTTCATCAGAAAGCTTCTAAGGAGTTGCTGTGTTAGCAGCAGAGGTGTCATCGCGCGAGTGATACTTAATATACTGCTAATGTTTGTATGTTACGGTAATCACTTTACATCAGATGGGCCGTATGCTTGTATGACTCCGGACGTTGCATAAAAAATATGTAGTTCTATCTATATATCTATAGCTTCACGTCAAATCCCTTGGGGGGTAAGGAGAAAGAACCGAGCGCCACGTGATTCTTCTTTGCATTTATTACTGTAAAAAGCTTTATAGAGTGCATTATGCTTTATAATGCATTACAGTTACAAAGCTGCAACCTTGTAAATATGGAACAGATGAGTAGACTGATGGAGGGACGGGCTGTATAGAGAAGAGAAGGCTTTTAGAAGAGGCCTGTTTGCCGCAATCTGTGTAAATAATCCAAAAACCCAAACATATAAATCAACAATCAAATAACTTTAGTAAACAAAAAGTTCAACTGTTATTCATTTTGTAAACGTCCCCAGATGTGAACTTATAATAAGGAGAGAAACATTCCCACCCAAAAAGTTGGGGCAAAATTACACAAGTTTCCACCATTTGGGAATGAAATATGACTAAAAGTAAGTCGAATACCAACAAATAAACTGAAATATTGAGGTTATGGTGAAGAGGAATTAACTTTTCATTTTTTTTGTGACACAGTAAAGTTATCGTAACACTGGGCCATATTTTTTTTTTTTTTATATATTAGTTCAGCATAGTGGCCCCTCTTTGCCTGATGGTAAGCGAAAGAGGAGCTCAAATCGCAACTGCAACTGACAACATACTACATCCCGTATCCTGTCAGTTGACGCTGCCATGCTGACCCGCAAAATGCTTCTTCACGCTTCGTTTGAAGGATCCCATATTGTAGGAAGGAGGGAACACATGTGCAGGCAAGGCGTTCAACTTTTTAATGGTACGACAAAGATAGGAGTTGCCGAACTTTTTGGTACGCGAAGAGATATTCTCAACCGTGGAACTATGACATCGCAAGCCCGCACGTGTGGTTCTATGACGGAAGGGTGAGGGTGGGATAACCATCTTATGTAATAAACGGGTCATACACAAATATAATACCGTGACAAAATGGCACAAACAGTAAATATCAATTAAAATAGTTCAATTACAGTAATGTTAGGGCATGTAACATGATTGACGGGTCAGGACAAACATTTATTATAATAGTAAAATTATGCGGCATGTAATGACATGTTAAATGACAAACGCTCAAATTACAAAAACCAACTATCGGTGAAGGTTTTCAAAAAGAAGATACAAATTGTTTTTTTTATATTTATATAACTTTATTGCATTATTTACAAATATAATTACAAGTATAAACATTACATGATTTGCAAAGGCGGGCTTCGAGGAATCTCTTCCAGCCAACCATTGCTTTAGAGTACCTGAATGGAGCAATTAACGGCGGTGACAAAAAGAGATCGAAGAGAGTATATATTAATAAGACATTCAATACAATAAACAACCTTTTTGTACAAAACAAAAGAATGAATAAAATAAATAATGAATACACACATTATATAGATGACATGTTGATGGTGATGATTTCTTACTTATTATCTTACTTGCTAGTGGTCAGCGATTGATCGGTTGCAAGACTTGTGTCTCTCAGCTCGGTTGCAAGAGCACTCGCCGTTGGTCTCTGAAGCTATTTCCATTGGAGTGATATTTGATTTCAACGGCGCAAACATAGATAGATGAAGTATTGTTTGATCAAAATTAAATAAGTACGTTCAAGAAGTAGTGATGTTTAATGGAGTGTAATTGACTAATTGAAGTTTTCTTCCGAGAACTCTCAAGTTGTACAATGAGCTCCCAGCCGAGGTTTTTCCAAGGGACTACAGCATGGAGTTCTTCAAGAAATGCGTGAAGAGGTTTTTAGAGGGTGGGCAACGCATGAATGACGCCCCTGGCGTTGCAAATGTCCATAGGCTACGGTGACTGTTTACCATCAGGCAGGCTGTATGCTTGATTGTCACCTTAGTGGTATATAAATAAAATGCAGACAAATGTCAAACCGTACCACAGTCGTTGTAATATGTGTCAGTACTATTATACACTTTATTTATTTATTTATTTTATTTATTTATTTATTTTATTTATTTATTTATTTTATTTATTTTATTTATTTTATTTATTTTATTTATTTTATTTATTTTATTTATTTTATTTATTTTATTTATTTTATTTATTTTATTTATTTTATTTATTTTATTTATTTTATTTATTTTATTTATTTTATTTATTTTATTTATTTTATTTATTTATTTATTTTATTTATTTATTTTATTTATTTGTTTATTTTATTTATTTGTTTATTTTATTTATTTTATTTATTTTATTTATTTTATTTATTTTATTTATTTTATTTATTTTATTTATTTTATTTATTTTATTTATTTTATTTATTTTATTTATTTTATTTATTTTATTTATTTTATTTATTTTATTTATTTTATTTATTTTATTTATTTTATTTATTTTATTTTGGCAATATCATGAGATATTTAACATCTAACATGAAAATGCAAAGTAGGCAGTTTGTTAAAATGTCACAAATTATTAAGATAGAGAGCGCTGAAGTGCAGTCTAATTATGACAACTCAAAATAGCATGAATAATAGGTACTCGTAAATACGCCGAAGTGATGACATCCAAATATGTGAAAATAAGGCTTCAAATTTTATTTCCTCCTTCTAATTTCTAATTAATGATTTGACAGAAAGACTTCTTGCTCTTAAGGCATGTCTTCTTCGCCAATTGTCATTTCCAAAATGGAATTTACAAACATTTTATTCAAAAAATGTCAAATATATTTTGTTAATGGTGGCGCAGTCGTAACGCTACTTGGATACCAACACTCGTGGGTTCGATCCCCACACAGAACAAGCATTTCTAGGAATAAACATAATATCTGTTTGCCTTGGTCTGGGTGTTTTTAAGAGAAGTAGCGCATCAAAGCAGTTCGTCTGGGGGAGTACTTTCAGCTCACAGAAAACCGCAGGCAAATAACAACTCCCAGAGGGGTTGTTGTGTTCCTGCATGTGAGTTAGGTCACCAGTAAGCTCCTAAGGAGTTGCTGTGTTAGCAGCAGAGATGGCATCGCGCGTGATGCTTCAAATCTATAATTGCATGAAAAAGGTACCCGTGAGGAATTTTTAACCATTTATAGCTCATAATCCGAATGCTTGTTTGTACTTTAGTGGCATAGACAACAAGCCACCTGTATAAATTCTCAGCCATTGTAAGGGTAATCAACGATGAACTAAACTGCAACTCAAGATCTCATCAAAGGCGTTAACCCACATGGAGAGACGCCAAGAACCCGATAACCGTAATACTAACTCGCTTCAACTTTAACTTATCTAACTCATAAACGGTCCTAAACTAAAAAGATCGTTTTAGCTCTACACGGCTGATAATAACTACAAGTTCCAGCACTAAATTGAGAATGGAATCAAAGTTGCCGGTGCTGTGTTCTAGATTAGTTTCTGAGCTGACTAGTATTAGAGATTCCTATGTTGGCTGTCTTTAAAATCAAAGGCTAAGCTACACGCGATGCATCCTGCTAAAACAAGGCGAAATAACCACCGGAGACTCAATGATACAGATTTGTAAAACTACTCATCGCTGCGGTTCAGGTGGTAAATTAGAACGCGCAACTATTATTGGCTAGTTAATAGATTCAGGCGTTATATTACAATACTCAAATTTACATACAATTTGTTTTTTATACAGCGACGAAAAGGCGCGTTAGAACGGATCATAACTCAGAACCATCGGTCCCACTCGACTTATGAATAGAGAGTAATGGCATCTCACTGAGTAATGGAGATTCAGTCTACTGACTGACTACGCTAGGGTCCGGATGAGACAGTGATCTGACGAGCCAAGCGGCACATCCACTGAGATGCTATACTCATCCGGCAGTCAGCGACAACAAATATTCTCCCGAAGTCACGACTCACTAATAATTGCTCTAGTTTGTACCCGGGTACAAGATATGTAGGCGGTAAAATACAAAATTTTTGTGAGCGCGGTGTGTCTCTATGCGCAGTCAAGGTTTAAAAATTGTTACCGTACTCAAAGAAAGCAATACAGTAAGTGTCTCTAGCGCGTAGTCACTCTTGCAACTGACGAGCTCGGTGGAGCAGTGTTGAAATGTGCTGTTACTTTGACACCAACGCTCGTGGGTTCGATTCCCACACAGGACAAACATTTCTGTGCATCAACATGTCTGTTTGTCTTAGTCTGGGTATTTTCTATATAATATAGTATGTATTTATAAAAAAAATGTATTTACATATATTTATCAGCTGTCTAGTAACACTTCGCCTACTTTGGGGCTAGATGGCGCTGTATAATTTGTCTAAAAATATAAAAATGATGATATTAAAAACAAACTCATTTGAAGAAACAACAATCGTCAAGGGGTTGTTACCTGACAGCGGTTTTCTGCGAGATGGAAATAACAATCCCAATTAGAATGTGAACTCATTTAATAACGACTGTCATCTACAGAACGGACTAGCCGGGACTGTCACGGAGGAACACGAGTCAAGTATATATCTGACTATAGATTTATCTTACATGAATGAATGAAAATGAATTCGACAACAGAAATTTAAATAGCATCACCGGTATATGCAGCCAGTACGTTCACCACGTTTTATTTGTTGAATTTTTTGCGTTTGTTCGAAATTCAAAATATATCGAAAAGAGAAATGTTTTATTGTTTCACTGTAAACCCTTTGAATGAGAACCCGTAAAATGTCCATTTTTAAATGTTTCTTTTTTTGGTGTAAAAGCATTTTGTTTTTATTTCTCAATCAGATGCACAGGATACATACGGTAAGCGTGTGAAGCGATTACCACAGTCAAGAAAGGCAGGGAGTTATACTCTCGCGTTGCCGATAACTTGTTGAAGCAGCAGCGTCCGGTGTCCTTACTTTTATACGCAGGAATATAAGTTAATTTATCTGCCGGCAAATATCGAGAGGAGGAAATTTTTCAGTCAAACTGCACTTAATTAAATAGCGTATTGAATATTCATAGTATTTTTTCTTGTGCATTATATTTGTGTATGTTTCGGCTAAATAACCTAATAAATCATTACATAAAAGAAAATGCACCATTAGTATATTCATAGTAATTTTCCTAGTAACCGTAATGGTAAATACTGGCTATATAATACAAGCAAATATACTCCTTTGATGGTAAGCAAGACTTAGTTACTTCTCTTCAAAGGAGTCTATTTGCACTACAAAATAGCACCAACTTAAAAAGAAAATACAATAAGATTATATTAAAAAAAATGTAAGATATGTCTAAGGACCCGCGAGGGCCCAATGACAAATAAATATTTTTTATCTTATCTTTAGATAAGTGCAAGTAATAGAATATGCGAAAATAGACGAAGAGGCTTTAAGTTTCCTTTTTCTTATACAAGTATGACACTCACCTGATGTAAAGGTTACCGTAGCCTATTAACGCTTGCAATACATTAAATATCACTCGCGCGATGCCACATGTGCTAGTAACACAGGAACTCCTTAGACCAGTAAATGACCAGTACGTCTCTTATAGGCTGGAAGTCCTAAGTCATCTTGTAAAGTACGCGACATGGTTCTAGGTACCATCTTCATCTCCCGAGATAAAATCTTTTGTTTTCGGACAGGATTTCTTCGAATTCTTTCCCTTACTGCTTTGACCACCTTTTTCGTACGAACGCTACGTGGAGGGCCAGATCTTTTTCTCTGTCACAAACAGAGGAGGTCTCATTGTACCTATTAATAGTCCGGTACACAAACATTTTACTAATACCAAGCGTATGGAGAGATTTTAAAATTGCATTTGGCTCCATACCTACTTTATGTAATGCAATCACAGCGATTCGGTTCTCTTTATCACCCCACTCCATTTTAATGTCGCAAAATATTGTACAATGTATTGGCGCCAAAATGAGGCCTAGCGCCGGCCGGCACCCACCCAATACTGTTAGTACGTGCAACATGCCGACGCTGCCATGGCTGCTCCGGTAATCTCTGCCTCGGCTGCTGTTGTCGTCCGCCATCTGGAACAGAATCTACATTAAGTATCAGTACATTAAGTATCACTCGCGCAACGCCACCTCTGCAGCTAACACGAGGACTACTTAGGGACTTACTGGTGACCTCACTCACTAACAGGAACAATTAACCCAACAGGAAGTTGTTGTTTGGCCGCAGTTTTCTGTGGGGTGGAGACTTACTCACTACCTACTTCGATAGACAGAAGCTTCAAAAAGTGAAAATTTTGTACATTTCATTTATATATTTTAAGATTTTGGACCTCCGAATATTGCCTGCCATCTTAGAGGTATGAATAACAACTAAGCCACCTATAAATTATAAAGCTTCTTTGTAAGACTAATAAACGGTAAACGAAACTGCAACTCAAGATCTCATCAAAGGCGTTAACCCACGTGAAGAGACGCCAAGAACCCGATAACCGTAATACTAAACTCGCTTCAACTTTAACTTATCTAACTCATAAACGGTCCTAAACTAAGTTAAAAAGACCGTTTTAGCTCTACACGGCTGACAATAACTTGCTGCTACAAGTTTCAACACTAAATTAGGAGGATAGAGTCGAAGTTGCCGGTGCTGTGTTCTAGATTGCTTTAATAGCTGACTAACATTAGAGATACCTATGTTGAGGTGTAAACGGCTATCCTCCTGCTAAAATAAGGCGAAAGTGTGGTGAATTTAAAAATAACGTATGGAGACTCTATGATACGATTTTCTATCTATCTATAACTTCAAGCCAAATCCCTTGCGGAATAGGCAGAGAGAACCGAGCGCCACGTGACTCGATCCTTACATACCTCATTCGCTTCTTTAACAATCATTGCTCTTCTCATGCACGCTCGCCGGTTTTTAAGGCTCCTGATATCACCTTCTGATAGAACACGATCAATTTGGTCATGATACGTAAGTCATGACCTTCCTCGGCTCCTACATCCTTCCACTTTAGAGTTGTATATCTGAAAGAGAGCGTCGGTGTTGAAATAAGAAGAGGCATGATCCGTTGATTCGGACATGTGGAAGAAATCCAGCAAGAAAGTATTACGAAACAGATATACAAAGTGGAGACTTACGCATCATGACCAAATTGATCGTGTGAAGGTGATACCGAACCGTACGGTTTCAGTTTAAAAACGCTTTCTTAATGGAAACTTTGGCTTGAAGAACGAATCACGTCGAAGACCACTTAAACAGGTAAGTAACGTTGAATTGAAGGCGATGGTGGAAGCCGATCCGAGTCCAACTGCACAGGAATATTTGCATCAAATCAATAAGATAAAAAAAATACGAAAAGTGGGTGCCTAATGATTTCAATGATCTGCAGAGAGAAACGCGTGTTAAAACTTGTGTTCCCTTGTTGAATCGGTACAGAAATGAATTCCTTCATTTCTATACCGTTTCAACAAGGATCAAATTGTGACATGTGACGAAAAGTGGATTCTTTACGATAACCGTAAGCGAAAAATGCAATGGACGACCCTAGGTCAAACGCCGTAATAGTACCCAAAAGTAATGCTTACCGATAAAAAGAACTATTTAAGAAAGTAACTGTTTGGTGGTGTCTTCATGGCGTTATTCACTATAGCTTTTTCAGGTCTGGTCAGATGTTTACTGTGCTGAACTTCGAATAATGATGGCAAAACTGGCAGTGAAACAGCCGAAGTAGTATAAAGAAAGTTAAACACATTAAGCAAAAGAGGTGGAAAATGGGTTAGGGCAGCGGGCCTCAATGTCTCATGTCTGCCTGACAAGGGTTGGCATTACTGTTCGATATTACTTGACGCTAGAGGTTTTATATTTTTATTTTACTATCAATTCAGATTTCATCGCTCGTGTTTTGCTGTTCAAGTGTTGATAACCACTAAGAAACGTAAAATAACAATTTGACATTGGGCTGCCTGATAGCGTCGTTGCGTATGTTATTGTAACAGAATGCGCTGGCGTTCTGTTACAATGACATTAACCGCAGCCTATCTGTGGATGGGTTCGTCTATCTCGAGCTTCTCGTAGTGCACGTTGAGCAGGTGGTCACGTCTGTTGTCGATAAATGACAGTCGTTAAGCCAAGTCATTGGCCTTCGGGCGGCGGCTTGAAAACACTGGTCTCCACCAACCAGCTGTTGAGCAGCGTGGTGTAGCATGCTGCAAACCCGTTCGGTTGAATGGGGACCCGTATCTCAGCAGTGGGATGAGTTGTTTTATTTATTATTATTTGACATCATCATTATCATTGTATTGTTGTACTGACATAGACTTATTGTAATAATAATTGAAAAGAGACCGACATTGGCAAGATTCTTTTGGCATTCGTTCTTTGCGTTTGTCCATTTTCGGAATGCTGATAAATTAAAAAAAGAAAAGCGAAAACTATGTCAAATTAATAAAATACAATAAGATTTCAGTTTAAAAACGTAAGACATGTTTAAGGTCTCAATGGCAAATAAAGAATTTTATGTGTTTTACATAGGTCACGTTAATATGGGACCCTGGGTGACAATCAAGCGTTCAACCTGCCTGATGTATTTGCATATTGCATATATTGCATTTCCCGTTGTCTGCGAACGCTTCCAATGCGAGGAATTTGGTAGCTTCGAAACTATAAAGTAATTTATGTAGCTGCGTTTGTATTGTAGTTATAGCTTAAAATTGTATCGTCATTTAAAATTGATGTTCAATTCATCTCATCTCATGTTTTTATTTTTTATGACTTCGATGGCGTAGTGGCTGCTTTGACATGAATGCTCGTGGGCCTGATTCCCGCATAGGACAAACATTTGTGTGCATGAACATGTCTGTTTGTGTCTTCTTTCCTTTTTAGGGTTCCGTACCTCAAAAGGAGAAACGGAATCCTTAAAGTATCACTTTGTTGTCCGCCTCATTGTCTGTGCGTCCGTCTGTCAAGACCCTTTTTCTCAGGGACGGGTTGAACTATCATAACAGTTGACATTAATAACAAATACTCAGGTCTGCAATCCTTTCGAGCAGTGAGAATATCAAACTTCTAAGTCAACGCAATCAAAATATACTTCGTTAATGCGCATATTTTGACACTCGCAAAGGAATCAAAACCTATAGGGTACTTCCGGTTGACGTAGAATCATGAAATTTGGTAAGCAGCATAGCACAAATAAAGGAAAAATCGCAAAACTGTAAAATTTGTAGTTACATCACAAAAAAATATTTTTCGCCAAGACAATTTGCGAAAATATTTTTCACGGAACCGTCATTCGAACTTGACAGGTTTTTGCGTTTACGCCCAGCGTAAACAACGATAAACAAAAGAAGGAATAATCCACTAAAATCGTACATTCCTCATTCTTTTGAAGGGTCTCCCAGGGACCTATTGGAAGGGAGGTGGTGAACTCTCATGAACACTCTTACAGACGGTCGTACGAGTTATGCCCGACTCTAACTGACAGAATACTATCTAGGTGCAGTACCTACTACCTTTAACCGGGAAAACATTAAAGGCATCTTGAATTAAACTATTTTTAACGGAAGTATCGCGTGTTTTATTTATTTTGTTGAACCTAACGTTTTGAATGCTTTGCAGCATCCGTGGTCCTAGGGATCTATTCAAAAAAGTTCGGACACCGGGAGCGATTTTTGTGTGAATCGGAACATAATTATATAAATAATTAATTCATCCATGTCGGTAGGTGTAATAATTGAGTAACCAATGTAAGACAAATGTCACCTTAGTCTTCCTGCGACCACGGATGCCGCAAAGCATCCGAAACGTCAGGTTCAACAAAATAAATAAAACACGCGATACTTCCGATAAAAATTATTTAATTCAATGTGTAACAATCGCGAAAACCTAAGACAATATTAAAGGTATCATCGGAAGTGATCGCCCCAGGGGAAGTGGGGCGACGCAAATCTGTTTGTCTTGGTATTTTGCCTATTTTTCTGAGAGCAAAGCAGACCGTCAGGGGATGTAGCTCCACCTCACTGAAAACCATAGCCAAGTATCAACTCGCTGGAAGGTTGTTGTGTTCCTGCGCGTGGGTGAGGTCACTGTGAGCTCCTATGGAATTGCTCTGGTAGCAGTAAAAGTAGCATTACGTGAGTGACACTTAACGTATTGCAAGCGTTCATAGCCTACGTATGAACCGTATGGTTGTAAGCCTTCCGGCGTTCCTTCCTTGTCTGTGGTGCCAGTAACATTTTTCCACTGGGGGTTCATCAATGAGAGGTAATAGGAATATTGCTGGAGAACTCCTCTTATTACAACGTATCTCCATGTTGTTGCATTTCTGCGAGTGAGTAAGGTCAATTGCAAGCTTTTGAAGTGTGCAAACAGTGGAAATGGCAACATGCGATGTAAGCATGCTAAACACACTAGGAGGGATATTATCTTCTTCTTAGCGTCCGTCGCCTAATCCTTCTGGGTCGGCGGGGTTCGCTACCTAAGCCTAAGGATTCTGCCACACACACAGATTTTTACACGTAGCGATTGCCGTCAGACCTCCATCATTCAGAGGAAAAATCAAACCTTTCTTAGGTAGGGCTACGCCCGTTTTGAAATATGATTTTTTGGACTTGTGGATTCCCTCACGATGTTTTCCTTCACCTCCGAGCTATTAATAATTAGAAATATGTACATATATCCTAGAACACGAATGAACACATGCCAGGTTCGAATCATGGACAGCTTGGTCAATACGCTCTTTATTAACAGCCACAAACATCTTCCGTTTTTAGGTTTCAGCACAACCGCAGTCGTGAATGACGCAACTTTGACACCAACACTCGTGGGTTCGATTACCACACAGGAATAACATTAGTATGCATGAACATGTCTGTTTGCCTTGGTCTAGTTGTTTTTAAAAAAGATAGGGCGCATCACAGCAACCCGTTTGGGGAAGTACCTCCACCTCACAGAATACCGCAGCCAAATAAAAAAACCCCTGGACGGGTGGTGTGTTCCTGAGTGTGAGTGAGGTCTCCAGTAAGCTCCTAAGGAGTTGCTGTGTCAGCAGCAGAGGTGGCATCGCGCGAATAATACTTAATGTATCGCAAGAGTTTATAGGCTACGGTAACCGTTTTGCATCAGGTGGGCCCTTTGCTTGTATGCCTCTTGATATTGTTTAAAAAAAAATGATGTCAAAAATATCATGAACCAAGTTATATCGGCCATTACATGCACTCTCGTAACGAATTTAAATGAAAGCTCTACTGAACTTTTTTCATTAGACCTCCGACGACAGCTGGCCGGTACAAGTCGACATGACTTTATGCGTAGTTTACCGACTTCTAAGCTCCATTGCTGCATCACCGATGTGTCGCTGTCGCTGTTTATTTCTTGTGAAAACAAATTACATTATGTGTCATATGTCTGACACATAATAAGTACGTACTAACATAAAGTACATGACAGGAATTATTTTTCTCTTTGGCGATGTTTTTCATTATTATTACGAGTAGTTCGATAGTAATGAAAATCGGCCAAGTGCGAGTCGGGCTCGCGCACGAAGGGTTCCGTACCACTATCTATACAAACGGCAAAAAAATCACGTTTGTTGTATGGGAGCCCCCTTAAATATTTATGTTATTCTATTTTTTAGTATTTGTTGTTATAGCGACAACAGAAATACATCATCTGTGAAAATTTCAATTGTCTAACTATCACCATTCGTGAGATACAGCCTGGTGACAGACGGACGGACGGACGGACGGACAGCGAAGTCTCAGTAATAGGGTTCCGTTTTACCCTTTGGGTACGGAACCCTAATGATGTCAGAAAGGGAGTTAGTCTGAAGAATTCGGTGTTAAGACAAGAAAAGGCATGCTGGAATGCATTCGTTGGGCATGTAGAAATAATGCAGGATGATAGAAGGATGAAACAGATATACAATGCGAAAGTGGAAGGACGTATTTTATTTTATTTTTATTCCATGACCAAAGTAACTTACCTGAGCCTAACTCTCAATCCTAATGGATTAGGAAATTGGACAACGTTAAGAAAAAATAAGAAGTATGTGGCTGCCATGTATGTATAGATTCTATGACAAACCTCTAGAAGGATATGAATAATTAAAAAAAAAAATAGATAATATTCAATGTCTTTTCCAGTAAATAAAATAGTATGTGTGTGTCAGCTCCAACGCACGACTGAAGTTTAGGTACTCCTTACAAACGGTATATATATCAAATAGAAAAAGAGGATAAATGAAAGCATCATCTAACATAATAAGAATAAAATTTAGATTATAAATGTGAACCTTACGCTAACCAATTACACACTTCTGAGTCCCACACATCCAGTGTTTTATCCTATAGATATTTCTATCTCATGCTCTCGCACGTTGATTACTATAGGCGTATGTGGTTGTCTCTCTTTAAGCGACGAGCGTAACGCCATCACTTTTTGTTAACATTTGATTTTACTCCTAATACAAAATCGTTTCTTGAGGAGTAAACTCCAATAATGTTTTTTTTTGACACTGACTATGCAGTTGATTTCCGTGAGCCTTTACTGCATCACCGGATATAAGAGCGGGCATGACGCGCCACAGAAATGAGCAACAAGCCCAAGCCTAAGGATCCACGAGAGGAATCGGACATCGGTTAGGGATCTTCGTAGAGAAGATCCCTAGTCGTAAATATATATATTTTTTGTAAATACATACTTATTATACATAGAAAATACCCAGACCAAGACAAACAGACATGTTCATGCACACAAATGTTTGTACTGTGTGGGAATCGAACCCATTCACCACTGCGCCACCGAGCTCGTCAAAGTAAGATAAGATAATAAAGTAAGATAATTGTGTTACTAGCACGTACAGACTATGGATAACTTCATTACGAGTGCATCATGTGAGTAGTATGTAGAGAGGTAGGGCGTATCAAAGCAGTTCGTCTACGGAAGTACCTCCACCTCACAGAAAATCACAGCCAAATAACAACTCCCTAGATAGTCGTTGTGGTCCTGTATGTGTGTGAGCTCCTAAGGAGTTGCTGTGTAAGCAGCAGAGGAGGCATCGCGCGAGTGATACTTAATGTGTTGCAATCGTTCATTGGCTACTGTAATGGCTTTACATCAGGCGGGCTGTAAGCTTGTACGACGTTGACGTTGTATAAAAAACAATGTTTATTTGCCTTCCAGCGTTGTATACAAAATTGGTTATCAACTATAAGGTCTTGATTGATTAAGGTCTTTGCACAAGTTTTAGAGGTTTTTCGCAAATTAATACTTCTACGCCATCCCTGACTCATCCTACTGCAGGGATACGGGTCTGCCTTCAAGCGAAGGAGTTTAGAGCATGCTCCACCACGCTGCTCAACTGCAGATTGGCGGGGACCAGTGTTTTCCAGCCGCTCAAAATCCACTGACTGGGCTATTGTTGATACATGGCAGTCGTTAACCTAATAACAACTGCCAAGTATTAACAATAGCCGGAACCAATGGTTTAACATGGTCACTGAAGCTTGAAATAGATAAACCCATCTATAGCCAGGCTGCGGCCGATGGTACATAAACCTGCTTGTTCGGTCAGCATGACACTAATGAAAAGTGCGAGTAAACCCCGAATTCCTAAACCAAAGACTTCAAAAATACATTATAAGGAACGAATGTGCAGAATAAACAATATTTCAAACTTTTGTAGCAACTTTATATGTCGTCAGCTTGTTAGCAGAGCCCGGCTCAGTTTTCACCTCACAAAGGTGAAAGTTCGTTCAGACGCGGTTCAAGCATTCGTCTGCATCAGCACTTTTATTCCACTTTTGAGTTTATCCTTAAAAATACATGCTACCTAAGACTTATTTGATCTGTGTTATGTACATATAAGAATACACTTCACATATTATGTCGAGGTATCTATCATTATTCGTATTATCACGCCGGTCTCTCATTGGGGTCGGTAGAAACTATTGAACGCTAGGCGCACCGAAGCGATCCAAATATTCCCCTAAAGCATCTTGAATATTCATTATATTCCCTTCATGCTTGCTTGTTGGTTTCGATTGGTTTTGATTTGGAACTTCGCAGCAAATGACCTCCTTAATCGAATAGGGCGACACCTATTGACATCGATCTTACTACTCGTAGATACGCTGCTTTTGGAACTCTTTTGTCATTCATGCTTCCCAAATGTCTAAAACATCTCAGCATAGGTACCCTTTTAAATTTTTATCACTAGATCATTTTTTATTCGATATTGTTGTAGTTTCGTGCTATTTTTACTCTATTAACCAATCTAACTCCACACGTACCCCTCTGAGCTCTCATTTCCACAGCTCCCATCCTACATCCATGCTTCTTCTGCCACACTATATATGTTCTTTATCTTTTTATATATTATTCATCTGTATACTGCCACTGAAGTCCTTTTAAACGGTTGGATTTGATGATGATTTTTGTGTGTATTGGATTGAGTCCTTGGAAGGTTTAGATTCACAATTGGACCCGGTCTCAAAATCAGTCAAAATTGAAATAAATAATATCGTTTAAAATTATTTCAATATACATGACGGAACGTGGATATAATTGTCATCAGGTGGCTCGTTGTTCATGGCGAATAAAGCGAAATACCAGCGTAGTTAATCTTCTCAATATTTAATCAGCCAATTACGAGTACAAAAACAATTTTAACAAAAGGTATGCTGATTACAACGGATTCAAAATGCGGTGGACGCGACACGTGCGATTGGCTCCATTGCTCGATTCGTAATGCCGCTTCCAATGACGGTCTCTCATCTTGACGTTTTTGACAACTGACAACAATCGACATTTCGAGCAAACCATAACAAACACAACCGGTGTTGCCACAACGATGTCGATTCCACCCAAGCGCCGACTTGACATTTTGATCCGTTATTATTAAACCTAGCATCACGGGGATTGATTTCTTCCGGGCTTCTCAATATGGTGTTGCTACCTCTGCCACATATATATATATATATATATATATATATATATATATATATATATATATATATCTGTAAGAATTTAATTCTAATTAAAAGTGGCGGTCGACATGATCCACGTCAACCACGAAATATTTAAATACTTTTCGTGGCCGTATAATATTCTTTGATCTAAAGGTGACATTAACCATTGGATTTAATAGTGCCGCTGTAAATTGAACAGGTAATTAAGTAAAACATCAAATAAGTTATGCTTGTTGGTATTGAAAGTGATTAACTAATAAATAATAAATAAATAAATATTGTCGGACAAATTACACAGCGCCATCTGGCCCAAAAGTAAGCGAAGCTTGTGTTATGACAACTGATAAATATACGTAAATACTTTTTTTTGTAAATACATACTTATTACACATAGATAACTAATTGTAATTTAGGTTTTTAGATAAAAACTTAATACGAATTTTTTTGCTTTCAGTGACTCAACGCTCGAAAGTCCCTAAGCCCTTACTAAACAGGTCCATTGTCTCACGGTAATGACACCCAATCCTGCCACAAGGCCATGTTCCCATGCAGCCAATGCCAGAGACTTTACGTGTAATAAGTGGACAGATAAGCTAAGAGGAATAGAAAACATTTCCTTCATAAAGTTATCATTAGACAAATACAATATTGGCTATATTACATATACTAACGACGAAGTGCAGTGATAGCCCAGTAGATAAATAATAAACATATTGACTGACTAGCCCTTCTTCTTCTTCTTAAAGTTATCCCGTTTCCTAATTCATTAGGATTAGCGAGCTTCGCTATAAACCTGAGGATTTGGAGATACTGGTTTTTGCATGACGGTAGCCGTCAGGCCTCCACAACCCTGAGGGAAAACCAGACCTTTCTTAGGTTAGGTCACACGATTTTCAAAATTTAATATTTTTGACGTTTCGTCACGATGTTTTCCTTCATCGCCAAGCTAGTGATAATTACAAATTACAAACATGTGCATAAATCCGAAAACACGAATTTAGTGGCATATGCCGAGATTCGAACCGGGGATATTGGTCACAAGGCCGGTTATTTATTCACTAGGCCATATATTATATCCTTCGTTAAAATTATATTGTATTGTATCATATTATATTGCGTCGCATTGTATTCGTTACGTCAATTATCATATAAAACCCAAGGGACGCAATCTGCAACATATGGAACTATATTTAATATAGATGTAAAAAAAACAAAAGAGAAAGAGAAGTCTGTAAGAGAGCGTCGGTGTTAAAATAAGAAGAGGCATGCTCCGATGGTTCGGGCATGTAGAAAGAATGCAAGATGAAAGAATGACGAAGCAGATATACAATGCAAAAGTGGAAGGATGAAGGAGCCGGGGAAGGCCAAGACTTACCTACCATGACCAAATTGGTCGTGTTCTATCAGAAGGTGATGTCAGGAGCCCTAGAAACCGGCGAGCGTGCATGAGAAGAGCAATGAATGTTAAAGAAGCGAGTGAGATATGTAAGGATCGAGTCACGTGGCGCTCGGTTCTCTCTGCCTACCCCGCAAGGGATTTGGCGTGAAGTTATAGTAGTAAAAAAAACATTACACTTCGCTAGGTTAGGCGGTAATATTTCTTCAAAAAACTTCTTGATTCAAAATTTCCATTCCAGAATTTGATGACTGTCATTACAGACTTTGAAAATTAAACATAGTTTGAACATTTCAAAATATACCTATACAATTCTAATAGGTTTGCCGCTCTGTAAACATTTTGATGGCAAATTTGCTAACCGCATAAAACGGATTTGCCTTTCAAATAACGTACTATGAATAATACATATGCTATGCAAATTTTACTTGATTATTAGAATACACGCACTTTGGTGAAAATACTGTGACCAAATACTGTGCCTCTATGTCTATTATTTATATGTTTCAAAGCATGCTCATATCCATCTCAGGCTGTGGCTGAAAATCAGTGACTTGCTGTATGAGCAATCGATTCACTGAGCTGCATCCTACTTGTACCACTGCGACACGCATGCATCTCTACTGTCTTATCTGTTTGTGTAATGTTAATTTTGTACGTGCAATTTTTATTTTGTATGTTGTTTCTTTGTAGCATTTGTGTCCTTAGTGTGAGTACAAATAAATCATTTATATATCTATCATTACATCTTAAAAACTGGAGATTGAAGTAACCTCAAGTAAGATCTAGGATGGAGTTGTAAACAAGGATGACCACTGATGTTTGAAACTCTGAATCAAGTCGTGTAAAAGTATTTTTTCTTTCATAAGTCAAATTTATTTTTTAATGAAAAATCCTGTATTATTTTTAACTAAATAAAATTGAAGAAGCCTTGAATTAATTTTTAAGAAACAATTTTACAGAGTTAAGTTACTTTATAAAATAAAATAATAGTTAAAGCAATTATTAGTGCACAGGTAATACATATTGATAAATAACTTTTGTTAAGAGGAATACTTTTTCCATATCCAAATTCAAAATAATTTATTTGCATAAACTAGAGCACATGTGGGCAACACCCGGCCCGCTGTAAGGTTTGATCCGGCCCGCGAGACATTTTGAAAAACCAAATTAAAAAAAAAATTAAGTACACTACTTATATATACTCATGGAATCTACTTAAATATATGCACTACTTTTAAACGCGGCCCGCGAACGTATTGGCATGCTAAAGTTTAGCCCACAACATGTCAAAGGTTGCCCATACCTGCAGTTTAAAGCAATACACGTATTATAGTTAAAAGTCAAAATCCTATGTAACCATATACGTTTATATGCATTTGTATGGGGTAGGCAGAGCGAACCGAGCACCATAAATGCAATCCTTACACTCTCACTCGCTTCTATAACATTCATAGCTCTTCATGCACGCGCGCCAAGATTCCTGACATCACCTTGTAATAAAACACAACCAATTTGGTAATGGTTGTTTAGTCTCGGCCTTCCTCGGCCTGAAATCATAAAAATACAAAATAAGTAAACAGAGTAGGCAGTGTTCAAATAAATTTCACGATATTTATAATTCGCTAATTAATTATTAGGGCATCTTATTATTTAGAAATGTTTCCATGTCGACGTACGACGTAGCCATATTTAGTTTAAGACTAACGTTCTCATTGACTACAAATTGTAAAGCATTGACTTTGAACATTTGCATGCAAATTGTTGGCGCAACACGCTTGTTCACATAAATTTAGACATATTCTTTGTCCTAACATGAATTTCTACCGTGTTTGCCCGCAAATAAATATATTTCATTTCATTTCATGTCATAATTAGCTTCATCAGAAGCAACTGACAAAATTAGCTACCTCAAATATATACGAGTATATGGCAGAATGGGGCAAAATGCCTAGTATTTTCAAATAGGTTTTTTTTTATACCACTAAGGTGGCAATCAAGCATACGGCCTGCCTGATATTAAATAGTCACCGTAGCCTATGGACATTTGCACCACCAGGGGCTTCAGTCATGCGTTGCCGACCCTCTAAAAACCTCTTCACGCATTTCTTGAAGAACTCCATGCTGTAGTCCCTTGGAAAAACCACGGCTGGGAGCTCATTCCACAGCCTGAGAGTTCTCGGAAGAAAACTTCTCTGGAACCGCACAGTACGCGACCATTGCGGTTCAAGCGTGTAAGGGTGAACTCCCCGCCGTCGGCGAGCGGTGCGGTTATAAAAAGTAGCTGTCGTCATAATTTCGAACAACTCTTCAGAACACAACCCGTTGTACAATCAGTAGAACACACAAAGGGAGGCAAAGTCTCTCCTTAAACTTAAGGGTTCAATACCGTGTGTAAGCTTAGGATTGTCAACAATTCTCACAGCTCGTCTCTGAATCGAATCACACGGTCCAAGCTGGTTTCCAGGTGTTCCCGCCCAATGGTGACTGCAGTACTCCAAGTGCGGTCGCCGGTTTGCCCCGCACTGAAGTACTGCTTAGCCCTGTTGAGCACAACAAGTTTTTTCGACGCCACATCACTGGAGACTTCGCTTATTGCTTTTTTGGTTGTTTCTTGACTTTGATGATTGTGAGATGTGATTCTTCCACATACATTCCAAAAATAGTTTCAAGTGCATACCAATCATCCGTCTATATATACTTTTGCACATAAAAACATGGACCTTTGCGATCAAAACACAACGTAACTAACAAAATCATCTGACAAAGTCCGTTTTCCTAATATTTAATCAAATACGACGTAAATCTTTGAAAACTCAATAAATTATTTTACCTGTGGTCGAGGACTGCCGCCTCCGGCAATGTTACTAAAACTGGAAACAAGTTACTCAACATTCTAACTTAGTTTAAATACAGGCTTTTCTAATTGAATCTTTTATATTTGTAACAATTGGTCGAACCCAAATTTAGAAATTTTGAAAAATATCCTACCTCTCTTTTCAGATAGTTCCTTATTGCACTACCGGTAGTGTGTAAGTATACCGGTAGTACCATGGGTCAAATTGTATTTTCTGTGACACTACTTTAATGCGAGTGGTGTTAATACCGCGGCCTTACAGCGGTACATAGAAATGGCAAAGTTTGTCACCATCACAAATGATCCTGGTAGCTCAGTTGGAAGAGATCTTTTTTTTATACAACTAGATTAGCAAACAAGCATGCGGCTCGTATTAGATGGTAAGCGGTCACCGCAGCCCATTGACGCTCACACGCCATGGGGAGGTTACTAGCGCGGTGCCGATCTTGTGACCTAAGGCTCACCCTTCAAACCAGAACACAGCTATATAAATATAGCTGCTTGGCGGTAGAAATAGGTGAGAGAGAGGTAGCCACGCAGACGACTTTTGTACAAAGTGCCCCTCTAGTGGAAAAAAATCTTTCGACAGGCAAGCGAGTGGTAGGTTCATACGGAACCACGTGAAATATTTAAAACACAATCAAAAAATTGCTTCTCTCTGCCTACACCGTAAGGGATTTGGTGTAAAGTTATAGATAGATAGAAAAAAGTGTAAATTGAAATATTTCACAGTTATCTCTCGCTTTCAAACTTTCCCATTTCTATTTATCGCTGTAAGGTCGCGGTCTACTCACTACACTACTCGTATCAAAGTAGTGCCACAGAAAATGCAATTAAAAAACATTTATTCAACTTTTATGCTCTCTCTCCCACCCAGCTTTCACTTCGTAAAGTTTTGGAAGGGCAGAGCTCGCAGTGGAAGCATAGTGTACAGCGAGTTGTGCCATTAGGTCTCGGTTTCGACTGCCTTGAAGTTTACCCAACGTTCCGTTGTTCCTCTCTGCACTCACTCGTCTCTTCATATCAGCGGTGTAGTCTGTGACGCTCTCACAAAAAAAGAAAAACAATGTAACTTACTCTATTTGTTTAAATGCATTCACTAGTTTGTATTTATGATCGAACGTGTAATACATGTACATGTTAAATTCATTAAATTATTCAATTAGGTACGAGTAAGTTTAACTTCGACCGAGAGGTCAACAGACGTAGCTAAATCGCCTGGGCAGCGTTCGGCAAAATAGAATCAGTAATGACGATATACGCAACAGAACTAAGGTATTCTTTTATTATTTTTTTTGTTTTTCGCCCAAGAAAATGAAGACCCACAAAAGAAGGACTAACGCACACCCGGGTGTGCGTTAGTCCTTCTTCTTTGCCTTGAGTAGGCTAATGGTTTGCCCGGCATTGGAATGCCAATGACCGTAGCATCCTTCCAGGTGGCTAGAAAGTAGCATAGGTCGAAGCAGGCGTTGAAAATAAGGGCTAGAAGTGCCAGCACTTGGGCTGGGAAGTGCTTCAGAGCCTTATTTGATATGCCGTCAGCGCCTGGGGCTTTCTTGGACTTCAGTTCTCTAATGAAAGAGTTAATTTCATCAGTAGTTACTGAGATTGGGTCTGCAGTCAGCGTCTCTCAGAGAGTTCTCAACGTCCTCGAAGGCAACAGAGCCATCGGGCCGCTTGAGTGGCGGACTGTAAGTTATTACGTCACTACGCAGAGCTTTCACTACTTTGTAGTACGCAGTGTGAGACGGGGTTATATTTTCCATGTGGTCGCCCCACTGTGCGTCCCTCAATTCGGAAAGAGCAGACTTCACTTGCCGCTGAAGACGGTTAGCTTTAGTCCTGTTTTCGGGGGTGGGATAGAGAGCAGCTCTCGGGAGGGCTGCTTTTTTAGATTTAATCAGGTTCTTGACAGCTGGTGGTAGCTTTCGGCGGTTATCCACTTGCACTACCCTTGAGCTTTCTTGAACTGCTGATTGTACTAACTGGCTAAGGTATCCGACATTGTCCGCTACCGCTCAGCTCGTTTGCCTTAGTGAGTGAGTAAGAGAGTGAGAGAATGAGTCGGCTCGGTCGCTCAGTCGGTCATTCAGCTCAGTGTTACGTTGACTTACGACGCATGGCAATGGTGGCTGCTTCATACTAAATCGTGAATATTGTTGATAGTGACGTATGTGACCTTATTTACCTACCAAATGTGTTCAATAACTCTACATGGCATCTTATTCGCACTAATACAATTTACAGTTCACATTACTTACAACAACAACAACAAATTTTAAAGAAGTGTCTTGACACAGTCTACTGAGTTAACGCAATTGTGCAGCGCAGCGCAGTGTTATATATGGAATATATATGTCTACAATGAAAGCACTACCGCTACAGGCATACCATTGTTGCAGCATAAGTAGTATTGGTAGACAACTGTGAATTATAATCTTGATACTTAAAAGCCATAGATTCAATTGAATGGGTTTTATATATAGTGTAGGTTGCTCAGATTGTAATATTTATCATAGGTACTATATATGGCATGACATGCATTGTTGTATGACATTTGTTTTGACTGATGAAGTGCGAGTTGGAAGCTTATGAAGTGATATTTGAACATTTCTAAAAATTACCAAGACTTACTTGCCATACCCAAATGGCCAAAATGGCCATGTTTTAACAGAAGGTGAGGCAGCCCTAAAGAAATGTCGAATATGCATATATTTAATAGCTCAAACATAATCCAAATCTTAATGTTTAATGCTGTGAATATGCATTGTAAGTACTTTTCTTAAACTCCCATCAGGACTTTTGATAAGTTCCAAATAAACTGTACTGGTTAAAAGCAACATTGTTTTTATATTAACATGTGTACATAAGATGCTTTCAATCTATCATTTAAAGTTTTTCAGTTTCAGATTTTTAGTAAACAAACTTCGGAGATAGATCATTTTATATTGGTAATTTTTCATGATTGTTTGTTATCATGGTAAACTAGATTACTTAACATATTTTCTTAAATATATGTAAAATAAACACCTAACTTGTTTGGGAACCATTTTAATTTTTAACACAGAGAGGAACAGACAACGCAACGTTAGTAATAGTGTAATTAGATATGAAACACTAAACACGATCTTGTTAGAAATAATTTTTAGTTTAAGAGCAGTGGATAAAGAACCGACCTAGTGACCAACAGATCCCTAGTTCAAATCCTGATATGTACCACTAAATTTGTGTTTTCGGATTTATGTTCAGATTTGTAATTATCACTTACTCGGCGATGAAGGGAAAATCATCGTGTGGAAACCTGCACGTCCAAGAAATTGTATTTCGAAAGACGTGTAACGTGTAACCTAAGCATAATCTGGTTTTCCCTCTGGGTTGCGGAGATACACAGATAGTTTTCATACAACATACATTTACGTAAACCTAATTATAACAACTGTATTTATTGTGAATATTTCGTTTTGCAAACTTCCGAAATATAATTTACTAAATTGTTTCTAAGTTTCAAGTTGCCTTACGTTTAAATATTCATAATTCAATCTTGGAAGTTTGGCATTTAAATGACTTAAATGTTCCCTTTATAATTCTATAGAAAGATCTCATTAAAATCTTTAAGTGGTTGCAAATATATTGTCTGTGCTAAATGAATTTTAAACAATTTTGTTATTCGTTCAAAAGTTTTTAATAACGTGAGACATTATAATCTACTGCAACTGACAATGTGCCATATACTGCCATGTACCAGAGTAGTGGTATCACACTGTTCAAAATATGAATAGGAAATTGACGAGATAATGAAACTGACGTGGTGACGAATAATCTTCTAGTATGCTGACGAATTCATTAAATCGACGAAAGGTCTACTAATTGCTATTAGTCGGCCATTCGTCAACTTATCGATTTCTTAACTACGTCAATTTTCTAAAAGAGCTTTTCTTACTGATCTGTTTTCTGACATATTGTCAGATTAAAAAGGTCTCCGTCATAATAACCAGCGTTTCTCTTTTACCTCTTCCCATAATTTGTATTCATGAGTAAATCAGGCGAGGAAATAGATTTTGTGCTGTTTGTTACGAATCCAAACCGTGATAAGTTATTCGACACAATTTCGTAAACTATCATCTAAATTTAACAATTATTAATATTAATATATACCTATGTAAACAATAAATTTATGTCGTAGCATTTGATGCAATACCCTATTATGACCATGTAGTTATTTATATAGAGATAAATAAGTACTCTGATGTGATGAACGACTTATTTTTTTCTATTTGATGGAGAACAAGTAGATTTGCAGTATAGATAGATAAATAATTTATTTGTACGCACACTAATACACATGCTACAAAGAAACAACACACAAAGAAAAATCCACGTACAAAGAAATAAAAAATGAACATTACACACACAGATAAGACAGTAGACATGCATGCGTGTCGCAGTGGTACAAATATGCTGCAGCTCAAAGAATCGAATGCTCATAGAGCAAGTCACTGGTTTTCAGCTACGACCTGAGATGGATACACGCGGGGCGAGTATAAGAGTATAAGATTAGTATGCTGGTTACACATTCATAAGCTTTATTTGTGTAAAATCAATAATAACTGCTAATGCGTAGACTCTGTTAAATCATAAAATTGCCATATCGTTTGCAGCAATATTTTATGTTTAATATATAAGCACATTCTGCGAATACAGTATTTGCTAATTAACACACTTTGTCATAATATTTATAGGGGAATGTTAATGTTAATATGTTAATATTTAATGGGAATGATCATAGCTTTATAATACATGTGAAAATACATATTTAAACTAGGAGTAATTTTATGTATGTAAACACATATGTACGTTGTGTTTTATATATTTATGTAAAAGTTTTCAGTTGTTACAGAATTTAGACGAAAACTTTACTTGAATAATGCGAAAATCGAACAAGATAGTTTTTGTTGAAGTACATGCGCATTTCTACCTCCAAAAGACGATCAAAAGTGACTAAGTCTGTAAACTTCCGCAAGATGTCAGTTGCTTATTTTGTACCTAAGGAGAACGGAGCAGAAGTTCAGGATTGACGACTGCATCTTCTTCGTGTAGCTAATATATTCCTGGCCACGGGTTCGCAACCAAAAGAGCGCCGAGGTGGTAAGAGCGCTAAACAGCTGGAAACTATAGCTAAGATGACAGACCTGATAAAAATGATGAAATAAATGTAGAGAGTCACTATTCTAGAAACAAGTGTTCAAGATCGTACTTACCTCCTGAACTGAATTTAAAAGTATTGTACGAGAAGGTCATCAAAAACCAAAAGTCTATTTTTTGAGTATTTTACAAAAAAAAAAAAAACTAGAATTCGGAAAGCCTTTATTTAAAATAAAAAATTAAAATTATTTAAAGAAGAACAACACTGGAACTGAATATCGCTTGCACAAGTTAAGGGCTAAAAATTCTTTAGATTACTGAATGTTACTGAAGATGATAAAGTTATTAAATATTTGTTTTGATTGCCAACTACAACCAGTAACAAAATGAATTATGTACATACATAGTAGAATACTACGAAACTGTTGTTTGAATTTAAATAAGATTGTACTATAATTTCTTTATAAGTATATGAGTGTTTTAGTACCACATTTTAAACTCATGTATATTTTTAGCAATAAATAAATAAATGCTCTACTGATATAAAGTTATTGTAATATCAATTGACGTTTTGAAAAGAAGATCTATTTTGATAAGTTACTTTTCACTTTTAAGCCAATGGGCATTTTAGAAATGCACAATAAAAGAATCATGAAATCTATGAGAAATTAGGATGCAATATAATTTTACTACAAAAACTTATAAAGTGTTTAAGCGCCAGGGTGGCCCAGTAACAAATGAGATTTTTCTATCTCTAGTAGATTAATGTATCAAATATATTAAGGCGCGCTATAATAGTGTCCATTGTAGACGCAACAACGGCCTCCTTTCGATACAACGTTTATATTAAAACTCGATGCGTCCAGGAAATTGCTATCATACTTGATCTCAAACTGTCAATGTCGGAAAGTGCTACTATAATGACTAGCGGAGCGGAAAGTATATTTAGTTTTCTGTATCGTGCACAGGTTTGTCTAACATAATGAACAATTCTTCTTCTTCTTCACGTTATCCCGTGTCCTATTAGGATTGGCGGGGTCCGCTACCTAAGTCTAAGGATTTGACGAAGATACTGATTTTTACATGGAGCGACTGTCCTCAGACCTCTACAACCCAGATCTTTCTTAGATTAGGTCATACGTCTTTCGAAATATAATTTCCTGGACGTGTGGGTTTGCTCACGATGTTTTCCTGCGCCGCCGAGCAAGGTGGCAAACAAACATACGGCCTGCCTGATGGTAAACAACCGTAGCCTATGGACATTGCAACACCAGGGGTGTCACTCATGCGTTGCCGACCCTCTAAAAACCTCTTCGCGCCTTTCTTGAAGAGCCACATGATGTAGTCCCTTGGGAAAACCTTGGCTGGAAGTTCATTCCGCAACTTGAGAGTTCTCGGAAGAAAACTTCTTTGGAACCGAACAGTACGCGACCATTGCGGTTCCAGCATGTGAGGGTGAATTTCCCGCCGTCTGGGAAATCCGAAAATACGAATTTAGGGGCACGTATCCCCGCCAGGATTCAAACCGGGGACCAGTTGGTCAATAGACTGTTTCCTTATCCACTGGGCTATCACTACTCTTAACATAATAAACAATTGTCTCGGGTTTTTGTTGCGAAAACTAACAAACGCTCATTTTTTCAATGTCAATGCGCTTGCGGTAGCGGTATGCAGAGAGAATGGGCAGCAAATAATTCAGTCTTTAAAAACCCGACTCATTTGTTTCGAAGACACACCGTCTTGGACTCTTACAGTTCCTTCATCCTTTTTCTTTCGCGTACAAATCCCGGCGCGTAACTTGACCTAAAATGGCGATCGGCGGCGCAGGTGCACTTGCTAGGAAAAGTGTTATCACTTTATATTTTTAAACATGAATTATTACATGAAAGACAAAAAAAAGGATAATACGAAAAGATTTAGTTTAATGATGATGAAAGATTTAGATTTAGTTAATGCGATTATATAAATAAATAAAATATGAATTCAACTACTGTTGCCATCAGTATCTCCAACTCGTAATTTGGTACGAAGTTTACCCAGCGTTGATAACTCTTTTTTTTTAATTGTCGATAACTAAGTCTTATTACACCTTTATCAAAATCGTCAATGCGTGCGACTAGTTTCGCCCACCTTCTTTTCTTATTATGGGACCTAAATCCGACTAAGGACTCTGATATTTTACTTTCTCAACGCTAAGTGTTTGCGCGGGAGTTGAGTCCACCCCGTTGCTATGGATACGCACGTGCGCACCCCTCACACCTCGTACTGCACCCAAAGACTTCTATACATAGAAGTCTTTGACTGCACCTCGATTTAGGCCCGAAAAATGATCACTGCGCATGGGTCAACTTACGCGCCGGTACCTGTACCTAGCTTATTTATGTATGTTTATTTATGTTTGTTATTATAAATGTTTCTACATGTACGTATCAATGAAGCAACGCTCGCATTTAGATCGCGTTTATTCTGCTTTCGCACCCACCTCGCGCTTCTATTCACGGTGTTGGAATTATCGACAAGTTGTTTAGAGCGAGTTATGTTTTCTGACATACATTTCACTATCTGGATATTTTCCAACTATACACTCACATTAATTTCAGCACTAGCTGGTTTTTTCACATCAGCGGCATACTTTCCATGCCTACTAAAATCGCATACAAGTGCATCCAACCGTCATCGAACGTGACACTCGCGTTCGTTCTGATTCATTGCTTTCAAATGCCCTTTTGGCTTTCTTCGCATTCAGTTGCAAGCCATACAGGGTACAATGGACTAAGCTAACAATAAGCAGTACAGCTTGATATCAATACTGACACCAAACCAAAGAGTCCAGCGGCCATCCACACATATGCTATACATTGTTCATAATTGGACTGTACAGCACTGGCATGGTCAATTTCATATCATATGTTTCAAAAGTCATTTCGTATAAACTTATAAAATACTATCTCAAGATATAGAGAACCGCAGAAAATCTGCCGGTTCATAGCTGGATACTTTCTTAAAACGTGATCCAAGCATTCCCTTACATTTTGGAAACTTCAGGAATGTTTGCCACTCATTCCATCAGATAAAAGTTAACCAATTCTCCTATTATCTATTTTAAACATCTTTTAAATTGATGGCCCTATAGTTAACACATGCGCGTGATTCTATCTCTCCTTTATAAGTTATAATCTTCTCTGGTTTTTAAGAAATATGTGCTGGATAATTCATGTTCTCGAATATTATATATATTTCAAGTCAATAACAATTTGTCTCTGTGTATGTCTATGAAATTTTAGATAGTACGATTTTTGATTTTCGAAAATCTGATTGGGTTCGTGAATTGAGTTTCATAAGCAGCCATTTCACTCTAAAATAGTTTAGTGAACAAAAGAATTTGTTCGTCAAACTATTTTAGACAAATATTTTGTAAACTGAAACTTCATATCATTAGTTCATTGGGTAAAGTCAAAGTCAAAGTCAAAATCTTTTTATTCCGTAAAAATGGCTACATTTGTTTGGAATCGTCACTATTTTTTTCCCTACCGTGCAGTTCATGACTAGGTGAGCACTGATAAAAATACTGCCAAAAAACTCAGGCATCCCTCTTTTGGTATCCAAACAAATTTACATAATTTATTAATTACATTATAATTGGATCGACTCAATCCCAGGCATTTTTATCATTAATATAGTCAGATACTTTATAATATGCCCTGCTACACAATTTGGCTTTAATAGTAGTTTTAAACTTGTTTATTGACAATTCTCTTATATTGCTGGGAAGTTTGTTATAGAACCGTATACATTGCCCCATAAAAGAATTACTTATTTTGTGGAGACGGCTTGCATGTAACACAAGATTATGCTTATATCTAGTATTTATGTTATGAGTATCACTCTTTTTACAAAATGAGTCTATGTTTTTATGGACATACAAAAGATTTTCATAGATATATTGTGATGCGACTGTTAGAATATTTATTTCTTTGAATTTGTCTCTAAGGCTCTCACGGGGACCAAGTTTGTAGATAGCTCTTATGGCTCTCTTTTGCAATAAAAAGATGGTGTTAATGTCCGCAGAGTTACCCCAAAGAAGAATTCCGTATGACATAATACTATGAAAGTAGCTGAAATAAACTATTCTAGCCGTATCAACATCAGTGAGCCGTCTAATAGTTTTCACTGCATAGGAAGGTACGAAATTTATGTTTTGAAGACAGCATCTCTGTTGAGTGACAATAAAAAGTATTTTTCCGTGTAAAATAGCTATTTTTAATATTACGAATAGCGATTTTATACAGAAACCAGTTGAGAATGCGCAAGTTTGTTGCCAGAGGAACACCTGGCTCGTCTCGTATAACAATTCAATTTTTTTTTATTTGTCGGTCATATTGACCATGTTCCTTAAGAGATAGGAACGGTGTTCCTGAACATTCCTATTCTACTTTTTTATGCTGAATCCGAATATGAAGTCAAAATTCGAATATTCGAAAAAAACGCACACATCGACATACGCACAGACAAACATATATATTCCATATAGGAACGGTGTTCCTGAAAAACAGAAAAAAACCAGTGGTTCAAACGATGACACATGCACCTTATCTTATCCTACTAATATTATAAATGCCAAAGTTTGTATGTATGGATGTTTGTTTCTCTTTCACGCTTAAACGGCTGAACGGATTTGAATGAAATTTGGCACGTAGATAGACTATGATCTGGATTAACACATAGGCTACGTTATTTGACTCCACGCGGGCGGAGCCGCGGGCAGCAGCTAGTAAGTTAAATAATTCTATGCAAACATAATAATATTTGCTTCTTTAACTCGAGCTATCGCTGTGGGGCAACATAACCATAAATCATATTATAACTATCACCCGTGGTAAAAGAAGAATGTTCTGATTTCCAAAGAATACCTTTCAACGCTATTCTCTTCCAAGAAAGCATTTCCCTTATGGCTTCGTAACACTCATAGGCTATCGCACTTACCGAGTAAACTGCAACTCTAAGCGAATGTGTTACGGTCACTATTATAACGGTAAAATATTGAAATGGTCAGTAAAGTAGAAATGCTACTCGAAAATAGATCAGCGTGTTTTAACGTTTACATTAACGAAAAGGACTTAACCCTTTCTAGAGAATAGGAGCTATTTGGAAAACAGAGTGAATAGTTTATTACCCCTTTTGACGTAGTAGCTTCAATGTCTTGAAGATGTTTCAGTTAGAATGAACAATTTTCTTGAAGCACAGATTTGACTGGTCTAGTGAAGTAGATACGAACTTGAGTGAGCCTTTGATTTTGTTTTACCTGCTGGTGGATGTTTTATCCGACTGTACTTAAGCGAGTGTTGTGTTTCTTTACGTTTATCTAATTACTTTAAACGAACAATTGGAAATTTGAAAAAAAATATATTGATTTTTTTATGTATTTTAAAACTTTATTATTAATAATATTGATATTTAACGCAAAATGCTTAAAAAAAACTTTGTTCAATTAATTATAAACATTTAAAAATTGATAAAATTTAAAAAAAAGCACGTGACTATGAACGCGCCATGATTGGTAGCCATAGTTGTGACGTCATAATGTTATGATAATATTTATGATAACCAATTTATTAAAAAATGACGTTCGGTTAAATTCTGCTGAAGTTCCAGGTGCCAAGGCATCAAGGTAAGTCTGTTAAAAAATAATATGATAAATGAAAATATTTAAGTGTTTATTCTCCATTATATTAAATATAATATTAAATATAATTATTTATTTCATTAATTGTAGAGCATCGCGTGAGACTTACGGCGACAAAGCTATAGGTTACGTTCAACTTAGTCGTAAAAATAATATTTGTATCGTAAAAGGACGTGTATGTCCAGAACATCGAGTTCGGAGTAAAGCTTATTCAGTTACTTTAACTATTAATGAAAAGTCAAGAAAAATTCAGGATGTTCAATGAATGCCATGACTGTGCAGCTTCAGCAGGTAATTTATACTCTTATTAAACTGAAATTGTTTGATGTTATAAGCAATAATAATATTTTATATTGTGTCTACAGGTGGTTCTACAGGTAAACATGCATTAGCATTACTTATGTGGACCCATCGCAAAACTACGAGTAGAACGATAACTTTTGAGGTTCGACATTTTCAATTTAAATTTGAGTATTTAACAATGACAACAGAATTAAATAGATCAAAACACTGTACTTATTATTTCTGTATGAACTACAATGAGTGAAAACTAACATTATGACGTCACACGCGCTCGGGTTTGTTCGGGAGCTGTCGGCGTATCTTCGGTACTGGATTCAAAAAATAATTTTTATTTTGATATAACATTTGAATTATAGCGAAAAAAAAAATAGTTTTGTTATAAAACTTATATATGATCTTTCCATTGATCACACAAAAAAAATTTTTCAAAGACCCAATTCTCGTATACGCATAAATATATTTTGTGTTTGAGCGTGTGCTTTGGATCAAATTTTATATTTGAAACCAAAAATTTTACTTTCCTGAATAAAACGCAATTTTACATGAAAAAGCTGGGGTTGTTCACGTACACGTATAACACCGCAGCATATTAGCAATTAAAGAATTCGCCACAGACTTTAACTACAAAAAAGCAATATAATGAATTTTATACATATATAACCTATATTATATTACTTTTCAGGAACACCGTTCCTATATGAAATCTATATGTTTGTCTGTGCGTGCGTTTGTTTGTGTGTGCGTTTTTATCGAATATTCGAATTTTGACTTCAGATTCGGATTCAGCATAAAAAAGTAGAATAGGAATGTTCAAGAACACCGTTCCTATCTCTTAAGGAACATGGTCAAAATGGCCGACAAATTAAAAAAAAAAACGGGTTGCACTCCGAGAGTGCCGGCAGAAGTGAAAACTTGAACATTAACGTTGTGCATTCTTGAATATTTTGGAATGGTTAGGGAATAATTTTTCACGCACGAATTGCTTTATTTATCAGTATAAAAGTACTATCATGTATGTGGTAAAATATAATATTCATTTATTGCGCTATCGTACACAAACATGACAATTTATATTACATTAAAAATTTAACACTTCAGAACTATTACAATTATTTTACATTAAAAAGTTTATCTCTCAGAAAAATCAACTTTCATCCATAATTTCAACAACTCTTTCAAAATCATCATTACCAGCGTCATTATCGTCAATCTCTATAACTCAAACACACACGCATACTCGCGCAAGCGCCCAGCGCCGCTTAAACCAAACAGCGATGTTGATAAACTACGTTGAACGAAACGCGTAAGCGCCAAAAATTTCATGGCGCTTACAACGTTTTGGTCGCGAGAAAATAATGCCCTATGAACGATCTAACTAATGTTTTAGCGCTGCAGCGAACTTAAGTTCTAATTCTCACCAAAATCTTACGGTCAGGGTCACGTGTCCTGACGCGAGTTTAATATTTTTTACTGATCCCAAAAAGTGCACAACGCCGCTAAAGAAGTATTCACTTCAAAAAAAATTTGAAATGTTATATAATTGGCGAGCCAGGTGTTCCTCTGGCATTGCAAGCTTGCGCATTCTCAACTGGTTTGTAGTTGAAATCTATCTATACAATGGTACTGCTCGGTTCTTCACAAAATAATTCAATATTATATCTGTGTCATGCCATTTCATTGATATGCTAGAGATGTACAAATAGACAGATAAATAAAAGTTATTATAATCATATCATTTGGTTAAAGGGTGCAATTGGCTAACTACACTCACTTGCAAGAAAAGGGCACTATGTTTGGATTACATATCTTTATTTTTCAAATCACATTTTTTTTAATATAATTGAAGTACAGCCTTCTCTGAGCACTTGGAGTGAATGGGTAAAGATAGGCGAGGAAATGAAGCATGGGTCGACCGACTGGTCGACGTCCAGTGGGCGATCCAGGTATTGTTGAAGAGATGCAGCGGAGGAAGACCTACGCGTGCTTATAGCAAGGTATTAATGATATCTCTCACATCAAACCCTGGCGATATGCACGAGATCGGGAGAAGAATCAAGACAAACTTTGGGTCTCTGAGCCTGCGGAGCAAGTAAGTATCTATAGTTTTCTCACAAGCCACCAAAATGATACATTATTTTGTGTTTTATAGGCCCAGGGGGCTTACCACCATATTTATACTAGCGATTCAAGTTCCAGTTCAGTTTAGGTTCTTAAAGTGAATCGATTTAATCTGTACCATCATCATAATTAAACTGAAATGCATTTGAACCGCTGCTTGAGTGAATGAAAATTGTGGCTGGTCTGCATATCAGACGCTGTAAATGGAATGAGACGGCGCTATGTAAAACGCTATAAGAGTTTAACGAAAATTACATTTTCTTTTATTCCAGTAATAACAGGTTAACAAAATTTATTCTTTACGTCGTACATGTTATATTTTCAAATAAGAATATACAATGTGAAATCTATCTATCTATCTATAACTTCACGCCAAATCCCTTACGGGGTAGGCAGAGAGAACCGGGCGCCACCTGACTCAATCCTTATATACCTCACTCGCTTCTTTAACATTCATTGCTCTTTTCATGCACGCTCGCCGGTTTCTAGGGCTCCTGACATTACCTTCTGATGGAACACGACCAATTTGATCATGGTAGGTAAGTCTTGGCCTTCCTTGGATGACTGCGCGTCCCCAGTCCATTGGGACCCTTCCAGTTCTCCAGCATAAAGATAAAAGATAAAAATTCTTTATTTGCCTTTAGACCCTCACGGGCACTTAGACACGTCTTACATTTTCAATATTATATCTTATTTTTTTTTTTTAAGTTTTTCTCTTTTTTAATCTACCAGCATTTCAAATGACCATTGGCGAAGAAGAAATGCCGAAAGAAACTTGCCAATGTAGGTCTTTTTTTTCCAAATCATCTTATACATATTACAATAAATATAATGAGTGTACATATAGTGATATCAAGTGGTACAATTAAAGTTATATTAATTCATGTGCTGAATCATTTCCATACATCTCTGTCAGTTAGATATTCATCGATTCTATAATGACCCTTCTTACATAGTGTATTTTTGATGTGTCTTTTGAACATATAGTCGGGCAAGGACAGAACTGTTTCAGGTAATTTATTATAGAATCGAATACAATTTACCACAAAAGATCTATTAGTCTTAGCAAGCCGATGTACTGGCAACGCAATCTATTCCTGCTCCTAAGATTTTCAGTACATTTTGAAAACGAATTTATATTTTTACGAGCATACATTATGTTCTCATAAATATATTGAGAGGTAACCGTGAGGATATTTATTTCTTTAAATAGTTCTCTAAGTGATTCCCTGGAGCCCATGTTATAAATAGAGCGGATGGCTCTTTTTTGTAATATGAAAATAGTTTCTATATCAGCCGCTCTTCCCCACAACAATATACCATATGACATAATGCTGTGAAAGTAGCTGAAATAGACTAAGCGAGCGGTAGCCACATCCGTCAATTGTCTAATTCTCCTAACGGCATATGCGGCAGAGCTGAGCTTACTGGACAGTTTATTTATGTGAGGGCCCCACTGCAATTTTGAGTCTATCGTAATTCCAAGAAATACAGTATCATTAATAAATTCTAATATATTATTGTCAACGAAAACTTGTGTATTGGAAGACGCCACATTTGGAAAACTAATTTTTATACATTTGATTTTAGTTGAATTTAATAAAAGATTATTGCATGTGAACCAATTTAGAATGGCAGATAGAACACTATTTACCTTGTCAATATTTTCGCACCGGCGAGCAACATTAAAAATTAAAGAAGTGTCATCAGCAAACAGTACTATATCCGCCGTTTTCTGCACCATGTATGGCAGATCATTTATATATACTAAAAATAAAAAGGGCCCCAATATAGAGCCCTGGGGCACCCCAATATTAACATTACTGCCATTAGATTTGACCCCATTTATGTCAACTGTTTGTATTCTATTGTTTAAGTAAGTTGCGATCAAATCATGGGCTTTACCTCTAACTCCATAATGGCACAGCTTGAGCAATAATGTCCGATGGTCGACACAATCAAAAGCTTTGGAGAGATCACAGAATACCCCAATAGCATCCTGGGATCTCTCCCATGCGCTAAGAACATGCTTGACCAATGCCACCCCCGCATCTGTAGTTGATTTACCTGCTGTAAAGCCGTATTGTGCACTATGAAAAATTTCATTGGTCTTAAAATAGAGCTGTAATTGATCAAGCATTATCTTTTCGAATATTTTACTCAATACTGGCAAAATAGATATGGGTCTATAATTCCCCAGTTCACTTTTTTCACCAGACTTGAATAATGGAATTAATTTACTAAATTTCATTAAGTCTGGGAACACACCCATATCTATACATTGATTAAAAATAAATGCCAAGTGTGGAGCTATTGACTCAATAATATAATAGAATACTTTTATGTATTTACATAGGTTGCATAAGTACCAGGTAGCATCCCGGACGTAAGTGTCACCTAGTTTGATCATCTCAGCTGTGATCATATCAATTCCCGCAGACTTTCCATTTTTCAAACTTCGTATCGACCATTCAATCTCATCCATAGTTATACCTTCATCGGACGCCGTCAACGTGGAGTGAGCATCAGACTCACTCTCATTGTCAGCGTCCGAGGCATATTCATACATTTCTTCAAAATATTCACTCCACCGTTCTAACACTTCCTGAGTATTTGCAAGAATGATACCAGCTTTAGACGTAATCTTGTTCATACTGGATGCCGACGAACTACCCCGAGACTTCTTTACCTCTCTCCAAAAGAGTTTGGTAGTAAGTTTTTCGTCAGCCTCTTTTCCTCATTCATAATTTGTCTTGCATGCTTCTCTTTCACTAAAGCCTTGGTTTCATTATTGCATCGACGGTACATTTCTTTCTTCTTCTCTCTCATACTTTCATTTAAGGGCAAAGATGATACATAATCCAGCCACGCTTTCCTCTTTCTTGCTACGGAGGATTCAACCTCCGCATCCCACCAAGCATCTCCTGTCAATGTTTCATGCCTCTTTGCGCATCCACATGCTTCTTTTGCACTATCCACCATACTTTCTTTCAGAACTTTCCAGCAATCATCCACATCTGTGTCGGAAATACTTGCATTTGCAAGTCTTTCGCTTACCAGATGTACATACATTCTCCTTACACTTTCATCTTGCAATTTTCACTCCTTATCCTTTCATGATCTCCGAAAGGGATACGCACTCGCCAATGCCTCCGCTTCTTGAAAAGTCCCACAAACCGGCTTACCACCAGGTAGTGGTCCGTTTCAAGAGTGGGACCTCTAAAGGCAAATCAATCACACTTTTTTGGTCATTCCGTCTCCATGTATATGTGTGAATATCCTTGTGACGAAATAAAGTGTTCCACACGAGGAGGTTTCGTTCCATACATAAATCTAGAATCGACTTACCTGCTTCGTTCACTCTCTTATCTCCATAGGGATTAAGAGCAGCTTCATAGCCGTCTCGTTTGGTCCCAACCTATCCATTCAAATTTCCACACATAAGTACTAGTGTCTAGATCAACATAATCACTCTTTTATTTTTTTTGTTTTTCGCCCATGAAAATTGAAGACCCACAAAAGAAGGACTAACCCACACACGCGGTGTGCATTACTCATTCTTCCGTGAGGGGCACCCTCCGGAAAACGGGAGGGAGGAGGTGAAATCTTGCATAAGATACTGTTTTGTGCGAATGAACTAGTGATGTCAGATTCCTACTGACTAAAACACCCCCTGGGTCCGCCTTTAGCCGGGAAGGCTTTAAAGGCTCCATCGGATGCGATCGCCCCAGGGGAACGGGACGACGCAAGCGTCACTCTAATAAGAGCATACTCTTAGAAAAGTGCCGACTCTCCTCTTGAGGATGTCGACACTAGTACCTAACTACGCGACTTAAGCGACCAGAAGGGTGCTTATAATTTTAAAAGGGTTCCGTAAACACAAACATGAAGGAAGGAACTAGGAAGTGGATTGAATGTAGGTAGGACTAGGTAGGTACCGCGAGTACGTGCGATACGAGCAGGCAGCGCTTCTACTCGGCGCGCCGGCCGGTGCCGGGCCCGATTTTGAAAAATCGGGGAAATGTTTTGACGATGATATAGGCGGCGGAGCCGCTCGCCTCGGCTTGGGTCCCTCTGTCTATCCCTTAGAGGGCTTGCCAGAGGGCTGGGGTGCACGGCGGCACCCTCTGTAGTTGGCTGTGTGGCCTACTTGGCCGCACAACACACAGCCGGGAGGAGTGCTAGGGTCGCGAGTGCAATCCCTAGTATAGTGGTCAAGTAGACACTTGACGCACCTGGGCTTGGCCGAACAGTTTGCAGCTGCTGCATGACCATACAGCTGGCAATGGTGGCACTGAACCGGAATACCACGTGAACGTGGAGGCTCGGCCTTGACTTAAGAGAGGCCCCACACCGTGAGCTCTCTCTTAAAAATGTCTCGGGCAGACGAGACGTTCGCTAGTACGACCAGTGCTAGCGGGTACACCTTCCCATTGTGACTGTGCATCCTGTGCACAGCCTCGACAGGGAAGCCCTGAGCCAGCAAGTCGTCCTTAACGGAGTCGCAGGAGACCTCAGACGGCACTCCACGTATGACCGCACGTACTTTGCGCTCACTAGGGAGCGCGTACGTATGATACGGTATGTTTTTCTGCGTTAAGAGTCTTGTAAGACTCTTAAAATCACAAATTGACAGAACGTCTATTTTGATTGCAACACCCGTGTTGGTAGCACGGGTGTATTGCACCTTTTGATCGGCGCAAAGTTGTGCCGCGCGGGGCGGGCTTGCTGGTGGCCTTCTGAGAGAGCGGGAGCGGGTGAGGGAGGTGGCGGGGAGAGAGGGGAGTCCCTGTCGAACGACGAGGGAGCTACCTCCATCTCTATCGGAACAGGAGAGGGCGGGAGAGGTACCTCCTCATCGTGAGACGAAGACATCCTGTTGACGGCGCAGAAGACGTCGTATCCGCTTTTTAGCGGATTTGGACGGGACTTTGGTGTATGTTGAGCCACTAGACTCAACGAGCATCACGACTGTTGAGAGTCGCCGGAGGAATCGGAGTCCCGCTGGGAAGCGGTCCTCTTTGATGTCGAAGAAGTCGTGGACATAGTGTCTGACTTATCAGCAGAGCTATTACGTTCTGCGAGGAATTTACCAACAATTGAGGTAGCGATTTCTACTATTTCCTGCATGCTAATGGTAGGCTGCGGTAGTTCTGCCATATTGGCGAAAAAAGCCTCCCTGCCTTGCGGCAGGGGGGGCGGGGGAGTGAATTTAAAACGGGTATCGCTAATTTGGATAGCCGTTAAAAGGACCGTCACCGTTGGCGAGAGCCAAGTGCACTGGGTTCGGGTCTTCCGGTTTCGCTGGGTTCAGATGGAACGTAACAACGTACCGGGGCGACGTTTACTGGCTTCGTATCACACCTGTAGGTTTCCACCAGTAAAAACCGAGCTATTACAATTTGTTGTGAAACCCAAAAGTTATATAGCCGAAGCTATACAACAGTTGAACTCCAAAACAATGTGGAATGCAGCGACGTACTCGACGAAACAGTCGTAGTACAATACAAACCAGAGAAAAACACACGCGAGCGCGGAAAAAATTGAGACGGAGCGCACACGACTAGCGTGCGCGGCAACAGAATCGGAACTGTCGTGTAATCACTCTTTCATTTCCTTCAGCTAAATCCAGAACATCCCTCACAGACTCCCAAAACTTCTCTAGTTCTTGGGCACACGCTGAGCTTACGGGAGGGCCCTACCAAACAGTAATCTTTCACACCAGTGGCTAAGCGAGAGGAGAGTATGACACCTACACCAGCACTGGCATGATCGTCCCGGTCTACACCAGACCATAGGGCCATCATCCCACCGGGCAAATCATTGGTGTCGCTCCCCTTGCGCTTAGTCTCTGTCACACACAAAGCATCTAAGCGTCTCTCATTCATTACGTCCATCAGCTCGATCATCTTATCACTCAATCCACCTCTCACATTCCACCTGCCTGTGCAGCACTCGGTTCTCCTCGACCCGCCGGAATTAGCGTTGCGTTGTGGGTGGCGGCCCCCACCGCCGCATGGCATGCACCTATTTTCGCACTGACGGGGGCGGATCGGTGCGCGTCGCCTCCGGGGGACGCCCTAACCCGCACATCGGTGCGTTTTCGGGCTAGAATTGCAATCTAATCGATTAGCAGGGGTCGCGAACGAGCACGCTTCTGGCACATGACCCCCTAATTATACAATTACTCGTATTAATACAATGTAAAAATTCACTAACAATAAAGTTTCCATTAAAAAAACATGATGACAATCATTTGTTACGTACAATTGAAATTTTTATTCCATAGGTTTCACAAACCTAGTTTAATCAACATTCAAAATGTACTTTGCTACTTGTCAGTGGTAACTTGTCACTTTTCAAACTTTTGACATGTTGTGAAGTGAAAACCGCGGAGTTTTTAAAATTGGAAGCAATTATTTTGTTTAACAGAATAATGTCATAAGTATTTGAATTCTTTAATTAATGCTTGTTAAACCTAGTGATTTATAAACATAAGTGGTTTATTAGATGTTATCCGCATTCCACGCCCTATCCTAATGAAGGAATGGAATGTTCATTTGAAGTGGCTGTTTTCAATACTTTGTTTTTGTTTGGGACCTCGTCGCAGAGTTAGTTATAGCCAGTTGGAAGAACTTAGGGAGACGTTAAATCGAAGCATGAGAATTTTCAAGACAAATGTAGGAAACTATTGCAGAAAATTTAAATTCTCTTGTCGTGGGTGCCACTAAAGACTAAAAGGTTTGGTGCAAGGTAAGTGAAGAAACTGTATCACTACATTGTACGAACCGACATGATCCTACTGTGTTTGTATGTTTTGCTAATCGTGGAAAGTTGTAAACAGACTTTGTTTCTAATTACATAAATGGATAGACAGATTTCTGAGAAAAGTTATTGTATATTTATACAAATTAATAAAATTGAAGTGTCTGTGATATCAAAATAATAGCTTTCCATAAAATACATATGAATATGTTATGTATGTATAGTCTGTACATATAACATATAGCAACAAGACATTATTTTTGTCGGCTTGTTTGTTGGGGTAATCTTCAAAATGGTTGGACTGACTTTAACGATGACTTTCACTGGCATTTAACCAATGTTATAAAGAGTAACTTTTATTTAGAAAAATACGAGTAGGTAGAGTTCAGTGTAAAATATTAAAACCTTATTATGATTAAATTCTATGCGAAAACCGTTCTAGCTAGTCTACATATATAAAAATGAATGTTTGTCTGTATGTCCTCTATAGACTCAAAAACGGCTGGGCAGATTTTGATGAAATTTTCATCTTGTATGTATAATGTTTATCTTGGTCTGGGCATTTTGTATATATAGTTATTATATTCAGTTTAAATTTATAGCAAGTTATTTAGTAGTAAGCAACATGTATATGTTCATATTTAATAACTTTTAATTAGTAGGAATTTAACTGGAATGTAAAATTCTACACTGGTTAATTTTAAGGATATATATACTGAAGACAATTTTATACAATTATAAAAGATACTTTATTTAGTACTATGTAAAATAATATTACTCCTAAATCTATTCAAATACATAATACTTAATATAATAAATTAATAATATTTGATAGAGAATATGCTTATATATTTAGGTATGTGTATTTAAACGTATGTTTGTATATTTATATATATATATATATATTTGTGTGTTTATGTATATGGTTTAGTATTTAGAAGTATATTTATCTGTATTTACATATGTATGTGTGTATATATATATCTATGTACAAGTCTGTATTTGTATGCATGCATTTACAAATAAAAGACAGCAAACGATTTCACATATGAAGTACTCTGTATCTCGCTGTTACTGTAATGATTTTATGCAAAATAATTATAATATGTACCTACTTGAATAATAATTGTAAACTAAGATTTAACAGGGAGAGCCAGGAGTTCTGTAGCACAGACCTCGGCTTAGTTCAGACTCCTGACTCTCACAAGGATTTATTTGTTACAATTGTAAGAACTATGTAAACTTATTGTAAACCTTGTGAGCAGTAAATAAAGATTATTATTATTAACTTACCAAGTAGCCACACACATTAATTTAGACTTTCTAGATGATTCTTAATTGGATGAATATTTCATACTCTTGTCATCGACATATTAGCAACACAAATCTGTAATTCCACATTCAAATACTCTCTTTAAAAGGGCTTATTATAGAATTGATGAATATGTAACTGACAAAGATGTCTGGAAATAATTCAGCACAGACGACCTGTCCTTAATAATCTTTAATTTTAGTATGTGATATCATTCTTGTACCAATATGCTTATGTGATTTTTTTGTAATCTCTAACGGCCAATTTTAAAAGAGACCTATATTGGCAAGTTCCTTTCGGAATTTCTTCTTCGCCAATGGTCATTTCCGAAATGCTAGTAAATTAAAAAAAGAAAAAAGACAATTGAATAAGATACAATAAGGGTATATTTTAAAAATGTAAGACGTATCTAAGTGCCCGCGAGGGCCCAATCACAAATAAAGAATTTTTATCTTTTATCTTAAAAAAAATCTCAGTGCATTAAAATGTTATATATTTTATTGAATTGTTAAAATTCCTCCTACAGTAATAGGTACCATTGAATATCGGTTGTACATATTAAATAATATAATCTCCCATATTATTTAATTTTAATTTATGTATCTCTAAGTGGCTTCTCCCTGCTACTTCATATTTGAGCGGACTGTAGGTATGATGTCTTCAATTACCCCAAGTGGATCACAAAACAGGATAAGAATTATTCAAATACGTCCGCCTGTATCCTCAAGGACTTGGTGCTTTTGCTTTCGTGTTATATTCGACTCTCTGTAGCCGTCCTCTAAGAACTCAACTTGATACGATAATCCAACATCTAAAAAAGTGTAATTTATCTTGATTTATGTTTAATACTAACTATATACTTAATATAGTTAGTATTAAATTAATGAATTAAATACACCGAATGGCCACCAAAATCAAAAAAACTTATTTTGAATCGCTTATTGTGACAGATAAGCGTTTCAGTTTAGGTCGTCAAATAACGTGGTGGTAAGAAATGTCATACTAATTGAGCGAATGAAATCGAGTGAATGATGAAATGAATCGTGAAAGAACCAACTTTCAGCTAAATCTCTGTCAAAAAACACACACATATACTGAGCCGTTTTAAAGATGGTATGAACAAGCGATTCTACTCACTTTAGGTCCTGAACTGAATCGCAATAAAGGATGATGGTAAGTCCCAGTTGTCACTATCATCAAAAAATTAGACTATTTAGATTTATACATGCCAGGAACGCCTACGTTTTAAACTCATTCACAAAATTAATATTTTGATTATAATTTTTTCTATATATTGAAAATATGATGGACACAAGTAAAATATAATGATATTATGCGACTATATGATTTCTAATTATAATTGAATACACCAGGAACTTTCCAGTAAACTGGTTTACAAGCCCTGATGCAAAAAAAACGGGTATTAACCGGTCCTTAGTATGAAAGTCACCCTCATTTGCACATGATGCTTCCTGCTAGTGAAGAAACGACGCTCTGACGAAAGACGTAGTGTGTTTCCATTACCTACTATATTACGGGACTTTACATTTATCTCGTAGAATAATGTTTACAGTAATTTTAGACATATCTTGTGTAGGAATCGAACCCTCGAACTGCGTAACCGAGCTCGCCAGTGTTGAAAGGGTACGCTAAAGTAACTATGTACCGTCAGACAGCATGTACGCTTGTTAAAAAAAGGTACGACAGAACCCTGAAAATATATTGAAGCCGCAAGCATTACAAGGAAGGGTAATTCCATTCCTATAGATCAAACATATTGGCCACTACATTCTTTACATACAAGCAACATGGTTTTCGAAGAACCAAGAAATATCCCGACTTATTCTCACTTTATTTTATCGTTTGACAGATAGTGTAGGGCGCATTGTTCTAAGTGCCAATTTCAATGTACGCTCCCCAAAATCGTACGCTGTGCGATATTCAGCTTTACGCCCACGCAATTGGGAGTTTAAAACTTGAAATTTTCCGTCGGAGTCACGTAAAGTTAAGTGTGCGTGATAATGGTTGATATTCTAACCACGTTCACTTGGCATAGCTTCTGAATAGATATCTTGCGAAATGATACGGCCCTCCCGATGCCAATAACGACTGATTTATATAAAATGCTTGCAAATCCACTGAATTCTCTAAATTTCCGCACTCTGTTTTATGATATGTGAACCAATCCGTACAAGTTTCCTTCATTTCTATATAAGAAATATTTGAGATGAGTTTTGACAAGCTCGGTGGCTCTGTCGTGAAAGACGCGACTTTGACACCAACGCTCGTGCGTTTGACTCCCACACAAGACAAACATTTGTGTGCATGAACATGTCTGTTTGTCTTGGTCTGGATGTTTTAAGAGAGGTAGGACACATCAAAGCAGCCCGTCTGGGGAAGTACCTCCACCTCACAGAAAAACCGCAGCTAAATAACAATTCCATAGAGGGTTGTTGTGTTCCTGCATGTGAGTCAGGTCACCAGTAAGCTCCTAAGGAGTAGCTGTGTAAGCAGCAGAGGAGGCATTGCGTGAGTGATATATGTTACAAGCGTTAATAGGCTACGGCGGTAACTGCTTTACATACGGTATGCTTGTATGCCTCCCGACGTTATATATAAAAAATCGGCCAAGTGCCAGTCGGACTCCCGCACGAAGGGTTCCGTGCCATTATCTATAAAAACGGCAAAAAAATCACGTTTGTTGTATGGGAGCCCCCCTTAAATATTTGTTTTATTTTAATTTAATTATTTATTCTTAAGTGAATATATAACTAAATTTTCTGTGAATATTTCAAGCGTCTACCTGTTGCCGTTATCAATATTGTACGGGCCCCTTCGATACGACCCGTACACTTTCGTAAATGAATATAGAAATAATAGAATGTAGGTACTGGCGGGCTTCGTTCTTCGACCTCCGGTTGTAAGTCGCAGGTCTGTGGGTTGGTGCAGAATGAAACGCCTGATGCTGTCTTCAGAAGTATGGAGCCGTAGGTACTTGCTGCTAGGTCTGGACTGGCTTGGCTTCGGAGTGACTTGGCTGGCTATTTCACTGTAGTGTGAGCGCTGAGTGTAGCGGACGACTGGTGCCGATCACCGTTGTATGGCCCATATTTATACCCCCGCTGTGCGAGCGAGAGGTACATATGCGGGAAAGAGATAGCAATAGCCAAAATCGCCCAGACCTAGAGGCAATACTTTTTTTTTTTTTTTGATTTTCGCCCAAGAAATATGAAGACCCACAAAGGAAGGACCAACCCACATCCGGATGTGCATTGGTCATTCCTCCGTGAGGGGCACCCTCCGGAAAACGGGAGGGAGGAGGTGAAATCTTTTAAAGATACCATTTCGTGAGAACGAACTGATTATGTCGGATTTCCACCGACTAAAACACCCCCTGGGACTGCCTTTAGCCGGGAAGGCTACAAAGGCTTCATCTGAAGCGATCACCCCAGGGTAACGGGGTGACGCAAGCGTCGCTCTGATAAGAGCATACGCTTAGAGAAGGGTCGACTTCCTCCTGAGGACGCCGACCCTGGACCCTATAAGCGCCTAAACCGAGCGACCAGAAGGGTGCTCACATGGTGGAGGACTGTTGCCCTAAGGAGGCTTCGGCCGCTGCATAGCGGTCCAAAGCTCTCGAAATTTTATTTGGTTGATCTAAGAGGACACTACGTGGCCTGCGGTTTTGGTAACGGGATAAAGGAGGCTGGGGCGGGCTGTAGGACGCAGCCTGCTGGATGAGTGGGTTGGGATGGGTCTCAGCGGTTTCGAAGAACCGCTTTGACAGGAGTTGGAAGTGTTGTTGGATAGATTGGAGTTGGAGGTCACGGTGGAGTTCAGCATTACGCTGAGCCCACTGAGCATTGGTGGCTCGACGATAAAAGACATTTTGAACTGTCTGCAGCCTATTGATGGCTGCAGGACTGGCATGGGCGAACACCGGAGACGCGTACGACATCACCAGCCTTATACAAACCTTGTACAGGGTTCGCTTATTTCTGAGGGACATTTTGCTGTGCCTTCCCAGCATAGGGCTGAGTCGGTTCAGGTAAAATCTGGTGGTACTAGCTACCTTTCTAATATGTGGGACAAAGGAGAGTCTGGAGTCAAGAGTGACTCCGAGATACTTCGCCGTGCGTTTCCAGGGGACTGACGCCCCTAGCATACGCAGGCGAGGAGTATTGTGTGGGAGTTTGCGTCTCGCACAGAAGTGAACTGCGGAGCTTTTCTCCGGGTTCACCTCTATGCGCCATTTTCTGAACCATCTTCCTAACTCAGTAACTGAGGTTTGAAGCTTGGCTAACGCAGATGACACTTGCACGCTTTTTGAATAGAGGGCTGTGTCGTCAGCGAAGAGCGAGAGCTCAACGCCTTTGGGAGGGGTGGGAATATCGTTGGTGTACGATATATACAGCAGGGGTGCCAAGACAGAGCCCTGTGGGACCCCAGCCTTGAGTGGGCGTGGGGTTGAGAGCACTCCTTCGTGTCTAAAACGAAAGGTGCGATGTTTGAGGTAGGAGGCCACTAATCGGACAAGTCGGTCTGGGAAATTAAGCTTGTAAAACTTGTATATAAGTCCTCCATGCCAGACTTTATCAAAAGCCTTGGCAACGTCAAAGAAGCCAGCTACTGTCTTTTGACGCTTTGGATAACAACCGCTCGAGATATACTCGACTATGCGGTGGACTTGCTGTGGGCAAGAGTGTTGGGAGCGAAAGCCGAACTGGTTGTCTATTATGAGACCATTTGAGAAGAGATGCTCTCTCAGTCGAGCGAGCATTACTCTCTCAAGAAGTTTCCCCATCGCCTTAAGTAGGCTGATGGGGCGGTGGCTACTAGGGTTGTTGAGTGGTTTACCCGGTTTAGGTATACCAATGACCGTAGCATCTTTCCAGGCGATTGGAAAGTGGCACAGGTCGAAGCAGGCGTTGAATATAAGGGCTAAGAGCGTCAGCACTTGGGCTGGGAAGTTCTTTAGCGCCTTATTTGAAATTCCATCAGCGCCTGGGGCTTTGTGGGGGTTTAGTCCTTTGATGAAAGAACTAATTTCATCATTGGACACTGTGATGGGGTCTGCAGTGAGAGGGAGTGAGCTCTTATGTAAGACCTCCTCCTCCACTGATTTGACGTGTGCAGCGTTGCATGGCTGCGTGCTGACAGAACATTGTGAAACAATGCTGTCAGCGAAACATTCGGCTTTCTCTTCGTCCTCGAAGGCGATAGTGCCATCGGGACGGTGGAGTGGTGGGGTGTGAGTTATTACGTCACTACGCAGTGCTCTCGCCACTTTGTAGTACGCAACATGAGAGGGAGCTATATTCTCCATGAGGTCGCCCCATCGCTCTTCCCTCAGGTCGGAGAGAGAGGACCTCACTTGCCGCTGAAGGCGGTTCGCGAGCGTCCTGTTAGACGGGGTGGGATACAGCTTGGCTCTGCGGAGCGCTGCGTTTTTGGCTTTAATCAGGTCCCTGACAGCCTGCGGTAGTTTTCGGCGGTTATCCACCTTCACTACCCGCGAGTTGTCCTGAACAGCTGATTGAACCAGTTTGGTTAGAGAATCCACCGCACTGTCAATCTTGTCCGGACTATCGAAGTAGTCGGACGTGAGAGCGTACGGTGAATCTGGGGCATCAAAGGCTGCCTCTAGGGTGGCCTTAAAACCTTTCCAGTTGGTGAAGGTCTTGTTGGTGGAGGAGGGGTGGGGATCCAACGGCCCCATTACCAGTGAGACTGGACGGTGGTCAGAGCCCAGATCATCGAGAGGCTCGATTGATCTGAGCTGAAGCGACACTCCTTTGACTAGCGCAAAGTCTAGTACGTCAGGAGTGGCGTCCACCCGATCAGGGTAGTGTGTGGGCGAGAAAGGACACAGGACGTCCAGATCTAGGGCTTGGGTAATCTCCAGTAGCTTCCTGCCACTGGAGTTAGAAGACTGACAGGTCCAGTCTGTATGCTTGGAGTTGAAGTCTCCAAAGAGAATGACAGACTTGCCTAGTTCTAAGAGCGCTTCAAAGTCGCTTCTTAGTGGGATTGTCCCGCTCGGTATGTAGATGGACGCTATGAGTATGGACTGATGTCCTGTCATAGCCACCTTACATACTGTGACCTCCATACTACTCAAAGGAGGAGTATCTATAGTTGAGCAATGAAGTGCTCGTCTATAGTAGATAGCAGTACCGCCGCCTCTATGGTCGCGCGGCCTGTCATTCCGAACTAAAGTGTACTGGGGAATCGACAGCCCCTTCCGGTCAGTGGGTTTGAGCCACGTTTCCTGAAGGAGCAGCAGGTCGATGTCCCTACTACGTACAAATTCCTTCAGTTCTAGAATGTTAGGACGTAAACTACGCGTATTAAATGAAATAAGCGAGAGCCCTTTCGGTTTGGTACGGCCAGGTGCAGCCGACACGGCGGTGTTCGGTACCACTGAGTTACCTACTACTGGAGGCATTTAATTAAATGCAAGGATGAGATGGTGATAGCGGGTGAATAGTTCCATCCGCCCGATGATGTCACTGCTTTTATACAGTTGCAGGAACTGTGTGACCTCAGCCACATCAACCTTGGGGAAGCTAAGCATCCCCGGGCCGGCTGAAGTGGCAGTGGGCGCGGTTTTGGCGGTTTGAGGCGCACCCGCTGGGGCCTGCTTGAAGGCAGGCTCCCTGCGGGGCCCCCAGGCCTGGGTTTTCGGCTGCGCAGAGTCAGCCTTTTTTGGGCCCCACGCAGGCGTGGTGCCGGACTTGGCCGCCGCCGGTAGAGGCGGGAAGTGGGTCGCTGTGGGCGCCGGAGGCGCTTTGCGCCCACTTTGGGCCCCACCTCGGCCGTTGGCGGCCTTGCGGGACTGTTGGGAGGGGGACGGCCGAGGCGCGCGCGGGCAGCCTCTATAATTGGCCGGGTGACCAGACTGGCCACAAAGAACACACGCCGGGGGCGTGGAAGACTGCTGGTCGCGTGTGCGACCGCAGTCTTTGGTGAGGTGCGGCACCAGGCACTTTACGCACCTTGGTGCCGCCGTGCAGATACGAGCCGCGTGTCCGTATAACTGGCAGCGGTGGCACTGGGCCGGCATGCCAGTCTTGCGGGGCGGCTCGACTGTAATATTTGAGATCCCGCACACCGTGCGGGTCTCTTTGAATATGGTCCTAGCCTCACTGTTGTTGGTTAATACCACCAACGCCAGTGGGTAGGTACGGCCTGAGCGGCTGTACATTTTATGTACAGCCTCTACTGGGAAACCCTGGCCAACTAAGTCAGCCCGGATTTCCTCGGCCGGGATTTCGTGCGGCACTCCTCTGAGCACCGCACGGACTTTACGCTCCTCTGTGAGGGCGTATGTATGGTATGGCGCATTAATTTGCGCCAGAATGGCTGTGAGGCCCCTGTATTCGGAGATAGAGGGGACCTCAATTTTGATGGCCACGCCGGTATTGGTAGCCTTTGTAAAATGCACTTTTTTATCAGCGCACATTTTTGAAACCTCACCCCACCTAGCCTTATCCCTGAGGAATATAGGCGGCGGGGGTTTGATTCTCGGCACCTCCGGTGCACAGCGAGTCGCTGGCTTGGCGGTGGCGGAGGAGGAGGAGGAGGTGCCGCGGGCAGCGGCGGTGGCAAGCGCAGAGGGCGCTGGGACGTCTATGCTCATTAGAGCCGGGATGGTGGGGGTTGCAAGTACGGCGGAGGATGCTCTCTGCGGCGAGGCAGAGCGAGCACGCCGGTTTTTCTTGGCGGAGGGCTTCTTGGGACGCGAGACAAGGGTGAATCCTTGCTCGTCGTCGTCACTGGAAGCGTGACGTTTTACAGATTTTTGGGCGGGAGGGATGGAGCAGTCGAGCTCCATGTCCGAATTGTCGGACTCAGGAGAGGAAGGGGAGGCGGGGGAGGAAAGTACCTCCACGGCAGGGGAGGCGGGGGCGTCAGACGACGCGGGAGAGGCTGGGACGCTGTATGGAGCGGCTAGGGAGGCGAGGGAAGGGACGGGGGAGGCGGGGGAAGGGACAGGGGAGGCGGGGGAGGACACAGGGGAGGGAACTGCGCAGAGTTTGGCGATTTGCCTAGCTACGTCTTCCGCGGTAATGTTGTTGGGACTTTGCAGAGCCAGAAGGACTTGCTGCACAAGTGGGATGAGAAGCTCAGCCATCTGCGGGTTGAGCTGTGCCATGCTGGCGAAGCAAACCTCCCTGCCGCGGGGCAGGGGGGCGGCGGAGGTGAAGTTAACCGCAGCTACTCTAATTTAGTAGCCGCAGAAAAGGACCGTCACCCTTGGCAAGAGCCAAGTGCACTGGGCTCGGGTCGGCCGACTTCGCTGGGTTCTGAAGGAACCCAGCAGCGTGTCGGGTCAACGCCTATCGGCTTCGTATGGCACCTATAAGTAGGTTTCCACCGATACAACGCGGGCAATTGATTACAAGTTGTGAAAACAACGGTTGCAAGCAACCGTTGCAAACAAAACTCGCAAAAAAAATGCGAACGACGCGGCGCCTCGACTATAAACGGTCGCGGCGCGCGTGATAATACTCACGTACGCAGAGCGGGCGAGAGCGAAGATGTGGGAGCGAGAGAGAAGATGGCGAGCGTCGATACGTGTGCACGTATCGAAAACTGGCCGCGGAATGGAATGGAGGCAATACCTGATCGTGCTCGCTTTATTTGTGTTAAAAATGATTGTAAGTTGTTCTATTATTACATACATTTGACCCCTTTTCATAGTCAAAGTCAAAGTCAAAATCTTTTTATTCCGTAAAAATGGCTACTTACATTTGTTTGGAATCGTCACAATTTTTTTCCCTACCGTGCAGTTTATGACTAGGTGAGCACTGATAAAAATACTGCCAAAAAACTCAGGCATCCCTCTTTTGGTGTCCAAACAAATTTACATATTTTATTAATTACATTATAATTGGATCGACTCACTCCCAGGAATTTTTATCATTAATATAGTCAGATACTTTATAATATGCCCTGCTACACAATTAACTCATATAAAAAAGTCACACTCAAATTAACACATATAAAACCATAAAAACTTTTGCTAAAGTTATTGTGAAAACTTATGGATCAGTGAAGTTTTATGTATAAATGTTTTCATTACAAACTTAAAACTACGTTAATAGGTACATCTATGCACTATTGAGCTGTTGCAGCCAGTAATTCGCCGTTATAACTTTATTATATACCTGGCTTGCAACAGCTCGTACCTATACTAAATATGTAAAACTTATCTCTAACAAAGTATGTATGTAAACTGTGTAAACCTATTCTAATCCTTACTTAAAACAACTAATACAAAAACAACTATAACTATTAACTATAAAAATGTGCATCACTTATAACTACGCGCGACGGTTATCTATCTATTTACAATTAGTTGTCGCGAACATATACTCCCGCCGCAGCTATTCTCAGCTGGAGATATTTTTCGTGTTCGCGCCGTCGACCGTCGCTGTAGGCAGGATCACCAGCTTCTTGGTGGGTCTTCGCAGCATGCCCTTGTTGGTCCGCACGTCCACCGCTCGTGTCTCTCCGTCCGGTCCGGGGTAGGTGAAAGGGCGCTGATGATGCGCCAGTCTGCTCCGTGGATGGTCACCCGTAGACGGTTGAGCGGGCACGGCCCGCTTGATGCGACACTGTTGACATCTTTTCAACACACTTCTAACTGTATTGCGCAGTCGTAGTACCCATAAGTGTTGTCGAACTTCGTTAGTCGTGGTCTCGAAGCCCCCGTGATGGAGTCTTCGATGTACCCATGAGATGTACAGTTGCACATATGTATGTTTGCCATCCATAATCGGCGGAGCTTTTTGTTCGTCCGTGATGTCGACAGCGGCTGCTATTCTTGACCGTAGCCGTATGACGTCATCGCTGTCTATAATGACGGACAGCTGACTTAGTCGGCTATTAGCAGGCAACTGTTTTTTGCACTTTAAAGCTGCGACATCTTCACTGAACGCATCATCTTGCACTGAGCGTATCCACAGCTGTTGGGCACGATGTAAGTGATGTGTTTCAAGTTGAATGAAACAGCTGTTTTCACTTTCACACGTAGCACTGATCTTCTTGTTTTTTCCCTTCGCTGCTTTCTTTATTTTCGTCCAAGTAGCGTCGTCAACTTCGTTTTTCTTATTGCGTTTGTAGGCCGCGTTGCACAGTTGTTTTCTGGTGCGCAGAAGTTCGATAAATTGTAGTACACGCGCCGTAGTACGCACTAACTTTAACCAACTTGAAAAACGAGTTGCGTCGGGCAGTGCTTCCTTTAGTGATGTAGTGTTTCGAACAAAGTTGACTCTTTCCTCGCCGGTCAGACCCATATGGTCGGGTTCATTGACCTCTCGCGGCCAGTTTGCTTCCGACTCGCGTAGAAACGCGGGCCCGTGGAACCACCGGTGTTGGGAGTTGAAGTCGTGTGGAGTGTCGCGCGTTGCGTCGTCTGCAACATTTTCCTTGGTAGGCACCCATCTCCACTCGCTGGTCTTCGTCTCCTCGGCGATCTCCGCGATCCGGTGGGCCACAAACGGCTTGTACGCTCGCGGGCCAGTGCGTAGCCACGAGAGTACCGTGCGTGAATCCGACCAATATACTCAGCGGGTCGGCTTTATGTCGTGTTCGTCTATGGCTGTGCGCGCAAGACGACACCCAAGTACAGCTGACTGGAGTTCGAGTCTCGGTATTGACGTCACTTTGTTCAACGGTGCAACTTTGCCTTTTGCAGCTATCAATGACACATGTATATTCCCGCATGCATCCTGTGCCCTCCAATACACAGCGCAGGCGTATTGCGACGAACTTGCATCGACGAAAGTATGTATCTCGTTCGTATGTGCGGTCGATACGCCGAGATAGCACCTTGGTATAGCTAGGCTCGGTAGTCTTCTCACGTGAGAGAGCCAGTATGACCAACTTTCGGCTTCACTGTCTTGCAACTTGACATCCCAGTCGATTCCAGTACGCCAAGTATCTTGTAAAATCTTCTTCGCTTGTATTGTAACAGGTGTAACTAATCCCAGCGGGTCGAACAGAGACATCACTGTACGTAGGGCTTCTCGCTTCGTCGGTGTTTTCGTGCCTTCCAATATTGAAGGCGGAAGCTTGTGTTGATTGATGTTGAAGCCCAGATTGTCTTCATTCGGGTCCCACACCATGCCCAATATCTTCTCTGCATCGAGTTGCACTAAATTCCCCTTAGGTGTAGTGGAGAATTCGGCGCGCACCTTGTTTGAGTTCGATGCCCAGCGTTGAAGATGATAATTCGCTCGTTTGTGTATATTAGCGACTTGTGTTGATACTTGTATGGCGACCTCCTCCGGTCAAAGCTGGCAAGATAGTCGTCGACGTAGTGGTTTGCTATCACTGCCTGCGTTGCCTCGGGAAACTGTTCTTTGAATTCCTCGGCGTTTTTGTTTTTGATGTATATCGCCGTGCATGGTGACGACGTGGCGCCGAAGATCACGCTTCTCATGCGGTACTCTGTGGGTGGACCGATTCTTCTGTCTTCTCTCCACAGGAACCTCTGCATGTCTCGGTCTTCCTCCCGTATGTTGATGCGCAGGAACATGTCCTTGATATCGGCTGCGACCGCTACTGGGCGTTCCTCCGTTAGTGTTACTGTAGTCAGATGGCTAACTCGATGGACTTGCTGCTTCTTCTTATTTCCCGTCGCGCCGTGCAATACCCATCCCAAGTCGGTTAATGAAGCGACTGGTTGGGCTGTGGTCCCTCTTCGCACGTCGTGTGTGAGCAGCAACGACCAATTATCTTGACCCAGCAACACGGTTGGATGGCCTTCCTCATAAATCAGCTGATCTTCTATGTCTTCCAAATGACGACAGTGTTTCACGACACTACGTGGCACACCTTGAGTCGTCAGCATCAGCTTGTCCATTGTACGCGCCGACACATCGTGCTTCACCGAATTTCTTCCTTGTATGGTGAAGTGTACACGTTCCGATGTATCGGCCGTAATACGTGCGCCGGCCACACCCTCTATGTAAAAAGGCGCGGGCGGCCCGTGTACGCCGATTTTGTTCGCTACTGCCGACTCGATGAGTGTGCACGTAGAGCCGTCGTCCAAAAGGGCGTAAGTGTCGTATGTACCCTTCGGACCGGTCACTTGTACAGGCAGAATCTTGAGATAGGCAGCAGTGAATTTTTCCCTTGTCGACGTAACTATGGCTGTTGAATTTTCAACTTCATTTTCTTTCCTTTTCGTGTCGTGTAGAAGAGGGTGATGCGTGTACTTGCATCCGTCGACTTCACACTGCATTGGCTTGCCTTAGAGCAGCATGTGCCGTGCGCATCTCCCGCGATTCGGCTCATATGACCGTGAGGTCGGTGGAGCCATGGGCGGTGGTGGGTTGCATTGGCTTGCAGTTATGCCGAAATTTGCGGACTCGCAAACAACGGAAGCATAGCCTGTGAGTTCTGGCTAGCTCCCATCTCGCAAATTGGTCGGCTTTCTTGAACACGTTGCAGTCGTACGGATGGTGACCCTCTTTCTTGCAAACTTGACACTTTAGTTGCACCGCAGTAGACTTCTGATCTTGCGTGTGGTAAGCACGTAGTCCTTTTCGTACGGCAGGCTCCCGCCGGTCTTCAACCGCAGTGAGCTCGGCCGGTGCGTAGCTTCCACATCGATCGGCGGTGACTTCCAGAAACTTGGACAGCGTGAGAAGGTCTGGATGATCTTCCGGCTGTTCGGCGGCGAAGTCGTAATACCTGTAGCGCAGCGCTGGCGGCAGTTTTTCAATGACGCTGAGTACCACTTCGGCGTTGTGTAGGTAGTGATGCTTCTTCAGTGCTTTGACTGTGGCTGTGACGTTAAGCACCTTTGAAGCGAAGATGCAGATGTCTCTTGGGTTCTCGGCCAGTCGTGGTAGCGCACGGAGCTTGTTCAGTTCGGTCATCGCCAGTGCATCTGGACGACCGAACCTCGCGGCTAACATCTTCATAACTTCTTCTGAAGTCGTTGACCCGACGAAGAGACATAGTGTTGCATCTCTGGCGGCTCCCTTCAGGCTGTGACGTAACTTGGACAGCCTTTCTTGTTCGGAGAGGCGACTTGCAGCTTCATCATAGGCGGCCTTGAATGGCAGCCACTCGTTCGATGACCCGTGAAAAGACGGTAACTCGACGGTCCTCGGTGCAATGGCGGGTTGAACGGCTTTCGCTGCAAGTGTGATGGCAGTTGCTAGTTGGTTGTAGTCAAACTCCCGTTGCGGTCGTCTCTCTTCACAATAGCGTGCTGGCTCTATATCTTCTCTCACTGGAACCGGTACTTGTTGCTCGGCGTGCCGCGTGACCTCGCTGTGGCCCCGATGAAGTGCGTCGCTGCACGTCTGCGGCGGCGGCGCTGCTATAACCTCTTCATCGGTCCTGCGATGGCCCGGGCCTGGGACGTCGGGCTTCGGTACGTAGGGCTCCATTGTGAGTGCCAGCGTGCTTCTGTTGACCCAGTCGGTTGTTCGCTCGTTCCTGGTTGCCAAGTCCTCGTCTGCTTCGATCTCGTCTTCGGAGTCCGCCTCCAACGCGGCGACACGTGCAGCTGCCAGCTCCACTTCCTTCTGTAGAAGGAATTCTCTCGCCTTGGCCAGCGCTCTCCGCTTGATTGTCGACGTAGTGCGGGGCGCGCTGGGCGGGCGGCGAGAGGCCTCCTTCTGTGGGCTGGCTGTCCGGTGTGTGGCTGCAGTCTTGCCGGTTGTCGTCTCGCCGGTCGCTGTCGTCTCGCCGGTCGTTGCAGTGGCCGTAGTGTTCGTCGTCGTCGATGTTTCGGCTGTAGACGTCTCTGGCGTCGCTACGGCGGGTGCGGCGGCGGCGGCGGCGGGCGTCACTGTGGCGGCGGCGGCTCCGTCGACTTGAGCAGGCGTTGTCCTCCTTTCCGACTCCATACTTCTTGTAACAGGCATTTTTCTTCGTCGTCTGAAGAACTATTCCCAGTGTCCGGCTGCTGAAGGACCAAAATGTACGGGCCCCTTCGATAAGACCCGTACACTTTCGTAAATGAATATAGAAATAATAGAATGTAGGTACTGGCGGGCTTCGTTTTTCGACCTCCGGTTGTAAGTCGCAGGTCTGTGGGTTGGTGCAGAATGAAACGCCTGATGCTGTCTTCAGAAGTATGGAGCCGTAGGTACTTGCTGCTAGGTCTGGACTGGCTTGGCTTCGGAGTGACTTGGCTGGCTATTTCACTGTAGTGTGAGCGCTGAGTGTAGCGGACGACTGGTGCCGATCACCGTTTTTTTTTTTTTTTTTTGATTTTCGCCCAAGAAATTGAAGACCCACAAAGGAAGGACCAACCCACACCCGGGTGTGCATTGGTCATTCCTCCGTGAGGGGCACCCTCCGGAAAACGGGAGGGAGGAGGTGAAATCTTTTAAAGATACCATTTCGTGCGAACGAACTGATTATGTCGGATTTCCACCGACTAAAACACCCCCTGGGACTGCCTCTAGCCGGGAAGGCTACAAAGGCTTCATCTGAAGCGGTCACCCCAGGGGAACGGGGTGACGCAAGCGTCACTCTAATAAGAGCATACGCTTAGAGAATACCCTATAAGCGCCTAAACCGAGCGACCGGAAGGGTGCTCACATGGTGGAGGACTGTTGCCCTAAGGAGGCTTCGGCCGCTGCATAGCGGTCCAAAGCTCTCGAAATTTTATTTGGCTGATCTAAGAGGATACTACGTGGCCTGCGGTTTTGATAGCGGGATAAAGGAGGCTGGGGCGGGTTGTAGGACGCAGCCTGCTGGATGAGCGGGTTAGGATGGGTCTCAGCGGTTTCGAAGAATCGCTTTGACAGGAGTTGGAAATGTTGTTGGATTGATGGGAGTTGGAGGTCACGGTGGAGTTCAGCATTACGCTGAGCCCACTGAGCATTAGTGGCTCGACGACAAAAGATGTTTTGGACTGTCTGCAGCCTATTAATGGTTGCAGGACTGGCATGAGCGAACACCGGAGACGCGTACGACATCACCGGCCTTATACAAACCTTGTACAGGGTTCGCTTATTTCTGAGGGACATTTTACTGTGCCTTCCCAGCATAGGGCTGAGTCGGTTCAGATAAAATCTGGCGGTACTTTCTACCTTTCTAACGTGGGGGACAAAGGAGAGTCTGGAGTCTAGAGTGACTCCGAGATACTTCGCCGTGCGTTTCCAGGGGACTGACGCCCCCAGCATACGCAGGCGGGGAGTATTATATGGGAGTTTGCGTCTCGCACAGAAGTGAACTGCGGAGCTTTTCTTCGGGTTCACCTCTATGCGCCATTTTCTGAACCATCTTCCTAACTCAGTAACTGAGGTTTGAAGCTTGGCTAACGCAGATGACACTTGCACGCTCTTTGAATAGAGGACTGTGTCGTCGGCGAAGAGCGAGAGCTCAACGCCTTTACGAGGGGTGGGGATATCGTTGGTGTACGATATATACAGCAGGGGTGCCAAGACAGAGCCCTGTGGGACCCCAGCCTTGAGTGGGCGTGGGGTTGAGAGCACTCCTTCGTGTCTAAAACGAAAGGTGCGATGTTTGAGGTAGGAGGCCACTAATCGGACAAGTCGGTCTGGGATATTAAGCTTGTAAAGCTTGTATATAAGTCCTCCATGCCAGACTTTATCAAAAGCCTTGGCAACGTCAAAAAAGACAGCTACTGTCTTTTGACGCTTTGGATAACAACCGCTCGAGATATACTCGACTATGCGGTGGACTTGCTGTGGGCAAGAGTGTTTGGAGCGAAAGCCGAACTGGTTGTCTATTATGAGACCGTTTGAGAAGAGATGCTCTCTCAATCGAGCGAGCATTACTCTCTCAAGAAGTTTCCCCATCGCCTTCAGTAGACTGATGGGGCGGTGACTAGTGGGGTTGTTGAGTGGTTTACCCGGTTTAGGTATACCAATGACCGTAGCATCTTTCCAGGCGGTTGGAAAGTGGCACAGGTCGAAGCAGGCGTTGAATATAAGGGCTAAGAGCGTCAGCACTTGGGCTGGGAAGTTCTTTAGCGCCTTATTTGAAATTCCATCAGCGCCTGGGGCTTTGTGAGGGCTTAGTCCTTTGATGAAAGAGCTAATTTCATCATTGGACACTGTGGTGGGGTCTGCAGTGAGAGGGAGTGAGCTCTTATGTAAGACCTCCTCCTCCACTGATTTGACGTGTGCAGCGTTGCATGGCTGCGTGCTGACAGAACATTGTGAAGCAATGCTGTCAGCGAAATATTCGGCCTTCTCATCGTCCTCGAAGGCAATGGTGCCATCGGGACGTTGGAGTGGTGGGGTGTGCGTTATTGCGTCACTACGCAGTGCTCTCGCTACTTTGTAGTACGCAACGTGGGAGGGAGTTATATTCTCCATGAGGTCGCCCCATCGCTCTTCCCTCAGGTCGGAGAGAGAGGACCTCACTTGCCGCTGAAGGCGGTTCGCAAGAGTCCTGTTAGACGGGGTGGGGTACAGCTTGGCTCTGCGGAGCGCTGCGTTTTTGGCTTTAATCAGGTCCCTGACAGCCTGCGGTAGTTTTCGGCGGTTATCCACCTTCACCACCCGCGAGTTGTCCTGGACAGCTGATTGAACCAGTTTGGTTAGAGAATCCACCGCACTGTCAATCTTGTCCGGACTATCGAAGTAGTCGGACGTGAGAGCGTACGGTGAATCTGGGGCGTCAAAGGCTGCCTCTAGGGTGGCCTTAAAACCTTTCCAATTGGTGAAGGTCTTGTTGGTGGAGGAGGGGTGGGGATCCAACGGCCCCATTACCAGTGAGACTGGACGGTGGTCAGAGCCTAGATCATCGAGAGGCTCGATTGATCTGAGCTGAAGCGACACTCCTTTGACTAGCGCAAAGTCTAGTACGTCAGGAGTGGCATTTACCTGATCAATGTAATGTGTGGGCGAGAATGGACATAAGACGTCCAGATCTAGGGCTTGGGTGATCTCCAGTAGCTTCCTGCCACTGGTGTTGGAAGACTGACAGGTCCAGTCTGTATGTTTGGAGTTAAATTCTCCAAAGAGAATGACAGACTTGCCTAGTTCTAAGAGCGCTTCAAAGTCGCTTCTTAGTGGAATTGTCCCGCTAGGTATGTAGATGGACGCTATGAGTATGGACTGATGTCCTATCATAGCCACCTTACATACTGTGGCCTCTATACTACTCAAAGGAGGAGTGTCTATAGTTGAGCAATGAAGTGCTCGTCTATAGTAGATAGCGGTACCGCCGCCTCTAAGGTAGCGCGGCCTGTCATTCCGAACTAAAGTGTACTGAGGAATCGACAGCCCGTTCCGGTCAGTGGGTTTAAGCCACGTTTCCTGAAGGAGCAGCAGGTCAATATCCCTACTACGTACAAACTCCTTCAGTTCTGGAATGTTAGGACGTAAACTACGCGTATTAAATGAAATAAGCGAGAGCCCTTTCGGTTTGGTCCGGCCCGGTGCCGCCGACGCGGCGGTGTTCGTGGCCGTGGGGTTCGCAACTACTGGATGCATTTATTTAAATGCAAGAATGAGGTGGTGGTAGTGGGTGAAAAGTTCCATCCGCCCGATGATGTCACTGCTTTTGTACAGTTGCAGGAACTGTGTGACCTCAGCCACATCAACCTTGGGGAAGCTAAGCATCCCCGGGCCGGCTGAAGTGGCTGTGGGCGCAGGTTTTACAGTCTGAGGCGCTCCTGCTGGGGCCTGCTTGAAGTCAGGCTCCCTGCGGGGCCCCCAGGCCTGGGTTTTAGGCTGCACGAAGTCAGCCTTTTTTGGGCCCCACGCAGGCGCCAGAGGCGCCAGAGTCTGGAGCCAGACTTTGTCGCCGCGGGCAGAGGCGGGAAGTGGCTCGCCGTGGGCGCCGGAGGCGCTTTTCGGCCACTTTGGGCCCCACCTCGGCCGTTGGCGGCCTTGCGGGACTGTTGGGAGGGGGACGGCCGAGGCGCGCGCGGGCAGCCTCTATAATTGGCCGGGTGGCCAGACTGGCCGCAGAGTACACACGCCGGGGGCGTGGAAGCCTGCTGGTCGCGTGTGCGACCGCAGTCTTTGGTAAGGTGCGGCACCAGGCACTTAACGCACCTGGGCGCAGCCGTACAATTTCGAGCCGCGTGTCCGTATAACTGGCAGCGGTGGCACTGGGCCGGCATGCCAGTCTTGCGGGGCGGCTCTACTGTTATGTTAGAGATCCCGCACACCGTGCGGGTCTCTTTAAAGATGGCTCTAGCCTCGCCGTTGTTGGTTAAAACCACCAACGCCAGCGGGTAAGTACGGCCCGAGCGGCTGTACATTTTATGTACAGCCTCTACAGGGAAACTCTGGCGGACTAAGTCAGCCCGGATTTCCTCGGCCGGGATTTCGTGAGGCACTCCTCTGAGTACCGCACGGACTTTACGCTCCTCCGTGAGGGCGTATGTATGGTAGGGCGCGTTAATTTGCGCCAGAATGGCTGTGAGGCCCCTGTATTTGGAGATAGAGGGGACCTCAATTTTGATGGCCACGCGGGTATTGGTGGCCTTTGTAAATTGCACTTTTTTATCAGCGCATATTTTAGAGATCTCGCACCACCTCGCCTTATCCCTGAGGAATATAGGCGGAGGGGGTTTGATCCTGGGCACCTCCGGTGCACAGCGAGTTGCTGGTTTGGCGGTGGCGGAGGAGGAGGAGGAGGTGCCGCGGGCAGCGGCGGTGTCAAGCGCTGAAGGCGCTGGGACGTCAAGGCTCATAAGAGCCGGGATGGTGGGGCTTTGTGACGCGGCGGAGGATGCTCTCTGCGGCGAGACAGAGCGAGCACGCCGGTTCTTTTTGGCTGTGGGCTTTTTGGGATGTGAGACAAGGGCGTAACCTTGCTCGTCGTCATCGCTGGGAGCGTGACGCTTCCCAGTTTTTTGGGTGAGAGGAATGGAGACGTCTAGCTCCATGTCACTGGCGTGTCCTTCATCGGACGGGGCTTTGGAGGGGGAGGAGCCTCCCTCTACATCGGCGTCGCCGACTGCAGGGGAGGAAGGAGCGGAGGAGTATTCGCTCTCCGATACGGATGCGACGTATGAGGGAGCGGGGGATGGGGAGGGGACAGGGGAGGGGTCTGGGGAGGCGGGGGACATGAATTTGGAGAGAGCTTTAAGAGCTATGTCTCTCGGGCTAACTTTATTTGAGGGATTAACTGCTGCCTCAATCATTTGATTAAATACTATACTACGAGCAAGTGCTCGAGGGGTAAATCGTTAATTCTGGCCATATCGGCGAAGTAAACCTCCCTGCCAGATGGCAGGGGGGTGGGGGAGTATGAATTTACAGCAGGTATTATAATTTAATAGCCGCTGAAAAGGACCTTCACCCTTGGCAAAAGCCAAGTGCAATGGGTTCGGGTCTTCCGACTTCACTGAGTTCTGAAGGAACTCAGTAACGTGTCGGGTCAACGTTTATCGGCTTCGTATCACCCAGTAGGTATCCACCGATACAACGCGGGCGGTAAATTCACAAGTTGTAAAAACAACAGTTGCACGCAACCGTTGCAATTAAAACCCGCGAAAAACGCAGACGACGCGGCGCCTCGACTATAACGGTCGCGACGCGCGTGTTAATACTCACGTACGCAGAGCGGGCGAGAGCGAAGATGTGGGAGCGAGAGAGAAGATGGCGAGCGTCGATACGTGTGCACGTATCGAAAACTGGCCGCGGAATGCCGATCACCGTTGTATGGCCCATATTTATACCCCCGCTGTGCGAGCGAGAGGTACATATGTGGGAAAGAGATAGCAATAGCCAAAATCGCCCAGACCTAGAGGCAATACCTGATCGTGCTCGCTTTATTTGTGTCAAAAATGATTGTAAGTTGTTCTATTATTACATACATTTGACCCCTTTTCATATAAAACCATAAAAACTTTTGCTAAAGTTAGACACGAGTTCCGATTCGGTTGTCGCGCGCGCTAGTCGTGTGCGCTCCGTCTCAATTTTTTATTCGCGTTCGCGAGTGTTTTTTCTCTGGTGAGTATTGTACTACGACTGTTTTGTCGAGTACGTCGCTGCATTACACATTGTTTTGGAGTCCAACGGTTGTATAGCTTCGGCTGTATTGCTTTTGGGTTTCACAGCAATTGTAATAGCTCGGTTTTTACCGGTGGATACCTACAGGTGCCATACGAAGCCGGTAAGCGTCCCCCCTGTACGTTGCTGGGTTCCTTCTGAACCCGGTGAAACCGGAAGACCCGAACCCAGTGCACTTGGCTCTTGCCAAGGGTGACGGTCCTTTTAACGGCTATCTAAATTAGAGATACTCGTTTTAAATTCACTCCCCCGCCCCCCTGCCGTAAGGCAGGGAGGTTTTTGTCGCCAATATGGCAAGTAGGCCGCTGTCTCAAGCGGAACTTGACATGGTTATTAACATAACCTGCTCAGTTCTCGAAGCCTGTAAGGCCTCTCACGATCCCAATGCTGATCCAAAATCTTTCCTTGCTTCGGTTATCGCCCAGTACGTCGCAGAGCAACCTAGCTCTGCTGATAAATCGGACACCATGTCCTCTACCTCTTCTACATCAAAGAGGACCGCTTCCCAGCGGGACTCTGATTCCTCCGGCGACTCTCTAGAGTCGTCGGACACACTTGTTGAGTCGGTTAAAGGCTCAACCTCCTCCAAACCCCCGTCCAAATCCGCTAGGAAGCGGATACGGCGCCTTCAGCGCCGTCAACAGGACGCAGTATCAGTAGACACAAACAGGTCCAGTGCCTCCCCGTCTCACGACGAGGAGGTGCCTCTCCCGCCCTCTCCTGTCCCGGTAGAGATGGAGGTAGTTCCCTCGTCGTTCGACAGGGACTCCCCTCTCTCCCCGCCACCCCCCACACCCCCTCCCGCTCCCAAAGCGGCCCCTGCCTCTCAGAAGGCCGCCAGCAAGCCCGCCCCGCGCGGCACCCCCGCTCCGACCCGAGCCAACGGCCCGCCGCCTGTTTTCCTTCGTGAAAAAGGCAGGTGGGTCGAAGTCTCTAAACTTTGCGCCGATCAAAAGGTGCAATACACCCGTGCTACTAACACGGGTGTTGCAATAAAAATAGACGTACCGTCTATTAACGATTTCAAAAGTCTTACAAGACTTTTATCCAACAAGAACATTCCGTTTCATACTTATGCACTCCCCAGTGAGCGCAAAGTACGTGCGGTCTTACGCGGAGTGCCGTCTGAGGTCTCCTGCGACTCCGTTAGGGACGACCTGCTGGCTCAGGGCTTCCCTGTTGAGGCTGTGCACAGGATGCACGGTCGCAATGGGAAGGTTTACCCGCTAGCACTGGTCGTACTAGCGAACGTTTCGACTGGCCGAGACATTTTTAAGAGAGAGCTCACGGTGTGCGGCCTTTCTAATGTCAAGGCCGAGCCTCCACGTTCACGTGGAATTCCAGGGCAGTGCCATCGTTGCCAGCTATATGGTCATGCAGCTGCCAACTGTTCGGCCAAGCGCAGGTGCGTCAAGTGTCTACTTGACCACCATACTAGGGATTGCACTCGCGACCCTAGCACTCCTCCCGGCTGTGTGCTGTGCGGCCAAGTCGGCCACACAGCCAACTACAGAGGGTGCCCTCGTGCACCCCAGCCCTCTGGCAAGCCCTCTAAGGGACATACAGAGGGTCCCAAGCCGAGGCGCGCGGCCCCGCCGCCCATATCATCTTCAAAACATTTCCCCGATTTTTCAAAATCGGGCCCGGCTCCGACCGGGCGGGCCTCAGCATGGGGCCCGCGAAATGCAAACCCGCCTAAGGCGGCCCCACTTCCGCCCCAGCAGGGCGCTAAACCTCCATCCTTAGGAGACGACCTGAAGACGGTAATCACCGCCATTCAGGGAGTCAATCTGAAGGAGGTTTCAGTCCTTGCGGGCAAGCTTAGAGCTGCCCGCAGCCCACAGGAGCGACTTTTAGCGCTCTGTGAGCACGAACAACTTCTAAGCTCTTTGTAGCTTATCACTAGCCCCGGTAGCGAGTCGTTAGCGGCTCGCGCCGAGTAGAGCGCAGTCCGCTCGTAGGTACCTACCTAGTCCTACCTACACTCAATCCACTTCCCAGTTCCTTCCCTCCTGTTTGTGTCTACTGAACCCTTTAAAATTATAAGCACCCTTCTGGTCGCTTAAGTCGCGTAGTTAGGTACTAGTGTCGACCTCCTCAGGAGGAGAGTTGGCACTTTTCTAAGCGTATGCTCTTATTAGAGTGACGCTTGCGTCGTCCCGTTCCCTTGGGGCGATCGCATCAGATGGAGCCTTTGAGGTCTTCCCGGCCAGAGGCGATCCCAGGGGGTGTTTTAGTCAGTAGGAATCTGACATAACTAGGTTCGTTCGCACGAAACAGTATCTTATGTAAGATTTCACCTCCTCCCTCCCGTTTTCCGGAGGGTGCCCCTCACGGAGGAATGACCAATGCACATCCGGATGTGGGTTGGTCCTTCCTTTGTGGGTCTTCAATTTTCTTGGGCGAAAATAAAAAAAAAAAAAATGCTAAAGTTATTGTGAAAACTTATGGATCAGTGAAGTTTTACGTATAAATGTTTTCATTACAAACTTAAAACTACGTTAATAGGTACATCTATGCACTATTGAGCTGTTGCAGCCAGTAATTCGCCGTTATAACTTTATTATATACCTGGCTTGCAACAGCTCGTACCTATACTAAATATGTAAAACTTATCTCTAACAAAGTATGTATGTAAACTGTGTAAACCTATTCTAATCCTTACTTAAAACAACTAATACAAAAACAACTATAACTATTAACTATAAAAATGTGCATCACTTATAACTACGCGCGACGGTTATCTATCTATTTACAATTAGTTGTCGCGAACAAATATCGAGCAAAAATGAGCAAAAGAAATCACGTTTATTGTATGGGAGCCCCCTTAAATATTTATTTTATTCTATTTTTTAGTATTTGTTGTTATAGCGGCAACAGAAATACATCATCTGTGAAAATTTCAACTGTCTAACTATCACGGTTCATGATATACAGCCTGGTGACAGACGGACGGACGGACGGACAGCAAAGCCTCTGTAATAGGGTTCCGTTTTACCCTTTGGGTACGGAACCCTAAAAAAGAGATGGTATGATTGAACTTTGTTATCATCGTAAGTTATTTTTTTATACACCGTCGAGAGGCTTACCACGTATGTAATGTATCTCCTGATGTAAAGAGGTTGCCGTAATCAATGAACGATTGCGTTAAGTATTGTTTGTGCGGTACCACCTCTGTTGACATAGCAACTCATTATGACATAATGAAGATATACAACCATACGGCCCACCTGATGTAAAGCGGTTACCGTAGCCTATGAACCCGCACGATACCACCTCTGCTGCTAACACAGCAACTCTCTAGGAGTTTACTGGTTACCTCACTTACACGCAGGAACACAACAACCGTTCAGCGAGTTGTTATTTGGCTGTGGTTTTTTGTGATGTGGAGGTACTTACCCATAGGGGCTGCTTTGATGCGCCTTACTTCTTTTAAAAACGCCCAAACCAAGACAAACAGACATGTTCATGCACACAAATGTTTGTCCTGTATTAGTGTTGGTAGAGTCCTTCAAAAATAAGACTCGAGCCTTTATTTGAAGCTTGAATATTTCAGAGGTCAAGTCTTTGCAAAAAGGATTCGAGAAAGCCTCAAGACTGAGTTTCTTAAAAATTACTCAGTCCTGAGTCCTTTTTAAAGAACTCAGTCTCGAGTCCCTTCCGAAAGAACTCAGACTCGAATTATTTTCTAAATGACAGTCTTGAGTCCTCAAGACTCAGTTTCAAGTAATTGACGACGAAAATAAAAAGTAATAGAAATCAAATAATCATCTATTAGGAACAAGTTTTATATAACGTTTTTGATTGTAAAAGTACCGTAATTAAATTCATATTCCGATAGTTACCGACATCTTCCAGATATATACTGTGAAACATGTGTGGAGCCATTATTCTATATTAGTTATTATATATTAGTAATATATGTATAATTTATTTTGTTGTTAAAATTGTTGTCAAATAGGGTTGCATGCTAGGCTATTTATCCTGTATCTCGATAGTTGTCTGATGAGAATAAGGTCAACGAATGTGGGATTACGCATGGGTGTCTGTCTGCTGTATGCAGACGATGCCGAGTTCTTAGCAGAAACACCATCTGAACTGCAAACGTTGGTCACAATGATGACAGACCAATGTATGGAGAAAGGAATCGCGAAAACCTAAGACGATTTCTTTCCTACCCGAGTTCTAACTAATCCAAACAGAAAACGGTTATTGCGACTTAACTATAATAGTTGCTATTAGCAGATACACCATCTGAACTGCAAACACTGGTCGCAACGATGAAAGATGAATATATGGAGAAAGGCTTATTACTGAATGCGAAGAAAACAAAGATAATGGTATTTAAAAGAGAAAAAACCAGAACCAAATTAAGGATTACGAGCTATGATCAAGTGTTGGAACAAGTGGACGAGATTATATATCTTGGATGCGCTTTCAGCAGGAATGGAAGGTACACCGTAGACGTGGAAAGACGGGTGAGTGCTGGGAATAGTGTGAATGGAGCGTTAGGAAAACTTCTTGGCTTGACTTTGACTACTTATGAAAGCGAGAGCTGGGTATGGCAGAGAGAGCATGAAAGTAGGATTAACGCGGTCGAAATGTGAACATTGCGCAAAATTTGTGGCGTAGCGTAACGCTTGTAGATCGTATTCGTAATGATGATATTAGAAGCAGAGTTGGTCTGAAAGAAAGCGTCAGTGTTAAAATAAGAAGAGGCATGCTCCGTTGGTTCGGACATGTAGAAAGAATACAGGATGAAACAATGACGAAGCAGATATACAATGCAAAAGTGGAAGGATGTAGGAGCCGGGGAAGGCCAAGACTTACCTACCATGACTAAATTGGTCGTGTTCTATCAGAAAGTGATGTCAGGAGCCCTAGAAACCGGCGAGCGTGCTTGAAAAGAGCAATGAATGTTAAAGATGCGAGTGAGGTATGTAAGGATCGAGTCGCGTGGCGCTCGGTTCTCTCTGCCTACCCCGTAAGGGATTTGACGTGAAATTATAGTTAGAGATAGATGTATAATAAATACAAGATATGTTTCAAAAAAACATAAATATGGTTTTTAGTGCCTGTATTGAACGTTTTTTGGAATTGGTCTTAAATTCAGCGTAATTAATAACTAGTAAATAACAGCAAGCTGTGTAGGCAGAGCTGATATTTTTTAAATTTAAAAAATATTTAAATATTTTATTTATAATTTTTTAATTTTTTTAAAATATATGGAACCCTGTACGACATCTATCGACGAGTGCTGTTACTTTTTCTGTTGATGGGAGTGCAGTGCAGACTCTGCACTGCAGAGTGGCCGGCCATACGTTTTCCCATATGTTTTTTTTCTAATTGGAACGATTTTGGACCGTTCTTCCTCACCAACGAACATTTAAATTTCAAATTAAAGGATACAAAACTACAATATGTTAGCTATTAGTGTGTCGATTTTGGAGTTTCTCACTATTACCGTCTAAACGCTAGCTGGATGACATCAGTCTACCCCAAACGGCAATTTTGAGGGTAATGTGGCTCCGCTGGCTATCGCAGCTCTGCCAATAATAAAATGAAGGTGCCATTTAGCTTTGTACGCCCTTTTAAGTATCACTCGCACGATGATTCCTCTGCTGCTAACACAGCAGCTTACTGGTGACCTTACTCACACGCTGGAATACAACAACCCTCTTGGTAGTTGTAAAGTGGCTGCGGTTTTCTGTGAGGTGGATGGTGATACATGCTCAGACGGGTCACTTTGATGCGCCCTACCTCTCATAAATACACCCAGACCATGACAAACAGATGTGTTCATGCACACAAATGTTTGTCCTGTGCGGGAATCGAACCGAGTTGGTTCAGATTCCTGTATAACCTAAGTAATATTTCACTGGTTTTGGAGCATCGACTCGAGTTAGTATACTGACAATACACATAGAAATAAAATAACAATATATGTATGTTTATCCGTTATGGATTCGAAAACGGTTGGGCAGAATTTGGTGAAATTTTCAGTGAATCTTCAGATTAGCCCAGCGGATGTTAAGTGAAGTTTGATAGTAATCAGATCACGAGGGTAGCTAGTATTTTATAACAATTTAATACAGACTTCTTGAAGAAAAGATAATGCAGAAGCATTAAGAGAACGCACAAAGCTAAGTGGCGCCCTCATTTTGTTTTTATTAATAACGCTGAATTTAAGACCAATTGCAAAAAAACGCTCAATACAGGCACTGTAGAACCATATTTATGTTTTTTTGAAACATATCTTGCATTTATTATCTATGTACAAGTAACCAAATATTTTAATTATTGCTTACTGTGGCCACTTACAGCAATCCTCTTTACTAATTCATTAGAATCGGCGGGGTCCGCTACCTAAGCCTAAGGATTTGGCAAAATACTGTTTTTATATAGAGCGATTGCCGTCAGAGCTCCAGAACTCAGAGGAAAATGAGATCTTTCTCAGGCTTGGTCACACGTCTTTTGAAGTATTATTTCTGGGACGTGCGTGTTTCCTCACGATGTTTTCCATCACCTAAGCGATGATATACCAAGTGATAATTAGAAATATGTACATAAATCTAACAATACCAATTTACACACCAATTTAGTGGTACACGCCATCAGGATTCGAGCCGGGGCCCGTTGGTTACTAGGTCAGTTCTTTATTCACTGTGCTATCACTGCTTCTTTATACAACCCACCTGATGTAAAGCGGTTACCGTAGCCTATGAACGCATGTAATACATTAAGAAGCACCCGCGCGGTGCCACATCTGCTAACACAGCAACTCGTTAGGCGCTTACTGGTGACCTCACTCACACGCAGGAACAGAAGTGTATAACAAAGTGTATAACAAGTTACCCGAGCGCATTAGAAATTTACCTTTTAAGAAATTTCAAAAATGTTCAACTGACATATTGTTACAAAAGGCATATTACTCAGTAAATGAATATATAACTGCCATAGATTTAGTTTGACATAATTGTTAATGGATCTATAATGACTACCCAATGTAACCACAAACATAAGTTTTGCATGCTATTAAGCTGAATAAGTTGACTTAAGTATTGTACCTATCTATCTAACACCTATTGTACCTTATTCATGAGCAAATAAACATTTATCATTTATCATAACACGACAACCCTCCATAGAGGGTTGTTGTTTACCCGCCGTTTTCTAACAACTAAATCAAACGGCACAAGCGGAGTATATCTCTTTTCCTCTTCAAATTTCAGTCCATACTGCTCCAACTTAAAAACAATTACTTTAAATGCCGGCAAACACAATCTCTCATCATCTGAAAAACCCTTTCGTGAAATTCATTACCATTTTAAAATTCTGCTGGTACTCATTTGTTTTTGTGCCAAATTTAAACCGCGGAATTGCGAGCTATTTCGATTCCGCTATGATTTCTGGTAAACCTTCAGCAAATTTAACCGTAGCGTCTATTATACACAGACTGTGTTTGTCTGCGTTCTTATTACCATAGGTTAAGATGGTAGTTTGCATATACAGATTTTGTCAGTTGTAGAATATCGTGTGTTTTTTCATTTGTAGTATTACAAGCGATAAATACAAGTATGGCGTATAAGGAAGTCGAAGCCGTTCCAGCAAATGGAGCGTGCTTGCAACACACATATTTGCAAGTTTACGGCGCAAGTATGGTTTTTGGTGTTCTTATGCACAATGCGAATATTCTTCAATGTTTGATTTTATGATCACCATACTTAGGTTTAAACTTATTCTATTTTCACAACCCTTTACTCGGTGGGTATGCCTGAACCTATGCTAGCGTTCTTGTGGATCTACTGAACAGACAAATGACATTAATGAAATGAAATTAAAGAAATGTACTTTGCTTTAATTAATTAATTTCGGCGAACTCGGTGGCTCAGTGGTGAATGACGCGACTTTGACACCGACGCTCGTGGGTTCGATTACCACACAAAACAAACATTTGTGTGCATACACATGTCCGGTTGTCTTGGTCTGGATGTTTTAAGAGAGGTAGAGTGCATCAAAGCAGTCCGTCTGAGGAAGTGCCTTCACATCACAGAAAACCGCAGTCAAATAACAACTCCCTAGAGGGTTGTTGTATTCCTGCGTGTGAGTGAAGTCACCAGTAAACTTCTAAGGAGTTGCTGTGTAAACAGCGGAGGAGTGATACTTAGCATATTACAAGTGTTAATAGGCTACGGTAACTGATTTATATCAGGTGGACTGTATGCTTGTATGCCTCCGGACGTTACATAAAAAAAGTATATGATATGCAATAAATTATTATCATAATATAAACTACATTTGATTTAGGGTCAACGCTGTTGAAATGACAACGCTAAGGAGTAACTATCTGCGTGTGGAGTTAGAATGGTTGATAGAGTAAGAAATACCACGATACGAGAACAAGGTGGAGTGAAAGATGAAGTTACAAATATTGAAAATGGTACGCTGAGATAGTTCGGACATTTCGAAAGAATGGATGACAAGACTTACTAAAGAAGTGTAAGCAAGAGTTGGCTATTGAAGTGAAGGCTATCGGCAGGGGCGGCCCTAGACGCACACGTATGGATTAAACCATAAACAACTGATGTGCTGAAAAAGGGCCAAATCAAAAGCACCTGAAACCGAAGAGCATGCGAGAAGAGGTCGATGAGTGTGGAAGAGGCGAGAGAGATATATTTGGATCGGTGCATCTTTTTTTTTATACCACTAAGGTGGCAATCAAGCATACGGCCTGCCTCTGATGTTAAACAGTCACCGTAGCCTATGGACATTTGCAACACCAGGGGCGTCACTCATGCGTTGCCGACCCTCTAAAAACCTCTCCACGCATTTTTGAAGAACTCCATGCTGTAGTCCCTTGGAAAAACCTCGGCGGCCTCGGCACCTGGCGTTCCATAGTCTCTGCCTACCTCAGTGGGACACAGGCGTGATGATATGTATGTACTTACATTTGATATAATAAACAGATGATAGAAGAAGAAGAAGATGAATCCACATGAACTATCTGGTGGGTAAAGTATAGTTTAGATTAAATTGCCTGTAAACTCGACTTCTGCAAAATGACAGATTTTCAGGAACACCGCTCCTATATGAATTCGATATGTTTATCTGTGCGTTTGTCCGTGCGTGTGTCTGTCGCTTTTTTTCGAATATTCGAATTTGGACTTCAGATTCGGATTCAGCATGAAAAAGTAGAATAGGAATGTTCAGGAACACCGTTCCTATCTCTTAAGGAACACGGTCAAAATGGCCGATAAATAAAAAAAAAAAAATTGAGTAGATACATAATTGACGAGCCAGGTGTTCCTCTGGCAATGCATGCTTGCGCATTCTCAACTGGTTTTATATCTATTTATTATATCTTAATACTATGTGATAAGGATGATGAATAAATTTCAATCAATCAAATGGAGGTGGTTTGACGGAGAGTTTTTTTTATATATACTACGTCGGGAAGCATACAAGCATACGGCCCACCTGATGTAAAGCAGGTACCGTAGCCTATTAACACTTGCGATATATTAATTATCATTCGCGCGATACCTCCTCTGCTGCAAACACAGCAGCTCCTTGGGAGTTTACAGGTGATCTCACTCACACGCAGGAACACTACAACCCTGTGGGGAGTTGTTATTTGGCTGCGGTTTTCTGTGAGGTGGAGGTACTTCCCCGGACAGGCTGCTTTGATGTGCCCTACCTCTCTTAAAACATCCAGACCAAGACAAACAGATGTTCATGCACACAAATGTTTGCCTTGTGTGGGAATCGAACCCACGTTCCCTCATGTTCCATTTATTCGGATGTATTGAAATAATGCAGGAGAAAAGAATCTTAAAAAAGATATTTAACGCGAAAGTAAAAGAATGTAGGAGCCGAGGAAGCCAAATCCGTGTTTCATCAGAAAGTGATGTTAGAAGCTCTAGAAGCAGGCGAGTATGAGAGCTATGAATGTTAAAGAGGCGATTGGGGTGTATAAGGGCCGAGTCATGTCACGCTAGGCCATGTCTGCCTACCCCGCCAGGGCTTTGACGTGAAATTATAGATAGATAGTTATTACATAAACAGTAGCAATGATAATCTAGAGGATAAAGAACCGGCCTAATGACCAACTCGTATCCGGTTTGAATCCTGCCATGTACCACTAATATCGCATTTCCGGATTTATTTACATACTAGCTTTTACACGCGGCTCCGCTCGCCTTGATAAAAAATATATTTTTTTAATAAATAGTATCCTATGTTACTTCTGATACCTCCAAGAATATGTGCACAAAGTTTCATGATGATCGGTTTAGTAGTTTTCGCGTGAAAGCGTAACAAACAAACGGACATTCACATTTATAATATTAGTAGGATTTGTTACACTTCCTCGGCTTTTGATGAGAAACCCGCACGACCAAAAAATTATATTTGTGAACTTACCCAAGAAGGGTCTGCCATGCAATTCTGTAAGAGAAAACATCCTTACATCCTCGGAAACTTCGGCTGTTATAGCTTTGAACACAAAATTGCAATTCCTTAGTGTCGCTTTTCATGGTTGTGCGACACTAGCGCCGCAAGGCTGCGTTTGGAATTGGAATTCTACAAGGCAAACAGCCTCGCGTACGCTTACAGCCTTATAGAATACCAAATAAAAAGCCGTGATCGCAGTAGACGATGTCAAAGCTGTGACATCTGTGATTACAGCGACGCACACAGCCATTACGAGTCGCTTAGAGAATTGCATGGCTGAACTTGCCTCTGGGTTGCGGAGGTCTGCCGACAGCCGTTCCATGTGAAAATTCCTATCTTCGCTAAATCCTTAGGCTTAGGTAGCGTACTCCGCCAATCCTAATGGATTAGGAAATGGGATAACGCTGAGAATAGGTACGAAGAAGAGTCATAACATAAACATGTTAATTAAAATTACATAAATAGTATTTAGGGTCGGCAACGCAAGAGTGACACCCCTGGTGTTGCAAATGTCCATAGGCTACGGTAACTGCTTACCATCGGGCAGGCCGTCTGTTTATTTTGTTTCTAATGTTTCATGTAAATTTCAAAGTTCAAAATAGCCTGACTGGTAGTAAACTGCTTCCACATAATAACTCTCTGAATGGTTGTTGTATTCCTGCGAGTGAGTGAGGTTAGCAGCTGGGAAGGGAACGTGCGAGTGATGTCTCCCGTATTACAAGCGTTCATAAGTGTGAGTAATATGTTATTTTTTTATACAACGTCGGGAGACATACAAACATACAACCCACCTGATGTGAAGCGGTTACCGTAGCCTATGAACACTTGTAATACATTAGGTATTACTCGTGCGATGCCATCTCTGCTGATAAACCAGCAACTCCTTGCAGTTTACTGGTGACCTCTCAGACGCACAGTACAACAACCTCAGATAACAGCAAACAATAAACTTATTTCTGTGATCTGTGACAACAACCCACTAGGAAGTTTCTATTTGGCTGTGATTTTTAGGGTTCCGTACCCAAAGGGTAAAACGGAACCCTATTACTGAGACTCCGCTGTCCGTCCGTCCGTCCGTCCGTCCGTCCGTCTTTCACCACGCTGTATCTCACGAACCGTGATAGTTAGACAGTTGAAATTTTCACAGATGATGTATTTTTGTTGCCGCTATAACAACAAATACTAAAAAACAGAATAACATAAATATTTAATTGGGCTTCCATACAACAAACGTGATTTTTTTGCTCGTTTTTATAGATAATGGTACGGAACCGTTCGTGCGCGAGTCCGACTCGCACTTGGCCGGTTTTTTTTTATACTACGTCGGGTAGCATACAAGCATATGGCCCACCTGATGTAAAGCGGGTACCGTAGCCTATTAACGCTTGCGATATATTAGGTATCACTCGCGCAATGCCACCTCTGCTGATAACACAGCAACTCCTTACAGCTTACTGGTGACCTCACTCACATGCACTATTACAACAACCTTCTAGGAAGTTTCTATTTGGCTGTGGTTTTCTGTGACGTTGTGGTACTTCCCCAGACGGGCTGCTGTGATGCACCCTGCCTCTCTTAAAAACCAAACCATGACAAACAGACATGTTCATGCACACACATGCTTGTATGCATACCGACGTTACATAAAAAAAAAAACGGGTTGCACTCCGGGAGTGCCGGCAGAAGTGAAAACTGGAACATTCGGACCAAACAGCAATGTTGATAAACTACGTTGAACGCAACGCGTAACCGCCAACAATTTCATGGCGCTTACAACGTTTTGGTCGCGAGAAAATAATGCCCTATGAACGATCTAGCGCTTCATGTATTAATTGTTTAATTAGAGTTAACTAATGTTTTAGCGCTGCAGCGAACTTAAGTTCTAATCCTCACCAAAATCTTACGGTCAGGGTCACGTGTCCAGACGCGAGTTTAACATTTTTTACTCATCCCAAAAAGTGCACAACGCCGCTAAAGAAGTTTTCACTTCAAAAAATCCTTATCTCTCACCGATTGCAAAACTGTCGCCTTATAGTAAAAAAAAAAAAAAATGTTACCACACCTTGTCTCCATAATGTCTCGATATGTTTGTTCTAAAAACATTTGAGTCCTTCGATACACATTTGTCGCATCACGTGAGAATACTTTAGTGTGATTTCTTTTTCGATGAGTTTTTGTATACGCTTTTTGCGTTCGACTAAACTTTAAATATGGAACACATGTCTAAAACTTAATTACTCGAAGATTTATTACAGCTGTCTGTTAATTTTTTGTAGCTAGAATATGTGAGTGTGAAATTTTATGATTATAATGGATTATGAATGCCGCGAGTAACTTAAGAGAGGTAGGGGACACAAAGCAGCCCGTCTGGGGAAGTACTTCCATCTCACAGACAACCTCAATATACCATATAGAGTCGACCTTATAGGGTCGGCAACGCATGAGTGACACCCCTAGTGTTGCAAATGTCCATAGGCTACGGTTACTGTTTACCATCAGGCATGCCGTATGCTTGTTTGTCACGTTAGTGGTATAAAAAACCTCAACCTCCCAACTAGAGGGTTGTTGTGTTCCTGCGTGTGAGTGAGGTCGCTGGTAAGCTCCTAAGGAGTTGTTGTCGGCATCGCGCGAGTGATAATTAATGTACTACAAGCGTTCACAGGCTACGGTAACCGCTTAACATCAGGTGGGCCGTATGCTCTTGTGCCTCGCGAGTTCGCGACATTGTAAATAAAACAGATAAATAACTCCACGGAGGGCTGTTGCGTTCCTGCGTGTGAGTGAGGTCACCAGTAAGCTTCTAAGGAGTTGTTGTGGTAGCAGCAGAGGTGGCATCGCGCGAGTGACACTTAATGCATTATTAGCATTCATAGGCTATGGTACGCTTTACATCAGGTGGGCCGTATGCTAGTATACCTCTCGATATTGTTTATTAAAAAAAAGTGTACATCGCGAAATTAGAAGAACATAGGAGCCGAGGAAGGCCAAGACTCACCTACCACGATCAAATTGTGTGTTATCAGCGGGCATCAAAAGAGCTATGAATATTAAAGATGCAAATGAGGTTTATAAGGATGGAGTCATGTGGCCTCTGTTCTCTCTGTCCGCTCATAAGGGATAAAGGTGTAGTTATGCGATTTAAATATTTCATACACTACTTGTTGTTCGTATCCGTAGGTGTCGTGCCTCCATCAGGTATGATAAGGTAAGGAAAGAAGAGAAGAGATAAACCCATCCGTAGACAGATTGCGGTTGACGTTGCTTAACCTGCGTGTCTAGTTAGAAAGACAAGCTCTCCAATTGTACTGATTCTGATATATTTTTATTAATTAAAGCTCTTTACTAGATGCTGAACAAAGAAATGAAAAAGAGGAAAAAAAGCACTAAATTGTTTTTGTTTTATACAATGTACACAAGTATACGGCCCACCTGATGTATAGCAGTTACCGTAGCTGATTGGCTGCAAGACAGGAAGTACACATATTAATAGCTAATGCAGTAACTCCTTAGGAGCTTATAGGCAACATCACTCGTCTGAACACAATAACCCTCCAGTGAGTTGTTATTTGGCTGCGGTTTTTCGTGAAGTTTAGGTTGATACGCCCTACTTTTAAAAAAAAGACTCAGACTAAGACAAACATGTGTTGCACACATATCTGATCCTATGTAGAAATCGAACCCAGAGTTTAAATAGCATTGTTAACCACTTCACCATCCGGCTCGTCAGTTGTGTCTCTGTCTATATAGATATTTACACAGGCTTCAAACTAATAAGCTGTCGTACATAAACGTCAGATTGTGTAAATAAAGCACGCTTAGCATAATGAAGCTAGATGTCTGTTATTTATTTCGGCGTCGAATATACAGGCTGAATACATTTTGTGTTATTTAAGTGAAAGCCATCATTTACCATCATCATCAATTCAGTGCCTTTTTCTCCACTGTTTGTCGACCAATTTTCGTTTTTTATTTGTTTAGCATCTACTAAAGAGCTTTAATGAATAAAAAAAATGGAATCAGTTGAAAAAAATAAAATATTTTCAATCGGAGAGCTCGATGGTACAGTTGCGCATGTCATTCTAACCGAACACGCAGGTAAAGTAACGTCGTCCGCAGTGTCTATGGATGGTATTATCAATGTCGAGCTTTTCCGAGCTATGGAGGGCACGTTAAGCCGTCGGTCCCGGCTGTTGTCGATAGATGACAGCCGTTAAGCTAAGTCAGTGGCCTTCAGGCGGCTTGAAAACACTGGCCTCCGCTAATCTGCGGCTGAGCAGCATGGTGGAGTATGCAGACTTCTTCGGTTGAAGGAAGGATCCCGTATTTGCACATATTTGTAATTATCACTTCCACGGCAGTAAAGGAAACCCGCACGTCCAAGAAATTATATTTCGATAGACGACAAGTCTATCGAAATATAATAAAATATAATAAAATACTCGTAGTGAAAAGAATGGCAATTTGATAGAAACAAAGCTTTGTGTGCCTCCAATACCGATGTGTTCATGAGAACTATCGCAGGCCAGAGCTCGTATAGTACCGTTAACATGCCGTTGCTGCTGTGGTTTTATCTCCGATTATCTGCCACATGGAACGGGAACCGCATGGACTCACCACCGTTGCTGCTATCACCGCATGGATGCATGCGCAGCAGCCGAAGCTCTCTGCTTCTGCTCTGCTCTGCTGCCCTGGCTGCTCCGATCGTGTGTATCGCCTCTCCACGAGGCATCCTTAGTCGCTGTAGGCGTTAGTCATTAGAGTAACATGTACGAATCGTAATGCCGTCCCTTATATAGAGTAGGAGAAGGTGCTGGAAGGAGTTAGTGAAAATAATATATTATGGGTTAGTAGTAGTAGTAAAGTATGAAATTGCCAATTTGTACTGAAAAATTAAAACCCGTTTTTTCTAAGATGTAACATATTTATTTAATCAAAATATTTACCCTCATTATCCATACATTGCTGCCATCTAATCGGAAGTTTATTTGTGCCTTTGCGATAGAGAAAATTTTTTACCACGTAGAAAATTATCGAAATCACAAAAAAAATTTGGCATAATCGTAAGACTAAACTCAAGAAACAGTCATCATAAGATCTGAAACAAAATAAAAACTCACGAGCACTACGTTCGCTTGATAGTTTTGAATAGGACCGAGTTTAACCGTCACTAGTCAGACACTTTATTTATGGTATCTTCAATTTCAGACACAAGTTAATCACGCTTTCTTCCACAATGAAACGAAGGATGTTAACACATATAATCCGTGTTCACGGAGCTGTCGTCCACATAGTAATGGATATCATTAATTATTAACAACATATCATTAGCTTACTAGTGTCAGCTTATAGTATCAGGGACAACACAGACGCTTGAAGGATACCGGCATTAATATTCATGCTATCGGAGCAGGAACTATTTATAATGGCTTTTAGGATGAGTTGGCAATCCAAGTGTAAAAAATATGCAAACGTAATCGAGTAGCCTGTATGATAGCAGCTTCGATAGGAATTTCAGAAGCCGGACCCGATCGAACGCCTCCGTTTTATCTAGGCTGACAGCCAACGCCTCATCTTGACTCTCGATCGTCAAAGCCTTGTCAAAGCCCGACTATGTCTAAAATACGCTAACAATTCAACCGTCGACTGACCGTGGAGAAGCCCTGTCAATTGTCGTTAATCAAGTTATGATCTCGTATGTATGCCCGGAGTCACGTATTTATCATACGCTCCATCCTTTTATCGAGAAGTCAAGTCATATTTATAATTCGTTGGATCTGATCTATCGCCCTTTAGCAATCGGCGCAGAAAGCGAAAAGGTACGTCAGCATAAAACATAACTCGGGAGCATCACTGCCTGTATGCTGTCTAGCCCACTCGATCTATGAATGTCAAGAGAGAGAGAGAGAGAGAGAGAGCAACAACTGCCGGACATCACGCTGAGTGATTCAAATTTCCAGCACTGAGCTTCTGTACCACTGGATATTAGGTGTCCTCTGCGTCATTAATATTCTAACTATAAACATGAAGATTTATCCAATCAATACATATCTCGACAACCTGTTATTATATTTAAGTTAACGTATAAGCCTTTCTCTATGGCGCGCAAAAATGTGCAAAAGTAAATCCCAATTTAAAACCTCCACTATCCAGACACAATTATTTAAAGTGTCTTTAATGAGAGCGGTCGCTTTAATTTAGTTCATTCAGGGCGCCCTCAAAGAGCGTTATTGGATTTTTCCACAACGGAAACCACCTTTGTGTTAAAGCTCGGGTTATGATTTAAATACGGGCCGGCGACTATTATACTACCTTTATTGGAAAAGTCGAAGCGTTAGGGGTTTTGTTACGTTTTTCGGGGCCTATTCAGAACTATTACTATTCTTATTATTTACATCTTTATTTACTATTCTTTTCACCGCAGATACATTATTGTTCTTATATATTTCCAAGGGTTAGTCTGCAATGCCTGGGAAGAAAGAAATAATAGTTTAATCCATATATACTACTTTCCTTAGTACCAAGGATTAATCAAGGCTCTCTGGGACATATTACTGGGATATAAAATTGACGTACCCTGCTGCGTGCAGTCCGCTTATGAGAATTGTACAGCATGTGTGCAGGTAGGTTGACATAGATTTCAAGCGGAGTTGCATGCTGTTGGCTCGGCTGTTTATCCTGTCTACAGATAATAAGATATCTACAAAATGTAGAATTGCAAATAGGACACCTGGTGATATAAATTATCTGCTTTATGTAGATGATTTCGTGTGCAATGCAAACACTAGTCACATTGATGAAAGAAAATTATACGGAGAAAGGCTTCCAACAGAATGCGAAGAAAAAATAGATAATTGTATTTGAAAGGGAAGAAACCAGAAAGAACGCAAGTATAACGGTTGATGATATGGTGTCGGAACAAGTTAATGAGTTAGTACATCTTGAATGTACTCTTAGCAGGGATAGTACGTACAGCGCTGATGTAGAGAGAGGAGTGAGTCCAGCGAATAGTGTGTATGGAGGCATTGGGAAAATTTCTTGAGCCATAAGGCACGGTTCGCAATACACAACGCGGTGTTAATACCAACGCTAATGTATGGAAGCGAGAGCTGGGTTTGGTAAAGAGAGTATGAAAGTAGAGTAAACGCCGTCGAGATGGGAAAATTGCGCAAGATCTGTGGCGTAACACTTGCAGATCGAGTTCGCAATGTGGATGTGAGAAAGAGAATTAGTCTAAAAGAAGACAAAAAGGAGCATGCTTCATAGATTCATGTAGAAATTAAAGTAGTAAAAAATGCAACAAGAAATGATGACGAAACAGATACCCGTACAACGCGAAAGTAGAATAATGTAGGTAGCTAGACTTACCTACCATGACCAAATAGATCGTTTGTTATCATATCAGATAATTGTGTCAGGAGTTATGAATGGGAAATAAGTAAGTGCGGTGTTTAACGACTTCTCTGTCCACCCCTCAAGGAACTCGGTGTGAGGCTACAGATAGATAAAGAATCCCCTTTTGGTACGCAGTCTAAGGAACATAACACTAAACTGTAAAGCCGTACTTTTATTTGCTACAAACGAATTTAAGCCTTATTTTACTCTAGAGCGGAAGCCTATGTTCAGCAGTTGACGAATACGGGCTGATATAATGATGTACAATTTTTTGTTTTCCTCAATAAAATTAATAAGTTCACTCGTACGCTATAATTTGTCTATTTGGTGCATGTTAATACATTAATTTTAGTTAGCTGTAAACATAGTACATTCGGTCGCGCAGTAGTAAGTTGGAGTCTTCATGCGCAAAGCATCGTCAGAACAAACTAGATGTGTGACGAGATTTGTACCATCGGCCGGATTGCGACGGTTATATCAGGAATCGGCCAGCGTGCATGAAAAGAGCTATGATTTTCATGGCGCTTGATTCTCTGCTAATATCCTCAAGCCAAATGGCGTGAAGATATGTACATAGTCCGGCCATAAGTTCTGTTACAAATGAATATGCATTTATTTTTTTATTAAGTAATGTAATCTTAATAATACTTACATGCACATATTTATGGAAATCTCAGCAAAAAATAAAAAAAATGATTCTATTCGAAATAGCCACCTTTGGCTTTGATACAAGCCTTTAATCTGTCCGGCGACGAATCTATGGATTTACGCACTGCTTCCGTAAGAAATTTGGCCAATACTTGCTCCAGAGATTTCATAAGAGACACGATTTCATAAGAGAGTCTTGCTGGAAAGTCCTCGGTACATTTTTAAAAAGTGTATTGCTGAGAGGACAACACGATCCAAGCCAGTCTCTTGACCTCTCGATACTCTTTGGCTGAAGTCTTCACTCCTTTTTCATAAAAATGCTTTGTGATTCCTTGATAAGACAGGTGGGAGAATCTTATCAAGGAGTCATAAAAATGCTTTGTGACTCGATGACTGATATCAAGTTTTTGAAGTGTCTTGAATATGACAGATGTCTCCATACCCACTTTGTGCAAGGCAAGCACTGCTATCCTATTTTCTTTAACACCCCATTCCACCCGTCCGTCACCCATATAAAACGGCGGGAAATCGAAATAAGTTTTTAACGTAATAAACGTAATAATAATTCAAAATAATTAAAGAGTTGAAAAATAGAAAAAAATCTATGTAAGAGTACTTATGGTCAGACTAGTTACATACTATTGGAATAAAAAAGCAAAATAATTTGATCTGACTCACGACGCTGTAAAAAATGTCCAAAGCTACAAAAATATGCACTAACTTTGTATACAAAAAAAAATATGGTAAATAGGCATTTGGGCAATTGCAGACAATCATTTACAAAGCTCCCTCCCCCCTCGCCTTAACCCTAAGGACCTAAGTTGAGGAAACAATTATATTTCAGTTTAACATAATATACGAAGACATTTGGTACATGTATTTAATGGTCTGAGAATTCATATATTTCCTACATAACTGCAGTTTCGTGTGGGGCTCCTGAATGAATGGAATATTTAACGCTGGTACGCAAAACTTGAAACCCAAACTCTATGCGTGTTAACACTAAAACACAAGACGACGGAGAAGATAATTAACTATTAGGTTTAATTAGGAAAAAGTAGGAAAATAAACAAACAGCTATACAGGTGTAGAGTTATCTGCATATTGTTTTATTAGAGAGCTCGATGACGTCGTTGCGCGTGTCATTCTAACCGAACACGCAGGTTAAGCAACGTCGACCGCAGCCTGTCTATGGTTGGTATCTATCTCGAGTTTCTCCGTGCTTCGGAGGGCATGTTAAGCGGTCGGTCCAGGCTGTTGTCGATAGATAACAGTCGTTAAGCTAAGTCAGTGACCCTCAGGCGTCGTGAAAATACTGGCCTCCGCCAATCCGCATTTGAGCTGTGTGCTGGTGTATGTTCTAAACCCCTTCGGTTGAAGGGAGACCCGTATGCCTGCAGTAGCACGAGAAAGGGTTGATATGATCATGATGTTTTATATTATATAAAGCAGACCTCCGTCACCGATCTCGCTACCGTCAGCAGAAGCATATTTTATTAGATCAAATGTACGAGCATGTATCTTACTTACTCGTAGTACTTACTTGGTGTAGCAAAAATGTAAAAAAACTTTTCCCATGTTTATTTATTATTTATGATATGCGCAACAAAGGAAACTGACTACAGAAGTAGTCAGTTTCCTTTGTTGCGCTCACTCAATCCAGAAGAATATAGATTTATTCTTATAATCTAACAAAAAAGAATATAGGTTAATCTAGACCAAATTCAATCTCTTTTCCTGTAAAATGAACGTGATGCATTTCTTGCAATTTATGAAATTTGTTGTACTCTAAAGTTAATTGGTCCGTTATAAATTTTTACCCTCATGAGAAATAATATCGGTTGGCAGTATACAAGATGTCATGTAATGCTTGTCCGTTTCCTTGCTAACAATCAATAAGGAAAATTTACTGTAAAATGTGTGAATGCACGTTAACATATACCTATATTCAAAAGAACATTTTCCTGTAGTTACAATGGTTAATGTAATGTTATCCTACCTATTTCATCTCAAAACCCGAAAACTTCGAAAATAACTCTGTGTGCCTACCGTAATAATCATTTCATGTTAGGTTGTAAACGCAAAAAAATGAATCAAACACCATTTCTCTGGCCCAACTTTGCGCAACTTTGAAACAAATGTAGGCCAAATAACGGTACGGCAAAGTTCGCTTGGACTGTTCCAAGTTCCGCCTTTCAGAGATGCACTCAGCCGTTTTGCAACTGATATCTACATCTCGTACGACAACCAGCGATTTTGATATTATACAAGATTTTCAATTTAAGAACGAGTTCTATTGTTCAATGTTAGAGTGCGTAATTTAATAGTGTGTAACTCAGGAATCAATCCTCAAGCGACCTTCCGCTTGAGGAGTGATTGAAGGATATATGTACAAGTAAGAAAACTTTATCCGCGCATCTTCTCATCTTCTCCCATTTTGAAATCCTCCCTGCGCCTTCCATAGAGTTCCGTCAGATTTCACTCCCATTTTCCTCTCAATTATTTTGTTCATACACTTTTGGCGCTAAGCTGACCAACCTTTATTTGGCCAATTCCATACGTAACCCTTCCCTTTGTGCAAGGGTATGATTACTGCAGCACAAATTGCACAGGAACCAGAACGCGTCACGGAAGCAAGTACCACCTAATTTAATCATCTCAGCTGCAACCGTATCTATTCCTCCTGACTTTTCATTTTTCAGGCTTCGTATCTACTTCTCTTCCTCATCCATAGTAATGGAAGCCATAAGCTCACACGCAGTGTCATTATCATATCCCTATGATATGTTAGAGTAAACATACTCGAACATTCTAGCACTTCTTGCTCGTTATAAGCGAACCTTAATTGATTAAGGATCTCAAACGTCGCTTATGACAGAACAGGCAGCGCAGGTACTAAACCCACCTACGCAGATACTACTCGTAATATCAGGTGTGGGTGCAAAAGAAATGAACTATAATGAAATGATACATCAGTAAACAGCGAATGCGAATTCGAGACAGATGTTTGCATTATGAAAAAGGAAATAGTACCTACCTAGTTACTCCTTTGTAAAACCGTCGTGGTCATATCTAAATAACTTCACCCTGGCCGATCTAGATTTTAAGAGAAGATAGATTGATACTGTTGGAAGGAATATGATGATACGATCCAAGCATTCCAATCGCCCAAAACACTCATCTCCGATGGATTCTGACCTGGAATGTAAAGCGTTTATTATATAATATTATTAATCATTTGAATCAAATACAAAAAATTAGGAAAATACAGATGATACTACAAGTTGCACATATCTCCTCAATGTGATTTACCCGAAAGTTTTTTGACAACATCCATGCTTAAGATAAAATGAGGTGATGAAATTCACATAAACATATGAGCTTTGATAAAGGGTCTCAATCATCGCTTACAACAGAACAAGCAGCGCCATTATCAAAAAACGCGACGCTGGACATTGCGAGCGTGCGGTGCTATATACTCGTACCAATGAAACGAAATTTCGCCTAATTATGACAGTTGAAACTGAAAGCTGAAATCTGTCTCAATGAGAGAGGAAGGTTGGAGGAAACAGAATGAGTAAGAAAATACTACGTTTATTCATCATATTTACAACACATGAAAAATTAATGAGAAATATTCCAACAGACATATCTGATCATTCTCGAAGTTTTTATCACACATCAGTAGATTACACGGGCCTTTTATTATTATTTTATCAAAGCCAGTGGAGGGCGGCGCATCAAAACATTCAAACTACGAATAAATAGACTTATTATTTATTTGTATTCAAAGGGTACATTACCTTCTACAGTACACATACTCGTATATAGCAAGAACGGTACAAACTATTTAGGAACGAATAATGGATACACTTCAACATGAATACTTAGAAATTCTGAACATCGTTGGGGACAATTTCGCACTTCAATGCACCTAATTGCATATTATAAAATGGGCTCTGTGAGGTTGTAGTGAAGACTCTCAAAAATTTCTAGAATATCAGAAATTCACTTATGAGAACTCTTTGAGCACAGATTGAAGCACGGCTCAATTTACGTCCGTTATGTCCCTTGACAAAGGATCATGATGACCTCAATTTTTGGTCAATTGCCAATTGAAATGCTGGTAGATTAAAAAAGAGAAATCAAAACTTTGAAAAATTAATAAGATATACGTATTGAGAATGTAAGACGTGTCTAAGTGCCCGTGCGGGTCTAAAGGCAAAAAAATATTTTTTATCTTTATCTTATTGAATATCTACTCATTTCCTGTTATGTGATCCCACATTGACACTTTTTGCCACCTAAAAGAGATTTATGCACTAGATGGTATCGCGCGGAAAAAGCTTTCGAGATTTTTTTGAAAAGATGGCTACATGAATATTGGACGATCCTATTAAATCAAAACCATTAATATCAGCGACGTAGTAATTATTCGTGACCCTAACTTATCACTCGGTATATGGGCTCTCGGTCGGGTTGTCGACTTGCGCCCTGGCAGCGATGGTTACATTGGGGTAGTAACATTGAAAACTAAGTACAATGAGTAAAACCATAAAGTTCAGCTTCACCACCTCGGCAACAACAATATAATATTTTTTCATTATCCTTATTATGAGTGCAAATTGTTCGTGTGAGACTGCATAATTTCAAAATAACCAAAGTCTTTCTAAATTAGGTATATATTTTTCGCTAAAATATCCAACATGGAACTGGAAACTGGTAATCTACTAGATACCGGGAAGGTACGGCCACAGTGATCATATACATCTACTATTTAGAAAACATATATTCAGTTATGAACCAACAATCACCATCCGATAATATTATGGCTCGACTACTCCAAGATCTGACACTACAATATCATGTTACAAACACAACATTTATCAGAGAGCACGCGTGGCTTCCGACGTGGGTTATTCAATTTCATCGGTAATATAGGAAGTGCATTATTTAGTGTGCTCGATATCAAATTTGCAAAGAAATATCAACGGGATATACAATTAATAAAAGAAAACCAAAATTGTTTAGGAACACTAGAAAAACCAAACGTCCATTGTTGAAGCCGAGTTCAATATTGTCAAGAGAACTGAAAATATAATGAACAAACGTTACAAAGTAGTTCATAGAAAATTTCCAACTCGATCAGTGTCTGAGTATTTCATAAGCAGTGTATCAATATGCCTCCTACACCATAGACTTCACGTTATCAGCTCTTCTTACCTACAACATTTAGAATACGCTGAAAAACAAGCAAACTCATATCCTGGATACACTCTTCGACGTGTACCATGGATGACTCGACTTGCAACTTTGACTATATTTATTTTTATCTCTTACTTTGACTATATTTATTTTTATCTCTTACTTTGACTATATTTATTTTTATCTCTTACTTTGACGACATTGTTATTGTATAATTATGCTAACATTTTATTGTAATATCTAATTGACAATGTGGAAATGTCTTGATAAGTTACTTTCATGTTTTCTTCGATTGTTATTTTCGAAATGCTAGCGGATTGAAAAATATCTATGAGAAATAAATAAGATAAAATAAGATTTTATTGAAAAACGTAAGACGAGTGCATACGAGTAGGTACCTAATAAAAAAAATCCTTCATTTACGTTTTCTATCATTCGAAAACGCTTCAAGATTAAAGTGTACAGCAAAGTTATGTATTTGGAAATACATCTGAAGTGAAACTTTCCCAAAAGCACAACTTTCAAAGCTAAATTAGCAGCATGATAAAATACGACAACGTTCTTCAGAGAAGATTTAACTTCTAAGTTGTTTTACTCTTCAGAAGTTTCTTTGTCAATTAACACGAGTTTGTATTTTTTCATTAATAAACTTGTTAACGACTTGAAACGTACAAACTTTTATGTAATAAACAGAATGAGAGTAAATTTTGGAGCGAAAGTGGCTCATCATCATCGTTAGGGTCTAAGCCTTACGTACACGTTGTGTATCTAGCTAATTAGTCTAAATAAGACCTTTTTGAAATAAAAATAGCTTTTAATTTACCTTTTCAAAAATGAATAATACCTATTAATTTGGTCATGATAGGTTTTGCATGACCAAATTGGTCGTGTTTTATCAGAAGGTGAAGTCAGGAGCCCTGGGAATCGGCGAGCGTCTTTACCTGGTGTAAAGATATACATACAATAATATCTCAAATAAAACATTAATGTGAAAAAGTAGCCAAGTTGGGTAGAAATGGACTTCAGAGTAGATGGTACGAGTGAGTATCAACACAGTACGGACAATATCAACTACCTGGGGGCTTCTTGTGAGATCCCGCGAGTGAGTGAGTAAGGTATTGGACGCTCTTGCTTTTCAGATAGGAAAATTCTTATTGTATAACAGTAGGCAAGGAAACTAGTACATGGTCGACATATGCGGTGGTTATCAAAGCCTGCAAGCGCTTATTAATATTATTTATTATTCAGTACATACTTCATTGACCATTGATTTTTTAAGAGAGGTAGGGCGTATCAAAGCAGCCCGTCTAGGGAAGTATCTGCACCTCACAGAAAACCGCAGCCAAATAACAACTCTCTATGGGGTTGTTGTGTTCCTGCGTGTGAGTGAGGTCACCAGTAAGCTCCCAAGGAGTTGCTGTGTAAGCAGCAGAGGAGGCATCGCGCGAGTGATACTCAATTAATACAAGCTTTAATAGGCTACGATAACTGCTTGACATCAGGTGGGCCGTATGCTCGAATGCCTCCTGATGTTGTATAAAAAAACACAATACAGTAGGTACAAAAGGCGGACTTAATGCTTATTGCATTCTCCACCTGTCAACCATAGGGAGTGGACAAAACAAGCGACTGCGGTTTTTATTAAATTTAAAATATACTATGAATCGACACTACAAAGATCCTACACCAACTATACATACATAACAATAAGCATACATACATAACTACGATGATACATACACAACAATAATAATAAATACAAAACGAATATAATTTCAATTCAATTCAATCGCTTATCGCAAGTGAAATATTTTTGCCTTTACTATTTTTTTGTATTAGGTCCACATCACCACATCAACCCTCACTCATCCCACTGCAGGGATACGGGTCTCCCGTCAACCGTAGGGGTTTGGAGCATACTCCACCACGCTGCTCAAATACGGATTGGCGGAGGGCAGTGTTTTCAAGCCGCCTGAGGGGCACTGACTTAGCTTAACGACTGTCATCTATCGACAACAGCCGGGACCGACGGTTTAACGTCCCCTCTGAAGCACGTAGAAACTCGAGATAGAAAACCCGACCATAGACAGGCGGCGGTCGACGTTGCTTAACCTGCGTGTTCGGTTAGAATGAGACGCGCAACGACGCCATCGAGCTCTCTCTTATATTAGGTACTCGTAATATAGGCATTTTACAATACTGTACAATTTTTTTTAGTAGAATATTATATGTTGTATCATATTTTAATACTCTGTAAACATAACAATGTTACAACGCTAATATACTTATATATAATAATGCAGAGAAGTTCCTTTTGTTATTTTTTTTATACAACGTCGGGAGACATGCAAACTTACGGCCCACCTGATGTAAAGCGATTATTGCAGCCTACGAATGCTTGCGATACATTTATCACTCGCGTGATGCCGCCTCTGCTGCTAACACAGCAACAGTTTAGGAGGTTATTGGTGAACATTCACTCGCAGGTATATAAAAACCTTTCAGGAAGTTGTAATCTTCCTCTTGTCTATGAGGTGGAGGTACTTCCCCAGGCGGACTGATGCACCCTACCTCTTTGAAATGTATTCTTCTTATATAAAATTCTCGTGTCACAATGTTAGTTACCATACTCCTCCGAAACGGCTTGACCGATTTTGATGAAATTTTTATATGCATATTCAGTAGGTCTGAGAATCGGCTACTATCTATTTTTCATACCCCTAAGTGATAAGGTTCGTCCATCCCAAATTTATGTTTTTTATTTTTTGGACAAATTTTTTTATTATTATTTTTTAATGATGTGGCATTAAAAATACATACAACCCTATATTTTCACCCTTCTACCATCAACCCCTATTTTTGTAATACTAAAATAATCCTAGGAATAATTTATATGGCAAAACAACATTTGCCGGGTCAGCTAGTGTTTATATATATATATATATAGAGTTGATCCTTCTAGGCTGTTCGTCCTGTGATTGATTTATAATTAGATTAATCGTACCAATATGCATAATAGATGACTAAAGCGGTATACAGGTGGTTATTTATTGGAACTATCAATGTGCATATGCGAATTGCATAATTTAGTTTTTAATTACTGGACATGCGATTTCCAATTTAAATTGGTATCTATATTTAAGCCGGTCAAAGTAAATTTGTTCACGCATTCAACATTTTTGTGTTGAAAACTGTTTAAAATTTAATGGCTCTTTCAAAATGAGCGTTTGACGGGCCCAGTGGTCGAGTGGTTACCAATGGTACAAGGTTCGTGGTTTCGATTCCCACGTGATGTATCGCTCGCGCGTTTCCCTGCTGCTAAGGCAACACTTTAGTAGTTTTTTTTTTATACAAAGTCGAGAGGCATACAAGCATGTAGCCCACCTGATGCTACCGTAGGCAATAAACGCTTGCATGACATTAAGTATCACTCGCGAGATGCTAACTCTGCTCCTAACACAGTTACTTCTTAGGAGCTTACCGGTGACTTCGCCTTGCGGGAATATAAAAACCGTCCAGAGATTTGTTTGAAAGTGGATACCGTAGCCTATCAATGCTTGCAATACCTGAAGTGTGAAAGGAGTTGCTATTTTGACTGCGGTTTTTATGTGAGGTGGAGGTACTTACCCAGACGGGCTGCTTTGATGCGCCCTACCTCTCTTAAATAAAACCTACTTTCGCGTTGTGCTGCTACGTAATTATTTTCTCCTGCATTATTTCTACATGTCCGAACCAACGGCATGCTGCCTTTTCTTATTTAACACCGACACACTTTTTCAGACCAACTCCGTCTCTATCATCCTCCTCGCGAATACGTTGTACAAGCGTTACACCACAAATTTAGCGCAACGCTCGCATTTCGACCGCATTTATTCTACTTTCATGCTTTCTCTGCCATACCCAGCTCTCGCCTCCATAAGTGAGCGTTACGACTAGCACTGCATTGTAGCGAGTTGTGCCTTAATTATTTCAATTTACAATACTGAAAATTAGTACAGAGCGAAAGCTCGATAACGTCGTAATGTGCCATTCTAATCGAATATGCAGGTTAATCAACGTCGACCCCAGCCTGTCCATGAATGGGTTTATCAATTTTGAGCTTCTCCGTGCGAATAGTACGTTAAGGCGTTGGTCCAGGCTGTCATCTATAGATGTCAGCCTTTGGCTAAGTCAGTGGCGTTCGAGTGGCTTGAAAACACTGGCCTCCGCCAATCCGCAGTTGAGCAGCGTGGTGGAGTATGCTCTAAACCCCTGCGGTGTGATGAATAAGGGTTGGTGTAGTAATACAGATTAAATGAGCTGTTTGAAGTAATATTAAAAAAGATATTCTATTACATAAAAATATTGTAATTACGATAATTAAAAATATTTAGGGTTAAAGGTAAAAATATTTAGGGTTAAAGGTCAAAATATTTAAATTTTCCTTATGAACGGTAATTTTAACGAATTACGTCAGTGGCTGTCGGTAGAGGTTTTTAAAGAACTATATTTTTATTACGGAAACTTTGTTAAAATATCCTAATACACATACAGTTAAGTATTTTTAAGAGAGGTAGGGCGCATCAATGCAGCCCGTCTGAGGACTTCCTCCTCCACCTCCACCTCTCGTAAAACCACAACTAAATAAAATCTCGCTAGAGGGTTTCAAACAGAGGGAAACTTTGTACAAAAGTCGTCTGCACGGGTTTCCTGTCTCACCTATTCCTATACCGCCCAGCAGCTATATTTCTGTAGCTGTGTTCCGGTTTGAAGGCGTTCATGGCGTTCGGTTCTCTGTGTCTACACCGCAAGGGATTTGGCGTGAACCATGCTACGTGGCTCAACAGCAGTATCTGATAAATGTGTCAACGTCATAAGAACCGGTTGGTTCACGCTCTTCACATTCCCACTTTTTTAACCTCCGGCACATAATAGAGGTGTGTTAAAAGTTTGACCGCTATGTGTGTGTGTGTCTGTCTATCCACCGTAGCTCTTAAACGAGTGAATCGATTTGGATTCGGGTTTTTTTTTATTTATTTTATTTGAAAGCAGGTTTTTCTAGCGGTGGTTCTATGCATGTTTTATCAAAAATCCGTTCAGCCGTTTCAAGCTCATCAGCTTTTGGTTAGCTGCGGTAGGGATCTTAAACGCATAATGGGTATTTACTTTACTTTTAAACATAGGTGTGACCTAAAATTTGAAACATCCATATAACTTTGCAAGATTATGGATTTTCTTTACTTTTTATAGGTTTTTTTTTGTGTCAGGGGATTTTAAATTTATATTTATAACAAAGTAGCATTAATTTAAATGGAATCAAGCGATCATCCTAATAATATCTTATGCGTTGTCTCTTCTGATAATGTCTAATTCTTTAAGAGAGGTAGGACTCACCAAAGTAAGTCCGTCTGATGAAAGTACTTTCGCCTCACAGAAATAACCGCTAATAAATACTGAAGGGATGTTGTGTTCAAGTAAGTGAGGTCACCAGTAAGCTCCTAAGCTGTGTTACCAGCAAAGGTGGCATCGCATATTAATGTATTGCAATCATTCCTGGGTTACGGTAACTGCTTTACATCAGGTAGGCCGTATGTCTATGCTTCCTGTCATTGTACGAAAAAAACTAGAACCGACTATTATCCAACCGCGCATCTGAGCATGAATCTATCTATCTATAACTTCACACCAAATCCCTTGCGGGGTAGGCAGAGAGAACCGAGCGCCGCGTGACTCGATCCTTACATATCTCACCCGCTTCTTTAACATTCATTGCTCTTCTCATGCACGCTCGCCGGTTTCTAGGGCTCCTGACATCACCTTCTGATAGAACACGACCCTGAGCATGAACCTACCAATAAATCATGTTTCCAGATTTAAGTACATATTTGTGATTATAACTTGCTCAGCAGTGAAGAAAAACATCGTGGGGCAACCCGCATGTCTAAGAAATTTAAACTAACCTAGGAAAGTGTAGTTTTCACTCTGGCTGGAGTTCAGACGGCAGTCGCTCTGTATAAAAATATGTATCATTACCATATTTTTATCATTAACATTTATCCTTAGGCTTAGATAGCGGACCTCGCTAATATTAATGTTATTTTTATACCACTAAGACGGCAAACAAGAGTACGACCGGCCTGATGGTAAGCAGTCATCGTAGCCTACGGACATTCATAATACCAGCGTTGTCGACCCTGTATCTCTTTACGCCTTTCTTGAAGAATAGCGTAGTCTTTTGGAAAAGCTACAGCTGGGGGTTCATTCATAACGGGATAACGGTAGGAAGAAGAGGAAGACTCTGAGACCCCATACAAAGCGGGATCTACTGAAAAGATATTGTAGTGCTGGGAAATAATTACTTAAACGAAGTCACAGTGTTTTTCTACCATTAAGGTGGAAATCAAGCATGCGGCCTGCCTGATAGTAAACAGTCACCGTAGTCTATGGACATTTGCAACACCAGGGGTAAAAAAAGCTTAAAGGTATACAGCACTGACGGTACGCTGACCTTCTGTGATTTATGTCACTCATGCGTTGCCGACCCTGAAAGTGTGACCTCACTCACACCAGGAACACAACAATCCCCCTAGAGTGTTAATATTTTTCTGTGAGGTCAAGGTACTTCACCAGCCGGACTGCTTTGATGCACCCCACCTCTCTAAAAAACACCCAGACCAAGACAAACATACATATTCATTCACACATATGTTTGTCCTTTGTGGAAATCGAACCCACGAGCGTCAGTGACAAAGTCGCATTATTAACCGCTGCGCCACCGAGCTCGTCAGAATGTTTGCATCATAAATGGTTCTACGACGTAAAACTGAAGTTTAAGGTCTAGCCGTTTATCCGTGAAGTAATCTAGGTATTTAAATGTGGCAGCATTTAAGTGTTAGGAGGAAAGCGGACACATTTTAGTTAATTTTTGTTATTTTTATACCAAGGTGGAAAACTGGCGTACGGCCTGTCTAATGGTAAGCAGTTGCGATCCTCTTGCGTTGTCGACCCTGTGAAAACATACTCACACCTTTCTTTTCTCAAAGCACCATGCTGTAGTCCCTTGGGTAACTTCGGCTGAGAGATCATTCTACAACTTCAGAGCTCTCGATAGAAAACTTCTAATGAATCGCATGGTACGCGACCATTGCAACTACATTGTATGAGAATGACCTCCCAGCCATCGGCGAGCGGTGCGATGGTAAATCAACTCTTGACTTCATATCGAACAACTTCTAGAAACACAACCAATTGTACAATCGTTAGAACACGCAAAGGGAGGCAAAATCTCTCCTTAAACTCAATAAAAGGGTCGAGTTTGATTGATCCTAAATCATCAACGATCCTCACAGCTCATCTTTGTACTTATTCTCGAAGTGATACTTAATATATCGCAAGCGTTAATAGGCTACGGTACCCGCTTTACATCAGGTGGGCCGTATGCTTGCATGCCTCCCGACGTAGTATAAAAAATAAAAAACATATTCATACCCTTTCAGGCATACATTCATTTTGTTTGACAAAACAACTCCCACTCCTAGACTACCTCGCACAGAGTTGGCAATTCTGCGCCATGATCCATAATGTTGGCCCCGAGAGACATGTTGTACGTGACAAGCAGGGAGACACGAGATGTGTGTGGTGTGGTAGAATGCATCGCCGTCGGGAGTGTACTGTACTGTATTGAGTATGTAATCTCTGATTCAAGTCAGGCTTGTAAGTTTGCTTAAAGGTACCAGCACTGACGGTACGCTAACCTTCTGTGATTTTTACCACAATCCTGGTATCTGTAGTACTGACTTTGAAACTCAACAAACGCGTACTTGAAAGCTCACTCTGTCAAGTTCACAGGAGTTGTTTATAGGGGGTAGGATTCATCACTCTGACATGCTTTCAACTTCAGTTATTTGAAGCAGAGTTAAAAGTTTCGATAAAGCTTTTTGTATATTTATGAAAAGTTTGCGAGTTGTTGAATAAATTATGGAGATGACTGTGTATTTATGGTAAATATGGAGGCATTAGCGATTTGATTATATTGTTATTTGGCTCATAATTAATGTAATAAAGACTAAATTAATAAAAGCGAGAGCTGGGTATGGCAGAGAGAGCATGAAAGTAGAATAAACGCGGTTTAAATGCGTAACGCTTGTAGACCGTATTCGCAATGATGAGGTTAGAAGCGGAGTTGGTCCGAAAGAGAGCGTCGGTGTTAAAATAAGAAGAGGCATGCTCCGTTGGTTCGGACATGTAGAAAGAATGCAGGATGAAAGAATGACGAAGCAGATATACAATGCAAAAGTGGAAGGATGTAGAAGCCGAGGAAGGCCAAGACTTACCTACCATGATCAAATTGGTCGTGTACTATCAGAAGGTGATGTCGGTTTCTAGGGCCCCCTAGAAACCGACGAGGAGCATGAAAACAGCAATGAATGTTAAAGAAACGAGTGAGATATGTAAGGATCGAGTCACGTGGCGCTCGGTTCTCTCTGCCTACCCCGCAAGGGATTTGGCGTGAACTTATAGATAGATAGAGATTGATACAAAGACTAAATTCAAGTTTATTTTTGTGTACGTGTCTCATCTTTTGAGTGATAGTCAACCTGCGTACTGTAGCACTCAGCATTGCGACGTTGCCGAGAAACAGATAAAGCATATAAGCCGGACCAGAGATGATGGCTAAGTAATATTCATTCTCTTTCTATTGCTGTGTTTCTTCGAGTGATTGAGTTTACCAATAAGGTTCTGCGGAGTTGCTGAAATAGCAAAAGGAGCTTCAATGTGCTAGCAATAGTTCCTTCCTGAATTGGAAGCATTTATATATGAAAACGCTAGGCAGTAGCATGTGACCTCGCGGGATGCGGGATTGGAACGTTACCAAATTTATTAAGGGTCTTCAATTTTTTATAAAATGCTCTACCTTCCAGTGAAAGTCAATCCCATTAAAATCAGCTTAGCTATTCCGGATATTACGTACCCAGCACAAGCAGACAGACAGAACTGTATTTCTTTTTAAATTTTAGGATATAATCTTCTTCCTTCATCTTCATAAACAACATCGACAATTGACTTATCATAGAGTTAAGTGCGACAATCTAAGAAAAGATTATATATTACATATTATTCAAAAAAGGTTAAATATTACAAAGTACAGATAGCAATCAAAGTGCCCATACCGTGGAACGCTGTTTGCCCTCAGAAGAAAACGAGAGACGTATGTATAACATTTTTCATTTGATTCGCTAAGCATAATATATTTTTAAATTAATAAACTAAATGGAAATGAGAAAATTGTGAGATAGCGAAAGCAAGTCATGATCAACGTGAATTCTTATCTGGTACGCGACCCGAATGAATGAGTGTGAAAATTAACTAAATAACCTGTAGGGACTTGGGACATTAAAGTAATACAAAATGCAAACATTTTGTTAAGATGTGCTGATGAAGGTGTGCCTGAGGTCTAGTAGTGAAGTGTTAGGAGCTTTATTGACGGGTTGTGTTCTGAGGAATTGTTCGACATGATAGCTTCTTTTTACAACCGCACCGCTCGCCGACGGAGATTACCCTCACACACTGGGACCGCAATGGTTGCGTACTGTGCGGTTGCAGAGAAGTTTCCTTCCGAGAAGTTTCAACTTGTGGAATGAACCGTAGCTGAGGTTTTCCCAAGGGACTACAGCATGGGGTTCTTCAAGAAAGGCGTGAAGAGGGTTTTAAAGCATCGGCAACGCACGAGTGACACCCTTGGTGTTGCAAATGTCCATAGGCTACGGTAACTTGATTGGCACCTTAGTGGTACATATATATATATACAAAAAATATATAATTCCCATTTTACCCTCTACCAGCAAAGAGATCTTGGCGATTAGGGATGTCATAAATAAATTTGAATTGTCTGTTTGTACTGTCAAATTAATAGCTTTTTACAGCATATGAATAGTACACACGGTACATATACGAAAAACATATTTTTTTTCTTTAATTTCTGTATGTCTTTTGTTCCGGATAATCTCCCAAATGGCTGGATCGATTTTGATGGGACTTTTACAGGCAGAAAGCTGATATTATAAGGAGTAACTTGGTCTACTCTTATTTTAGAAAAAACAGTGAGATGTGAACAAATTCCAAATTCACGCGAACGAACTCGCGGAGCCCCATTGGTTATTACTAAAAACCGATCAAGTGCATGTCGGGCCGCGCATAGTGTAGGGTTCCGTATTTGCTTAGCTTTGCTTGCTTGCGAAAAAATATTAATAGATAGTTGCCTAAAATAATAGGAAATCAAGCATATTGGATTGATTTTAACATTCTAAACCAATTATTAACATTATAACCATACCTATTTAAATAACAATTAACCATACCTAATTAAGTAACTAAATATCTAAAGGTACTCGTATAAAGTGGAATAAAATCTACGACTATTCGGATACAGAACGCATTAAGTACATGCTATGCTATAAGAAATCCAAACCAAGAATCTACCTAAATCTTTTAAGAGAGGTAGGGCGCATCAAGGCAGCCCGTCTGGGGAAGTACCACCACCTCACAGAAAACCGCAGCCAAAAAAGAACTCCCTAGAAGGTTGTTGTGTTCCTGCGTGTGAGTGAGGTCACCAGTAAGCTCCAAAGGAGTTGCTGTGTAAGCAGCAGAGGAGGCATCGCGCGAGTGATACTTAATATATAGCAAGCGTTAATACGCTACGGTACCCGATTTGCAGTAGTTGGGCCGTATGCTTGTATGCCTCCCGACGTAGTATAAAAAAAAAGACGGACAACAAAGCGATCCTATAAGGATTCCGTTTTGCCTTTTGAGGTACGGAACTCTAAAAATCCTTAAAAATAATACGCATGTAAAAAAATAACTGGAAGGTAATACTTGCAAGTGAGTGAAGTGATTCAGGAACTCCTGTGGAGTTGTTACGGTAGCAACGAGCGCGACAACGTTCTATTGATACCTCTGTTGCAAGCATCTATAGTCTACAAAGGTAAAGGTATAGTATATTTGCATCCATTTTGGAGTGTAAGCGTCTCGCTGTCATCTGTGATCATAGCTAACATCATCTCAACATCATCATCATCACGTGGTGAACCTTGTCAATTGTCAAACAAGGATCTGCCAAAAGAGAGGTAGGTCTCTTCAAAGAAAATACCTCCACCATGCAGAAGATTATAGGCATAGAATAACTTACTGGATTAGCTGCGTAGGTTGCTGTGTTAACAGCAGGGATTGCAATGTGCGAGCAACACGTGCACTGCAAGTATTCATAAGCTACTGTAACCACTTTACATAGCGTGAGCAGTAAACTTGTCGTTTTATAAAAAAAAATCTTGTCATTTCTATAACTTCACGCCAAATCCTAGGCAGAAAGACTATAAATTAATTATTTTAACTTCAATCATTTTTTTTACGCTCACAGATGTTGTCATGTACGCTCGCCGATTCTTAGGGCTCCTGATATCACCTTCTGATAAATCACGACCAATATGGTCATGATAGTAAAGTATTGACCTTCCTGGCCTACCTACATCCTTCTATTTTCGCGATGTGTATCGGCATGTAGAAAAAAGGCAGGAGAAATCCATCCACCGAACTAACGGAGCATGCCTTTTCTTAACTCCGATACTCTTTTTACAACAATTATTTTTCCTTAGATCATCATATAATAGTAGGTAGTGATGATAATTCCTTTTTGACATGCAAAAAGGCAGACTACCCTTTTTCGTGTGTCCCTAATTGTACCCCCCATACTTGTATATTCACTCGTGAAAATAAACGACTTTATATGTAAAGGGAAAAATATTTCCACGTTAATAGCAACACTGACCTTTCTTTTATACCTTCGCCATAAGTTATAAAAGCGTTATGAATATAAAATATTCACTTTATCACCCACTTACCGTTTAATGCGGGGGCTGGTGGTTTATGGCAAGTTTTTTTGGGTTAGTTCCACTGGGAATACGTCAATGATTGACAAAAACAGCAAATAGCTCTTCGTTTTCAGAAGTGATAGTGGATAAATGACCAGTCTGTCAAACGACTATAGATACCTAGCATGTTTTCAGAAACACCGTTCCTATATTAAATCTATATGTTTGTGTGTGTGCGTGTGTCGGACGCTTTTTTAGACTATTCGAATTTTGACTTCAGATTCGGATTCAGCATAAAAAAGTAGAAGAGGAATGTTCAGGAACACCGTTCCTATCTCTTAAGGAAAATGGTCAAAATGGCCGACAAATAAAAAAAAATTGAGTTGTTATATAATTGACGAGCCAGGTGTTCCTCTAGCAAATCTGGCAATGCAAGCTTGCGCATTCTCAACTGGTTTTATATAACGCCGGGAGGCATACAAGCAAAAAAACGCTTGCATTACATTAAGTATCACTCGCGCGATACCACCTCTGTTGTGTTAGCAACCTTAACAGACAACTCCTTAGGACCTAACTGGAGACCTCACTCACACTCAGGAGCACAACAACCCTCCAGAAAGTTGTTATTAGGCTGCGAGGTGAAGTCATTTCTGGTAGGTGTAGGTACTAACCCAGACGAACTAATTTGATATGCTCTATTTCTCATTAGGTCTTAGGCTACGCAAACTGCTTACTATTGGGCAAGCCAGTCTACCTTCGTGGTATAAAATACCGAAATGAACATAATTTGGCAATCGAAAACAGTTTTAGATGGTAAACAACTCAATTACACTCTACCAATACAATTTTCGGTGTATATATACATAACAAGCCAGTATTGTGGCGACGTACAATTAACTATCTGAATGGCAAAAATTAAAGGGTTTTAACAAATTATTTTTTAATCATGGATGTGATAACTGTGTACGATAGAGAGAGCATGAACGTAGAATAAATGTCGTCGAGATGAGAGCATTGCGTAAAAAGAGAATAATGGGCATTCTGGGCATTGGCATTGTATGGAGATTGGTTTCAATATTATATTTGTTGCGCACAAATGAAATCTGCTGCAATATGTAGAGCTTTAACTATATATACGAATAAAAGTAACATTGTATATAAATAGCTCCGGAATTATAAGAAAAACGCTAATAAAATTATTTATTTTAGGTTATTTTGACCGGTAATATTACCAACATTTTTCGGTTGGATTATAGGCAGCTGCGCAGCTGCTATATGTATTCGAGGCATAAATAAGTAATTATTTTATTCATCAGCTTCGCACGGCACATACGTAGCTCCCTGTCGGCATGATTGAAGTGATTTTATTCGAAATCTTTAACAGTCACCGTTATAATTCAGCCATATCATATTGCCATATTGTTATTTAATATTATTATTATATTTCGAGAAGCTCAACTCAACGTATTACGACAAGAAATATGAAATAATATAAAGCATGGGAACACGGGTGAAACGAACTAACTATAGGCATACTTTAGCATAGTACAGAACAAAAGCGGAAACATGGAATATACCTATATTTTACATTTGTCAATTCAAGACTGCCACCATCGTTGCCGTATATTAATTCAAACGAAATTCTCGATTTTTGAACTTCTTCTTTTAAATACACGTAAGTAGTAAAAATATACATGAAGAGTTATCAATTATCATCGAAATATACGTAAAGTATATAAATTTTGCGCAATAAATGGTAGATTATGTTACATTTATTTTCAATTGACTGCCTTTATTCAGTCGAGTACTTCATTTATCTTTGAGTGCTGGCAATAATTTCATTTAAATGGCGAATTTGTAAGTTACGGCATGATATTAAAGTATTGTTAATTTTAAGAAATTATGGCTTAATTTTGTTTAAGTGGGACACCGGCATTTACTGACATGAACCGCGAAGCGCATCCATATGCAAGGACGTGGATTCTACGATCATGCAGTAAGCCAGCAATCCAGTTACAAAGCTGGAGGGGCAAACCGTATACCGGAAATTTGAAGAGAAGTGATTTATGTCAATCCCGATCAAATGCTTTGGCGATATCTAGGCTGACTGCCATAGATTCGCCATGTTTATCAATTGCCTCCCCCAGAGATGCGTTACATACGCTAGAAGATCACCCGTCGATCGATGCTAGACCGTATACCATACTGACTATCATTAATTAGGGAGTGATCTTCTAGGTAGCAGATCAATTGATTGTTAAGGGTTCGTTCTATGACTTTGCACAACACTGATGTTATGGTAATGGGGAGGTAATTTGTCGGATCCGAACGGTCTCTCTTTTTGGGGATGGATTGCACATTGGCCTCTCTCCAGACCTCCGGAGCACTACCGGCCGAGTACGAGAGATGAAAGAGGCGCGTCAACACCTTTCGTTTTGCGCTTTCTTACTCTACGCTATGAACAAACAGAGTCCATAGCTTCCTCTGCATTACAGACAGGCAGCTATAAACTACCGGTTGTCAGGGGGCTGCAGAGTGTAGCACCTCGCCACAATGCGGCTCCTATATCTTCCTTATATATCTGGTTTTTAATCCATGACTTATTTATTTATATTTGTGTTGAATACTTGTTAAATTTTATAACTAAACTTTACTTCTACAAGAATAAATTTTGCAAGACTTATAATCAGGTCAAACAACTCGTAAAATAGGAGTATGCTGTACCATAGATGGTCTCAAAGTTTAAGTGGTCTCACGAGACGAACTGTAAAATGTTGATACTTCAGAGGATTTATGTAAGTGTCGCTGGTGGCATAGGTTTCAGTTGTTACATGAAATTGAAAAAGATACATTATTCATTCAAGTTCTCGAGACTTAGTCTAGTATTGGGTTATAGATTAATTCTCTTGCATTATATTTATCACATTATAAAAGCCAAAATCCACAGTGACGGGAAAAGCGGAAGTGATCTGGAATGGGTTATTTTTTTGTAATATACGCGTTTATACAAACGTAACCTGTCACACTTTTGTCGAGCTCGGTTGTGCGGTCGTGAATGACGACTTTGACACCAACGCTCGTGGGCTCCATTCCCACACAGGAGAAACATTTGTGCACATGAACATGTCTATTTGTCTTGGTCTGGATATTTTTAAGAGAGGTAGGGCGCATCAAATCAGCCCGTCTGGGGAAGTACCTGCACCTCACAGAAAAGCGCAGCCAAATAACAACTACCTAGATGGTTGTTGTGTTCCTGCGTGAGAGTGAGGTCACCAGTAAGCTCCCAGGGAGTTGCTGTGTAAGCAGCAGAGGAGGCATCGCGCGAGTAATACTTAATATATCGCAAGCGTTAATAGGCTACGGTATCCGCTTTACATCAGGTGGGCCGTATGCTCGTATGCCTGCCGACGTTGTATAAAAAAAAGCAAGGAAGTGATCAATCACAAGAAATGCGCGGTATTCAGTTAAGTGAATGTAATTCAGCAGAAAATAATGGCGTTTTTAGTAGTTTTCTAAGAGCCTCGGAAAGAGGTTGATATCGCAATGGCCGACGCTGCAGACGGCAAAAGGCGGGAGCATTGTTATGTTCATATCGCGAGGAACGATATGAAAATAATGTACCTAAATTTTATAGTGAACGTAGGAGTTCTGTGACGTCACTGCACATGTCTAATCAAACACGTAGGTTAAACATCGTCGATCGCAGTCTATAAATGGTTTCCTTTTTTAGGATTCGGGACATCAAAATGCAAAATGGAACCTATACAGCATCACTTCGTTGTCACTAAGGAACGCGTGGAGGTATCAAGTTAAAATTAATATCACATACTCAAAGTCTCAAATCCTTTGAAACAGCGATAAATAAAGTTCCAAGTCAATGCGTGTATGAATATCTTCACACCAGGCCCGTCAAGCAGCCCGTCTGGTGAAGTACCTCCACCTCACAGAAAACCGATGCCAAATAACAACTCCCTAGAGGGTTATTGTGTTCCTGCGTGTGAGTGACGTAACCAGTAAGCTCCCAAGGAGTTGCTGTGTAAGCAGCAGAGGAGGCATCGCGCGACTGACACCTAATATATCTCAAGCGTTAATAGGCTACGGTACCCGCTTTACATCAGGTGGTCCGTATGCTTGTATGCCTACCGACGTAGTATATATATATAAAAGAAAAAGAATCAACGGAACATACCTTTTTTATGATTAAGAGAGTGTCGGTTTTAAACCGGCACTCTCTTTCAGACCGACTCTGTTTCTTACATCATCTTTACGAACGCGGTCAGCAAGCGTTATGCTACAAATTTTGCGCAATGCCCGCATCTCGACTGCATTTTTTCTACTTTCACGATATCTCTGCCATACCCAGATTTCATGTCCATAAATATGCGTTGGGATTAGCACCGTATTGTGTACAGCGACCTGTGTCTTCTGGCATAGATTTCGGCATATTTTGGCACTGGCAAGGGAGTTAAAACTTTTAACGTACTCTACGTTGATCTAGAATTATGAAATTTATTAAGAAGACACATAAAGAGTAAAGTAAATTTCTAGTTGAATCACAAAATTGTTTTTTTTTTTTGTAATTACGAACTCATTTGTAGTTGGCTAATCCAGTTTATCTTTTCAATTTCAACTTATTTATTTTCGTTACTTTAGAGCAATATTTGGTGCTTTAATAGTTTGTGCGAGGGAAGCACATTTTTTTTTTGAGTGAATCCCCTCTGTACGATATTGTTTAGGTCGTGAGATTTCAGATGCTTGCCGCGTACATTATGATGGGCTCAATTACGATCATGTACGTCATCCTCGTCATCTCTGGGTTCAGTTGTCAGGTGACTTTTGCTGATCTAGCCAACGCTTTATATACGTTGGTTGATTTCCGGGAGATATTGGCGATATTATTCCAATTCTTTTTTTTTTTTTTTTTTTTTTGCTCTCCTACCTCCAACATAATCGGAGCCTATGTTAGCTATTCCTTGCATACCAGTTCTCGCTTTCTCTACTTCTCGTACTTTCATGCTACATACTGTCTTGCTGTCATACATCTTCTTTCGTACTATATTGGGTGGGACTCCCAACTAATACCTAATACTAAAATACGGGTTTTCTTTATTTGTGGTATGGGGTAACAACTCGACACATTTCTTTATTTTCATTTGTTACAGTGCTCTTATTATATTTTCCTTAATTATATTCCTGCGGATTTTTATACAATTTTACTTATTGGCTATTTCTTATCTTACAATATTATTGTTTTACATCTAGTCTATATTTAATGCTTTCTTATAATATATTCACATATTATGAAAACATCAATTGCTTAGTTCTAAGTTTTATTCCTATTCTTTACAACTTTTACAACTCTGATACAGTATTGCAGAAACTGATCTCTTTTTCTACTGCGCATGATTTCAGCCGCGTTTGCACTAACAATATCTATGCCGATCTCCTCGGCCAGCTGGTGTCTTGCTATCGCATGCACTGGGCAGTCGAATATGATGTGGGGCACCGTTTCGTCCTGGTCTGCATCACAGAGGCACGATGGACTCTCCTTGCACTTGAATCGATGCAAGTACTCGGAGAATCCACCGTGCCCTGTCAGCAGCTGGGTTGTTTCATTGCTGGTGGGGAATTTTTTGATTAGGCTATAAGCCGTCGTTGCATCCGGTAGAAACAGCTTGGTGATGCCCGCGGTCTCGCCCGTGATGTATCTCCTGTTCCATTCCTCAAGGGTCTTCCTCCGTATATTTCCCTTGACGAATGAAACAGGATACGCATCGTAGTTCGGCTTTCGCTTTAGACGTAGAGCCGCCTCCTTTGCCAATATGTCCGCCCTCTCGTTGCCTTCCATCCCTGCATGGGCTTTAATCCAGGTCAGAGCTAAATCCTTGCCTTGATTTTGCAACTTTTTGATATTAGCCCTGGCCTGTACCGCCAGCGGATGGAGGCTTCCATGGTTTTTTACCGTGAGGAGGGCGGCCATGGAGTCGGAGAATATCCCGTAGGAGGCAGCTCCAATCCTTAGCGCTTCCTCTGTTGCCCTTGCTATCGCGAGCAGCTCGGCCTGGTAAACGGTGCAGTATCGCGGCAGGGCCAGCCTGACGCTTCCTATCTCCATTGCATCTTTCCGTATAGATAGAGCCGCGCCGACTTTCCCCTCCAACTTACTCCCGTCGGTGAAGATGGAGATTTCCGGTTTACTTAAAGCATCAAGCTGGCCCTGGTCCGCGACGACCACCAGCTCCAGGTCGATGCGCTCCGCTGGATGAGGTAGCTCGAGCGCCGAGGCCATTTTTTCTACTTCACCCCCGCACAGGTCTAGGCGCGGTTCGCCTTTCTTTGCCTTATACAGATCTGATGCCTCTCGGACTCTCAGGTCGAGAGGCAACAGTCCGGCCAGTATAAGCGCCGAGTTTAACGACACTGTGCGGTAGGCTTTGCAGATCTTTTGGGCGATTCCGCGTTGCACCACCGCCAGTTGCTTCCTAATCCCAATCTTGTTTGCAGCTGATCCCCACACAGACGCCGCATACAGCAGCACTGGTTCTACAGTTGCCACGTAAATCAATCTAATAACCTCCGGGTTCAGGCCCCAGCTGGTTTTGGCCGCCCTGCACAGCTGTTTGTGCACTCCGATTGCTCTTCTGCAGGCGTTCGCGACGTGTCCATTGAAGGTAAGTTTGTCGTCGATGGTGACACCCAATATTTTAAGCTCGCTAAACATGTTGACGTCGGTCCCCCCCATCTCGAGGCGCGGGGTGTCGTACTTTAGCCTGCGGGTTATGACCATAGCCTTGGTCTTCGATGGGCCAAATACTAACTTGTTTTGTACACCCCACTCCCCGACATGTTGAAGCGCGACATTTGCGTGTCTCTCAATCTCTATCGCGGTGTCACCATCGAAGACCAACACGACATCGTCGGCGAACGCCTGGCAGTAGCACCCCTGTTCATCCAGGCTTTTTAGGAGGGGATCCAGGAGCATGTTCCAGAGAATCGGACCCCCTATAGAGCCCTGGACGCAGCCCTTATGCGTTGCCCTACAATGCTCCTCCCCGGCATATCTCACCCTGACTCTCCTGTCCCGGAGATAACTGTCCATGGCCCTCCTCAAGTTCAAAGGACACTTTTCCTCAGCCAAACGGACTCTTATTTTTGGCCACCAAGCGTTGTCGAAAGCCCCCTCTATATCCAGTGAGACAATTGTAACAATTTTCTTTTGTCCCAGTTTCTCCCGGATGTGTGACACTAGTGTATAGAGGGAGTCCTCTGTACTACGCTGGGGCATGAATCCGTATTGGCGGGTACTCATCCTCGGTAGAAGGTAGAACTTGAGGCGGGCCACTAGCAGCTTCTCCAAAATCTTACCGAATATCGGCAGTAAACCGATTGGTCGGTAAGACTTTGGAGTGGTATAGTTACTCTTGTCCGGCTTCCTGAGCACAATGACAATTGCCTCTTTCCATGCTCTAGGGAAGTGGCAGTGCTCCAGACATTTATTCAGGAGAGCCAGGAAGAGCTCCGGGTCGCATGCAATTGCTCTAGAGCAAATGTCTGCAGTGAGACCATCCCCACCCGGGGCCTTCCTAACATTGAAGGAGTCACATACAGCCTTTAGCTCTGACATTGACGTTATGACGAAGTTAACGATGCTCTCTCTAAAGTTATGCATTGGTTTAATGTTAATAATCTGCTTTTAAATGATAAAAAGACTAAAGTAATTAAGTTCTCAACACCTAATGTAAGACAGGTGACTACCAATGTACATGTTAATGGAACTAATTTAGCCCCAGTGGAGACAACTGTGTTCTTGGGTATAACAATTGACTCCAAACTACAATGGGGCCCACAAATTGAAAAATTATCAGGAAAACTAAGTTCTGCAGCCTATGCAGTTAAAACTATTAGACGGCTCACTGATGTTGATACGGCTAGAATAGTTTATTTCAGCTACTTTCATAGTATTATGTCATTCGGAATTCTTCTTTGGGGTAACTCCGCGGACATTAACACCATCTTTTTATTGCAAAAGAGAGCCATAAGAGCTATCTACAAACTTGGTCCCCGTGAGAGCCTTAGAGAAAAATTCAAAGAAATAAATATTCTAACAGTCGCATCGCAATATATCTATGAAAATCTTTTGTATGTCCATAAAAACATAGACTCATTTTGTAAAAAGAGTGATACTCATAACATAAATACTAGATATAAGCATAATCTTGTGTTACATGCAAGCCGTCTCCACAAAATAAGTAATTCTTTTATGGGGCAATGTATACGGTTCTATAACAAACTTCCCAGCAATATAAGAGAATTGTCAATAAACAAGTTTAAAACTACTATTAAAGCCAAATTGTGTAGCAGGGCATATTATAAAGTATCTGACTATATTAATGATAAAAATGCCTGGGATTGAGTCGATCCAATTATAATGTAATTAATAAATTATGTAAATTTGTTTGGATACCAAAAGAGGGATGCCTGAGTTTTTTGGCAGTATTTTTATCAGTGCTCACCTAGTCATGAACTGCACGGTAGGGAAAAAAATTGTGACGATTCCAAACAAATGTAGCCATTTTTACGGAATAAAAAGATTTTGACTTTGACTTTGACTTTGACATTGTGAACGGCGGGTCGCAGAACTCAGTTTGCCTCCCGTCGTTCACTCTGTCCGCTCTCCACCTGATGTTGGTGTGGTAGGCTGTATCTTCTGTCTCGTGATCCCCCGGGTAGAATGCCTCCGCTAGGTATTTCGCCGAGGCTTTCGCATCCAGGACTTTGCCGTCTCTGACGAGCATGGGGTCCTCTTCTCTCCTTGTTGTTCTGCCTATCACCCTATAGATCCCCTCCCATACCCCTTCCTTATCCTGCTTTTCACAGAAGCTCTTCCATGTTTTGACCTGAGCTTTTGCAGCCTCTGACTCGTACTCTTCTTTCTGTTTCAGGTACTCTTCGACGACCTTCGACCTCCTAGCCGGAGCGGCGCAGCGGATTCTTCGTTTCCTGGTGGCGACCTCCTTCTTCAGTTTCGCAAGATCCTCGGACCACCACGGGACGGTAAGTTTTTCATTTTTCTTTTTTGGGGGAATCGACAGTGCACACGCTTCTTTAACTATATCCGTGTATTCTTCGATAGCTGAGTCTAGTTTTTCTACACTGTCGATTCTCCCAATTCTCTCTTTAGTGAATTGCCTTTCTTCGAGTGTTTGGGCAATTTTATCTCGGAATTTAGCCCAGTCGGCTTTCTTTGTGTTGTAGGTTCTTGTGGTTCTGTTTATTAGGAACCCTTTTTCCCTTTGTAGCCTGATTGAGAATGACATCCCGTTGTGGTCCGAGCTTGTCAGGCCCTCATCGACCTTCCAGTCGTCCACCAGGTCGATAAGATCAATCGTGCACAAGGTTAAATCGACGTGGCTGCTATATCGCTGCTGTCCCCTGATGGTGTCGAAGGTCGGAATTTCCCCTGTGTTGAGCACGTTAAGGCTCAGCTCCGCGATGGCACCCAGCAGTTCTTCCCCTCTATGGTTGGTTCTCGGACTTCCCCACCACGTACATTGGGCGTTCATGTCTCCACCAACTATGAGCTTTTTGGTTTCTATGGTGGTCGTTATCCTTTGGAGGTGGTCGAGGTACGGTTCCAGGGGCTGGTCCGGCTCAAAGTACGCAGAGACCAGTACTATCTCCCAGACACCGGTTTGGATTCCCAGTACGACAATGTTGTTCGTTGTTAAGTCCGGATATTGGATGATCTTCAGGTTGTCATTAAAGACCGCTATGGCGGCTTTCACTATGATTCCAATTCAGCTTCCAGTCGATTGTGATGCCGAGGATTTTTATCTTTGTTAACCAGTTCCATGTTCACCCCTCTCATGAGCACGTCGGGGAAGTCGCACTTCAGCTTCCTCGTCATAAATGCCTTGCGTTTTTTGAGGAGTTCGTTATTCAGTTCAGTTTGTCTTTATTTGCGCAACATGACAGTTCCCCAGAAATCACGAGGACGACGTAATTTATGAATACCTTTATCTATCTCGAACTGCATTCGGCACGTTAAGCTGTTGGTTTTGGCTTATCATTAACTATAGAAATGAGGTCTAAAATTAATACTAACGGATCATGCGTATAAATTTGTAAATTGTCTGTATACAGATGGTAGGAGGAGCGAAGGTTGGAAGTGATGGAGTTAATAAATAAAGCGAATAATAGTGGAGATAGAACGCCACCTTGTGGAACGCCAACCATTAGCGTATTCCCAGAGGAGTATGTATCGTCAATACTAATGCTGCCGACGCCAAAACAAGTAAAAATGAAACCACTCAATTACTGTTGGAGATAAGTTGAGAGATCGCAGCTACTTCAACAATATGTCAAAATCAACTGTATTAAAAACATTGCTGAAATCAATTAGAACCAAAATCGTTAGGTATGAATGATTCATGGCAAAACGGATGTCATCAGAGACTTTCAATCAGTCGTACTATGACCGGGACGGAAACCTGATTGTAAGGGATTAAGTATATTGTTATTGTGAAGAAAAATACTTAGTTGGTGTTGAACTAAGCGTTAGGACTTTAGCTAGAAGTGGATCTATAATTATTTATATATTTATTTTTTATATTAACGATATCTGTTTTATTCTCGTTAGAAGTAATAGCCACAATGTTTTCAGCGCATCGATGTCAAAGATTTAATATTGAAGCAAGAGCGCGCGATCCGCCCGTCGACTGAATTATTCATCCACCTACAGCTGATTCCAAAACTATATTCTCACCGTGCCGCTGGCTTTTTAAACCGAACCCTTTACTCTCAATAAGAATATTAACAGTATAGTCCATTTGTCTAAAATCCTGTTGAATGAAGCAAAACACTTTTTAAGCGACATCAAGAAAGAAGGAGGCTCTCGACTCGACTGTATTTCTTTTACATGCTACACGACATCTTCACTAATTGTAGACTGATTTTGAATATTCTTTTTTTATTGTATACCTGATTATCAGTGATTTAATGTGTACAGCTTTTCAGTAACTCTTTAATAACCAAATTCGCCTTTGTATATTGGCCCATCTTCCCTTTTCATCTGATAACGTCGTCAATTGTGAACCGATTGTTATGATTTTTTTTAGTGAATATTTAATGTAGATACTTTAAAAGAAAAACTAGAACCAAGTCGATGCATATTTACATAGTTGATATATATCTGCTGGCATCGACATCAATAAAATATGTTTATTTATCTATAACTTCACTCCAAATCCCTTGTGGTGTAGGTAGAGAGAACCGAGCCATTAAATAAATCAATAAAGTTGGATTCACTTTTTTATTTTAACTGTTTTATGGCAATCGAACTACATAAATGGAATCGTCAAAAATGTAAAATGGGCATTCCTGAAACTATGAACGAGGCCTGGCAATATACAATCTTTGTATGTTTTGAGGTAGGGCCCACCGCGCACAGATAACCGCAGCCAAATAACAACTTTATGTTACATAAGTCTCAAGTTAGACCGCATATGTTGTGCTGTAGTTACCATTGAGCGGGGGTACGTATACCAGTTAGGAGCTTGTGGTTCGTTGCAAAAACGAGCTGAGAAGTCATCAATGATCCTAAATGCAATTTGATCTAACCTGCTTTATGTGCTTCCGCCACCATTTCTTATTTCTTGCGGCCTAGCGCCGGCCGGCACCCACCCACTGCTTTTAGTAAATGCAACATGCCGACGCTGCCATGGCTGCTCCGGTAGTCTCTGCCTCGGCTGCTGCGTCCGCCATCTGGAACAGAAACCGCATGCCCCCACCACCATCGGAAGTACACAAAGCAGGTTAGATCAAATTTCATGTACATTTGACTTTGGCAAAATAACGCCTGAATCTATTAATGATCCTAAACACACACACTTGAGGCCTTCAGTTTAAGAAAAGATTTTGTGTTCTACCGATTGTACAATAGGTTGGGTTCCGAGGAGTCTTTGACATGATGCCAATGGCTCGTTTTACAATCGCATGGCTCGTTGACGCCTGGGAGTTTATTGCATATACTGGATCCGAAATGGTCGCGTACTGTGAAGAAGATACCAGAGAAGTTTTCTATCGAGAGCTCTTAAATTCCTGCCGAGTTTTTGCCAAGGGGCTAGAGCATGGAGTAACAACTTCATCCTGTAGTCGTTTGGAAAAACGAACGTGAGAAAGGCATGAGAAGGTTTTTACAGCGTCGGCAATGCAAATGTCCATGTGCTATGGTAACTGCTTGGTCTTGTTTTTTTTATAGCATACGGCCCAACTGATGTAAAGTGGATATCGTAGATAGTATTAAGTATCACTCACGTAAAGCCATCTCTACTGCTAGCATGGAGCTTACTGGTGACCTCACTCATACACAGAAACACAACAATGGCCCAGGAAGTTTTTATTTGGCTGTGATTTTCTCTGAGATGGAGGTACTTCCTCAAACCCCGTTTCTGCTGCTTTCATGCGCCCTCTCATAAAAATACCCAGAACGAGACAAACATACATGTTCACGCACACAAATGTGTGTTCTGTGGGGAATCGAACCCAGAACATCGGTGTAAAAGTAGCTTTACTAAACACTGCGCCACAGAGTTCGTTACAGTTTGTTTTGTTTTCGCCTTAGTAGTATAAACAATAGCTTAATATGCCTTCCGAAGCACGGAGAAGCTCCAGTTTTATACACCGAGCCGAACCAATCTAGCTTTTACATTAATAATATTAGTATAAACAAAATGAACCATGTTTTAAAACGATACGATTGCAATATTGGGCTCGTATGAAATTCAATGAATACCCGATCAGTCGATATGAACCGATGTAGAAAGCTATCGTAATACACATACGGAAATACGGAGTATTACAAAAACACTAATACATGACCGCGGATTCGCCCGTTTGGGTATCAAATTATCCCGATCATAAATAACCTCCCCATGCCCAAAACTACCTCTGTAGCCAAAGAGAATGACCATAGAGTTACGGACACAAACAACATTTATTACTTCTCCTACGCGTAGCTCCGTTTCCAGACAATTACGATCCTTCCGGACCCACGGCACAACTACTATGCTCAACCGGTTGTGCCGTGGGTACTTTTGATTCCCTTCTACACAACTAGTTGATGCGTTAGGAAAAAAGAAGTAATGGCCCAACTGACGAAAGCTCGAATCCTTAATTGTACTGTGGATACTTTTGAAAGATAACTAATTGATCCGTTGAGAAAAAAAAAGTACCTATGCCCCATCTGAAAAAAAATCAAATCCCTCATTTTAAAACGAATAAATCCGTGAACAACAAATAAACCCATGAATTTTTTTGATGAATCTTAGTGGACAAAGGGAAATAAAGAAAGACATTAAGAACTCAAATATTTTATTATTACATACTCGATCAAATAAAACGAATCCTCGTGGAAGGTAAGCATGAATACCTCTTACGAAGTACTAGAAAGAAGCCTTTGTTCTCAGTAGTTCCTTTGGAGAAACTATACAATGATTTACAGAGAGAAAAAAATGTACAGACATTTTTTCTCTGTGTTAATCTTTATAATTCCTTCGAAGCTGTTTCAAAGTGATTAAAGATACAGCTGCTTTCATTTTATTTACAAGGTTCGATAAGTAGTCCTGAGGCTGAACCCCCAACCCGTACCTACATAGAAGAAGATTTGAATGTTCTAATTATGTAGACAACTTTACTTTAAAAACCAGGTGAGAATGCGCAAGCTTGCATTGCCAGAGGAACACCTGGCTCGTCGATTATATAACAATTCAATTTTTTTTTAATTTGTAGGTCATCTTGAGAGGTGGATTGAATGATAAGACGAATTAATTGATAGCGCTTTCAGCAGGGATGGAAGGTACACCGCAGATGTGGAAATGAAATGAAAATGAAATGAAATACTTAATAAGAAAGACGAGTGAGTGCTGGGAATAGTGGGAATGGAGCGTTGGGAAAACTTCTTGGCTGTAAAATCCTGAGCCAGAAGGCACAACTCGCTATACACAATGCAGTGTTGGTCCCAACGCTAACTTATGAAAGCGAGAGCTGGGTATGGCAGAAAGAGCATGAAAGTAGAATAAACGCGGTCGAAATGCGAGCGCTGCGCAAAATTTGTGGCGTAAGGCTTGTAGACCGTATTCGCAATGATGATGTTAGAAACAGAGTTGGTCTGAAAGAGAGCGTCGGTGTTAAAATAAGAAGAGGCATGCTCCGATGGTTCGGACATGTAGAAAGAATGCTAGATGAAAAAATGACGAAGCAGATATACAATGCAAAAGTGGAAGGATGTAGGAGCAGGGGAAGGCCAAGACTTACCTACCATGACCAAATTGGTCGTGTTCTATCAGAAGGTGATGTCAGGAGCCCTAGAAACCGGCGAGCGTGCATGAGAAGAGCAATGAATGTTAAAGAAACGAGTGAGATATGTAAGGATCGAGTCACGTGGCGCTCGGTTCTCTCTGCCCACCCCGCAAGGGATTTGGCGTGAAGTTATAGTAGTATAGTAGTAGTAGTAATTTTGACCATGTTCCTGAGATAGGAACGGTGTTCCTGAACATTCCTATTCTACTTTTTTATGCTGAATCCGAATCTGAAGTCATAATTCGAATATTCGAAAAAAATTGACAGACAAACACACAGATAAACACGCAGACAAACATATAGATTTCATATAGGAACGGTATTCCTGAAAATGTCTTTACGATATCTGATCTTAAGGCGATCTAGTCCACTGGCGCTATAGTCAAATCGAGATTATCATAAAACGATCTAGTCGTAAAAGTAAAAAGTAAAAGTTTTAGTCATACCGTGCATCTAGTCTTATCGAGAAATAGTCCTAAAGCTTCTAACCCACAGGTAAGAGCAGATCAAGCTTGACATTCTAGTTCGAATTTAGCTCCTATTGCGTACGTCATAAGAACCGTACAAAGGTCAAAGAGTCAAACTTCAATCAGCTCTCAGCTGTACTATCGAGACCACAATGTTTCTGTTCCTCCAAAGAACCACTGAAAACGTGTTTGCCTTTGTTGAGTTAAATATATTATTGATTTTTTTATTCTTATATATGTTTTGTCTTTGCCTACCCTTTTTTTTTTTGTGACGCGGGGAAAAATGCGTTACGCACACCACCGGTGCCTGGGTGGCCTCCGGTGGTAGTGTGGGACTCCCCGTCGGCTGTCCGACGGTATACCCACTAAACAACTCCGCGAAATGCCATCGGCCGCGTTGGTGTGGTGCCCCGGATCTGTCAGCAACAGGGCACCACTGCGACTGGCCAGCCCCTCAAAAGGGGCCGGACTTCTTCTCTCTAGGGGCCGTCCCGGCAAATTGGGACAGTCCCTCCGGCGGCGGGACCGTTATGGGGCCAGGTTCCCATCCTGACCCCTAGTCCCACAGGTTAGGGAGGCGGCAGTAGGTGCGCGTAGCGCCTACGCCGCACTCCCGTCCGCCGTCTCCGGAGCGGGACAGCCTGAGGATCGTCCTCCCTGTCCCGCTCCGCGGCCTCCTTCTGGGACATGACGGTCTCACAGAAGGAGGCCATCGCCTGCCAGGCACTGTCACTCCCGAGCGAGAGGTCCGCGCTTCCTAGCGCGGACACCAGATCGCGGCGCTGCCGAGACCACCTGGGACACTGCTCCAGAGTGTGCTGGGCAGTGTCCTCGGCCGCGCCACAGTCGTGGCAGCCTGGCCGCTCCTCCCGCCTCGTGACCCGGTGCAAGTACTCACCGAAGCACCCATGCCCGGTGAGCACCTGCACCATGCGGAAGGTGAGGGGTTTGCGCCTACGACGCATCCACGCCTCCAGGACCGGGCGCAGCGCATCCGCAACGCGGACTCCGTACCGCGGCTGCGCCAGGTCCTCCCCCCACCTCCGCATCATCTCCACATGCCCTCGCTGGCGATACCGCCCCACCTCCACCGATGTGGGGCGCTCGCCGAGGCTCCTCCTTTCCGAGACAAACACGTATACCTCGGCGAGCACTTCCGCCTCCAACTCCCAGGGCGGGTCTCCAGGCGAGGGCGGTCGCGGCCGTCCAAGCTACCGTACGCCCCGTACGGTACCCCCTTATCGTCCTCTGCGCTATGACCCGCTGCGCTATGCGCAGCTGAGCCCTGTTCCGAGCGCAGAGGGCGTCCGCCCATATAGGGGCACCGTACGTCGCCATACTCCGGCAAATGCCGGAGTACAGCCGTCTGCACGCGGCGCTGGGCCCGCCCAAATTGGGCAAGAGGCGACCCAACGCCGCCGCAGCTCTGATGACTCTCGGCCCCAACCGCTCGAAGTGGGGGCCGAAGGTCCATCTTCCGTCAAGGGTGAGGCCCAGGTAGCTCATCTGGGCACTCACCCTTATTCTTACTCCTCCAATTTGGAGGTGCGCTCCTGAGGGGGGGCCCCGCCTACCGGTCCCGCGGAAGAGGAGGGCCTCGGTTTTATCCAAACGGACCCGAAGCCCAAGCCTCTCTATGCGGCTGACCACCAGTCCTACTCCGACTTCGGCCAGCCGCGCCGCCTCCACAAAGGTCTTACACCGGGGTCTTTGCCTACCCTAACAAGGACATGGCGTGATATTTATATATGTACATATTCTTTTATCTTAATTTACGAGTATCTAAGGCATGGTCGAGGCTAACTTCACCGGTGAAAAATTGCATCTGGACAGATCTAATAACAGTGTAAGTGATGTTCAGAGTATATATTTTAAAAAGATGACAAATGTAAAGTGCAACATTTAATGTATAACACTTGAGCAATAATGAGGTTTATTATCAGTGCTTGAGTTATGGAATAGACGGAATAGGTGGCTGTGCTATAGGGAATCAGAGTGGTTTGTGAGTTCCTTACAACTCAACTAGTTGTTTTCAACCAGAGGGAGACTTAGAGACTAGGTACCTCTGTCTCACCTATTTCTACCGTCAAGCAGCTTTATTTATATAGCTGTGTTCCGGTTTGAAGGGCATGAGGCAGAGAAATTACTGAGTACTGTGACGAAACATCCTTAGGTCACAAGATTGGCAGCGCACGAGTAACATCCCCGTGGTGTTGCAAACGTCAACATGCTGCGGTGACCGTTTACCATCTAATGCCGCTTGCTTGTTTGTCAATCTAGTTGTATAAAAAAAAAGTTGAGCATAGTATTTGTGCCATGGGTTCGGGTTGAGTAGTTGTTACCTTAGTTGTGTAGAAGGGAATCAAAAGTACCCACGGTACAACCAGTTGAGCATAGAAGTTGTGCCGTGGCTCCGGATGGATTACGATCTATTAGGATTAACGGGGTCCGCTACTTAAGCCTAGAGAATTGACGAATATACAAATTATTACATGCAGAGCAGTGAAAATTCAGTGGATGATATAGTTCAAATCCCAGCATGTACCATTAAATTTGAAGCCCTCACGTACAAGAAATTATATTTCAAGAGTCGTGTCCTAGCTTAAGAAAGGTCTGGTTTCCCCCTGAATTTTAGAGGTCTGACGACAGTCGCTCCGTGTAAAAGTCAGTATCTTGGACAAATCCTTAGGCTTAGTTGGAGATTCCGCCCGCGAATAAAACTGATGTTTGCATAAAATGACCGCTGTCACAACTTCACGACCCAGATCGGAAACCAGATCTTTCATAGGTAAGGTTACACATTCTTTCTATAATTTCGTGGACGTGCAGAATTCCTTACGATGTTTTTCTTCACTGCTGAGCAGTGATAATTGCAAATATGTACATAAATCGGAAACACACATTTAGTGGTAAATGCCAGGATTCGAACCTGATACCAGTTGGTCAATAGGCCGGCTCTTTATGCACTGAGCTGTCACTTGGGTATCATTATCCCGATCATAAGTATCCTCTCAAGACCGAGACTCTGTAGCAAAAGAAAATGACCAATGACTTATGAATCTCAGAAGCAAACTACATTTATTATTGTCTACGTTCTCACTTGACCGCTAGAAGCGATGACCGCAGCATCAGCGGTTGCGGGTGCATGCGGTTCCTGTTCCAGATGGAGGGCCATCGTGAAGAAGTAAATTTTTTTTGAAGTGATAACTTATTTTGGGAGGGTAAACCGCTTCGTTACGTAACGCGTTACGGCGCTAGTCTGTTTTGACTTCCCTTTCACTCGCGCACACGGCAGCGGATTAGTTTAAGTTATCACTTCTGTCGGTGGTCCCGAGACGCACACGTTTTTTTATTTAGTTATTTATTAAATTATTAATAACAAAAGCGTAAAAACGAAATATTAATCACTGCTTTATTATTTATGTTTGCGAATACAGTACTATAATTGACTGCCTCACTATATTACATTAATTTATTAACTCAATAGTTGACATAACTTTTTGGCGCCAACAAAAGGGTAGTCCTTACAACAAGTTCACAATATGACTTGACGAACTAGGCGGCGCAGCGGTTAATAATCCGACTTTGACACCGACGCTCGTGTGTTCGATTCCCACACGGGACAAACATTTGTGTTCATGAACATATCTGTTTATCTTGGTCTGGGTGTTTTTAAAAGAGGTAAGGCGCATCAAAGCAGCCCGTCTGGTGAACTCCACCCACTGAAAATCGCAACCAAATAACAACACACTGAAGGGTTGTCGTGTTCCATCGTGTGAGTGAGGTCACCAGGTATGTTCCTAAGGAGTTGCTGTGTTAGCAGCTAAGGTGATTTTTTATCTAACCGCTTTATATCAGGTGGCTCATGTGCTTGTATGCCTCCCGACGTTCTATAAATAACCTTAACCTACAAGTTTACGTAGTGTTATTTAAATAAGAGTGCAACGATAACAAAATTATTAACTAAATTATTGATGAACTTTAAAAAATAAAGAAAGTAACTATAAAAGTGTTACATTTACATAAAAGCTACATTTATAAATTGTGTATATACATTTCATGCGAGTATATGAAATGAGTATATATCTTAACACTTGTCACTTTCAAACTACACCTCAAAGCATTCATGTTGGAAAAACAAAAACTTGGTATTCCCAAACACTTTGTTTGCCGTGTATAAAGTAAGGAGTACAATCATCGGTGGTAGATTGCTGAAATTCTCACACATTATTAACATCAATGATGGATGGTTTTATTTACATTTTGTACTCACAGACACTTCTCTAATACAGACTAGGTGACTTTTTATTGCACTTGTCCTCGGCATCTCAAGGGTGATAGCTGAAAATCAGTGGTTGCTCTTTCTGAGCGACATTACTCACTGAGCTATAGCCCAGTTGCGCTACTGCAGCACACGCGTACTCTAAATAAGACATCCTCAACACAGTATATATATTCTTGTTTGTAACCTCTTATGTGTACATTATTGTGTGTACGTGTGTGTTTTAGAAGCAAAATAAATCATTTATCTGTCTATATATATATATATATCACTTGTCTCCGGCGGCGTCAGGTGAGCGACACCTGCCACTACCTCAATATTGCCAATAGATCCGCAGATAGTCCTGAATTATTATCTAAGGTCGGTTTACGTCATGGCGGACCTCGCATGAGACAACTTGTGTATGTTTTAGTGCCACCAGGACATATAAATTATAGCTGTATTTCTTTTATACCTCGAAGATCCACTGCAGTTAACAACTCAATCAATATTAACCTATTTTGCACCAGCAGAAAATAACGTAGCCAACAGCTTTGCTACTAGTGCTACTAGAGAGTACTATAGAGCTACTAGCTGCTGCACACGGAGTAGTGATAGCCCAGTGGATAAAGAAGCCAACAGGTCCCTGGTTCGAATCCTCGCGTGTACCACTAATATCGTGTTTATAATCGTGTACGATATTAGTTGTACATGGCCAGGTTTTGAACCGGGGATCTGTTGGTGGCTAGGACGGTTTTTTATCCACTGGGCTATCACTGCTCCGTGTGCAGCAGCTAGGAGCTCGTATACGAGAAATACTCGATTTTTTCACAACCATAGCACCGTGCTCTGCATCCGTGTCTGTTCAAATCGTCAAATTCTAATACAATAAATTTATGAAGGTGTATACATAGTGATGTCAAGTGGTACAATTAAAGATATATTTAACACATTAACACAATATGTGCAGAACAATTTCTAAACATCTCTGTCAGTCAGGAAATTTATCGATTCCGTAAAGCTTTCTTATATAGACTATTTTTGATATGCCTTTTGAACATATTGTAAGGCAAGAACAGAACTGTTTCTGTCTTTTTTCTGTTTTTTTTTATAATCTGATATACAATTTACAAGAAAAGACCTACCTGTCCTTGCAAGCCGATGTTCCAGACGCACTTTATTTCTAATCCTAAGTTTTTCACTGAAGTTTGAAAAGAACTTTAATATTTTACGGACATATATTATGTGTTCATAAATATATTGAGAAGTAACAGTGAGGATATTTATGTCTTTGAACAGTTTCCTGCGTGATTCATAACATTCTTAAAACCATGTTATAAATAGAGCAAATGGCTCTTTTTTTAAGTTTAAAAATTGTCTCAAAGTCAGGCGCCGTTCCCCGTAACAGTATACCAAGATTTTACATAGTCAGCAATGCATGTGTGATGCCCCTTATGTTGCAAATACAAGTATAGGCAGGTCACATGCTTGTTTGTTAGTGAATTAAAAAACAACCATCCATTGTTATTTTTCAGCGATTTTTTGTAACTTGAATGTACTTCTATTTGTCCAGGTTATTAAATATTGCTAAGTCTATGCACTGACTGAATCTCACTACCTAGTTGAAAGGGTGCGCTATGTGCAGGTGCAGCTTTGGCTCTATAGATAAAGATATTTATCCGGTTACTCATCAAAATATAGCGTCTAATAATTATTATGTTCGTATGTATTAGATTCCCTAATTATTGTTATAATGAACCGAAACTTATGGTACCTTGTGGTATTAATTCTGGTTACGTATTACAAGAGACTAATTAGCGATAATTAAGATAAACTCATTCTGTGTTATCATACATTTGACAGAAATGTCCATACACATATGACGCCAAAATATTTGCATTATCAAAATATATGCCATCAAAGTAACATCTCTATTAATTATTTTGCGCCGGGAATCATACAAGGACATCGCCCACCTGATCGCAACACATTAAGTATTACTCGCGCGATGCCGCCTCTACTGCTTTGGAGCTTGCTGGTAACCTCACTCATTCCCAGGAACACAGTAACCCTCCAGGTATGTGTTATTTGGCTGCGATTTCTGTGCGGTAGAGTTTCATATATAAATGGACTGCTTTGATACGCTCTACCTCTTTCTAAAAACAACCAGACCAAGTCAAACAGATATGTCCATAGCAATATATACTCCCTTATTCGATGGTACTTTTTTAATGGTACAACTAAATTAAAACTTGGTCGCATAATGCTTTGAAGGTGCTTACGCGGGGCTGTCCTCAGGGTTCGGTGTTAGGGCCGCATCTTTGGAATATCGGTTTTGATGACTTTCTTAGCCTACCCTTACCGGAAGGGTGCTCGTTAACTGGCTACGCCGATGACGGCCTCTTATTAATAAAAGCTAATTCCAGATCAAGCATAGAAAATCTAACCATTTATTGTATTGCCTTGGCCTCATTTCAGACTGGGGTTATCGTAACCGTCTCGATTTCTCATCCCACAAAACATACCAGCTCTTGCTTAAGGGAAATTTGTAGGTTCCGCCACGATTCCGCTTCAGTGGAGTATCAGTTGCAAAGAAAAACTCGGTTTGTTACTTGGGATTATTGTTAGACAAAGGTTTTAATTACATTGAACACATAAAGCAGGTTGGAGAAAAAGCCAAAAAGAACTTTTATGCATTAACTCGAATTTCCACCTAGACGTGGGGCTTAACTTTCAAAACGTTAAAAATTATTTACACAGCCACATATTTAGGATGTATTACGTACGGTTCACCTGCATAGGCTGATAGGGCTACCATAGGTGCTGCACGTCGTAAGTTACTGCAAAGTCAGCGTCTCGCTTTAATATTTCTATGTAAATCGTATAGAACTGTGAGCACCGAGGCACTACCAGTGCTGGCAGGCGTATTACCAGTTGACTTAGAAATTCAACGCCGGGCTTCAATGTACTATACCTCTAAAAACATACACCCTGACTTTCTAAAACAACGCGATATGGACAAAATACTTAGATTATTCAAACCAATTGACGAGATATTTGAAACTTTACTGTCTGAATGGCAAGAAAGATGGGAAACTTCTACTAAAGGACGCCACTTGTATCTGTTCTTTCAATCAGTGCGAGACAGATTAAGTAAAGAGTGGTTAGAAGTCGATCATCCCGTTGCGCAATTTTTAACAGGGCATGGAAACTTTAGGGCGAAGCTCTTTTCGTTTAGAATAATGAATTCGAGCAAACAGCACATCATGTTCTCTGGGAGTGCAATCTCTGGCGTCGGGAGCGGGACGATATGTTAAATTCCTTGCATGTCACATCCGGGGTAGTATATTATTCTGATTTGGTGGCAACAAGGGAGAATTACCGGGCGTTTAGGCGGTTCTGCAATCTATATTATTGGAATCGATGTGTTAGGTAACAACTCACAGTTTAAGTCCCAATAGTGTTAGATATTTGATAATCCGTGGTGCACGGCAGTTGAGCTTCACTTGACTAGCCATCTCTTTGAGGTTTTTAAATGACTTATTTGTCATATTGCTGTCTCTCACTTTGCCAAGAGGGGAAGTCAATTCCAAAACTTCCTACTCCTACAAATTTCTTCTGATTAAATTCGTTGGGAGTTCCAAGGCAGCTGTAGTTTAACCCCCGGGACGGCAGTGAACTTCACTGTTCATTGCCTTTTTGTTGGTCGCCGCTGTTAATTCTGGCTACACAGGAGACACAGTGGTGGGTATGAAAGGTGGGCCTGTCCCGATAAAAAAAAAAACAGACATGTTCGTACAAACAAATGTTTCTCCTATGTGGGAATCGAACCCACGAGCGTTGGTTTCAGCTTCAAAGAGAGATAGGGCTCATCAAAGCAGCCCATCTGGGGAATTACCTCCACCTCACAGAAAACATCAGCCAAAATAACTACTCCCTAGAGGTTTGTTGTATTCCTGCGTGTGAGTGAGGTCACCAGTTGATATTTAATATATTATATGAGATAATTGGTTACGGTAAGTGCTTTACATCAGGTGGGCCGTATGCTTGTATGCCTCCCGACGTTGTATAAAAAAAGCAAAGAAACAACTTTAACATTCAAAGTTCGTACTGCAAGCTCTGCGAGCTGTAATAACAAATAACTAGGTAATACGGGACTTAAACTTCTAATTAAGCATGCCGTTAATATGAGAAATCGTAAAATTATGTTGTTACCATTCGAGAATTTAACGAGAGAACACTAAAGATATTTTGGTTTTGTGGCCACGAAGTTAGCGGGAGTTACTCACTTTTTTAAATCACAAAACGTGCGGGATCTGCTACCTAAGCCTTAGGATTGGTGAATATACTAATTTACATATGGAGTGACTGCCGTCAGACCTCCTGTGTGTGTAACTCAGAGGGGAAAAAAATGATTGTCTTTAAGGTCGGTTTACGGACGATAATTTTACGTGATAACGTCATAAGAAAACATTTAATAGTTGACAAAACAGTTCACGAGTATGTTGTGTGCTGCCGCTGTCTCTCTGCTACTCGGACGCATCGGCCGATGGAGTGGAAGAGAGATAGATGCGTCACAAGCCGATCGCTTAGGCCGATCTTCGCTCTATCGCTTGTTCTATGCTCACGCTTGCACGCTCGGCTCAGGCGGAACGTGACACTTTTTCGTGCGTGCAGCCGGCGTTCATCGATTTATAAGACCTTATCACGTCAAAAACCAGACCTTTCTTAGGTAAGGTCACATGTTCTTCGAGATTCTTGAACGTGCGAGTTCATCACGATGTTTTCCTCCACCGTCAAACAAATACGTACATAAGTACGAAAATACGAATTTAGTGACACAGGCCTACACCAGGATTCTAACATACACCAGTCGGTTAACAGTTGATACTTTATCCATTTGGCAATCACTGCTATTCCATTTTTCAAGTCGTTACATTTCCCATTAAAAAACAAAGAGGACAGAGTGACGAAACAGATATACACCGCGAAAGTAGAAGGATGTAAGTGCCGAGGAAGGCCTGGTCTCGCCTACTACAACCAAATAGGCCGAGTGTTGTCGAAAGGTAGTCTTAGGACCTCTAGAAACCGGCGAGCGTGTATGAAAAGAGCAATGAATGTTACTGAAGCGCGAGAGGTGTGTATGGACGTTATCTCTGCCTACCTCGCAAGGGGCGTGAAGATATATTAGTAATACTAATTATTTAATTGAAAAATATAAGGTGATTTTAATATGTTACAGTGATAAGAGGGGGCATAAAGCTAAGTGGCGCCCTCATTTAGTTAATAATGCTGAATTTAAGAACAAGTCCAAAAAACGCTCAATACAGACACTGAAGAACCATATTTATGTTTCTTTGAGACATATTCTGTTTTTATTAGGCATTTTGTGGTTTTGTGGTTGTGTGGTTTTTATAAGGTTTGATACTGCTGGTCAAAGATAAATGTGGAACAAGAAATGAGACTTCATGTTATGACTGATACTTGCTTTTTATTACACGTACAGCTAAAAATCCAGCTTTACATAATTAGGATGTTACAAATGAGAGTTAATAATGCTTTTGAACTTAAAGTTAAGTGTTTATTTTGAACCCATAACCAAAACTCCATCAAATCGGAACACGCGAATCTTGTTTTTAGGCTACTGTCTCAAGATAGTTTAATGAGGCTCTTCTTGCGAAGGGAATTCTGGTGGGACTTGTACATCGAAACGATCTTGGATTCACGCCTATTTTTCTTGTTTGATTCTATTCTATTTCAATAGTGTATTTTGTATGCGCGGATATCTACGAGGCAATGGTAAACAAGAGCGTCTCACGGCCGGCACCTCTCTAACTAGTCTGGCCATAAATACTGGTACATAGAAACTTTTCTTTTTTAAACTCATTAATTATATTGAACTTGGAACCCGTTTATTATGTTAAAAACTTCTTTCGATTTCCCGCACTTTTACATATCTTTTTTCGTGGTTATTATCAAATTACAATATGGAATGGGGTGTTAAAGAAAATAGGATTGCAGTGATTGTATTGCACAAAGTGGGTATGGAGCAAAAGCTTGGAATCAGCCGTATTTTCGTATTTATCTGTTGAAGGTACAAAGACTGGTAATGCTGTTAAAGCCAAAATTCGCCGAAACCCCATTAGAAAACAAAAAATCTTCTCTTGAGAAATGAAGATTTCTGCTAGGACTCTATCGCGTATAAACTGATTATAACAAAATCGGGGATTAAAGTTTGGTGTTGTAGCTACATATCTATGGTTTACATTCCAAATTTATTTACACCACTTCATAGCTAAAGAATCAAAGAAGTCGTTACGTTGGGTGAGGATAGAGATAATTTTGTTGCATAATATAATTTTCTTTTAGTATAACTTACTTCCGTTTGCCCCTTACGAAGACGTATTCACGTAAAACTCACAGCTGCGGCATCGATATGGCGATACCCTATTTTTATTTTTTCATGAACATCATGAATTTTAAAAAATTGTGCCAAGTTATTCAGCAAGATTTTTTTTTTAATTCCGCTGTTTTTGTTGTATTAACCAATAGGTATACTCATAGGTGTTTGTTTACAAAGTTTCGATGTTCTTGTGGAGCCGACTTTTGTATGCTATATCTCGATGTTTCTATTAGATATAACTGTTTAATATCCGTTTTCCTGGCCCAATTATTAATACCTGCGCTGTACTTATCGTCGGGCACAGCGGAATGCGTCGTCATTGTCATTACCATCCCCTTACGATTTCGCCATAATGAAGCAGTCATATCACGAGCAGGAGAATAATTAAATTATATTAACCAGTTAACATTTTGAAGGCGTCAGCAAATGTTCGACGTTAACGGCTATAATAGTTATGCTGGAAGATGGTTGTTGGTGCCTTTTGGATAATTATAGGATACTTTTAAGGGGCTCTTTCAGGTATTTTTACGGTAATGTGTACTCAGGTGCTAATAAGGTAGCTGAAGATAAGTATCCACGTGATCATGGACATCTGAAACATCAGAGGAAATGGTGCGAAGTAGGCTAGTTATAGGTACTATCTAATCCGGTCATAAGTTCTGATACAAATAAATATGCATTTATTTTTTTATATAGTAATGTATTCTTAATAAAACTTGTATATACATGTTTATGGAAGTCTCAGCAAAAATAAAAAAAAAACATTCTATTCGAAATGGCCACCTTTGGCTTTGATATACCTAGGCCTTTAATCCGTCTGGCCACGGAATCTATGGATTTACGCACTGTTTTCATGGGAAATTTACTTTTAATTTGTTTGATCCAGAGATTTCATAAGAGACGCAATGTCGGTACTTCATTTCGAGCAGGCCATGTCCTCTAAAACTGACCATAATTTGTAGTCTAAGGGGTTCAGATCTGGGCTAGACGAGGGCCAGTCTTCAGCTCTTTTAAGTCCGAAACGTTCATTTCGAACTAGGCTTGGGTAGATCGTGCTTTGTGACCAGGTGCAGTGCATACATTTTTTAAAAGTGTATTGCTAAGAGGTTTCACAACACGATCCAGACCACAGTGTCTTGATAGACTTTGGCTGAAGTCTTCACTCCTTTTTCATAAAAATGAAACTTTGTGACTGCGTGATAATACACCCCAAACTATTACTGACGCAGGATGATGATCACGTTGTACCTTTCCCACCACTTGGGCGACTTCTTTAGAACGGTGTGCGTACCCTATGTTATTTTGCTTGTTGAAGTGTTCTTCAATCATGAACATTTTTTTATCAGTAAAGAGGATATTTCTGTGCCTTTTACCTGCATATCGGGACAGAAGCCGTTTTGAAAGATCCACTCCCTTCAACTTAGACTAATTCCCCAGGACCTGCAGCACTCATCCAGCCCCACAAGTTGACTACAATTCTGCCCGAATTGTTGTTTCGTAGTACATTCCGTGGTTCGTATCGCATATTGTTCACACGCCATAAATGCCGTCTTCGCTCTTGACTAGACCAAAAAGTCTTTTCTCTGACAAAAATATTTTGCGTACTGATTTTCTATGCCGAATACCAGCACGCCGCAATACACATCTAACCACTTGCAGAGAGCAGTCATACTCCTCGGCAAAAATTCGCGTCGGCGTAAATGGCTGCTGCTCATATGTGGACACCGATCTCTGCAAGCGGCCTTCCGTTAAAAAGCGAGGTTCATGCCGTGGAGAGTTTTCAAAATGACCTTCGTTATCAAAACGGCGGATACACTAGCGCACGGTGTTTCTCTGAAAAAAAAAAACAATCGAATTTACTGCAGGATCGCAAAGGGACACAAGAATAAAATTTTACTGATTAGTATTTAGCGCACCAGCGTCTTTCTATTCTACGAGTATTCATTTAATCTATTGTCCATTATAAATTATTTGTCGCATGTTTCTTTCTGTATCCCTAAGGAAAACAATACGACTGCGTTCCTCAATGTTTAAATTTATATGACTTGACATCTTATTTCTTGTAAAAAAATAACGGGACAGGCCCACCACTGTATCTCCTGTGTAGCCAGAATTAACAGCGGCGACCACCATAAAGGCAATGAACAGTGAAGTTCATTGCTGTCTCGGGGGTTAAACTACAGCTGCCTTGGAACTCGCAACGAATTTTATCGGAAGAAATTTGTAAGAGTAGGAAGTTTTGGAATTGACTTCCCCTCTTGGTAAAGTGACAGACAGCAATATGACAAATAAGGCATTTAAACACCTTAATGAGATGGCTAGTCAAGTGAAGCTTAACTGCCGTGCACCACGGTTTATCAAATATCTAACACTATTTGGACCTAAACTGTGAGTTGTTACCTAACACATCGATTTCAATAATATAGATTGCAGAACCGCCTAAACGCCTAGTAATTCTCCGTTGTTGCCACTAAATCAGAATAGTATACTACTCCGGATGTAACACACAAGGAATTTAACATATCGTCCCGCTCCCGACGCCAGAGATCGCACTCCCAGAGAACATGATGTGCTGTTTGCTCGAATTCATGATTTGTCGTCGAACACTCGCATAAAGGCGATGACACAAGTCTAAACGAAAAGAGCTTAGCCCTAAAGTTTCCATGCCCTGTTAAAAATTGCGCAACGGGATGATCGACTTCTAACCACTCTTTACTTAATCTGTCTCGCACTGATTGAAAGAACAGATACAAGTGGCGTCCTTTAGTTAGTAGTTTGTAAAAAAATACTCAAAAAATAATCAAATCGTCAGCTCAATTTTTTGTGCGTCAAGTGCCGAGACCGAGATGCGTCTGAAATGCAACTGACGACAGCCGGTCAGCTATCAGTTGTGGTGAAAGTGTGAAGCCATAAAGTTTAATGACTTAAACAAAGCCCTTGTCTTATTTGTTAATAAAATAGGGGATGGGGCAGCTATTGTGAGCATGTTCAAAGGATATTTTTCATAAAGGGTCAACCGTGAACGTTACTGATGGTACATACGCTTCCAAGATATTGGGCCTCGCATGTGCGATACCACCTCTCCTATTAACACTCCTTAGGAGCTTACTGGTGACCTCACTTATACTCAATCCAACAACCCTCCAGAGTCTTAATCTCTTAAAATTTGACAGAGTTAAACAAACACAATGTTCATACCTGTATATATTTACGATTTCCCTCGATTTCCTTTATGCTATTATTATATAACTGGACGAGTGAATCCAACACTTGAGCAAGCAGTTCCTGTCGTCATAATTGCCACCCTCTTCTACCACCCGTAAGTGGCGCATCAATTATGCTCTCATTGTTATATCTCTGGTAGTGGGGTCCATAGGATGCATAATTACACTATTTGCCACTTCAGTAGAAAAATAATGTTAGAAGCATATAAATTAGTATACGTTGTCCTTAAATTTTGGAGATTCAATACGAATTTGATCAATGCGGCGTGTACTTAGATATAACCCGTTAGAATGATGCATATTTTTTATACTACGCCGTGAGACATACAAGCATACGGCCCACCTGATGTAAAGCGGGTACCGTATTATCGCTTGAGATATATTAAGGGTCACTCGCGCGATACCTCCTCTCCTGCTTACACAGCAACTTCTTGGGAGCTTACTGGTGACCTCACTCACACGCAGGAACACAACAACCCTCTAGGGGAGTTGTTGTTTGGCTGCTCAGTTTTCTGTGCGGTACTTCCTCAGACGGGCTGCTTTGATGCGCCCTACACTCTCTTGACATATTATAACTAAATACCTACTCTGCTAGACACACTCGTTCCCATCGTCTATGTTGTTACTAATGGTTTGGCTCATTTGACCGTGAGGTCGGTGGAATCATGAGAAGGTGGTGGGACAATGTTACTACCGATTATACACCCAACTGCACCAACAATTGACGGGTTGAAAACCATAGGCGTACAAGTGATACGTCGTCGACCACAACGGTACAGTGATTTTCTTTCTCAATTTATTTATTGAAAGCTTTATGATTGTGTTACAATTTAACAATAAAAACATTAAATTTCAATAATAACCACTTGAGAATGCGCAAGCTTGCATTGCCAGAGAAACACCTGGCTCGTCAATTATATAACAATTAATTTTTTTTTTAATTTGTCGGCCATTTTGACCATGTTTCTTAAGAGATAGGAACGGTGTTCCTGAACATTCCCATTCTACTTTTTTATGCTGAATCCGAATCTGAAGTTAAAATTCGAATTTTCGAAAAAAACGCACACACAGACACAGAGTTTTCAAGATAACTTCCGGTTGTTTAAGCAGAATTTAAAGAAATTACCAATACACATATTTTACTGAAATTCTTTATTGACAGTGTCTGATACTGTTGTTTTATGATTACAATATTACTTATCTCATTATTTAAATTAGCCATTCTTGTATATATATAGGTATGCCAGAAGGCACAGCTCGCTGAACAGAACACAGTGCTAATCCCAACGCTAACTTATGTATGTGAAATCTGGGTACGGCAGAGAGAGCATGAAAGTAGAATAAATGCGGTCGAGATGAGAGTATTGCGCAAAATTTGTGGCGTAATGCTTGCTGACAGCGTTCGTAATGATGACGTAAGAAAGAGAGTTAGGCTGAAAGAGAGTATCGGTGTTAAGACAAGAAAAGGCATGCTCCGTTGGTTCGGACATGTAGAAAGAATGCAGTATGAAAGAATGACGAAACAGATATACAATGCAAAAGTGGAAGGATGTTGGAGCCGAGGAAGACCAAGACTAATCTACCATTACCAAATTGGTCGTGTTTTATCAGAAGATGATATCGAGAGTCCGAGACATCCGCAATCGTGCAAGAAAAGAGTTATGAATGTTAAAGAAGCGAGTGAGGTATGTAAGGACCGCGTCTTATACCGTTCGGTTCTCTCTACCTACCCTGCAAGGGATTTGGCGTGAAGTTATAGATATAGGTATGTTTAGTGTATCTCGAAAATAGCTCTAACTATAATGATCAAGTTTTGTATTTAGATTTCCTTTTTAGGTTTGCCTGTATGTGTGTCTTTCTTGCAAGAAAGTAATTTTACAGTATATGCATCTACTCAGCTTTTGTATACCTAAGTGACCAAACAAGTGGAATGATTTAGTTATGTCACATCTGTATCCATGTAACCACTAATGTTAACAAAATAAAAATCTGAATCTGATACTTGTCTTCCTTCAACCAAAGGGATTTAGAGCATATTCTACCAGACTATAGATAAATGGACGCAGGCCACCGTTGAGGTTGCTTACCCTGTATTTTCGATCTAACACGGGCAAGGATATCGTGGAGCTTGTCAAAAATATATAATTAATTGTATTTATAAAATCTTTCGAACATGCACTAAATACTTATTTCGGGCAAGAAATCAGAAGCCGTAAGTTACCAGGGTAACATAAATCAGATGGAATTTAAACTGCGGCTAGATTTTCCCGAGAAAGTGGTGTGCAGCGGAGAAAATGTGCAAAATTATATGAGACAAGAAAGGATCTTACTTTGTACTAAAAATAATGAATATCTTATCTCATATTTAAACAGCTCTTGTACAAATAAATTTCGTGCAAGCCGGAAAGTGTAACAATTTGGACCACATTTTATATTTTGATAAGCTTTTGCTTTTTAAGGTTTTCTATGTAGGTGTCTTTATAAGAAAAAAAGAGATTTGAAATAAAAAACATACTGCCGAGCGTAGCTCGATCGCCCAGGTTCGTAACGAATTAATCAGATTAAATTTTTATATATAAATAAAGCCACTATTACCAGGACTCACCTACCATGACCAAACGTAAATCCTATGTCGTCGTCGTCGGAGTCGGTAAACTTACTGGCAGAAACGTTTTACCCCGAAGATACTGGCGAAGGAGAAAATGCTGACCACAAACGAACTAGGGAAACGGCTGATCGAGTAAACGGAAAGGATCATAATGAAAAACATGACCCTCCATTTACAGAGGAGGAGCTAAAGTTCGCTGCGGAAAGCTTTAACCCTAAAAAAGCCCCGGGAAACGATGGCCTCACAGCCGACATTTGCCTCCAGGTTGTTTTTCACGATTTGGAACTGCACCTGGCGTTGTACAACAAATGCCTCGAACACGGTCACTTCCCCAACATCTGGAAGGAGGCCATAGTAGTGATTCTACAGAAGCCAGGGAAGAAGGACTACTCAAACCCGAAATCATACAGGCCAATAGGACTGCTGCCGATTATGGGGTAAATCCTGGAGAAGATGGCTGTAGAAAGGATTAAGTGGCATATCTTACCCAATATGAGTACTCGCCAGTACGGTTTTATGCCTCAAAAGAGCACCGAAGACTCCCTCTATGACCTAGTGAATCATGTTCGCCGCAAACTCAATGATAAAAAACTGGTAGTCATTGTATCGCTGGACATAGAGGGAGCCTTCGATAGCGCATGGTGGCCAGCAATTAAAACACGACTGGCTGAGGAGAACTGTCCTGTTGATATAAGAAGGTTGATCGACAGTTACCTCCAGGAGAGGAAAGTAAGAGTGAGATATGGTGGAGAAGAGTGCGTCAAAAACACGAACAAGGGTTGTGTCCAGGGATCGGTTGGGGGCCCAATCTTGTGGAACCTTCTCCTGGATCCACTATTAAAAGGATTGGAGGAGAGAGATGACCACTGTCAAGCCTTTGCGGACGACGTGGTAATCGTCTTTGAAGGCGACACGGCTCTTGACATCCAAAGATGTGCGAATAGCGCCCTCGCCTATGTTCAGGAGTGGGGTGTCCGTAACAAACTTAGTTTCGCGCCTCACGAAACCAATGCTATGGTGGTAACTCGCAAACTAAAGTATGACACGCCGCTGCTGAGCATGGGAGGGGTTGAAGTTCGAATGTCAGATGAAATAAAGATCCTGGGCCTTACAATCGATAGTAAATTGACGTTCAATAGCCACGTTGCGGTTGTGTGCAGAAAGGCACTAAACATCTATAAACAGCTGTCTAAAGCTGCAAAATTCAGCTGGGGTCTTCACACAGAAATAATAAGACTGATTTACACATCAACTGTGGAGCCGGTGATAATGTACGCAGCCAGCGCCTGGGCATCATCAACGGGGAAGCTGAATGTGCAGAAGCAACTCAATGCAGTTCAGAGAGGATTCGCCCAAAAGATAACCCGAGCGTATCGTACCGTCTCCCTAAACTCGGCGCTGGTGCTCTCTGGGCTACTACCACTTGATATCCGAATTCGAGAGGCCGCGAGGCTATACGAGTCTAAAAGAGGGGTACCCTGGACTGTACTGGGAGACAGGGAGGTGGAGAGTATGGTGCGATACGCTACCACACGGCACCCTGCTGAACGAATGGCATTGGAGTACAGGAACCTGGAGGACCAGCATGATATGGACGATCATAATGCGCAAGCAGTGCGAATCTTCACCGATGGCAGTAGAATTGAGGACAAGGTCGGAGCAGCCTATTCTGTTTGGAAAGGCGACTGCGAAAGTAAAGCCGTCAAACTTAAACTGTCATCTCACTGCACGGTGTACCAGGCTGAGCTCTTGGCCATTCGTGAAGCGACTAAGGCAATTCTCCAAAGATCGGAGCAAAACTTTGGTGTGTATAGTGACTCCCGATCCGCACTGGAGACCGTTGTAAACCAGTCAGCCCTCCACCCCCTGGCAGTGGATACAAGAACTAATCTTAAAAGAATTAGACTCCAGAATAAACATGTGAGTCTATTCTGGATCAAAGCCCACGCAGGATTGGAGGGTAATGAGCGAGCGGACCAGTTGGCTAAAGAGGCTGCACTGCATTCCAAGCGGAGACCTGATTATGATCAGTGTCCGGTCTCATTCGTCAAGCGAATGATCCGTATGGAGTCGCTTGACGAATGGAATCGGAGGTACCAGAACGGTGAAACGGCCTCAACCACAAAAATGTACTTTCCATATGTGGTAGAAGCGTACAAGGTGGTGCGACAGTTCGAGCCGACCGCAATTATGACCCAGATAATGACCGGGCACGGTGGATTTTCCGAATACCTAAATCGCTTTGGGTGTAAGGAGAATCCATCGTGCATCTGCGAGCAGGGAGTAAAGGAGACGCCGGGACATGTGCTCTTTGAGTGTCCTCTATATGGTCTGCAAAGGCTTGAGGCCGAGATAGAACTTAAAATAGCGATAAATCCTCAAACAGTCAGTGAAATATTAAAGGAAAAAATGCTAAGATCAATATTGTTAAATTACTGCACACAAATAGGCCTTAAAGTACCTACTAAAGAAAAATAAAACTAGGTAAATAAAAAAATATTATGTCTATATACGACGCTATATATTAAGTCACCATAAACCTAAATTATAACAGAAGTAAAGAACAAATTTGACCAACACAAAATTCACTGCCAATACAGACTCTGAACAAATATCAGAGGGACTAGAGAAAAAAAAGAAAAAAAAAAAAAACGTAAATCCTAAATATTTTAATTGCATACGATAGGTATACATGGTGTTATATATTAATATTAAAGGTTATATATTAATATTAAAACTATTCAGCCGACTCGATATAAATTTTCTCGATCCAAAATTTGTTTTTAATAATTCCTACGTGCTATAAAAACTGCAAGTGAGCAGCTATTGTCGGAATTTGCTCGACATGAACTAACATTTTAAATTAATTAGGAAATTTATTATAGATTTTAACGGATATGCAGTAATAGCTTTTCAAGCATAAATGTTTTAGAATAAAAATCCCATGCAAGTCTGCACTTGTTCTAGTATTTCGAGGATAAATCAGCAGGAGTTTTAAACAATTCAGGATATCTTTTTACAAGCTTCACTAACTTTGGGGACCCTAGATGGCGTAATTTGTCCGACAATATTTATTTTTTAGCGTACTACTATAGAGACCTACGCACAAATATTTCGTATTTTTCATTTTTATAGACTGTAGGAGAAAATTGTTTTTGCTTTTATATCCCTTTATGGATGAAAAAAAAAACTGTGTTAAAATAACATCAAGGACGGCCAATGTATTTTAAACGACCCCAAAAGTGCCTATATCGCCAATGCTTTTAGTAGCAAGTACTTTTTATTTAAGTATATTAATCTGCGAGGGGTGCTGGCCTGTCGGACTGTCCATGGAATGTGTGGGGAGTACTTGAAAATACGAGTGTCCAGAAAAATCGTCGGAAGACGGCTTTTATTGAACACTTTCTTAGTGCCATCACATAAGCGTTTGATATAATGCAGTACACGCGCACTTCTTACAGAAGTTGAAGCATTTGATATTCCTTTCAGAAGTTCTTGACGGTGGCGCAGTCGTGAATGACGGGACTTTGACACCAAAGCTCGTGGGTTCGATTCCCACACAAACATTTGAACGTGTGCATGAATATGTCTGTTTGTCTTGGTCAGGATGTTTTAAGAAAGATAGGGCGTCTCAAAGCAAACCATCTGGTGAAGAACCTTTACCTCATAGAAAACCAGAGCCAAAATAACAGTGAAGTCAACAATAAGCTCCTAAGGAGTTGCTGTGTCAGCAGCGGAGGAGGACAACTCCATGGAGGGTAGTTGTGTTCCTGCGTGAGCTTGTGGTCACCAGTAAGCTTTTAAGAAGTTGCTGTGGTAGCAGCAGAGGAGGCATCGCGCGAGTTATACTTAATATGTTACAAGCGTTCATAGGCTACGGTAACCGTTTTACATCCGGTAGGATGTATGCTTGTTTGCCTTCAAACGTTTTAAAAAAAAAGTTTTCTTGTTACAGGTCCAAGGTTGTGTACAGGGCAATGTCGAATGTCGAAATTATATCATGATCTCAGCCTGAGGACATTCACAGCGATCGGTCCTGTGCCGATTGTATCCATAGGCTCTCTGTGATCTACAGAAGGTCGGTGGCCATCGTGTGGGGGGCCATCCTACGCTATGTTTTCCGGTTCGTGGTCACCATTCCAGAACGTTTCTGCCCCAACAGACATTGGTTCTCCGAGCTATTGGCCTGTCCATTGCCACTTCAGCTTGCTTATCCTTAGAGCCGCGTCGGTTCTGCTACGTATGTGCTCATTGCTGAAACTATCTCGCAGAGAAACTCCGAGTATGGCTTTCTTCATCGCACGCTGTGCAACCTTGAGCTTCCGAAACTAGGACGGGAAGTGTCACGGCTCACGGCCCAGTCATTTCTGCCACGGGCCCGTCTCGATGAACGGCTGTCACGTGACACACCTATGATGCCATCAAGTGAATTACATAGAGACCTGATAATATGTATTACTACTACTAATACATATCAAATTTTACACACCATAGACAAAGGGTTAAAACTAAATATTAGGGAACAATTAGAAATTAATAAACATAAAAATTCTAAAATTACTCTTATGAACAAACAGACTGACGTAAACCATTCCCCACTATTAAATATCTTTACGCTCACACCATCCACCCCCCCCCCCCCCCTCAATTCAATATAAGGGATGGATTTGTCACTTGTAGCATGTTATTCTTACGACGGTGGTGGTGGGGGCATGCGGATTCTGTTCCAGATGGCGGACGACCGCAGCAGCCGAGGCAGAGACTACCGGAGCAGCCATGGCAGCGTCGGCATGTAGCACGTACTAACAGTAGTGGGTGGGTGCCGGCCGGCGCTATGCCGCATGAACTAATTGGTGGCGGAAGCACACAAAGCAGGTTAGATCAAATTGCATGTAAATTTGACTTTCGCAAAATAACGCCTGAATCTATTAACTATTTAAATGGTAGATAATGTTACAATTATTTTCAATTGACTGCCTTCATTCAGTCGAGTACCTTATTTATCTTTGAGTGCTGGCAATAATTTCAAATCAGTGGCGAATCGATGAACTCATTCATCTTTTAACATGTAATCCACCTCTCACATTCCATGTAGGCACGACACTCAGCTCTCCTCGCCCGCCGGGTTGGGCGTTGCGTGGTGGGTGGTGCCTCCCACCACCGCATGCATTTATTCCCGCACCAACGAGGGCGGATCGGTGCGCGTGGCCTCCGGGGGACGCCCTAATCCACGCGTCTGTGCAGTTTGAGTCCAGAATTGCAGTCCACAGTGTCGGGCTGGCAGCGTCACGGCGTGCGCACGCTTCTGGTACCGACCCCTAAAAAATCAGTACTTTCGCCAAATCCTTACGCCTAAGTAGCGGACTCCGCCAATCCTAATGGATTAGGGAAACGGGATAACGCTAAGAAGAAGATTAAAGACAATGCGATATTCACGTTGATATAAAGGTGAGAGTTGTAAGTCACCTGTGCTTACCCGCGCCTACGTGTGCGGAATGCCGGCTCACCGAGATTAATTCTCGAATAGTTGTTGACGGCAATGGACGTGACGGTAATTCTATATGTAGCTTTCGTGCCCTTATTTACTCTTACATTTGAGAGCTCTGGCTTAATTAGTTGCTTAATGTGACGTTTTATGTAAATATCATATGGATTTTTGACATGAGATGTGGCAGAATGGTTAGCAATACTACATACATTTAATTCCAATTTTAAAGAACGATTCGTTTTTCGGTCAATTTGCCTTCGTCGTGTACGTGAACTAAATTTAAGTTTAAAGCGAGATTTTGCCTCCCTTTGTGTGTTCTACCGATTGTACAACGGGTTGTGTTCTGAAGAGTTGTTCGAAATGATGCCGACAGCTACTTTTTATAACCACACCGCTCGCCGACGGCAGGGAGTTCACCCTCACACACTGGAACCGCAATGGTCGCGTACTGTGCGGTTCCAGAGAAGTTTTCTTCCGAGAACTCTCAAGCTGTGGAATGAGCTCCCAGCCGCGGTTTTTGCAAGGGTCTACAGCATGGAGTTCTTCAAGAAATGCGTGTAGAGGTTTTTAGAGGGTCGTCAATGCAAGAGTGACACCCCTGGTGTTGCAAATATCCATAGGCTACGGTGACTGTTTACCATCAGGCAGGCTGTATGCTTGATTGCCACCTTAGTGGTATAAAAAAAAACATGATCATGTCAATTTGTCTTTGCAGGGTGTTTTTAACCCGGGGTTGTGGAGCTCTGGCTTAATTAGTTGCTTAATGTGACATTTTATGTAAAGCTCATATGGACTTTTGACATGAGGCGTGGCGGAATAGTTAGCAATGCTACATACATTTAACTCCAATTTTAAAGAACGATTCAATTTTTTGGTCATTTTGTCTTCGTCTGGGTATTTTTAAGAGAGCTAGGGCGCAATGCTATATATATCTAACACCAATCTCAAAACAAGTTTAATTTTTTCCACACAGGACAAACATTTGTGTATATGAACACGTCAATTTGTCTTTGTCTGGGTGCTTTTAAGATAGTTAGGGCGCTACATACGTTTAACACCAGTCTCAAAAAAGGATTCGATGTTTCCACACAGGACAAACATTTATGTACATGAACATGTCAGTTTGTCTTGGTCTGGGTGTTTTCAACAGAGGTAGAGGGCAACGAATCAGCACATCTGGGGAAGTATCTCCGTCTCACAGAAAATCACAGCCAAATAGTCCTCCCTGGAGAGTTGTTGTTTACCTGCATGTGAGTTACGTCACCAGTGAGCTCTCAAGGAGTTGCTGTTAGTAGCAGAGGGTAGGTAAAGTAAGTGAGGTAAAATTACAAAATATTTTTTTGCGAGGCCTCCACCGGCGACCGCCGAACCAGAGGTGACATCGGGCGAGAGATACTTCATGTATCGCAAGCGTCCATGGGCTTTACCACTTTTCTACGCTTAGTAGTAGTTTTTAAAAGTTCGGCCGCCTCAACCGCCACGCCTGCCTTGATGGAAGTGCGGTGGGGATAAGAAGAGGCAGTGAGCAGCAGACAACAGTGTCAATACAAGTTGTCAAGTTGCGCCCCACACTAAAACCCTCCCCATCTTCCATGGAATTAACGACATCCCGTCGGGTCACTTTCCGACGTCCCTGGCTAGTCCGGTGGGTTCCAGAATAGCTGGAACGTTGACAGAGGCCAGAGCCCGGCGGATAATGTCGTTAAGTGTTAATAAATGATGGCTGAGGCTTCACCCGTTTTCACGAGTTTTAACTGTTTTGTAGGCGTTAAGAATGTTCGCGGCCGGGGAGGACATTAACGACAAAATTTATTGCCCCGGCCGCGAATGGCCGGTAAGTATGTAGCTGGGCTGTCATGGGCTTTCCACTTTTCTAGGCTTAGTAATTTGGGGCGTAACGCTTGTAGACCATATTCGCAATGATGATGTGAGTTGGACTGAAAGAAAGTGTCGGTATTAAAATAAGAAGCGGCATGCTCCGTTAGTTCCGACATGTGAAAAGAATGCAGGAAGAAATAGTTACAAAACAGATATATAACTTAAAAGTGAAAGGATGTGTAGCCGAGGAAGGACAAGACCTAGCTACCATGACCATAATGATCGTGTTTTTTTTGTCTGCCTGCCTGATGGTAAAATATTTTATCAGAAGGTGATGACCGGAGCCTTAGAAACCGTGAATGAGAAAAGCAATAAATGTTAAAGTAGCGAGTGAGATATGTGAGGATCGAGTCATGTGGCGCTCGGTTCGCTCTGCCTACCCCAAAAGGGATTTAGCATGCAGTTAAGCATAGTGGCTCCTCTTTGCCTGTTGGTAAGCGAAAAGGGGAGCCCAAATTGCAGCGGCAACTGACAAAGGACTACGGTGTCCTGTCAGTTGACGCTACCATGCTGGCCCGCAAGGTGCTTCTTCACGCTTCGTTTGAAGGATCCCATGTTTTAGGAAGGAGGAAACACATGTGCAGGCAAAGAGTTCCACTTTTTGATGGTACGACAAAGATAGGAGTTGCCGAACTTTTTGGTACGCGAAGAGATATTCTCAACCGTGAAACCATGACATCGCATGACGTTATCGATGGCGCGATGCTATTACTCCTTACGAGCTTACTGGTTTACTTAAGCTACATTATAGAAAAATGGCATGTGGCGTGGTCGATGTTCCTTGTATTGCAAACATTAATAGGCTACGGTAACTTTATATCAGGTATCAGGTGGGTCAAACTATTTGCCTCTTGAACTTGTATAAAAATACGTCAACAAAACTTATTTACTATTAATCTATAATACATAAACTAGGGCAATTAGAAACACTGCGACAAGTTGCAAACTCACACAAGCGCTACAGATAATGTTCCGAGTTCCGCAAACGAAACTCTAATTAAACTCTCACTTAATGCTCGGTGGTAGAAACATCCACGTAATTTGAGTTATTGAGTCACTTGTGTGCGCATTTCGGAACAAGTGTGAACTGTATATTGGTGTGTAAATCTCACTGTAATTGGCATTACAGTGCCTTATTTAAAGGCATGCGCAAACGAAGGACATTTGTCGCGAAGGATTACAAACGGCGAATGTTAAAAAAACCGGCCAAGTGCGAGTCGGACTCGCGCACTCGAAGGGTTCCGTACCATTATCTATAAAAACGGCAAAAAAAACACGTTTGTTTTATGGGAGTTCCCCTTAAATATTTGTTTTATTTTAATTTAATTATTTATATTTAAAGTGAATATATAACTAAATATTCTGTGAATATTCCAAGCGTCTACCTGTTGCCGTTATCAATATCGAGCAAAAACGAACAAAAAAATCGGCCAAGTGCGAGTGGGACTCGCGCGTGAAAATTTCAACTGTCTAACTATCACGGTTCATGAGATACAGCCTGGTGACAGACGGACGGACGGACGGACGGACAGCGGAGCCTCAGTAATAGGGTTCCGTTTTACCCTTTGGGTACGGAACCCTAAAAGTCACGTTTGTTGTATGGGAGTGCCCTTAAATATTTATTTTATTCTATTTTTTAGTATTTGTTGTTATAGCGGCAACAGAAATACATCATCTGTGAAAATTTCAACTGTTTAACTATCACGGTTCATGAGATACAGCCTGGTGACAGACGGACGGACGGACAGCGGAGTCTCAGTAATAGGGTCCGTTTTACCCTTTGGGTACGGAACCCTAAAAATATCCGTGAAGGAAGGACTTGGCGCGGGCTTAATTCACGCGATGTGGGAAATGTCCGCCGAAAGTTTAGTAAAGCAGTCGCTATTCAATTTATGAGTACAACAAAACAATACACATTTTTTAATGTTTCATGTTATTGTTATATTAATTTTATTTACTATATATTATTATTATTTGACGAGCTCGATGGCTCAGTCGTGAATGATCGCGACTTTGACACCAACGCTCGTGGGTTCGATTCCCACACAAGGCAAACATTTGTGTGCATAAACATGTGTATTGTCTTGGTCTGGATATTTTAAGGGAGGAGATTAGGGCGAATCAAAGCAGCCCGTCTGGGGAATTACCTCCACCTCACAGAAAACCGCAGCCAAATAACAACTCTCTAGAGGGTTTTTGTGTTCCTGTGTGTGAATGAGGTCGCGCGAGTGATACTTAATATATCGCAAAGCGTTAACATGCTACGGCACCCGCTTTACATCATGGGCCGTATGCTTATATGTCTCCCGACCTAGTATATAAAAAAAAATATTTTTGATGCAACCCGGTACTCTTGCATACTTTGTACGGTGCAGTCTGTCAACGTCCCCGGTTGTGCAGGAGACTTTTGAACCGCATTACTCGTGTGCGTCATGATACGTAGGTCACACTATAAGGTCACACTATAGCAGGGCATATTATAAAGTATCTGACTATATTAATGATAAAAATGCCTGGGATTGAGTCGATCCAATTATAATGTAATTAATAAATTATGTAAATTTGTTTGGATACCAAAAGAGGGATGCCTGAGTTTTTTGGCAGTATTTTTATCAGTGCTCACCTAGTCATGAACTGCACGGTAGGGAAAAAAATTGTGACGATTCCTAACAAATGTAGCCATTTTTACGGAATAAAAAGATTTTGACTTTGACTTTGACTTTGCGTAACTTAAAAATTAAAAGTAAAAAAAACTTTTTAAAACAAACTTTTATTTAAATGCTCTAAAAAGAAAAAAATAAACTTTTATAATAAAACTTTTACTGTTAACTTATAACGTCATTTCACATATGACACAATTTATAGGATATAAAAGCTTGTCACGAGATTTAAGTACTCGTATTTACTTAGTTTGAAAATTTTAATAGATAATATTATTCACATCAAATTATTTAATTTACTTGTTAATCTACACAAGTAAATCACACACTGACAAAATTTATCGGCTGCTAAAGGTACTCGGCGCCAGGCTGCCAGCCGTGGCTACGCCGTGCCTAATATACCACCTCACAGGCAACTCCAGCCAAATAACAATTCCCTGGAGGGTTGTTGTGTTCATGCAAGTGAGTGACGTTACTACCTCACGGAAAACTGCAGTCATATAACAATTCCCTGGAGGGATGTTGTGTTCATCTGAGTGACGTCAAGAGTAAGCTCCTAAGGAGTTGCCGTGTTAGCGGCAGAGGTGGCAATACGCGAGGCATTTGCAAGCGTAAACAGCTATAGTGACCGCTTTAAATTGGGTGGATCGTATGCTTGTTTGTTCATGCGAGTGAGTGACGTTACCACGGCACAGAAATCTGCAGCCAAATAACAATTCCCTGGACGGTTGTTGTGTTCAGGCGAGTGAGTGATGTTACATGACGTTATATGGCTGCAGTTTTCCGTGATGTAATAACGTCACTCACTGGCATGAACACAATAACCCTCCAGGGAATTGTTATTTGGCTGCAGTTTTGTGCATATTTTTCGTGACTTAATGAGCGGTTTAGAGGGCAGCTTCAACCTGTTACTTTTGTGTTACAGTATCTTAAAATTTCACTCATCATTTTTTCATAACGCGCCTAAAGGAAGGATAACTTCAATACAATAATAGTCAGCTCCTGGTCTACAAAAAATATGGTCCTCTACAAAAAATAATTAAGAAAAACTTTGTATTATAGATCCCTGATGATTCACCTACAGGGGAAAATTGTTTTGTATATAAATAGACTATGCATTTTTGACGATTGTATAAACTATAAGCGACGTCCCTACGTGTTTAGGCTAATATCCTTCGCTCAGGGGTCGAGTCGGCCTACTTATTTGATTTTACTATGCTTTCGGTAGCAAGTTTTTCTTGCCGTTTCAATTTATTTTTCTCCCGCCTTCTCTTCCTTTGTGTTGATGTTTCTGTTTTTCCCATGCTGTTCACACGAGTACCGAAGAAATATTCGTTCACCCTCCCAGAGCTTCGTTTAGAAGGGTAATATCTAATATACAACAGGGTTCGCCTTTGGGCCCTAAGGTGGTACGTTCGCGACATCATATTACACCCTGATGCCACTCAGTCCTCGGCACGGCCTCACCTTGACTTGGGTGTTTAGAGAAATGTGCCACTTATTTCAGCTTGAAGCTTACTTGTGCCTTATGAAACACAGTTCCAGGTTTGATTTTGGAGTTTTCCTTCTCCTAGACAGGTTGGTTGCAAACCAATGCTATTGACGCCTATCTCACCGTATTACACAAGTCAAAGTAAACGATGCAAACAGCGAGTCTGTTTGTAGCGAGTGTAGTTAATCATGCATTGTCACCCAAACTGAACGTGTATACAAAATTTCAGCTCAATCGATTGAAGATATCTGCTTCGAAATTGATTTTCAAGCTTTAGAAGTCCGCCATATTGGATTAAGAGTGACGTCACACTATTTTTCGAGTTATTCTTAGCAAGCCCTTTTATTTGATACCCATATTATAGGAGTACATTAAAAATAGTTGGCCCGCCATCTTGGGTATGCCGCCATGTTGGATTTAGAATGACGTCACACAGTTAATCATGCATTGTCATCCAAACTGAACGTGTATACAAAATTTCAGCTCAATCGGTTAAAGATATCTGCTTCAAAATTGAGTTGCAAGATTTCACCCGAACATACTTACATACATACTTACATTGCAAGTTAAATAAAAGCTTGTAAAAAACATGTTATAACCAAAATATTATGTTTATTGCTTTTCAAAATACTCTCAACAAGTTTTGTTGGCCGTGTGTGAAGAAGCGTTGTCATGATGTAGGAGAATGCGGCTTTTTGGTCGTCTTTCGCGAACTTTTTCTAACACCCTGGGTAAACAAATGGTAGAATACCACTCGGCATTAACACTCTTTTGATCTTCAAGTGGAATTGTGCAGATGGGACCTGTAGCTGAGAAAAAAAACGCGATCATTTTTTTACCAACGTTTCTCGCCTGCCTCACTTTTGTTGGTCTGTTCTCATTTTCAAACACCCATTCACAAGATTGCTATTTTTTTTCGGGTTCAAAACAATAAATCCACGTTTCGTCTCCTGTGACAATGTCATAAACAGCATTAGAATGTCCGTGGTCCTACTTCAGTAGCATCTGTGAGCACCATTCCACGCGAGCCCGCTTCTGCTCCGCTGTCAGTTCATGAGGGATCCAACGATAACAAAGTTTCCGAACTTTCAATTCTTCGTGTAAAATTTTCTGAATTTGGCTCATACCAATCCCCAATAGTTCTCGAATTGTCTCATAGGTAATCCGCGGGTTTTCTTCAATTAGCCGCTTAACAGTAGCCACATTATTTACGTTGACGGCAGTTGAAGGCCGCCCTTCACGAAATTCGTCATGTAAAGAAACTCGACCTCTCTTAATTCAGCAAATTCAGCAAACCATCGCCTCACGGTGCTGAAAGAAGATGCTTCTCTTCCAAAAGCATTTTGAAGACGAGCAGCACAGTCTTGCGGAGAGAGAGAACTTTTAAAATCATAAAAAATCATCGCTCTAAAATCTTTTCGACTCAATTCCATTTTCGTTGCGTACGTAGAACTTTGATGTGTGATACAAAACAATTGACAAATGATTTCCCGCCAATTGTTTTTTTTTATTACTAAGTAGGTTGCAACGTTTCAAAAAATATAACATTCGAAATTCAAATAGTCCGATTAGCTAAAAGTGCAAAACTTTTAGTGTGCCCCATGTATTCAGTACTATGCATTGAGTTATTATGTACTAGGTACGTACGTACGTAGTAATATTACCTCAGTGGTACTATGTGATCTATTTTGACGGACACAAAAGTATCTCGAGGACTGTTCCTGGTCTGTACAGGCCTTAAAAGGGAGTGATGTTTGTAGGAAATAGTTGCTGTGACATTTCGAGTTTCCAATAAGCACAACCAACTAATTAGAAAGCAACATTCAACAGTGACTAACTGTCAAAAGTGGAATCTTACAAAATGGCAACGTTAGTTCCGTTACTTGTGGCGCTGTATTTAATTCGAATATTAATGATACGATTATTGCATCATACATGTTAAGAAATAAAAAGTTTATAATATATACTTATTAACTCGTTTTTGTTCTACCTTCGCAGCTCGTAAAGGAGTCCATAAAACTAGTAATGAGTAGTGTTAGCGTTATCCTCGCAGCACGCGACTGCTCCTGTCTGACACAATATAATTATTAACAGTAAGGACATCGAATACCAACCGGCGTTTCATACCCCTTGTTCGTCATCTGAAATGTGGACCGCATGCATCATCATCATCATCATTGCTGTCCTGGCTGCTCAGACAGAGACGCCCGGGAACTCAAAGTAGTGTAAAAAGAAACGCCCGAAACTATCAACTATTATAGGCAACCAGTTGTTGCTATCGAAATTGAGAAATATGGTCATACTTCCAAAGACTAAATACAAAGCGGATACATTGGTTTTGAAGCCTGTCTAATTTGTCTTCTGAGGGATGCGGAAAGGCTACAACGTCATAACCAAGGAGAGGAAGGAGAAGAGACTAAGCAAGCAACGCTTTGGTCTAGGTTGGAAGAAAATTTTCAGGCAGTGAAGAGAAGTGAATAATTTGCAGACTATGACATTTATTTGGGATAACCAAAACAGAGTCCGATGCATAACAATTCCCAGGCTTTTCAGAGTATAAGAACAAGGAATTTTTGTACCGTTGTAAACAACATTTGGGTCACTTCGTGATTAAAACTTGGAAATGAAGTAACGACTGCCTATTACTATACATTGCGACTTTATAGGATTAATTTTAAGACCGAAGTTCTCTGCTCATTTTACAATAGCGCTAAGATCTGAATTAATAGTGTCTGTAGCGTTTGAAAAGTATTGACGAGAGATAGCTGTATAGATTTGGACATCATCAGCGTACAAGTGAATAGAAGAGACATATGAAGTTATGCCATTAATGAAAACAGAAAATAAGACAGGTGATAACACACTACCTTTTTGGACACTCACGTAGACTGCGCGCCAGTCAGATCTGCAACCAACAATTTTTACTAATTGAAGCCGGTCAGAGAGATAGAATTGGAACCATGAAATAGAAACACACGATAGATTCAATTGCCGAAGCATTGCAAGTAAAATTTCGTGAGCAACCACATTGAATGCATTGGAAAAGTCAAGTAATACGAGAAGAGTAAGAAGTTTATTATCAATATTGTTCCGAATGTCGTCAGTAATATTTATAAGTGGCATGGCAGCTAACTTATTCTTGAAGTAAATTTGAAGACATCCAAGTCGGCCATGGCAAATTTCGAAAAGATGCGAGCTTTCTGGTGGGGAAAATTGTGTGATTCCCCATAAAAGAGTGATACATCGACCATTTCATCAACATCGACATACGGTTTGATGAGTCATGTATTGTATCTCCAGTAATAAACTGCTGCATTATTACCGGAGCGCTAATTAAACTTTATTATTGCTACTGACTCGTTACTAACTAAAGCAATCTCTTGTCCATTTACATTAACATGCGCATGTATAATATTTACTACAGAATCTATATTGATATTTGATTCTACAGTGCGTGAGTTTAATGAAATCCACTTACTACCTATTTGGCAGAGCTGCGATAGCCAGCGGAGCCACATTACCCTCAAAATTGCCGTTTGGGGTAGACTGATGTCATCCAGCTAGCGTTTAGACGGTAATAGTGAGAAACTCCAAAATCGACACACTAATAGTTAACATATTGTAGTTTTGTATCCTTTAATTTGAAATTTAAATGTTCGTTGGTGAGGAAGAACGGTCCAAAATCATTCCAATTAGAAAAAAAAACATATGGGAAAACGTATGGCCGGCCACTCTGCAGTGCAGAGTCTGCACTGCACTCCCATCAACAGAAAAAGTAACAGCACTCGTCGCTAGATGTCGTACTGGGTTCCATATATTTTTTAAAAATTAAAAAATTAAAAATAAAATACTTAAATATTTTTTAAATTTAAAAAATATCAGCTCTGCCTACACAGCTTGCTGTTATTTACTAGTATAGATACTATACAAAATCAAGTATCTTTTAGTTACTCGATAAACTCGATGGTCGAATGATTACCAATGGGAACTTTAACACTATGAATTTACGAGTTCAATTTCCATACCAATATAAATATTTGTGTACATAAAGATAGCTGTTTGACTTGGCCTGCCATACCAAAGCCAAATAACAACTTCTTGGATGGTTATAATATTCTAGCGAGTGAGACTTAAGTGTTTTACGTAACTTAAGTAAATCTACGTAAATATAAAATCGGGTAAGATAATATATTTATCTATAGATAAACAAAAAACAGGGAAAAAGATACTGAATTATTTTATCGTTGCCTATTTATACAAAGAGATTAACACAAACTGGACATTGAATAGAGCAATCAACTGTTTTTATTCTCATTAGACAATGGTATAAAAAGAGTGTCGTAGTGATGTATATACTGAATAGGCTGTTAATTAAATTCTGTTAATTGTATTATTAATTTCCTGAAGAACTCCAATTTCACACGGTAGTACGTACAAACATTTATTAGGGTTGGATAAAGAAATGACCAACTGGGCCCCGGTTTGAATCCTGTTATGTACCACTAAATTCGCATTTTCGAATTTATGTACATATTAGTAATTATCACTTGCTCGGCGGTGGAGGAAAACATCGTGAGGAAACCAGCACGTCCAAGAAATTATACTTCGAAAGACGTGTTATCTAACCTAAGAAGGATATGGTTTCCCCTCAGGGTTGTAAAGATCTGACGGCAGTCGCTCCATGTAAAGATCTTCGTCAAATCCTTAGGATTAGGTAGTGGACCCCGCTAATCCTAATAGAATAGGAAACGGGATAACGCTAAGATGAAGTGACCATTACGTAGTTTATAAGAACTAAGCCAATCAACTAAGACAAACCACTATATTTTTTAAACAACCTGCCTTGTGCTAATCACCTCCCTGGACATTACTGAGCGATGGCTATATTCAAAAATCTATTCATGTCTTTACTCAGGAACCCCATGACTACATGCATATGTCTCATGCAAGCAAATTTCAAAATCCATTTACAGGAATGCTTTTTGACGAGCTCGGAGGCTCAGTCGTGAACGACGCGACTTGGACACCAACGCTCGTGGGTTCGATTCCCATACAAGGCAAACATTTGTGTACATGAACATGTCTGTTTGTCTTGGTATGGATGTTTTAAGAGAGGTATCAATCATCAAAGCAGCCCATCTGGGGAAGTACCTCCACCACACAGAAAACTGCAGCCAAATAATAACTCCCTTGAGGGTTGTTGTGTTCCTGCGTGTGAATGAGGTCACCAGTAAGCTCCCAAGGAGTTGCTGTGTAAGCAGCAGAGGAGGCATCGCGCGAGTGAACTTAATATATCGCAAGCGTTAATAGGCTACGGTACCCATACGATACGGTACGGTACGGTGGTGGACCGTATGTTTGTATGCTTACACGTATACACGTAATATTATTTAAAAAATATTGATATAGCTTCGTATCGGTGTACCTCATGGTAATAACCTATAACGGACCGATAAGATCGATTTTCCGTCGTAAATCAATTCAACGATGCAATTCCAGGGACAAAGCAGCTTTTATTGTATTTCACGTTTCAAAATCGCGCCACTTATCGACTAACTGGTTAAAATATTCTCCCATAGGTCAGTAGGCATAGGTGAGTAATTTACGCACTATAACACAACGTTTTGTGAGCGTGGGGTCCCTTCATGCGCAGTCAAGTGGTTCAATGGTTTGTGTACAATGCCGGCAGTCATGCAAAAGGCCCACCTGATTTAAAGTGGTTAACGTAGCCTATGAACGCTTGCAACACATTAATTACCACCTTTGCTCCTAACACCGGTATTCCTTCTGATGAACTCGTTCACTTGTAGAAACGCAACAATAGTCCAGTGAGTTGTTATTTGGCTGCGGTTTTCCCCAGGCGGCTGCTTTTATGCACCCTACCTCTCTTAAAAACAGACAGCCAAGACAAACAGACATGTTCATGCACAGAAATATTTGTCCTGTGTGGGAATCGAACCCACGTGTGTGTATTTTTTTTTACACAATGTCGGATACTTGCTTGTATAGCATACGGCCCACCTAATGTAAAGCGGTTACCGTAGCCTTTGAACGCATGTAATACATTAAGTATCACTAGCGCGGTGACTCCTCTGCCACTACCACAGCAACTCCTTAGGAGCTTACTGATGACCACACGCACACGCAGGAACACAACAACCCTCCATGGAGTTGTTATTTGGTTGCGATTTTCTGTGAGGTGGAGGTATTCCCCAGGCAGGCTACGCGCCCTATCTCTCTTAAAAATAGCCAGACCAAGACAAACAGCTATGTTCATGTACAGAAATGTTAATCCTGTGTGGGAATCGAACCCACAAACGTCGTTATGCGTACTCAATAAGAGTAGATCTGTATCCTTAAGATCACTACACTCAATTCACTTCCCTGTACCCTTTAGTATCCATTTATCTATCATCTTGAAGTCGTAAATGCACTCTTTATTGCCCTTCCAGCTGAACAGAGACCGAAATCTCGCTGAGATGAATGGTAAAACGATAAAATATTCATTCATATTTAAATTTGTCAATCAGGAACAGGGAAGCTTTATCAGGCATTTAACAATGTAGGTTGTATCTGGGATCGAGCCTCCACTGAGGTGATTAAAGTAAATTGATCCGCGCTATCGTATTCCACATTTATCCCATTTAAATAATGCTTTTTGGCTTTTACAACAATTTATTGCAAAAGGATTTTTTTAACTTCAACGTTATAGGGTAAAAGTGCCTTCCTCAATCTAAATGCGGTTGTTTAGGTAGGGGATGCGTTGTAATCAAAGATTTTGACGATCTCAGTGGTGCTGCGGTTAATAACGCTCATGGATTTGATTACCACAAGGAATAAATATTTGTGTGCATGAACATGTTTATCTTGATCTGGATGTTTTAAAGCGAGGTAGGACGCATCAAAGCAGTCCCTCTGTACAAAAAACTCCATCTCATAGAAAACCGCAGTCAAATAACAAACTCCTTGGAGGGTTGTTGCGTTGAGTGCGTGTGAGTGAGGTCACTAGTAAGCTCCTAAGGAGTTGCTGTGTTAGCCTGCTGCTAATGAAATGAAGATTCTCGCTAGGACTCTGTCGCGTATAATAAAACAAGGCCTGAAGCTCGGCGCTTATCGTTGATATACAGGACATGCTCTAAATCAATCCCTGTAGTTGAAGAGAGTGGATCGATCAAAACGCTTTCTGTTCCGATACGCAGGTGAAATGCAAAGAAACATAGTCTTTACTGATGAAAAAAAATCACGATTCAAGAGCACTACAACAAGCAAAATGACAAAGTGTACGCACACAGTTCTAAAGTAGCCGCCCAAGTAACCGGAAAAGTATTACGTAGTCATCGTCCTGCGTCTGTAATGGTTTGATGGGGGGTGTCTTATCAAGGAGTCACAAAGCTTAATTTTTGTGAAAAAGAAGTTTAGACTTCAGCCAAAGTGTATCAGGGGACTGTCTTGGATCGTGTTGTGAAACCTCTCAGCAACACACTTATTAAAAATGTACGTGGACTTTTCAGCAGGACTCTGCACCTGGTCACAAGGCACGAACTACCCAAGCCTGGCTCGAAACCAACGTTCCGGACTTTATAAGAGCTGAAGACTGGCCCTTGTTCTAGCCCAGATCTGAATACCATAGGTTACAAATTATGGCCAGTTTTATGGCCTGCTCGAAATGATACGCTGACATTGTGTCTCTTATGAAATCTCTGGAGCACGCATTGGTTAAATTTTCCATGGAAACAGTGCATACATCCATAGATTCGTGACCAGACAGAATAAAGGTTTGTATCAAAGCCACCTTTGGCGATTTCGAATATTACCATTTTTTTTATTTTTTGCAGAGACCTCCATAAATATATACTTACATATAAGTTTTATTAAGATTACATTACGTCATAAAAAAAAAATGCATATTCCTTATAAACGAACTTACCGCCGTACTTAGTATTTACTGCAAAAAAATCCAACCAATAATATTTTTTGATGCGCTCACTGGCGGAGTAGCTAGCAATGCTACTTTAACATCGAGGCTCCTGGGTTCGATTCCCATACGCTATAAATTTGATACATAATTTTGAAATAGGTAAGGTGGATCAAAGCAGCGCAACTGGGGAAATACCCCAACCTTACAACCCAGCTATAGATATCAAATTATTATTGCATAACCTTAAGTTGATTACACTGTCCCACTATCTTCCCATGGCTCTACCGACCTCTCGATGGTATAAGCCGAATCGAAGGAGTTACACATGGCTCATGCTGTATGTCGGCTCTCATCAACACCGCTTAATACCCTATAAGCACAAACCAATAAACTGTTTGACTGCGTATGAAAACACCCGCTCACAATAATGTTGTGTATTAGCGCCTAAATTTGACAGTGATTCGAGCTCACAAACCAATATGGTAGAATATTTTAAGTAATGAACCAATAAGTGCCGCAACGTTGATCCGCAAACCAGCCAATAAGATCTGTGTATTCTACTACTACATAATATTGGCCTCGTCTGTTCACCATAGGTTATTTCTTTCATGCAATTTGATCTAACCTGCTTTGTGTGCTTCCGCTACCAATTAGTTCATGCGGCCTAGCGCCGGCCGGCAACCACCCACTACCGTTAGTAGATGCAACATGCCGACGCTGCCATGGTTGCTCCGGTAGTCTCTGCCTCGGCTGCTGTGGTCGTCCGCCATCTGGAACAGACACCGCATGCCACCACCGTCTAGCGCTAGGCCGCATAAACTAATTGGTGGCGGAAGCACACAAAGCAGGTTAGATCAAATTGCATGTAAATTTGACTTTCACAAAATTACACCTGAATCTATTGAATCTATTAACTACTAGCTGACCCGGCGAACTTCGTACCGCCTCAGGATCAATAAATGGTGTGTTAACTTATTAGATGGTATAAATTCTTTTAACACTTATTATCCTATTCCGGACGAAGACATATCCAAAAACACAAAAATCATAAAAATCGGTCCAGCCGTTCTTGAGTTATAAATGGTGTAACTAACACGACTTTGTTTTATATATATATAATAGATATGCCAATTCGTACTTGAGATATCATAAAAAAAGAATTTCATATAAAATGTGTGAGAAATGTAATTTACTTCTTTTTTTTTTGTTATTTTTTCCATGTTTTAATACTTATTATCCTATTCCCGACGAAGACAAATCCAAAAACACAAAAATCATAAAAATCGGTCCAGCCGTTCTTGAGTTATAAATGGTGTAACTAACACGACTTTGTTTTATATATATAGATTTCTTTCATGCCTACAAATTATTAAATTCTCTTTCTATCTCTGTTTAGCCTTTCTTCCCTTTCAATCGCATCGCACAAAGACGCCTTCGCTGCCGTCTGAAGGCACTCATGGGTAAAGCTAATTTAACAGACACTAAACTAAACAGAGTAGGTTACAAAGAAAATTGCATGCAAAGGTGAGCTTATCTCTTTAAGAGATTTCTTCCAGCCAACCGTAGCGCGTGTGCAATCATTTTGTTTTGACCGGGAATTAAAAAGTTATGCGGAATTAAATATACTATCTATCTATAACTTCACGCCAAATTCCTTGTGGGGAAAGCAGAGAGAACCTGTTGTCGATAGATGACAGTCGTTGAGCTAAGTCAGTGATCCTCGGGCGGCTTGAAAACACTGGCCTCCGCCAATCCGCATTTGCGCAGCGTGGTGGAGTATGCTCTAAAACCCCTTTGGTTGAAGGGAGACCCGTATCCCTGCAGTGGGATAAGTAAGGGTTGATGTGGAAACATAATTTATATTATTCTGAAAGGAAATTGTGTGATGTATGATCTCAAAATGGTGGCGTCACAGTCCTCATTCAACGCAATAAATTCTTTGATTCTTTAGCTGTCAATTTTGAATGACATAGATGTTATTACGACACCAAACTGTATTCCCCGATTGTGCCCAAAGATTTTTGAAGTCTGTACTTTCCCCACATATGTATGTATGTATAAACATACCGCCGCCAACATCCACGAGCCCCACACTAAGATATAACATTTTTTAGCTTCAGTAAGTGAACTAAACAAAGCGTATAAGGATAAATTCCTTAATGGAAATGTAAGTACGCTAACACAAAAGCGGCATGCGTCAGCAGATCCCATGAATGGCGGCAGATAAAGCGATGTGAACTGCTCTTTATTCTCTGAAATGCTTTGAAAAACTCCCCAGGGTCTAATGCTAAATTAGTTGTTTTTATTTTCTACATACTGTGTGCAATAAGTAAGAGATGGCGGCATTGCGCGTGTCACTCGAATCCAATGGATTGTTGTTTCTATGGATAGATTTATCTATCTCATCGGGTATGTTGCTCCAAGTTGTTGTTGATAGATGACAGTTGTTAAGCTTAGTCAGCGGTCTTCGGGCGGATTGAAAATACTATATGTATGTATATGTTCACGCCTTCTTCACTAAAAAGGTTTCGAGTAAATAGAAGAATTTCTGAAATAAATATTAGTCTTCCTGCGACCACGGACGCTGCAAAGCGTTCGAAACGTCAGGTTCAACAAAATAAATAAAACATGCGATACTTCCGTTAAAAATTGTTTAATTCAATGTGTAACAATCGCGAAAACCTAAGACAATACTAAATAGAAGAAATTAGTAACAGTAGAAATTAGTAAGAATAAAGAAATATTTATTGCATTTTAGTTACGTATTTTTCACTCGACCACGATACAGTGAGCATAAAGTTAAGAAAGAGCAAACTCAAGGAATCTCGCTAACAAGACGATCGCAGTCGAAGTTCAAAATTGGTCTTTTCTCGAAAATGCGGATTTGAACTTGCTCTAATCTCCTACGCTTTTGTCGTCAAACGTTTCTTAACTCCGTCTTCGCTAGCAGTTTATGGTGTATTGGCCCGATTGTAATGAGCGAGCGAATAAACTTCGGACGCAGTAAAATATTTTATTGTCTACGAACAGTTGGAACTACGAATATTAAAGTTGGTTATAGTTTTTGGTTGTAGATAGGTAATTGAAAGTTTTACTACGCTAACTTATAGATCAAATATACGTATATATTCATGTGTATGAAATTGCATTTCCGTTTCCATACAAGTTATTAAAAATGCTTGATTAGTACCTAACAACTCTTCAAGTAGACCCACTGTTACTAGTAAACTGGTATAGTTTACTCATCCGTAAAAGTTTCCCTTTCAAAGTGTTTCTACGAGTGTAATACCTAAAAAAACAGTGTTCTATTCGAAGTGGGCACCTTTGGATTTGATACAGGCATTTAATCTGTCTGGCTACGAATCTATGAATTTACGCACTCTTTGCCACAAATTTAGCCACTGCTTGCGCCAGAGATTTCTTAAGAGACACAATGTCAGTGTATCGTTTCGTGTCCTCTAAAACTAACCATAATTCGCAGTGTAAGGGTTCAGATCTAGGCTAGACGAGGGCCAAACTTTTGCGCTTATAAAGTCCGGAACGTTGGTTTCGAGCCAGGCTTGGGTAGTTCGTGCCTTTTGACCAGGTACTGGGCCCTGCTGGAAAGTTCACGGTACATTTTTTTGTTTCCTAATGGGGATTCGACGAATTCTGGCTTTAAGAGAATTAACAGCCTTTGTAGTTCTAACAGCACGTGGTCACCCCGATATTTTTTGTTCTTCAACAGAGGAAGTGTTGGTATATCTGTCGACAGTACGATATAGAAACATACGGCTGATACCCACTTTGTCCAAGCTTTTAAAATGTCTTGAATATGACCGACGGCTCCATACCCACTTTATCCAAGCTTTTAAAATGTCTTGAATATGACCGACGGCTCCATACCCACATTGGCCAAGGCAAACACTGCATACCTATTTCCTTTAATACCCCATTTCATACTGTAATTTAATAATAAACACGAAAAAAATATATAAAACGGCGGGAAGAAGTTTTAACGTAATAAACGTGTTAGGAACACGTTTATTACGTTAAAACTTCTTCCCGCCAAAATATTCAAATATTTAAATAGTTGAAAAAAATAAAAAATCTATGTAACAGTATTTATGGCCAGACTATGTGTACATGTATATATGTACATAATTACATTTAAAAACATCTTAACTTCAAGTAGAAACCACAAAACAAATTTTCTTTATGGACCCTTGCTAAACACATGTTCCTTTGAGCCCCCGGCGACGGTGCTGACCCTTGAGGGATGAAAAAGGACACAAAAGTTTCTGAAACCACGCACAATGTAAAGCGCTCGGTATTTCTTTACGTTGAAAGAACATTTTCACTGTGTGATGTTCTATTTTAATGAAAGTACTTTTGGAGAAAAGAGACTACGGTTTATGAAGTAATTTTTAAGAGAAAGAACTATGATTTATGAAGTACTTTTTGGGAGAACGAACTCTACCATTTACTAATTTGCTAAATAACAGTTTCATTGAGGTTTTTTATCTCGGAGGTGTTGGCAAGATTTATGTTCTTGTGTGCATGTATCTGTATATGTTCACGCCAGGTCTCTTGCGGGCTAGCCAGAGAGAACGCCGTCAGAAGCGGTTGTTACTTACCTCACTAGTTTCTTTAACGTTTATAGTAGTTTAGACGAGCTCGGTGGCGCAGTGGTGAAACGCGTTGTTACGCTACTTTGACACCAACGCTCGTGGGTTCGATTTCCACACAGTACAAACATTTGTGTGCATGAACATGTCTGTTTGTCTTGGTCTGGGTATTTTCTATGTATAATAAGTATGTATTTACAAAAAAAAAATATTTACGTATGTTTATCAGTTGTCTAGTACCCATAACACGAGCTTCGCTTACTTTGGGGCTAAATGGCGCTGTGTAATTTGTCCGCAAATATATATTTATTATTTATTTATAGTTCGTTTCATGTGCACTCGGTTCCTAGGACTCCTAACACCACCTCCTGATAAAACATCAATTTGATCATGTAAGTGGTAAGTGAGTCTTAGTCTTCCTCGGCTCCTACATTCTTCCACTTTCGCATTGTATATTTGTTTCATCATTCTTTCATCCTGCATTCTTTCTATATGTCCGAACCAACGGAACCTTTACTTATCTTAACACCGACACTCTTTCAGATCAACTCTCTTACTTATATCATCATTGCGAAGGCGAACAGGAAGCAAGTCCAGCTTATGTTCAATCAGACAATTGACAATCAGACATGTTTATGTACACAAATTTTTGCACTGCACCTCCTAGCTCGTTAAAAGCTGACTTTAAACTTTAGTTTCAAGCAATAAAAACTTTAACCGCAAGACAGTGATCAGACATAATGCGACTCTGTTTCGAACATTAACTCTAAGTAATGTAATGTAAGTAATGTAATGTAATGTAAATGAAATGTAATGTAAATGAAATGTAATGTAATGTAATGTAATGTAAATGTAATGTAAGTAATGTAATGTTAGCGAACCCTGAGCAGAGAAAGCGTGAAAATGACGTTTCCTGTAGACCGCTTTCTCAATGAAGCTGAAACCAGACGAGTCTGAAAACATTTGACAAACGGTAGCTGAGTAGCAATGCTAGTGAGTTGGATTCCCACGCGGAATCCAACTCACTAGCATTGCTTCTCTACTCTAATAGGCTACATTTTATAACAGTTGAATGCGACGAAAACCAAGATAATGGTATTTGGAAAAGAAACAACCAGAACGAGCACTAGGATTATGGTTGATGATGTAGTGTTGGAGCAAGTTGATGAGTTTGTATATCTTGGAAGCGCTTTTAGCAGCGATGGAAGGTACACCGCTGATGTGGATAGATGAGTGAGTGCAGGGAACAGCGTGAATGGAGCGTTGGGTAAACTTCCGAAATCTAAGCCAGAAGGCACAGCTCGCTGTACACAACACGGTGTTAATCCCAACGCTTATTTATGGAAGTGAATGCTGGGTATGGCAGAGAGAGCATGAAAGTAGAATAAATTCGAGATGAGATCATTGCACAAAACTTGTGGCGTAACGCTTCCTGACCGCGTTCGTAATGATGACGTAAGAAAGAGAGTTGGGCTGAAAGCGAGTCAGTGTTAAGATAAGAAAAGGCATGCTCCATTGGTTCGGTCATGTCGAAAGAATGCAGGATGAAAGAATGACGAAATAAATATACAATGTAAAAGTGGAAGGATGTAAAAGGCGAGAAAGTCTCAGACTAACCTCGTGCATGAAAAGAGTTATGAATGTTAAATAATCGAGTAAAGTGGGTAAGGACCGCGTCTTATGGCGCTCCGTTTTCCCTGCCTACCCCACAAGGGATTTGGCGTGAAGTTATACATATAAATATATATTATACCAGTGAGGTGGAAACGATGAGCTCGGTAGCGCAGCGATTTATAACGCGATTTTATCACTGACGCTCGTGGGTTCGATTCCCAAACAAAACAAACGTTTTGTCTGCATGTACGTGTCTGTTTGCCTTGGTGTTAAGAGACCTAAGGCACATCGAAGCGGCCCGGCTGAAGAAGTACCTCCACCTCGCAGAAAACCAAAGCCTCTCAAATAACAACAACTAACAACTCTTTGGTTGTTGTGTTCTTGCGTGTGAGTAAGGTCACCAGTAAGCTCCTAAGGAGTTGCAGTGTTAGCAGCAATGGTAGCACCGCTAGAGATACTCAATATATTACAAGCGTTTGAAGTCTATGGTAATCGCTTTACATCAGGGCCTTATGCTTGTATGCCTCCCGATGTAGTACAAAAAATAACGATCGCACGCACTGCTTGATGATAAGCCTTTATCATTAGCTACGGGCAACTTGCAACATTATGGGAATCACTAGATCGTTGCTAGCCCTATGAAAATGAAAGAAAAAACCTTTATTTTAAATAATTTGTCTTACATTAAACATGGCCAGGGTTTCCTTTTAAATAAAAAAATATACTTGAGGTAGGAAACCCTGTTCTACCTTATTTACAGTAGCTAAATTATTTGGATTTCTCTGTGCATGATTTTAGAAATTTTATAAATTTTGCTTTGAAATGGAACATTAAAATTAGGGAAGTAAAATTTTTATATATTACAGAATATTAGCAACTAGATTTAAGTGGTATTATATAAATATATAAGTATAAGTTGCCTGTAAGTTTGCCTGAGTAGTGTGAGTGTGTGTTTATATGTGAGAGGCTACGGGCGCGTGAGGGAGGGTGTGAGGGTGTGTATGTGTGTGGGTGCGTATATATATAGTGTGTGCGTGCAACTGAGAGCACGCATATATGCGAGTAAGAGATAGAGAAAGAATGTGTGTGTGACGAAGGATATGTGCCTGTTTGGGCGTATACACATTCCTGTTGCCATTACAGTATATAGGTACCTGACCTATAAAAGCTTGACGAGCTCGGTGGCTCAGTCGTGAATGACGCGACTTTGACACCAACGCTCATGGGTTCGATTCCCACACAAGGCAAACATTTGTGTGCATGAACATGTCTGTTTGTCTTGATCTGGATGTTTTAAGAGAGGTAGGGCGCATCAAAGCAGCCCGTCTGGGGAAGTACCTCCACCTCACAGAATACCACAGCCAAATAACAACTCCGTAGAGGGTTGTTGTGTACCTGCGTGTGAGTGAGGTCACCAGTAAGCTCCCAAGAAGTTGCTGTGTAAGCAGCAGTGTAGGCATCGCGCGAGTGATGCTTAATATATCGCAAGCGTTAATAGGCTGCGGTACCCGCGTTACATCAGGTGGCCGTATGCTTGTATACTCCTGACGTAGTATTAAAAAAAGCCTCTTTGCGCCTTTTTCCACCTCATGCTGTTGTCATTTAGGAAAACCACTGCTTATTAGTTAGGCATAAGTGCTAGTTTAATACTGCAACAGAAAATATTCAGTTCAGAGATGCCATTACAGTTTGAACAACTAGTTAGCGACGACTGAAGTTTCGTAATACTGCGCTGTGAGTACATCCTGTAGTACCCTTTTAACCGTTTTCAAATAGGAAGGGTATTTGTAAGCTTGTTATGCTATGTCTTCAGCGAAACTATCTATTTATGACTTCACGCCAAATTCGTTACAACATAGGCAGAGAATCGAGCGCCATGCGGACCATACATACCTCACTCGCTTCTTTAACATTCATAGATCTTCTCCTGTACGTTTGTAGTTTTCTAAAATCTAATTGTGAACAGATTGATAATAAGTTTGTTTTCAGAGTTCCGTAAACAATGAGGAACAAAGAACCAATATTGCTAAGGCTTGTCAGTCTGTTTATCTGCCTATCAATACATAGAATTGATGAATATGTAACTGACAAAGATGTCTGGAAATAGTTTAGCACAGACTACCTGTCCTTAATAATCTTTAATTTTACCATTTGATTATCATTCTTGTACCAATATCCTGATGTATATATCTAATTGTCAATTTTAAAAGAGACCTATATTAGCAAGTTTCTTCCGGCATTTCTTCTTCGCCAATGGTCCTTTCCCAAATGCTAGTAGATTAAAAAAAAGAAACAAGTGAATTAAGAGAATTGAATAATAATAATTGATACAATAAGATTATATTTCAAAATATGTAAGACTTTTCTAAGTGCCCGCTAAGGCCCAATGGCAAATAAAGAATTTTTATCTTTATATTTTTATCTTGTCTTTATCGGTCTGTCCGTTTGTTCGTTCGCCTGATAGAGTGTATTTTCATATGTATAGATAGTGAAAGTGAAATAAAACTAAAAATTAAGAGCAGGTTAAAGACGCGAGTGAGGTGCGTAAGGATCGCGTATTATGGCGCTCCGTCCGGATTGCTTACCCCGCAAGGGAACTGGCATGTTCATACCAGGACACTCAGAAAATATTGCGAAAAAAGGTTTTTCTGTATGAAAGACTGGCCAGTTATAATCTATTTTAAAAATATGATTTTTTGTAAGTAAAAATAGGTACGTTCCTATTTCAAAACTTCCATACACAGTTTTTGCGAGCTAATTTAAATTATCGTGTGTCATTGAAAAATGGATCTTCGACGGGAACATTTTCGCGCTATGATTTTTACGATTTCAAGTGCCGCCTGAAACCGGACTAATCGTACGATAGACTTCAAATAGCATTCATGGATGAAGGCCCTCGTACAAAAAAAAAACTCGTACAAAGGCATAAGTATTCTCGGTTGTTTTTCACACGGTGGTATGGAACTCTTGGTGTTCGAGTCCAATACGCAATTGACTCTTCTTATTTTTTTTTAGTAAATTTACGACTTCCTTCAAGGCTGTTTTTAAAGATTCCTTGTTGAAGTAAAAACTTCTTTAGCGGCGTTGTGCACTTTTTGGGATGAGTAAAAAATGTTAAATTCGCGTCAGGACACGTGACCCTGACCGTAAGATTTTGGTGCGAATTAGAACTTAAGTTCGCTGCAGCGCTAAAACATTAGTTACCTCTAATTAAACAATTAAAGCATGAAGTGCTAGATCGTTCATAGAGCATTTTCTCGCGACCAAAACGTAAGCGCCATGAAATTCTTGGCGCTTACGCGTTTAGTTCAATGTAGTTTAAGCGGCGCAGGGCGCTTGCGCGAGTGTGCGTGTGTGTTTGAGTTTTAGAGATTGGCGATGATGATGCTGGTAATAATGATGGTGAAAGAGTCGTTGAAATTATGGATGAAAGTTGATTTTTCTGAGAGATAAACTTTTTAATGTAAAATAATTGTAATAGTTAAACGATTCCAGGATAGTTTGCAGTAGACTATTTCCTAGTAAAGTTATATGTTCGCCTATTGTAGTGCGCCACTCATTATGACAAGGCCTTTCCCTACCACTGCAACATGAGCATTGGTAATTATGTCAAAAATGGCTTTAGTGCGTTCCTATCTGTACCACGTTGACATTCTGACATACATTAAATATAACATCAATGAACAATTAGAGTGAAGTGGATAAGGAATCGACCTATTGAGCAACAAGTCACCGGTTCGAATCCTGGCATGTACCACCAAATTCGTGTTTTAGGATTTATGTACATATTTATAATTATCATTTGCTCGGCGGTGATAGAAATGTTTTCTCTCGTGAGGAAAGAAATTATATTTCGAAAGACATGTGACCTAAGCTAAGAAAGGTCTGGTTTTCCCTCTGAGTTGTGGAGGTCGGGCGGCAGTCGTTCCATGTCAAAATCAGTATCTTCGCCAAATCTTTAGGCTTAGGTAGCGGACCCCGCCAACCCTAATGGATTAGGAAACGGGATGACGCTAAGAATTAGAAGAAAAAGACATTAATGTAATAATGTCTTTTTCTTCTGATTCTTAATAAGTAACACCTAATTGACCATTTGAAATACCGATATTGGCGAGTTTCTTTTGGTAATTTCTTCTTCACCAGCGGTCATTTTCGATATTATGATAGATGATAAAGATAATTATAACTATGAGACATGTATTTATTTTATATCCCACTAAAGCATCATATAAGCGTACAGCCTGCCTGCTGCTTACCAGCAGGCAGGCTGTACGCTTATATGATACTTTCGTAGCCTATGGACATTTGCAACATCAGGGGTGGCACTTATGCATTGCCGACCCTGTAAAAATCCCTTCACGCCATGCTGTAGTCCGTTGGGAAAACCTCGGCTGGAAGTTTATTCGACAAACTTGTGAGTTTTCGGATAAAATCTTCTCTGGAACCGCACAGTACGCAACTATTGGGGTTCCAGTGTGTGAGGGTAAACTCCTCGCCGTCGGCACCATATCGAATCTATAGCTTTCATGTCATGTAATGTTTCATGAGAGGAAATCAGCTTGCAAGTAGTGCTTTGTATGACGTTAATTGCACATTAGAATAGATATTCAAAACATTTAAATTTGTTAAAGAATATTTTTACTGAAAGCAGTCATTCAGGAGCTGTAGGAACCGGTGATACATGAATAGAGCTATGTTAAGGAAGCGAGCCACAAATTTTGCACAGTGCTCGCATCTTGACCGCATTTATTCTAGTTTCATTCTCTCTCTGCCTTACCCAGCTTTTACTTCCATAAGTTAATGTTGGTATTATCACCGGGTTGTATACGGCAAGCTGTGCCTGCTGGCCTTGATTTCTTTTGCCTAGAAGTTTACCCAATGCTCCATTCACACTGTTCCGTGCACTCACTCGTCTCTCCACATTAACGGCGTACATTCCATCCCTGCTAAAAGTGCTCCCGAGATAAACTATCTCCTCTACTTGTTCCAACATTACATCGTCAACCGTAATCCTCGTGTTCGTTCTGGTTTCCTCTCTTACAAAGAAGTGAATATATAGATAGCCGTAATTATCCCTTGTTTTACGGCTACCCACAAGAAAAAGCTTAGCCAAGAATTACACTCTTTTTAAATTTTGTTTAGAGTTATTAATATTTAAACGTAAACATATCTTAGTACTCGCAAGAGTTCATGGTCAATTAAAGAATCTTAAATACGATTTTCAATCTTCTTTTTATCCTTATCCCATTTTCTTTTTTGGCGCGATATCGTCTTATAAATCGATGAACGCCGGCTGCATGCACGAGAAACAGTATGACTCATTGTCACGTTCCGCCTGAGCCGAGCGTGCAAGCGAGAGCGCGGAACAAGCGATAGAGAGGCACGATCGGCCTAAGCATTCGGCTTGTGATGCAGACAAATACTTGTTGTGTATGGAATCGAACCCATAAGCGTTGGTGTTAAAGTAGTATTACTAACAACTGCGCCATCGAGTTCGTCGCAGGCAGACAAACAGAGGTATCGTATGGTATCCATACAATGAATATGGATACTATACCATGCCTTTGTTTATTATTTCATCGAATTCGATCTAATAAATTTAATAGTACACGAAGCGAGCTCGCGAGGGTTGCCGGAAGTGGAAATTCATGAAACTTTTTACAGACTCACTAACGAGTTACCGAAACTAGTGGTAAATGGATTTCTCGCAGTTCGGAGAGAATTCAGTGCCAACCTATATACAAATGCACCTATACAGTAGGATATCTATGAATCATGCTTTAGACAGCAAATTTTTTTATGACATGGTAATATTTATGACATTGGTTATATATTGTAATAACGTAATGTTATTTTTTTTTTCAAGCAAGACAGGTACTGAAGCAGGCCATCTGGGGAAGTACATTCATGTCACAGAAAACTGCAGTTCGTGGGTTCGATTTCAACACGAGACTAACATTTGTGTGAATGAACATGTCTGTTTGTCTTGGTCTGGATGTGTATAGAGAGGTGGAGCGCATCAAAGCAACCCATCTGGAGAAGTACCTCCTCCTCGTTGAAAACTGCAGCCAAATGACAAAGTCTCTGGATGTTTGTCGTGTTCCTGCGTGTGAGTGAGGTCACCTGTAAGCTCCTAAGGAGTTGCTGTGTTAGCAGCAGAGGTGGCATCGCGCGAGCGATACTTCTTTACATCAGGTAGGCCGTATGCTTGTAAGCCTCCCGAAAAAAAAAAGATTTTTACTCAGTGAAATCTGAACTAGCATGGTTGGCGTGGTAGAATGGTGGTAATGTTCCATGTAGTAATGACAAATAACTCTACTGAATAATTTAAGACAGTAATATTTTAATGTAAATGTAATTTAATGTATGCATATCTTCACGCCAAGTCACGCCACTCCATTGACGAGCACGATGGCGCAATGGTTAGTAACGTTACAATGACACAAACGCTAGGTTCGATTCCCACACAGAACAAACGTTTGTGAGCACGACCATGTCTGTTTGTCTTGGTCTGAGTGTTAACGTATGGTTATCAGTTGTCTAGTACCCATAACACAAGGTGTCAAAGTAATGCTACTGACACTGCCGAGCTTGTCACTCTACATATATATATATATATATATTATATATATATATATATATTATATATATATATATATATATATATATATATATATATATATATTATATATATATATATATATAGGTATATGGACTTTTAAAAATACATGGTATGACATATTTACTAAGTTTCTTTACATACGAGTACCTTTTACAATTGAGATCTTTTACAGGCGAGTTAAACCATCGTAATGTCATGCAATGGTTACTGACTAAGGTTTACGATTGTCATCTATCGTCAACAGCCGGCGCCGACTGCTTGACATGCCCTCCAAAGTACAAAGAACTCGAGATAGATAAGCCCTCTACAGCCAGGCTACGATCGACGTTGCTTAACCTGCATGTTCGATTAGAGTTAGATGGCCAACGAGAGTATCAAGCGTATCATAGAATATATTATATAGTTTTATCAGAAGATTTCAGAAGCTTTAGAAACCGGCAAGCGTGCGTTACAAGAGAAAATGAATGCCAAAGAAGCGAGTGAAGTATGTAAGGCTCGAGTCATGTGGTGCTCGGTACTCTCTGCCTGCCCCGCAAGGGATTTGGCGTGAAGTTGTAGATATATATTATATTACCTATACGGAACCCTTTCATGTGCGAGTTCTATTAACAGTTTGCCCTGTTTTCTATTTTTAAATAACACAGCTAATCTATTAGGTTCACCGTATTTTTCAGCATTGTAGTTAACACTTTGATATACTTCCAGTACGCGGTGCTCATTCTCCATTGTTTGTGGAGTCAAGATTAAGGGAACATCCATTAAATCTTACGAGGACGTGCGAAGAATAAGTTACCGCCTGGTTATAGGAGCTGAGCGCAATTACCAGCTCACGGACAAGATTGTTATGAACAAGTCTAAGGTGGATTTACCCGGCTTTTCTCTGGTTTATATTGACTGGCTGCTACCCGCGGCTCTGACGAAGGTTTTTGCCTATGTTTTACAAATAATCTCTAAATATGTTTAGGATAAAAAATAGCTTATAAATTAATCTAGAATATATTTTACACACATGCTACATTTCAACCAATTTCAGTCGTATTTGCGTTTTTTTTATGCAACGTCGGAAGGCATACAAGCATACGGACCTCCTGATATAAAGCAGTTACCGTAGCCTATCAACGCTTGTAATACATTAAGTATCACTCGCGGGATACCTCCTCTGCTGCTAACACAGCAACTCCTTAGGAGCTTACTGGTGAACTCACTCACACGCAGGGACACAACAATCCTCTAGGGAGTTGCTATTTGGCTGCGGTTTTCTGTGAGGTGGTGGTACTTCCCCAGACGGGCTGCTTTGATGCGCCCTACCTCTCTTAAAACATCCAGACCAAGACAAACAGACATGTTCGTGCACACAAATGTTTGTCTTGTGTGCGAATCGAACCCCCGAGCGTCGGAGCCAAAGTCGCGTCATTCACAACTGAGCCACCGAGCTCGTCAAAATGCGTTAACAAATATCGATACATTCTCACAAACTTTCACACTATTTCACATTGTAATAGTATTCACTATTCACAGAATGATAAATCCATTTAAATAGGAAAGTGGCCGGATATAGGAGCCGGGAAAGACCAAGACTCACCTTCTTCTTCCTAGCGTCATCCCGTTTCCTAATCCCTTAGGATTGGCGGGGTCCGCTACCTATGCCTAAAGATTTGGCGAAGATACTGATTTTTATATGGAGCGACTGCCGTCAGATCTCCACAACCCAGAGCAGAGAGAACCGAGTGACATGAGTCGCTCGGTTTTCTCTACCTACGCAGCAAGGGACTTGGCGAAACGATATACATATATATATATATATACATATATTTTTAAATTGCAGCTGCTATTTCAAGTGACTCCACTTGCCTATTCTAAAACAGGTTTTACTTTTCCTATGCAGTTTAATTTACGACTAATAATGAAAAATCTCATAAAAAATTCTTTATTTTTGACGCCTACGCGTTACTACTACTGCACTAAATAAACACAGTCTTTATATCTTTTCAGGAACACCTTTCCTATATGAAATCTATATGTTTGTCTGTGTGTGCGTGTGTATGTCGCTTTTTTTCGAATATTCAAATTTTGACTTCAGATTCGGATTCAGCATAAAAAAGTAGAATAGAAATGTTCAGGAACACCGTTCTTATCTCTTAAGGAACAAGGTCAAAATGGCAGACAAATAAAAAAAAAATTGAATTGTTATATAATTGACGAGCCAGGTGTTCCTCTGGCAATGCAAGCTTTCGCATTCTCAATTGGTTTTTATTGTGTAAGTTTTCAAACCCCTTTTGTTGAAGGGAGACCCGTATCCCTACAATCCCACTGTAGGGATACTGTAGATGCAGATTGGTATGAAATGTATGGAGTATCTGTCTATAACTTGATGCCAAGTCCCTTGCGGGGTAGGCGGGGAGGTGTGTAAGGTGTAACGCCTCACTCGCTTCTTTAATACATAGCTCTTTTGACACACGCTCGCCAGTTCCTAAGGCTCCTAATTTCACCTTTCTCGGTACTTACATCCTTCTACTTTCGCTTTGTATCTGTTTCGTCGTTCTTCCTCTGGTACGTTTTGTGAATACGTCTTCAAATTTGTTTCCAGAGTGGAAGGCAATTAAAAAAACCGACGATAACAAAATCGGTGGTTATAGTTTTCTGTAGTAGCTAAATATCTATAGTTCATATCCAAAATTTAATTACACCGCTTGATAGCTAAAGAATCAAAGAATTTTTTCGTTGAGTGCGGACTGTGACGCATCGCTCGCGGCGGGAGGAAAAACGCAACTATTTTGAAATCTTTTCGCTGCATTGTGTGATTTTTTTTTAGTATAACTGACTTTCGTCTACTCGTTATGAAGACGTATTTAAGAGTAAGTTTTCATTCTTGTATGTCCGAAAATTATCTTTATACCCGAATAAAATATATATGAAATTTTTGTCAAAGACAAAAGTGTGCAAACAGTTCTTTATCGACGCTCCCCATGATATAAAGTTTGCGCATAATTACATCCTCTGATTTAAATACTTTTGTACTCGTAGCACGAAACTTGTTATTTCGGAGTTTCTGCTGGTTGGTTTTAATATACAGAGAAAAAAGGCAATTATTGATATAAAAACTAAGTTTTAACTGATGGTCAACATCGATGAAAGTGAAATTTGATTAAATTTAGGAATACACACACGTACATATAATATTTATTATTCTTAACCTAATATTGGTCTCTTTTCAAATTGTCAATTAGATATTACAATAAATTCATATTAGCATATTAGTACAATTATGACATCAAATAGTAGAACTAAATATGATTAATAAAAGATTGTATGTGCTGAATTATTTCCAGACATCTTTGTCAGTTACATATTCATCAACTCTCCTTATACTCCACTCGCAATCAGCTTAAATGTTTAGGAAATTTCTATAAAATGTTCATTATTCTAAAAGATGAACGTCTTGACCCGATAATGCACACAAAAAGTAATTAGATCTACAAATGGACATCTGACTTTATGTATTTGCATAGGCCTAATGCAGTAAGCAAATTTGAGTGGATGTGTAATCCGCCTCAAAACATGGTAATCTAAACTAGATCTTATATATAAAATTCTCGTGTCACAATGTCAGTTACCATACTCCTCCGAAACGGTTTGACCAATTTTGATGAAATTTTATATGCATATTCAGTAGGTCTGAGAATCGGCTACTATCTATTTTTCATACCCCTAAGTGATAAAGGTGGTCCACCCCAAATTTGTTTTTCTTATTTTTTGGATATTTTTTTTTATGATATGGCATTAAAAAGTACATACAACCCTAAATTTTCACCCTTCTACCATCAACCCCTATTTTTATAATTATTTTTTATTTTTATATTTTATATGGAAAAACAACGTTTAACAACGCTAGTGAATATATAAATATATGTTGACCATATGAGAGGAAATTTATTTCCCTTTAATTACATTCAAATATGCCATGTAGGATATAAACATACGAAAGTAAATTATGTTTCCTATTAATTGTGTCTGAAAGCGACTGTAAAGAATACATGTAACTTGCTAATCTGTTTCTCTTTATATAAGTTCGCACATTACTTTATCGTACCTTCCTGATAGGCTTTGGTTAAATCAGGCGGCGCTCCTTTGTTCAGAAACACCGTTCCTATATGAAATCTATATGTTTGTCTGTGCGTGTGTCTGTAGCTTTTTTCCAATATTCGAATTTTGACTTCACATTCGGATTCAGCATAAAAAAGTAGAATAGGAATGTCTGAAAAACCAACCTCCTATCTTTTAAGGAACATGGTCAAAATGACCGACAAATTAAAAAAAAAAGAATTTTTATTTCAGTTTCGAAAAGTAAATTAAAAAGTAGAATAGGAATGTCTTAAAAACCATATCATATTTCTTAAGGAACATGGTCAAAATGGCCGACAAAGTTTTAAAAAAAAATGTTATATAATTGACGAGCCAGGTGTTCCTCTGGCAATGCAAGCTTGCGCATTCTCAACTGGTTTTTTATCTATTCTCTTTGAAGCAAACAAATTATTGGCTTTCCTGGTTTTTGGCCTGCATAACAACTTGAACCTGCGCCTTGCACACAGCCTAGCCTCTAATCACCTTGCCTAGAGTCTCCTACGCCCTCTGCTCTGCCGTTCCACACATAACAAATCTGTTTTTCATACACAACTTACTTCTACTTCTAAGTTATTTCTACTACAACAACTACAAACATCTACAACTTATTTCTACTTCTAAGTTTGAAAATTTTTACGCATGTACATAATGTTATTGTTGTGATCTCTTTATTTCGTTACAAATGTTTAGTATGTATACGGTGGACTTATCTTTGTAAGAGATCTCTTTCAGCCAAGCCAGCCAACCTTTATAGGTTTGGTATTATGTAATACATTATATAGGCAGAGAAACTATCTGTACCTTCTTTAACTAAAATATCATGAACTAATACAATGTTTAATAAGTTTGCAGTGAGCCATCGCAATAGTAAAATTAGATACATAAATATAACACAAAGAAAATAAAAGTAAAAGAAAAATTAAACATACATTATGTTGTCACAAATATATTGAGAAGTAACAGTGAGGATATTTATTTCTTTGACCAGTTCCCTGAGTGATTCTCTGTGGCTCATCTATACTATTATTACAAAGAGGAAAGATCTGTATGTATGTTATGAATAAACTCAAAACTACTGGGCCGATTTCAAAAATTCTTTCACCATTAGAATGCTACAATATAAATTATTAACATAGGCTATAAAATATTTTGAAAATAGTTAGGGATCCAAATGAAAACTTCGATAATGTGTGAAAAAGATACCAAAAAATCCTTATACCGCGTACGCTGCTGAAACTATTGACAATAGAGCAAAGTAATGTACTACAGTTTTATAGAGGACAATAATATCTACAAAAAAGTCCGCGATACCATATGTCTAATTATTACAGTTACGTCACAATAACTACTTTTTCATGTTAAAATATGCTATAGTAACGCCGGTACAAACTAGGCCACATTATTCGTACCTTGGTATTAATCCTTATCCAAATAAATCATTTCGTATTCAAGACTGTTTCAATGCCTGTAGGTTACTCTTTGAATTAACGAAATCGGACATTCCATTGCAAAGATATTACGGATTTTGTTCTGTGTTTCAATGCCTTGCTTGCGACACCGGCGGCCACGGCGCGTGGCAGCGGGCGGCGCGGCACACATCTATGAGATAGGTACCCGCGCGGCTCATTCGTGCGCTACCGACATTGAATGTTTTGACTTTTTCATACCACATTTTTTCTGTTCCAGTTAAAAAGTTCTTTTCAGAAAAGCGTGCCTCAAATCATCACCTTTGTGGCAATCAATTGAAACTCTCAATTTGCGCACGAATATGAGAGCACGTTTAAGTAATGACGGCAACGACAATTTCTCACAAAAATTACTTAAACTTGGAAGCGGAAAATTACCATCTCCAATTGCGCATAGCCTCCAAGTATTGTTGGATAATGAATTGACTCAAACTGTTCACAGTCTAGAAATCCTTATAGAGACAATCTATCCCGACATCGAACATCTTACAGAGAGAAATTTCGATTCGAGAGGGCGATCGTCTCACCGAAAAACAGCTCAGTAAATGAGATAAACAAAATGATCATTGAAAAAGTACCAGGTGATTTTAAATGTTACAAATCTATTGAAAACGTGTGCAACATCGAAGATACAGTGCACTATCTACAAGAATTTTTAAATTCTCTCTATCCCGCCGGCTTGCCACCACACGAACTGAAATTAAAAGTAGGTACTCCCATTATGCTGTTGAGAAATTTAAGCCCACCCAATATGTGTAATGGCACAAGGCTTTTGATAAAGGAATTACGAGACAATCTGATTATAGCAACAATCATCACCGTCCCACGGCCGGACAGCTAGCTCACATTCCGCGGATCCCGATGATACCAACAGATTTGCCCATGTCTTTTAAAAGGTTACAGTTTCCTGTAAAGGTATCGTTTGCCCTTATAATAAATAAATCACAGGGACAAACTTTCTCGATGTTTGGCATCGACCTAAGAGAAGAATGCTTTTCTCATAGCCAATTATATATTGCACTTTCTCGAGTAGGATTCCTAAAAATCAATATATTTTGTTGCCATCTACGAATACCACAGACAATATAGTATACAGCCTTAAGGTAGACATATTGGAAACTAAAAAAGTAAAACCTATTAAATTAAATTAATATAAAGTCTCGAAATATATGTTATATATATTAAAATAAATGTAAAAAAGAAATGTAAAAATAAAACTAAAAACAATATAAATAAATAAAAAATAAACTTTCCGATTGTAATTAGGGTTATGGATAAAAACTAATAAAAAATTAAATACCACTAAGTACGTACCACTTAAAGTAATTTGTCTGAAAAAAAGCTACTTAAGAAAAACTATTTAAAAAACTCTCTAAAGATACATTTACTCTTCGTTTATCCCAAAATGTTTAAAAAATAAATGTTCACCCGTGCGAAGCCGGGGCGGACCGCTAGTGTTATATATGGAGTGAATGGCTCTTTATTTGTAAGATAAAAATTGTCTCAATGTCAGATAAGTGAGATCATATCACGACAGTCGCAGAGGTCGATTTTAGAAGAATGTCCGTCGCGAACTTGCCAATCCGGCGAACAGCGGATTGTAATTCTGGACCAAAACCGCACCGATGTACACTAGAGCGTCCCCGTAATTAACCCGCACTAAGCCAATTCCCGTAGGAGTCACCACCCACCACGCAACGCCGTATCTAGAAGAGCTGAGAGCTGAGAGCCGCATGAAACGTGAGAGGTGGATTAGGTGAATTAAGAGAGGCAGGGCAAAGCAGCCCATCTGGCGAAGTGCCTCCACCTCACAGAAAACCCTCATCGAAGTAACAAATCCCGAGAGGGTTGTTGTGTTTGTGAGTGAGTAAGCTAGTAACTAGTAAGCTCCGAAGTAGTTAGTGTGCTAGTAGCAGAGGTGGTGTCGTGCGAGTGATACTAATTTACATCGTAAGCGTTCATAAGCTGTGGTAAGTGCTTTACATAAGGTGGGCCTTACGCTTGTATGGCTCCTGACGTTATAAAACAAAATCATTGAAATATTAGATGAATGAGCTGAAAGGACCGCGTCTTGTGTCGGTCGGTTCTATCAGACTACCAAGAAAAGGGACTGGCGTGAAGATAAAAAAATCGGCCAAGTGCGAGTCGGACTCGCGCACGAAGGGTTCCGTACCACTATCTATAAAAACGGCAAAAAAAATCTTGTTTGTTGTATGGAAGCCCCCCTTAAATATTTGTTTTTTTTTAATTTAATTATTTATTCTTAAAGTGAATATATAACTAAATATTCTGTGAATATTTCAAGCGTCTACCTGTTGCCGTTATCAATATCGAGCAAAATCGAGCAAAAAAAACACGTTTGTTGTATGGGAGCCCCCTTAAATATTTATGTTATTCTATTTTTTAGTATTTGTTGTTATAGCGGCAACAGAAATACATCATCTGTGAAAATTTCAACTGTCTAACTATCACGGTTCGTGAGATACAGCCTGGTGACAGACGGACGGACGGACAGCGAAGTCTTAGTAATAGGGTTCCGTTTTACCCTTAGGGTACGGAACCCTAAAAATAAGAAAGAAGAAAGAAAAACATTTATTCGTACACAACACAACACTGAACAACAATATATACACAGCAAAACATATATACAAAACTAAGCAATAAAAGCAGCAAACAGTGTTGTGCGATGTAACAAAATGGTCTGGACTCAGTATATTGTCGAAGGCTGTGTAGCAGACCCGACACTGATTTTCAGTCCAGACCTTTCAAAACGACTAACGCTGTCATATTTCTTAGCATCTGACGCCAATATACGTACGTTCTTCTCAATATCACTAGATTTTTATTCAGAATTCTCCGATAAAATTCTGTAACTAGTATTATTAAGTTCCTATGTAAATAGAAAATTCCAGACGAGCGGAGCAAACAGGCAACAGCTAGTAAGATATAAACTGAGAAACACTAGTTACAATAAAACATTGTCAATGAAGATTGCATCAAAGCATACAACACTTTGATAACATCCAGACGTCTATCATGCAACATAATTTGATCTTACTCCTGATAAATATCAAGGAATTTTAGATACTATTGCCATGGCCATAAGATTTAATATCCTAAACAAACACGAACAAACAACTGGTACTATAACTTGGTTTTAGGTGACAGCATACGCATTACAGTTTACCAATATATTGCCGTCAGATAATAATAATTGCTACCTTATTTCTTTGCAATAAGGCGTACGGAATGTTATAGGACTGCGAATTACGCTTGCTAAGGATACGTAAACCTGATCCTAGCATCTAATATTTACACTTAGAATGACATCATTGAATTCCTTCTTCACATCAATACGAATGGGGTTATATTTCATTGGAAGTATTTGGAAGCAGATAAAAGTCAGTACAGTTATGAAGTAGTATGTCTTTGCAGGAATCTACTTCGGAACTGTGATTTAAAATATCGGATAAAATAGGAAGAGATATCTTAAAATACGCCATTTATGTTATTTATTGCTTGTTACTTTGCAGTGATACTTAGATTACTTTGACGGTGTTGTATTGTTTATATCTATCTATAATTTTACACCGAATCCCTTGCGGGGTAGGTAGAGGCAGTCGAGCGCCACATGACTGGGTGTTTACATACCTCACTCGCTACTTATTTAAGACTCTATCAATTTTAGATCTGTCTATGTTAAGCAAGAGAGTGGTAGTTTTATTCGTTTAAAGAATTTTTGAAGATTTCTTGAAATCTTGTTTTTTTTTATACAACTAGATTGGAAAACAAGCATGCGACCCGCATTAGATGGTAAGCGGTCACCGCAGCTTATTGACGCTCGCAACACCACGGGGATGTTACTCGCGCGCTGCCAATCTTGTGACCTGAAAGGAGGAAGGATATTTCGTCACAGTATCCAGTAATTTATCTGCCATATCTCACAACTTCAAACTGGAACACAGCTATATAAATATAGCAGCTTGGCGGTAGAAATAGGTGAGACAGAGGTACCCACACAGACGACTTTTGTGGAAAGTCTCCCTCTGGTTGTGCCAGTTAAAAAGGTTAAATATTATGTTACTTCTGTCATATATCATCACTGGAAGGTGTACAAACATACTGCCCACCCATGAAGAGACTAACCTGCGGAGAACCAATGAGACCGGTTTTATATGTAACCACATTCAGCACTACGGGTCAGGGGCTAAAGTAGACGACTTAATGCAATTATACAATGATTTATTGCAAGCGTTCATAGGTTAGGGTAACTGCTTTTTCTTTTATACAACATCGAGAGGCATACAAGCATACAGCCCACATGATCTAAAGCAATTACCACGATGCTGCCTCTGCTGTTTACACAGCAACTCCTTAGGGGCTTACTGGTAACCTCACTCACGTGCAGGAACATAACAACCCTCTAGGCTGTTATTTGGCTGCGGTTAACCAGGCTTTACACCAGGTGGACACAATGTTTGCATGCCTCCCAGCGTTGTATAAAAAAAATAAAGTGTAATAAACCAATACGTCCATTAATTTGGGAACATTAGTGACATGGACAAACAAACATACACTGAGAGATTTTAAAGTTTCAACCACATTTTGTAGCGGGTCAATAATAAATGATTTGTCGCTTTGGGCTGCGAATAAGCGGCATAATGGCGAGTCGTTCGGCATAATTGTGTTGACAATGTTCCATATAATATGTCCACGATAACAACACACCGATGTTTTCATTATTATTCCGATATTGAATGTATGTTATGCCAATATGGCTCTTTTATGCCTTTAATGTATGTGTTAATGACAATTAAAATGCCCTGACGCCGGCTAGTGGCTGGGTCGATGACAAAGCACTGTTTGTATAACATTGTTGTTTAATATTGACGCGTATTTAACGAGCTCGGTGGCGCAGTGGTGAAACGCGTTGACACAAATGCTCGTGGGTTCGATTCCCGCACACGACAAACATATGTGTGCATGTACACGTCTGTTTGTTCTGCCCTGGGTGTTTTTAAAAGAGGTAGGGACGCTTCAAAGCAGCCCATCTGGGGTAATAGCTCCACCTCGCAGATAAATCGCAGCCAAATAACAACTTCCCGAAGAGTTATTGCGTTGTGTTGTGGCACAGTGCGAGTGAAAAAAAAAATGTATTTTATTGTATTATTGATACTTAATTGCAATACCCAAGCGTTTATAGGCTACGGTAACCGCTTTACATCATATGGACCGTATGCTTGTATGCTTCCCGACGTTGTATAAAAAGAAGTAATAATTTTGTAGTTGTACTTTTATGTTGGTACAGTCAAGGTCCTAAATAGATGTACATTCGCCACTGCCGTCTATTAGCACTCAATATTAACCAAGGTGTTTGATATTGAGTTATGTTTTTTATTTTTTATTTATATGAAAGACAGCTAAGCTAATCACAACAGTAATTTCGGAGCCTATAAAAATGTCAATGTAGTCATTAGTAATTTCGGAGCCAAAATAAACCCTAGTGGATAAAGAACCTAAAGAATAAAGTCCTAGTGACCAAGAGGTTCCCGTCTCGAATTCAGACATGTACCACCTAAGTCGTGTATTCGGATTAATGGACATATTTGTAATTATCACTTTTTCCGGGGGTGAAATAAAACATCGTGAGGAAACCCGTACGTCCAAGAAAATATATTTCGAGTGAAGTGTGACCTTACTTAAAAATCATCTGGTTTTTCCATTTGGATTGTGGAGGTATGTAGGCCGATTCTACTAAAAAACTGCAGCTGCACTGCAGCGCGGCAAAATGCAAAATGCGTACCATGCAATTCTCTAAGCGACTCGTAATGGCTGTGTGCGTCGCTGTGATCACAGATGTTGCAGCTTTGACAACGTCTACTGCGATCACGGCTTTTTATTTGGTATTCTATGAGGCTGTAAGCGTACGCGAGGCTGTTTGCCTTGTAGAATTCCAATTCCAAACGCAGCCTTGCGGCGCTAGTGTCGCACAACTATGAAAAGCGACACTAAGGAATTGCAATTTTGTGTTCAAGGCTATAACAGTCTGATGTTTCCGAGGATGTAAGGATCTTTGCTCTTACAGAATTGCATGGCACAGTTTGACGTTTGCCAAATTCTTAGACTTAGGTAGTGGACCCCGCCAATCCTAATGGGTCAGGAGAACGGGATAACGCTAAGAAGAAAAAGAATTAACTCTCGACCGGTATTCTCCGAACTCCAACATTTCCTGGCTACAGTGATTCACATTAGTCTTGTTTAATCTTATTTGCCACCCTAAGTAAGACAAAACAAACCTTAACTACCTGCAAAATTGGCTATCAAAACCAAACTTGTGACGTCAATTGATGTTGTGAAGGTAGAGATTAATACACCTGTCATATCCAGGTAACTACATCTACCCTCAAAGAGATGAATGGTAGTATTATTGAGTTCAATATTCTCATACGTAATTTGAAACACTTTCGTTCTAAGATGGTTGTGCGAACATTATCTATCATCCACTCAATAGAACGATGGTATATTACTTCTAAGCTTCTTTTTCGATGTAACGTTGGTGGGAAAGATGTTACATTAGTGGGAAGGATCTTACATCGACAGATTTTATATAAAAGTCTTCTTTCCTCGATATTAATGTTTGTGGGAACGTTAGGAATCGTTCGTTTTTATCCGAATGATAATAGATTTAATGCGAATGAACTTAATAGTTAGTTTTATTTTTATGGAACGTCGAGAGGCTTACAAGCATACGACCCAGATGTAACTTTTAGCCTACGAACGCTTGCAATACATTAAATAATTGTCTTTGCCAACTCTGCTGCTACACAGCAACTCCGTAGGAGCTTACTGGTGACCTCACTCACTTGAGGAATACAACAACCCTCCAGAAGTTGTTATTTGGGTGCGGTTTCCAGTTAGGTGGAGGCATTTCCCAAGACGGGCTGATACGCCCTACCTCTCTTAAAAACACCTAGACCAAGATAAACATACATGTTTATGCACCCAAGTGTTGGTTCTGTGTGGGAATCGAATCCAGGAGCATTGTTTATACTGTCAAAGTAGCGATACTAGCCACTACGAGCTCATTAGCCAACATTTATGTTCAAAATTCTTTATTTTTCTCCACAATCTCATACATATACAAATAAGGATATTGCAATAGCTGTGTATTGTTTTGAAATTGTGAGACAAGTGTCTGATCTAAGAAGAACATGTCTCTCACTGTAACTAAACATGTGTTAATAGCATGATAATAATTATTTGACTAATTTGTTACATTTCAGCTCGCTACATAATGCACCGCTGGTTCCAACACTTACTTATGGTAGCGAGAGAGAGAGGCAGAGAGAGCATGAAAGTAGGATAAACGTGGTCGAAATGCAAACGTTGCGCAAATATTGTAGCGTAACGTTTGCAGACCGTATTCCCAATGATAATGTCCGTTGGTTCGGTTATGTGGGAATGCAGGAGGGAAGAATTAGGAAACAGAATGTAGGAGCCAAGGGAGGTCAAACTTACCTACTATAATCAAACTGATGATGTTTTATCAGAAGGTGATATCAGGGCCTTAGAATCCGGCGAGCGTGCATGAAAAAAGAGCAATGAGTGCTAAAGAAGCGAGTGAGGCATGTAAGGATTGAGTTATGAGGCGCTCGGTACTTTCTGCCTACACCGCTAGGGATTTGTTGAAGTTATAGATTGGTACATTTATTTACGAACTAGCTATAAGACTGTAACTTTACCCGGACGAATGTCCTGTATCCCGTGGGAAACAGATTTTCTATTTTTTTTTCTTATTCGTCGACATGTCCCGCCTTTTCTTACTTTTTGCTCGGCTCCTGAGGCTCATATCGTGAAGTTAAATAGCCTATATATAATCTTTCTCAAGAATAGGGCTATTAAATTTAAAAATATATTTTCAAACCGACTCGTACTTCCAGTTCAAACAAATCATCACGACAAGAGTGTTTTGTGATTCCCAGACAAGATAAATATTTGTGTGCATGAGCATGTCTGTTTGTCTTGGTCTGGATGTTTTAAGAGAGGTAGGGTGTATCAAAGCAGCCCGTCTGGGGACGTATTTCCACCTCACAGAAGCAGCCAAGTAACAACTCCATAGAGGGTTAAGGTAACAGGTAAAGAGCGGGAGCAAAAGTGGCGGGCACACCAAGAAGGGATCATCAGACATAACATAATGCCAGTAGCATACAACTGTATTACGGTATTTAACAATCACTCATTGGTAGCGGAGTTAAACATGATAGAGGTCTTGTGATAACCAACTATCAAACGATATCCCGCTAATTTTATAAAGATGAAAATTTATATGTTTAAAGTTATGACTTAATACTTCGTTCTAAATACGGAGCAGTGGTAGCCTTGTAGGTATATAACAAGTCTACCCCGCATGGGACCTGTTAAGAATTTCTATTTTAATCAATTTAATGTAAACAATCGTCGTTTTTCTTATCTTCTCTCCATAAATAACACCTATGCTAATAATTTAACTAAATAGTTGAGTGTAACAAATCTTCAAACCCAAAACGACACTTAACAGTTTCAACTCTCCTTTTTAATACTACCTCAATAGTCGACAATTTTAAGTAGTGAAGTGCAACCCACTTTGTAAATGTAAACACAAATCTTAAAACTAACTTTGAAGAGGTTAATAAATCTACATTTGTTTTTAGCAAATAAATTTTGTTTGAAATACTTTTGAGTTCCTTATTCAGTTCCGCTACAGACTCTGACTGGAAAACAATATGGTTGTGATATTGGACTTGGATCAAATACTAACTTATCATCCGATTCAATTAGTGACATAAGGAGAAGTGGTGTTGCCATGGCCGAATACTATCCATTTACACTCCGCGCGAGATGTGAGTGCGGTAGTAATTTGCCCATTTTATACGGCGGACACAAGGCGGATATTTTATACTCGACATGAACTTATATATATATAATAGAAATAAAATAGCATATTATTATGATCACTTGGAGGAGGAGTGCCCAATATGCTTTTAAGGTAACGATCAATTTATATTGTACTTTCTTTTTAATACTACTAGATTGGCAAACAAGCATGCGGCCCGCATTAGATGGTAAGCGGTCACCGCAGCCTATTGACGCTCGCAACACCACGGGGATGTTACTCGCGCGCTGTCAATCTTGTGACCTAAGGCTGTTTAGTCACAGTAACCAGTAATTTCTCTGCCATATCTCATCCTTCAAACCGGAACACCACTATATAAATATAGCTGCTTAGCGGTAGAAATAGGTGAGGTAGAGGTACCCATGCAGACGACTTTTGTACAAAGTCTCCAACTGGTCGACTGGGTTCAGTTGGTTTACATTAAAAAACGATAATATTGTAATTGCATGTGAAAAAGTTTGTATTTTATAATAGACGATCATGTATTAGCGATTATCAGTTTCAATTATATTAATAATTCTAGGTAATAAAATAAGAGATATTGGCAAACAAGCATACGGCCTGCCTGATGGTAAGCAGTTACCGCAGCCTGTGGGCATTTGCAACACCAGGGGTGTCACTCTTGCCTTGCCGACCCTGTAAGAACCTCTTCACGCCTTTCTTGAAGAACCCCATACTGTAGTCCCTTGGGAAAACCTCGGCAGGGAGCTCATTCCACAACTAGTCATATGGTATTGGTTTGCGCTTACGGCTGAAAGTGACCACACTGCATTTGGAGGGGTTAAGATCCAAGTAATTAGACGAACAGTAATCTTGGAGTGCCGTCTGACAAGATCCGACTGAAGGAACTCTGCATCTGCAGTAGATGTAATTGTCGTAAATATCTTCATATCATCTGCAAACATATGACATAGCATCTTGCGCGTACTCGTGCATATGGCGCGGGCTTCCAATGTACGTGGCCGGCAAAATTGACATTCTTCCCACGTTATTTACGTTGCCATCGGCATTAAAAGCATCGCGGAGATGAATGTATTCTTTTGATCAAAGCTGCTGTTGGTTCAAACGGATGTATGTCAATCGTTCAGTCTCAATTTTGCAATTATTTTTTTTATACTAAGGTGGCAAACAAGCATACGGCCTGCCTGATGGTAATCAGTTACCGCAGCCGGTGGGCATTTGCAACACCAGGGGTGTCACTCTTGCCTTGCCGACCCTGTAAGAACCTCTTCACGCCTATCTTGAAGAACCCCATACTGTAGTCCCTTGGGAAAACCTCGGCAGGGAGCTCATTCCACAACTTAATAGTTCTCGGTAGAAAACTTCTTGTGAAGCGCACAGTGCGCGACCATTGAGGTTCCAGCGTGTGCGGATGAACTCCCAGCCGCCGGCGAGCTGTGCGATTGTAAAACGAGGCTGTTGGTATAATGTCGAACAACTCCTCAAAGTCAAAGTCAAAGTCAAAATCTTTTTATTCCGTAAAAATGGCTACATTTGTTTGGAATCGTCACAATTTTTTTCCCTACCGTGCAGTTTATGACTAGGTGAGCACTGATAAAAATACTGCCAAAAAAAACTCAGGCATCCCTCTTTTGGTATCCAAACAAATTTACATATTTTATTAATTACATTATAATTGGATCGACTCACTCCCAGGCATTTTTATCATTAATATAGTCAGATACTTTATAATATGCCCTGCTACACAATTTGGCTTTAATAGTAGTTTTAAATTTGTTAATTGACAATTCTCTTATATTGCTGGGAAGTTTGTTATAGAACCGTATACATTGCCCCATAAAAGAATTACTTATTTTGTGGAGACGGCTTGCATGTAAGACAAGATTATGCTTATATCTAGTATTTATGCTATGAGTATCACTCTTTTTACAAAATGAGTCTATGTTTTTATGGACATACAAAAGATTTTCATAGATATATTGCGATGCGACTGTTAAAATATTTATTTCTTTGAATTTTTCTCTAAGGCTCTCCCGGGGACCAAGTTTGTAGATAGCTCTTATGGCTCTCTTTTGCAATAAAAAGATGGTGTTAATGTCCGCGGAGTTACCCCAGAGAAGAATTCCATATGACATAATACTATGAAAGTAGCTGAAATAAACTATTCTAGCCGTATCAATATCAGTGAGCCGTCTAATAGTTTTCACTGCATAGGCTGCAGAACTTAGTTTTCCTGATAATTTTTCAATTTGTGGGCCCCATTGTAGTCTGGAGTCAATTGTTATACCCAAGAACACAGTTGTCTCCACAGGGGCTAAATTAGTTCCATTAACATGTACATTGGTAGCCACCTGTCTTACATTAGGTGTTGAGAACTTAATTACTTTAGTCTTTTTATCATTTAAAAGCAGAACACAACCCATTGTACAACCGGTAGAACACGCAAAGGGAAGGAAAATCTGTTCTCAAACTCAAGGGCTCAATGCCGTGTGTGAGTTCAGGATCATCGGTAATCCTCACAGCTCGTCTCTGTACCGAGTCACAAAGTATCCAGATGCTCCCGCAAAGGTGGCTACATTACTCCATATGCAGTCTGACTTGGGACTTATATAACATAAGCCTTTGCCCCGCGCTGAAGTACTGTTCAGCTCTGCAATACATGTCAACTGCAAACTGATGGAAAAGCCGTCGACACATTAAAAGGTGGTTTACTTCACCTTCACTGATCATGAGTCTGTATAAATAAAAATTCATAGCACTAACTTTTTTGTTGGTTTCAGCATCTGCAATCATAAATGATAAATTGTTAATTTGTTACTTACTCGTAGATATATTGAATTAAAAAAAAAATATTTAATAATCTTGTTTAATCTAGTTACCTGTTACTTGATTGTCGTCTTCTCCTTGGCATTGTAAATTGTAGATAATCAAAGTAAGGAAAGTTCTCTCGCACTTAGCGGTAAATAGTGTCACTATCACAAAGGATCAACACAGTAAAGTTGTCTGACTTAACTACAATTTTGGAGCAATCTGAACTTATGACAGTGGTGTTCCTGCTTGAATTCTTCAACTGCTGCACACGAACACACTAATTGACAGCATGATACACTATCATACAAGCCGTCAGAACCCGTTATATACCTTTTTCCATACATTTCGCGGTCATATATGACCACCCGGGTTTCGAAGGGTACCGTATTATGTACTTAAAAATAAAATTCAAACGAGACAACGCGACCTTTACTTTTTTTTGGTTCTTTTTATCCCCGAGGGGAAAGGCAAAAAGATCTAGCCCATACAGCCAAGTCATCAATTTAGAACCATTTGAAAATCTTAATTCTATATTCCAGCTTTAGGAACTGTGCTGAAAAAATACTTGGGAAGGGTACCTCGACCCAATCAACCCAGTTTAAATACCACCCATAAAACGATAGGAATTTTAGAAGGTTTTCTTGATGAACTTATTCACGTCGTCCAAAAAGTGCATTAACGTGTTATATTTGAGTTTTTTCATTACTGTATAATTGCACTAGCACTTATATTACAAAATACTATCGAAATTGTCATATAAAACTAATTTTACACTGAATTGTAAAAAATTCAAGTATCACAACAATGTCACTCGTCAAAAGCGCGGGAAGAAATCCGCGAACTTTACGCCCAGATTCCCGCCAAAGTCCGTAAAACATTATAGTTGCGATCAGAAATTGTTGTTTGTTAATGATAAAAAAAAACAAAAGTATTCCTTAAAATTTAATTTGATATCTGAACGACTTTTAATTCTAAACGACGGGACGAACAACAAATGTTTGACATTCGAAACCAAAGGAATAGTTTCTAAGGGAAAGCAAAATGTTGTTTTTACTATATTCCAAGCATTTTTTTCATATTTACTCACCTTTTACCTTCCCTGGACTTCCACAAATAATTCAAAACCTAAATCAGCCAAATCAATCCAGCCGTTCCCGAGTTTTAGCGAGACTAACGAACAGCAATTGATTTATATATATATATATATATATATATACATACATAGATAATGTCATATGTTATTTAACAAATATCTTAATCATTAAATTTTTCATACAGACATTTATTTATAAATTAAAATAGTTTTTTTTTTATACTACGTCGGGTAACATTTACTTACAAATAAATTAATTTCATTTCATTTCGGGCGTATGTCTTCTTTGAGCCACGTAGTCGTACCACGTGTTTCGCTGGATCGGAGAGAGCTTGTCGACGATGAGCCGTAGTACCACTGGGTTATGTAGATACTGCGGCCGCTCCAACATCTCGATCATGGCTACGGTGTTGGCGATGCGGTTCGCGAACACGCACAGATCGCGTGAGTTCTCGGTGAGTCGAGGAAGCGTCTTCATTTTTTCCATTTCATATGAATGCAGCATATCGGATTCGATTCCATATCTATTTAAAGGGAAAGCCTTGAAAACAATCGAATATTGTATAGCATGCACATCCCTCTACATGTCTCATAAGGGATATGTAGTGAATACTTAGCATGAAAGTTAGAAGGGGAAACTTTCGTCATAGACATCGCAGTTTGTAGAGATCAAAACGGTGATAAGTATGGTTTATCATTAAAGTTTACTTAATATTGATTTGTTTAGATTAAAAAAAGTATAGTTATACAGTCACCAATTTTGAATAATATGTTTAATACATTTAATAAGAGTGTTTAAAGTAGAAGGACGTAAGAGCCGCGAAAGGCCAAGACTTATCTATCATGACCAAATTGATCGTATCTTGTCAGGAGCTTTAGAAACGAGCTTGTATAAGAAGAACGATTAATGTTAAAGTAACGAGTGAGGTTCATTAGGAATGATTCGTATTATTAACTTTAATATGTCGTTACCCCTGAGGGGTATTCTGTGATCTTATCTTACGTAAAGTATGTATTGGTTCCCAAAATGATATATAGAATACAAAAGATACAATCACACGAACGTTTATAAAAATCCTTTTACCTTTATGGAATAGTCTTTGATAACTTGAGTAAAGTTTTTTGCTAGTCATGTGGCGCTCGTTCTCTACCTACCCCACAAGGGATTTGGTGTGAAGCTATAAATAGATAGGATAAACAATGTTTTACCTTGCCAGATGCCAAATAATGCTTGATGTTTTTTTTTATTTTATCTGGCATTATTATTTTTAGTGTATGTTTTTTTTACGTCTATTATTGTTATAGTTTTTAATTTTAGTTTTACAATACACGAGTATTCGATAATATAAGGTAACAATGAATAAAATAAAGTTACACTTCTTTTTCTAAAATGTTTTTATTTCGTAAAATAGCCATAGTTGGCTTGCTTTGTCATAAAACATCTTTTGTATTGTCTCCCTTGCATGCTGGATAAAGGTGGATAAAGTCAGCCAAAAGCGAAGGTCGTGTTGACCACTGCAGGCAAAAAGAGCCCTTATCAAACAATACGGGGGTCAACCGTCAACTTGCTCTCACGCCAGTTGGCCCAAGCCGCTGATATGCGTGCCTGCGTCGTAATCGATGTTCGTCGTTAGAATAACATACTACTAGTGATAAACATTAGCGGTGGAAGCACACAAGTTAGATCAAACTGCATCTAAATTTGACATTTGTAAAATAAAGTTTTTTAACTATTTATCGATATTATAATATTAGAACTGACCTTTAACATCGAGGAAATAAGTCTTTTCGATGTAAATACCATCAAAGTCACACTATCTTTCGCACTAACGTTATATCGGTCAAATAAAGCTTCGAAGTAATAATAAACGTTTTACTGAGTGACCCACGCATCCGGCACGTGTGTCGAATTCGCGTAGAAAACCCTAATTTTATTAGGAACATTTCTTATCAGCGCTGATATTCCTCAATTTTTTTTTATACTACGTCGGGAGGCATATAAGCATACGGCACATTTGATGTAAAGCGGATGCCGTTGCCTATTAACGCTTGCGATATATTAATTGTCGGTCGCGCGATGCCTCCTCTGCTTCAACTCCTCTACACAGCAACTCCTTGGGAGCTTACTGGTGACCTCACTCACACGCAGGAATACAACAACCCTCTAGGGAGTTATACTCGTAGCCGATGAACATTGTAATATTACTAATTAAAAAAGGGGCTTATAATAAGAAACTTTAGCTGACCGATGGCACCGACATTATAGCGTTGTGACAGGGTGGTTACGAACTCGTATCTGCATTTCCACCATAAGAGCTACCAGCACGTGTATCCGTGGTACTCGCCACAAATGGAACACCACATCCAAACTCCTCGGATTTGAAGATGGATCCGGGATTAAATAATTCTTTTTAGGTACTCTTTAAATAGTAAATTTTCTTGATATTTTACTTCTACTTGGACTCAATATTATCATTTATTGCTCTTATACATTTATAAAGATTGTTATCTTTTGTTGAATAATAAATATTTTTGGATTCATTAAAAAAGGGGCTACATAAGGGGAATAACAAATTTATTAAGGACTGATATTTACAATAAAAGATTATAAATAAAGACGGATTCTAAATTTCGGCTAGTTTTGTCTTTGAGGACTCGCGTTGGCTTGATCTAACCAAAGTTCACTGTTCACTGGTCGGCAGTACACGATCACGGTCCGGATGGAAATATAGGCCGCCGGATGTAGGTAGCGCGCCAGCGAACCTCAGCCGGCGAGGGACCGTGAGGGGCTCACGTACGCCGGAGATCACAAGGCGCAGTAGAGAGTAGGAGTTGGTGGGGAACGCCTTGCGGTCTACTACCGCAGCGGTCAAACGGTGCCGCCGCTGACGTACACCGCGAAGCCCACACAGCAGGGGCTGGAGGTCACAGGCGCGGTAGTCCGTACACCGTGCGTTGCTGATGAGATCTCAGCGTAGCCTGTCGTTGTTTCTTCTCGTCGGTCTTCTACAGAACATCATTTTTAGGGTTCCGTACCCAAAGGGTAAAACGGAACCCTATTACTGAGACTTCGCTGTCCGTCCGTCCGTCCGTCCGTCCGTCCGTCTGTCACCAGGCTGTATCTCACGAACCGTGATAGTTAGACAGTTGAAATTTTCACAGATGATGTATTTCTGTTGCCGCTATAACAACAAATACTAAAAAATAGAATAACATAAATATTTAAGGGGGCTCCCATACAACAAACGTGATTTTTAGGGTTCCGTACCCAAAGGGTAAAACGGAACCCTATTACTGAGGCTCCGCTGTCCGTCCGTCCGTCCGTCCGTCCGTCCGTCCGTCCGTCCGTCTGTCACCAGGCTGTATCTCATGAACCGTGATAGTTAGACAGTTGAAATTTTCACAGATGATGTATTTCTGTTGCCGCTATAACAACAAATACTAAAAAATAGAATAAAATAAATATTTAAGGGGGCTCCCATACAACAAACGTGATTTTTTTGCCTTTTTTATAGATAATGGTACGGAACCCTTCGTGCGCGAGTCCGACTCGCACTTGGCCGCTTTTTTTTATTTCTAAAGATATTAATTTTTCGTGATGCGATAAATTTTGACATGACATGCCGAATGAAGTATATTTTGTTTATAATGTCATAACATTAAGTATCACTCGCACGATACCACCTCTGCTGCTAACACAGCAACACCTTAGGAGCTCACTGTTGACTTCTCTCACACGCAGAACACGACAACCCTCCAGACAGCTTGTCATTTGGCTGCAGTTTTCTATGAGACGGAGGTACTTCCCCGGACTTTGCTTTGATGCGCTCTACCTCACTTAAAAATACCCAGATCAAGACGATCAGTCACGCACACTAATATTTTTCCTGTGCGGGAATCGAACCCACGAGCGTTGTTGTCAAAGTATCACAGCGCGTTTCACCATTGCGCCACCGAGCTTGTCACATAAGGTGGGCCATATACATGTATGCCTCCCGACTTGGTATAAAAATACATGCATCCTTAACAAGGACCTAAACGTACTTAGGGCATATATACGTTATCTCCCATTTATCATTCCCAACCCTCGATGGGAGGCTACTCCACAGGGCAATTTTTCAAAGCATCAATCTTGTATCACGGATACAGCGGGTACCATCAAATAACCATTACATGAACATTTTAAAAGCATTCCTGTGCAACAGAATGTATGATATACAAGGTACCTACAATGTATAGTTCGTATGTTGCTTTACCTTCGTTAGAGCTCTTTTTGACGAGCTCGGTGGCTCAGTTGTGAATGATGCGACTTTGACACCAATACTCGTGGATTCTCATCCAGGACAAACATTTGCGGTACATACGTGTGCAAGCAAGCACATTGTGTTCCTGCGTGTGAGTGAGGTCACCAGTAAGCGCTTAAGGAGTTGCTGTGTAAGCAGCAGAGGAGGCATCGCGTGAGTGATACTTAATATATTACAAGCGTTAATAGGCTACGGTAACTTCTTTACATTAGGTAGGCCGCCTGCTTATATACCTCTCCCGATGTAGTATAAAAAAAACCCTAAAAAATATGATCCGTCATGTAAGTACTTTACAGTTACCATATTTAGCTACATTTTCATTTCTAGTCCTGAAAAAGATACATGACTTTTACATTTGGTATTAATTTGATATTTCATTTTCGTACATTCTTTTGAGTAAATAATTTATATGAATGGCGTGAATTTTATTATTTATTACCAGTACCATTTCTTTGTTTAAAATAAACAAGCAGTTTCAGCGCATAAAACACAACTCAATATGTGAAATAATTTATGTTTACCTTTTATATGCTTATTTTTAATAATAAATTTACTATAAATAAATATTGTTTTATATAAAATGGCCTTCTACTGAGCAGTGATAAAAAACCGAATTATTGACCTTACTCGCACGCAGGAATACAACCTTGTTGCCCAGTAAGTTGTTATTTGGCTGAGGTTTTCTGTGAGATGGAGGTACTTCCCCAGACAGGCTGTGTGATTGGCTATATCCTCTTAAAACACCCAAACCAAGGTAAACACATATGTCCATGCACACTAATGTTTGTTCTGTTGTTCTGTGTAGGAATAGAACCCACGAGTGTAGGTGTCAAAGTAGTATTACTAACTATAAGTAATATAAAGTAAAATTACTAACTATAATAAACTTAAAACATCCAGACCAAGACAAACAGACATGTTCATGCACACAAATATTGTCCTGTGTGGGAATCGAACCCACTAGCGATGGTGTCAAAGTCGCGTCATTCACGACTGAGCCACCGAGCTCGTCTGTGAGCCACCGAGCTCGCGGTTTCCACGTAAAGCATAATAATATATACAGGGTGCTTCAGAGTATTGATTACTGCCTTAGTCTTCGGCGTGTCTCGGCGATCGGAGTGGAAACGCGAGAAGGCCCGCCACGACTCTCAGACTTGCTTTATTGAGCGTTCAGAGAAAATTCGATACAGCTGTTCCAGGGGTTGAAGTGTTAAAGGACACGCCACTAGTAACTTCGGAGAAAGTGCAGCACACCTCTCGATACCTCCGTCGAGTCACAAAATCCTGGCCGAATTATTTTGGAATTTTTGGGGTCCATTCTGCCACCACCCCTCGGAAGTAGCGATCAGATATGATAGTTAAAACAGACGTCCATCTTCTGCAATAGTCCAGTATGAATAATTGTTCCGGATCTCTTTGCAATTGCCTAGTAATTTCCACACACATTCACGATAGTCCAAATACCTGTCGAGACCTGTTAATGGATATATTAGTGCTATTTTAACCCTCGGAGAGGGTCACGGCGGGCGTATATATAAATCTATCTTATCAAAATAAACACGTCTCTAGTTGGTTCTATATCCCCGCGCACGCGTATCAAATGAACGGGATTAATAAATATGATTTAAGAAATGTACTCAATTTAAAATTATATACAAATATAAAGATTTTTTTTATAACTACCAATGGCCGAAACAAGCGTACGACCTGCTTGATCGCACGCAGTTTTTACTGGTAATAGTAAATCCGGGCTAATATTTATAAATGCACAAATAATTTTGCCTTTCTGCTTAATTGGGTGTTTGCTTGTGTACTATTTACGTCTGAGCCTATGAACCAATAGTAATGAAATTTGGTACACAGATATTTTTGAACTTGAAGAAGGTAACATTACTTAATAACAAAATAAAGGGATCCCCACAAAGTCGCTGGCATAAGCTATTTTAAAAATAGACGTATTTTAGATTCGAGTTTACGAAAAAAAACTCTTATAAAACATTATTACAAAATGGTCGCGCGTTGCGACCCCCGCTGATAACAACTTCTCAAACGCTGACTGAACTGACAGACTCCATGGAGTTGTTATTTGGTTTGAGGTACTTCCCCAGACGAGTCGATTCAATGCTCTGCGTCTCTTTCGCCACATCCTTGTTAAACCGATACCAATTACTTTTGGTCTGTAAGATCCGGGCAGATTTTGACCAGACAGCGTCGAGTAGCTGGAGAGCACGACTGGCTGGAAGTTACGCGTGCGTTAAGATGATTCGTCATTTCACGACATCAAATTAGAAGGTGAAGAAAGATTGAAGGAAGAATAACTTTGTGTTTATTTTATGTAATAGTTTTAGTATAAGAAAGATGGATTTCCACTAAAAGAGTTTGGAGTCTGATAAAAAAGCCGATTTATTTATTTATTTATTTAGAAACAAACAGTCTTTAATTATTATGTTGTTAAATACATATTTAAGGACAGACCTATAGTTTCATTTATTACATTTTACCTTATAGTAGGCAACAAAAACATCCATCAAGTACACAAACAAAATAAACATATTGCAAAAAGATTTTACAAACTATAGGTACTACCTAGCTAAGTCGCTGATACAAGCATAAGTTTATTTCAGAGACTCGACCAGGGAGGCCTTGAATGAACCCAAAGAACAATACGCGAACAAATCAATTTGGAGTAAATTCTCATTATAAAATTTACATGTTCTTCTTATAAAACTATTTTGAACATAACAGGTTCTGCTACTTAATATATAAAATCAATATTTTTTAGTGCATAGTCGCTCACATCTGCGAGGCACACGAAACAATATATTATGAAATAAAAGGGGTATCAACAAGGTTATTCAAAATTTTTAAATTTAGTGTCTAAATATCAAAATTTTATTACAACAAATCCCTTAGAATAAATCTAACCTATACTACAGTGATTCTGTTTATGACTATATTTTTGATTAAAATATACAGGCATCGTAGTATGTCATACAATAAATCTGGTCTGTCAGGCCCACGTCACCAGGCCCGAGTTAATTAACAACCACTAAATGCATGTAAGGATGCCTTTTCTTTAAAAAATATTGTAAGGCACTTTAGCCCAAACTTTAGTCAGTTTTAATGTGAAGTTGTATTCTATATTCGATCGGCAACAAGTCCTAATGAATACGTCCCCGCAGGTCCCGCGGGAGTGATACCACAAATCTCAGTCCACTTACCCCGAACGAGGCAATTAGCTCGCCTCGGACTGTAGATATGTCATGTTAACATTTGGCTTTGTACGTATCTGAAACGGACTAAATAATTGCAGTTTATCTCGAGAACGTTGAAATTATTTTGCCATTTGCAGTCTAAGTTACTACTGACGTAGAATTCACACGAGTGTTTCCTGGCATCTTTGATATTAATTTTCATTGTTGTTGTAATATCTTGTTTTTATACAACGTCGGTAATAACACAAGCATACGGTCCAGCTGATGAAAAGCTGTTACCGTAGCTTGTGATCGCTCGCAATACATTAAGTATCACTCGCGCGATACCACCTCTGCTGTTGGCACAGTAACTCCTTAGGACATTGCAAGTTTAAATATAAATTAATTAATTTCTGTGTATACATACATGCATATCTTCATTATGTATGTGAAAATGCTGTCTAAATGATTTAAGTACTGTTTATGTTATTACTTGAATCGAAATCTTTTTACATACAATTTGATCTAATCTGTTTCTATAATATGCCGTCGCTGCCATGGCTGCTCCGGTCGCCGCTGTCTCGGATGCGAACTACTATCTGCAGACCTTGAGAGTGTGGGGTGTGGAGAGGTGAAACACGTGTCACAGAGACCTTTTTTTTTATAATACAACGTCAACAGCAAAAGCAATTACCATAGCCTAAGAACGCATGCATTACATGACGTACTCGCTGGTAACTTTCCCTACGGCTAACACAGCAACTTCTTAAAATCCAATTGGCTATCTCACTCACACTCCATTGAATTGCATAACAAGACTGCGGTCAGTTGTTATTTGGTTACGAGGTTATTTGGCTTTCCGTGAGGTGGAGGTAGTGCCCCAGTTGAACTGCTTTGATACGGCCTATGTTTCTTAAAACATTCAGACCTCAACAAAGAGATATACGTGTTCATCGACAAAAATTATTTTCCTGCTCAATGAAGGAAATCTAATGCACCGTGTACCCATTTGCCATTCCATATAATGAATTGCCATATAATGAATCTGAACCGTTTTTTAAAAGATTGATCACTGGTGATGAACCTACGACAAGAACGTATGAAAAAGATCACGGTCAAAGGACAGCCAAGCTCTACAAGCTCATAGTCTTTAGGGAAACCGGGTTAAATTGTAATAAGATGATACTGTGTATGGTGGTATTGGAATCTCATCATTAATTATGAAAAGTTACCACTATGCAAAACCAGCTTGGATATCTACTACCAACAGCTGATGAGAATGAAGCAAGAAACCGAAAAAAAACTACGGAAATTGATCAATAGACAGTGTGTACTGTACTGTCATTCTAAAACCATGTAGCAGTTTTTGTACTAACTACTCAGATCAGACAGCCCACTTAATCAGCTTGTAGTTAGTTGGGTGTCATCAGAAGTAGCCACTTTAAATGACTCGTGAACGTAAACGTATAAATTGTATTTGCATTGCAGTTAATTCATGAACGTAATTTGCGGGCTTTAAATTAACAAAGCTTGCTTTAACCACAACAATCTTGATCAACATCGTGTTGGCTTAATTGGCTCTTCCGAAGCAAACACTTCGTGATTTGTGGTAAGTGAGCCCCATAGGACTAGCTGTGTTGTAATCAAATATGTGAAACAATCGACTTTTTACATAAAGATGTAAGAAAGATGCAGAAACTTCGGTGGATGGAGCTCATTCTTTGTAAAAAGGCTTATTGCGGAAATGATGAATGCTAACTAACTACCTATCTATCTATATATAACTTCACACCAAATCCCTTGCGGGGTAGGCAGAGAACCGAGCGCCACGTGACTCTATCCTTACACACCTCACTCGCTTCTTTTGCACGTTCGCCGGTTTCTAGTGCTATTGACAACACCTTCGGACAGAACACGACCAATTTGATCATGATAGATAAGTTTTGCCCTTCCTCTGCTCCTACATCCTTCCACTTTTGCATTGTTTATCTGTTTCATAATTCTTTTATTCTGCATTCTTTCTACATGTCCGAACCAACGGAGCAAACTCTCTCAAACCAACTCCATTTCTAACATCAATCGTTACTCCATAAATTTTGCGCAACGCTCTCATTTCGACCGCGTTTATCCTACTTTCATGCTCTCCCTGCTATACCCAGCTCTCGCTTCCATAAGTAAGCATTGGGACCAGCACTGCATTATTTATAGCGAGCTGTACCTTCTGGCTTTATTTTATTGCCAAGAAGTTTTCCCAACGCTCCATTCCCACTATTCCCAGCACTCACTCGTCTTTCCACATCGGCGGTGTACCTTCCATCGCTGCTGAAAGCGCATCTAAGAGATACAATTTCATCCACTTGTTCAAACAATTTCTCATCAACCGTAATCCTACATTGGTTCTGGTTTCTTCTCTTTCAAATACCATTAACTTTGTTTTCTTCGCATTCAATATTTAGCAAGCCTTTTTCCATACATTAGTATTTCATCATTGTGACAAGTGTTTGCAATTCAGTTTGTGTTTCGGCTAATAACACGGCATCGTCACGTCAGTTCACCATTCTATGTCACCCATTCGCAATCCCATATTCGTTGACCTTATTCTCTGCAGACAACTATCGAGATGCAGGATCTAACTACCTAGTTCGGCCATAAGTTCTGTTACAAATGAATATGCATTTATGTTTTTATAAAGTAACGTAATCTTAATAAATATGTATATATTTATGGAAGTCTCGGCAAAAAAAAAAGTGATATGGCCACCTTTGGCTTCGAACTATATATCTATCTATAACTTAACACCAAATCCCTTGCAGGGTAGGCAGAGAGAACCGAGCGGCACGTGATCCTTACACACCTCACTCGCTTCATTAATATTCATAGCTCTTCTCATGCACGCTCACCAGTTTCTAGGGCTCCTGTCATCACTCGCAAACGCTCGCATTTCGACCGCGTTTATTATACATTCATCATCTCTCTAGCATACGCAGCTCTCGCTTCCAGACGTAAGCGTTGGGACCAGCACTGTATTAAGTATAGCGAGCTGTGCCTTCTGGATCAAGTTTTTGCTGCCAAGAAGTTTTCCCAATGCTCCATTCACACTATTACCAGGACACACTCGTCTTTCCACATCAACCGTATTCCTTACATTGGTTCTGATATCTTTGTTGTCGTCGCATTCTCCATACATCATTGTGACCAGTGTTTGCAGTTCAGATGGTGTTTCTGTTACTATCACGGCATCGTCTGCATACATCAGACAGTTCACCACTAGGTCAACCATGCGCAATCCTACATTAGTTGACCTTATTTTCTGCAGACAACTATCGATATATAGAATAAACAGTCTAGCAGATAGCATGCAACCCTGTTTGACACCAATTGTGATATCATACCAGGGTCACATGCTACCATATATCCGCACACATGCTGAGCAATCGTTGTAAGTAGACTGCACAGCACGGAGCAGTGAACCGTCAATCCCATATCTCGGCAATATATCCTAAAGTTCCTTTCGCACTACTTGCAAATACTTTCTCAAGATCCACAAACCGCAGAAAACCTGATAGTCTATGGCTAGATGCTTCTCCATGATATTACAGAACGAGAAAACTTGATCCGAACATTCCCTTCCATTTCGGAATCCTTCCTATACCTCCCACAGCATTCCATCTGATTTTACCCTCATTCTCCTTTCATATACTTACCTTACCTTACTTACCTTTTCATATACTTTTTGCGGCTAACAAACTGATACCTAATAGCTTTGATACAGGCTGTTAATTTGTCTGGCTATGGATTTCGCACTGGTTAGAAGGGAAATTTAGCCACTGCTTGCTCCAGAGACTTCTTAAGTCAATAAGACAATGTCCGCGTGTCGTTTCGAGCAGGCCATGTCCTCTAAATCTGACCTTAATTTGTAGTCTAGAGTATTCAGATCTAGGCTAGATGAGGGCTAGTCTCCATCTCGTACAAAGTCCGGAACGTTGGATTCGAGCCAGGATAGGGTAGTTCGTGACTTGTGGCCGGGTGCAGAGCCCTACTGGAAAGTCCACGGTACATTTTTAAAAAGTGTATTGCTGATAGGTTTCGCAACTTTATCCAAGACAATCTTTTGATACACTTTGGAAAAATTAGTGAAGACTTCACTTCACTAATTTTTCACAAAAATTAATGTTTATGACTTGTTGTCTTGTACTTATTGTAGTACAATCAATCGTGACTTTTTCATCAGTAAAGAGAATATTTCTGTGTCTTTCTCCTGCGTATCGAGACAGAAGGGGTTTTGATCTATCCAGTCTCTTCAACTGTAGGGATTGATTTAGCGCATGTCCTGTATATCGACGATAAGCGCCGTGTTTACGCGACAGAGTCCTAGTGGGAATCTTAATTTCTCGCGATAAGATTTATTGTTTCTTAATGGGGTTTTCTGCGAATTCTAGCTTTAACAGCATTAACAGCCATTTTAGTTTTAACAGCATGCGGTCACATCAAAAAAATAATATCAGCTTTATAACGAGCTTTTTTACAAAGAATGTTTTCACGTGCCTCTTGAACATATTGTCGGGCAAGGTCAAAATTTTTCAGGCAATTTATCATGAAATCGAATACAACTTAGCAAATAAGATCTCTTGGTTTAAGTGAGCCGACGTGACAGCATGTGCAACTTATTCCTTCCTTTACGCGTCTGAGATTCTCACAGAATTTAGAAACAAAAAATATATTTTCACGAACACATGTTATGTTTTCATAAATGTTTTGAGAAATAGCTGTGAGGATGTTTATTTCTTTGAACATTTTTATTAGTTATTTCTTGAAATCATGTCATAAATAGAATTTCACACAACTGTATACCATAATTACATATCATAATTGTAGAAGGTAGATTTAGATAACTGGTTGCGCAGTAGTTATGTCTACTTAGTGTTTTAGCCTTATATTTGCATATTCATTGCATATCAAGCAGGTTTTATTTGTCTTTTATGGTAGGTTAAATTCATGTTGTAGGTTTTATATTTGTAATTATCACTTTTAAGGCGGTGAAGGAAAACATCGAGAGAAATTTCGCAAATCCAAGAAGTTATATTTCTAAAGAAAAAAATACCAATACTTATCTGTACTAATATATAAAGCGGAAGGGTTAGTTTGAACGCGCTAATCTCAGGAAGTACTAGTCGGATTTGAAAAAATATGTCTGCATTTGATAGGCTAATTCTTGTGGAAGGTTATAGGCTATTCAATATTACGATACGACCCTTAGAAGTCAAAGAAAAATAAAGAAAGTAAGACAAAGCGGGATACAGAGATACGCACGAACGAAGTTCCGTGCTGCAACTAGTTTGGTAAATACTTTCACCACTTTATCTAACTCTAAGTTACTCCTAATGATTTCTAAAATACCATTGAAATTTTGACGAGCTCGGTGGCGTACTCGTGAATGACGCGATTTTGACACCAACGCTCGTTGGTTCGATTCCCATACAAGGCAAACATTTGTGTGCATAAACATATCTGTTTGTCTTGGTCTGGATGTTTTAAGAGAGGTAGGGCGCATCAAAGCTAAAAAATATTACCTAAGTGTCTCCACGAACAGATGTACACATACGTCGCATTTCTACCAGACATGGCTGAGAAAATCTCTAATTCTCAAATAATTGGAACTGCGTCTGGACCAAGCTTAATTGTCCATTGTTCTGTAATTTGTTCAGTACGTTGTGTCGCCACACTCCGTAGGGGGTTCTGACCATTAGATAGTGGAAAATTAAAGCTGCAACCGTGCAAATGACTTTGAACTTTCTGAACTGCACTTAGAGTTTTAAACAGAACTACCCGAGTACATGTCAAGCGTGGTAAAGGAATTCCTAGATTCCTTTCGCTTTTACTTAAGCCTCTGACGTAATATATATTAACTAGTCTGGCCATAAATACTGTTCCATAGAAACTTTTCTTTTTTTCAACTCAAATTATTTTGAATTTGGAACGTGTTTATTATATTAAAAACTTCTTTCGATTTCCCGCCGTTTTCTTCTTTTTTTTCGTGTTCGTATTCTTTTCGTGTTTATTATCAAATTACATTATTGGACGGGGTGTTAAAAAAATAGAATTACAGTGATTGCCTTGCTCAGAGTGGGTATGGAGAGTGTAATTTAAAATCCGGTCGCCACAGGACAGGCATTGCCTAGTGTGGGTCCAATGGAAATCCTGTGACCTTCCCGTAAATATTTTTTTTCACAAATGATCACAAATAATTAATTTTATGTTCAATTAGCATTATATAGCAAGTACTCTAATTACACTAAAAAAATAATGACAATAGTCATTATTTTTTTAGTGTAATTAGAGTACTTTTCTCTTTAGTTTTTGAAAAATGATAACTGTGTTGAGAACATAGTTAAATAAACTTATTATGTTATTATAGCAACAAAGTTTCGGGATGTACCTTTCACCTCACTGAAAACCGCAAGGTCGCCAATAATATTGTCTTTTTTTTTTAATATTGTTTGACAAATTACACAGCGCCATCTAGCCCCAAAGTAAGCGAAGCTTGTGTTATGGGTACTAGACAACTGATAAACATACGTAAATACATTTTTTTTGTAAATACATACTTATTATACATAGAAAATACCCAGACCAACAAACAGACATGTTCATGCACACAAATGTTTGTCCTGTGTGGGAATCGAACCCACGAGCGTTGGTGTCAAAGTAGCGTAACAGCGCGTTTCACCACTGCGCCGCCCAGCTCGTCATAATGTTCTAGGAGTTACCTGTGGGTAACCGATGACACGACTTTGCTTAGTAACAACAATCACCTCTACGGGGCAGGGGTTAAAGTAGAATGTGCAGCTCCTATTCGCTAGTTAGTACACGGGTCAACATCAGGTCGTCGTCGTATTGGCTTATTTCTTAAAATATCCACCCATTGGTCAGTACGATCGAATGAGTGGGACATTTAGATTCGAAAATACCTTTTGTTGAGTAAGGAGTGCCTTTACGTGTCATTAAGTGATATATTGTTTTGTGATCTCCACACATAGAACAGATATACAACTCGAAAGTAGAAGATGTTGGAGCCGCGGAAGGCCTAGACTTACTTACCATGACCAAATTGATCGTGTTTTATCAAAAAGTGATGTTAGGAGTCTTAGAAACCGGCGAGCATGAATAAGAACGACAATGAATGTTAAAGAAGCGAGTGAGTTGCGTAAAGATCGAGTCATGTGGTGGTCGGTTCTATCTCGCTACCCCGCAAGGGATTTGGTGTGAATATAGATAGATCTCCGCATTACGTGAAATATTTTTTGCAATATTTATTTCATCGTTACTACGATTTAGAGTTTAATATATTTTGCTCCTACAGTGTGCAAACTATATTTCTTATTACAGTATAAAAACATTAGTTAAACGAAAATAATATTTCTATTAAAATCCTGAACCCTCTGAATTTAGAATCTGAATACAAACCAATAATCACCCATTACAGTATTAAACCAAAGATTTGCCCGGTTAATTACTCTACTTACTTATTAATAAAGAACAAAGCGTTTGACAAATGAGATTGATAACTAACTCAAACTCTCCAAATGCCATATTTAAAAGGTCACAAGTCAAGTTACTGTGTAGGTAGATGGAAGTTACCCTATTGGATTGGTTTTCGTAACTCACGTAACCCCTGAAGTGTTAAATTAAAAAAATCGTGTTGCAAAAATGGGGGGGGGGGATATATAATTTTGAACATGCCACGTACTTTATTTATCAGAAGAATCTACAATCACTTACTGAGAATAAAAACATAAATAAGAATAACATATATTATTCATACAAATTCTAAAACGGGGTAGTTTCATAATGTCACTGCTACAAGCCGCACGCGCATGGTGTTTGACAATGCGCTTAGTCACACACAGGTGATTGGATTGAACGTACAAATCAACTTACCTGCCATCAGGACGGGTTGCACGATTACAAGCTGCTGTTAACTATCAGTTAGCCGAAACTTATTATCCAGTCGAGTGCATTGTACATCCTTGCAGTCCAAGGTTACATAATATTGTATTAAATTATACATTAAAATAAATCAGTTATATACATTAATTAGCATCATCACAATAGAACATATAGTATCTATCCGGAATTACAAATAATTTAACCATGTATTAAGGTTATAAGTAAAGATAATACATAAAATGTGGGTAATTGATTTATCAATGGGTAATAAAGAAATTATATTACAGTTCATTAATGTGTTCCTGAATGATAAGTGAAACACCTGGCATTGTGACCTTAGAGACCTTTTTTAAATATACTAGCTGACCCGGCGAACTTCGTACCGCCTCAGGATCAATAAATGGTGTGTTAACTTATTAGATGGTATAAATTCTTTTAACACTTATTATCCTATTCCGGACGAAGACAAATCCAAAAACACAAAAATCATAAAAATCGGTCCAGCCGTTCTTGAGTTATAAATGGTGTAACTAACACGACTTTGTTTTATATATATAGATATATAAGCGATTTAGCTTCTATAATGTCGGTTGGTAATTTGTTGTACAACTATGCTCCTTCGTACAAAATTCTCTTTTATCCGTAGTTCGTTCTCTTTGCTCGAAGTACAAAGCGATTTGCTTGTCTTGGTACTCGTTTGTTTGTTGTTTTTTTTTTTTGTGAAGCTTTGTTGACAGTGGATATCCCTGTTAAATATTTTTCGGATTAAAATACATGTATGTATGTGCATTGAGTAATTTTGTTTCTTTATATATTTTATAAGTGGATGTAAAGTGAACGTAATGAAATAGTATTTTAATTATTTTATTTTGTGATATTTGAAGGGTTCTGAAATTTGTCGGAGCAGCAGAGTTCCCAGATTAATAGTTAATGTGGAGCTTTATCAAGAAGTTATATATGGTACTAGCTGCTGCCCGCGGCTCCGCCCGCGTGGAGTCAAATACCGTAGCCTATGTGTTAATCCAGATCATAATCTATCTATGTGCCAAATTTCATTCAAATCCGTTCAGCCGTTCAAGCGTGAAAGAGCAACAAACATCCATACATACAAACTTTCGCATTTATAATATTAATAGGATATCACGTTTTTTTCGGAAGACATCCTACTATTCCCGTTAAAGCTACGGTTACGGTTAATCATTTTCCTAATTTGAAAAAAAAAACATTAAAATGATTGCAATTGTTCATCAGAGATCATCTCTGAATTAATTTTTAATTTTAGCGAAGTACACTTATTCTTGCTTTTGTTATTAGAACGCGGTCGCCCCGATCTTTTATGGTCTTCAACAGAGGAACTGTTGGTTATATCTGTCGATTTTGAAGTGTCTTGAATATGACCGACGGCTCCATACCCACTTTGTGCAAAACTATAATTGCAATCCTATTTTTTCTATAACACCCCATTCCGTATTATATGTATGTACGTATATCTTCACGCCAAGTCCCTGGCGGGGTAAGCAGGGAGAACCGAGCGCCATAAGACGCGGTCCTTGCATACTTCACTCACTTCTGTGACATTCATAGCTCTTTTCATGCACGCTCGCCGGTTCCTGGAGCTCCTGTTATCACTTTCTGATAAAACACGACCATTTTGGTCATGGTATATTAGTCTCGGCCTTCCTCGGCTCCTACATCCTTCCACTTTTGCTTTGTATATCTGTTTCGTCATTCTTTCGTCCCGCATTCTTTCTACATGTCCGAACCAACGGAGCATGCCCTTTCTTATCTTAACACCGACACTCTCTTTCAGACCAACTCTTTCTCTCACGTCTTCATTACGAACGCGGTCAGCAAGCGTTATGCCAGAAATTTTGCGCAATGCTCTCATCTCGTATTGTAGTTGATAATAAACACAAAGATAAATGTAAAACGGTGGGAAATCGAAAGATGGTTTTAACATAGTAAACGCTTACCAAATTAACAGTATTTATGACCATACTAGTTATATATATATATATGTATATGTATATGTATATGTATATGTATATGTATATGTATATGTATATGTATATGTATATGTATATGTATATGTATATGTATATGTATATGTATATGTATATGTATATGTATATATATATATATATATATATATATGGTAATTTGGTTAAGATGACACATAACCGCCCCTGTACATCCACTCGAACTCATCTGGTATATTGGTAGTCATACTTTAAATTAAACCATCGATTATTATATTACGTATACATTGTGGGTTTCGGAAACCCTCTAACGACTGGAACAAACTTTATATTTAGGAAAGTCTTGAGTACAAGGGTTTATCTATGTAGATAAGAGCTCGATGGCGACATTCTAACCGAACACTCAGGTGACTAACGTCGACCGCAATCTGTCTATAGATAGGTGTATCTCTTTCGATCTTTCGAAAAAAAAAATATATCGTTATTAGAAAATACTGCATTTTACTGGGTGCATTATATTAGCTTGATTGAAATGTAATTTTTGTGAATAGAATGCTGCAGTTTCCCTAGCTGAAGAACATAAACTAATACTGAAAAATTTGGAAATGGTCTTGCACATGTTGCTCGCTGCCAAACAGGAAAATCCTCTTGCGAGCGTTTTAGTCATTAACTTAAAGCCCAAGGGCGTTTGCATCGAGATTCACTGGCCGCATCCGTATTTTGTTTACATTAAATACGGAAATCGGGAATCGGTTGACTTTGAGAACAATCAGAATTTGTAGCAGATTCTAATTGGTACTGCACCCCCCGCGGGTCTAAATGCTCTACAGATCGACCCTTATGTTGTTCACCAATGTCTCGGAAATGCTACATGCTATCGAATCATATATAGTATAAAGAGAGCTAGGGCTCATTGAGCCCTTCAAGAGTTAGTATTCATTGGCATAGTAATAGCGCAGTGGATAAGGAAAAAGGCCCTATTGACCAACTGGTCCTGGGTTTGAATCCTAGCAGGAGCATGAACCACTAAATTCGTGTTTTCGGATTTATCATGTTTATCACTTGCGTGGCGGTGAAGAAAAACATTGTGAGCAAACCCACACGTCCAAGAAATTATATTTCGAACGACGTGTGACCTTACCTAACACCTACCTTAAGTAGCAGACCCAGTCAATCCTAATGGATTAGGCAACAGGATAACAAGAAAAACAAGACGAGCTTGTGCTCAGTGAAACAGCCAATGTAAAACAATAGTTTTAGTTGATACACCGCGCCACGGTGCGTGTACTACTTCTTCTTCTTAGTGTTAACCCGTTTCCTAGTCCGCTGCCTAAGCCTAAGGATTTGGTGAAGATATTGATTTTTACATACAACGTCGGAAGGAAGGCATACAAGCATACGGACCACCTGATGTAAAGCAGTTACCGTAGCCTATCAACGCTTGTAATACATTAAGTATCACTCGCGCGATGCCTCCTCTGGTGCTGTGCTAACACAGCAACTCCTTGGGAGCTTACTGGTGACCGCACTCACACGCAGGAACATAACAACCCTCTTGGAAGTTGTTATTTGGCTACGGTTTTCTGAGAGGTGGACGTACTTCTCCAGACGGACTGCTTTGATGCCTCTCTTAAAACATCCAGACCAATAAAACAGACATGTTCATGCACGTAAATGTCTGTCTTGTGTGGAAATCGAACCCACGAGCGTTGGTGTCAAAGTCGTGTTATTTACGACTGAGCCGCCGAGCTTGTACACTGCGGTACGTGTATAGTACACGCATTACAGTTACAAGCATATATCTCAATGTTAGTACAAACACCGTGAATTTTTGGATTCATGTAAGTATCACTTGCTCGGCGGTGAAAGAAATCAGGAAATCCTCATGTCTGAAAAGTTACCTTTAGGAAGACGTATGACCGAAACTAAATGGTAAGGTCTGGTTTTTCTTCTGTTTTTACTGCGGATCGTCTGGTGAAGATCAAGGTCGCTCAGGGTGCTGTGGAAAGAGCTATGTTTGAGGTTTCTCTGCGTGATAGAATCAGAGATCCGCACTAGAACTAATGGTAACCGACATAGTTATTTTTATCTTTTTTTTTATATCACTAAGGTGGCAAACAAGCCTACGGTCTGCCTGATGGTAAGCAGTTACCGTAGCCTATGGGCATTTGCAACACCAGGGGTATCACCCTTGCGTTGCCGACCCTGTAAGAACCTCTTCACGCCTTTCTTGAAGAACCCCATACTGTAGTCCCTTGGGAAAACCTCCGCAGGAAGCTCATTACACAACTTAATAGTTCTCGGTATAAAACTTCTTGTGAACCGCACAGTGCGCGACCATTGCGGCTCCAGTGTATGAGGATGAACTCCCAGCCGTCGGCGAGCTGTGCTGTTGGCATGATGTCGAACAAGTTCAAAGGATAAATAAACTGAAGTGGCAGTGGGCCAGCCACATAGTTCGTAGAACCGACAACCGTTTGGGAAGAAATATTCTCGAATGGCTAACTAATCTACTAATCGACAGCGGAAGCACACAAAGTAGTTTAGATCAAATTGTCTGTAAATTTGACTTTCGCAAAGCAACTCCTGAATCTATTAACTATTTAAAAATATATTAATTTACCATTGGGTCTTCGCGGGCACTTAGACACGTCTGGACATTTTTTATTATTATTTATTTTTTGTAACTTTTTACATTTCATACCATTTTTCTTCAATTAGATATTACAATAAAGTCATGACAGCATATTGGTACAATAGTAATAATGTCAAGTGGTAGAATTAATGATTATTAAGAAAAGGCTCAGCGAGCTAGAGGGTTGTTGTGTTCCTGCGAGTGAGTGATGTGGGCTGCGATTGTTTGTGCCTAGTATCCTTTTTTTTGAGTACTAACGACTACGGGGCGCCGAGACAAAATATTAAACCTGTAAGTGCCCCGCGAACTGAAAATGTTTGGGAACCTCTGCCCTACAGGGTTGTTGTGTTCCTGCATGTGAGTGAGGTTTCCAGTAAGCTCCTATGGAGTTGCTGTGTTAGCAGCAGAGGTGTCATCGCTTGAGTGATACTTAATGTTGCGTTTAAACAGTTGAAACAGTTCTGTCCTTGCCCGACTATATGTTCAAAAGACACATCAAAAATACTCTATGTAAGAAGGGTTATTATAGAATCGATGAATATCTAACTGACAGAGATGTATGGAAATGATTCAGCACATGAATTAATATAACTTTAATTGTACCACTTGATATCACTATATGTACACTCATTATATTTATTGTAATATGTATAAGATGATTTGGAAAAAAAAGACCTATATTGGCAAGTTTCTTTCGGCATTTCTTCTTCGCCAATGGTCATTTGAAATGCTGGTAGTTTAAAAAAGAGAAAAACTTAAAAAAAAAAATAATGATAAGATATAATATTGAACATGTAAGACGTGTCTAAGTGCCCGTGAGGGTCTAAAGGCAAATAAAGAATTTTTATCTTATCTTTTATCTTTATAGGTTGCGGTAACTGATTTACATCAGGTGGGCCGTATGCTTGTATGCTTGTACGTGCAGATGAAGATTTAAAGACAGGGAGCCACTTGCGCTGTACGAATATTTTCACTAATACGGAAAGTTAAAAATTTGAAACACAACATGTGTCACAAAAGAGTGGAATCCATTTTCGAGCTGCCGTCCAGGCACTTTGCGTTCCGTTACGTAATACGCCGTCATGAATACGCGCGACCACTTCATTACCGGTGACGTGTTCCCGCATAATACGCCGAGTGAAAAATGCATGGAACGGAACGCAAAGACAGTTATTACGACATCCCGGGAACCTTTTAAATGCTTTATGTTCTTTTTAGACTTTGAACAGTGAAAAGGATTTCTTTTTTGCTATTTTTAATTAAACTGGGCGAAGATAGGGAGCGAGGCTTTTGGCGAACACGGTGGCGGAGTTAACAATGCAACTTTAACAAGGCTCGTGGGTTCGATTCCCATTTAGGACAAACGTTTGCGTGCATGAACATGTAATTTTATTAGTATTTATCCGCGTATTTTGAAGACAGGAGAAGAAGAAGAAGAGAGTGTTACCACCACATCAATACTCACTCATCTCACTGCAGGGACACGGGTCTCCCTTCAACCGAAGGGGTTTAGAGCATACTCCACCACGCTGCTCAAATGCGGATTGCCGGAGGCCAGTGTTTTCAAGCCGCATGAGGGCCTCTGACTTAGCTTAACGACTGTCATCTATCGGCAACAACCGGTATCGGCTTAACGAGCCCTTCGAGATAAACCCATCTATAGACAGGCTGCGGATGATGTTGCTTAACCTGCGTGTTTGGTTAGAATGACACCCGCAACGACGCCATCGAGCTCTCAGAGAAGAGAGGTAGGGCGCATCAAAACACAAATGTGTCCGACCACTCTTCTGGGGCAAGTAACTCCACATCACAGAAAAGTGCAGTCAAGTCCAGCTTCCTGGGGGGTTCTTGTATTACTCCGAGTAAGTGGGGTTACCAGTAAGCTACGCGAAATTCTAAAGTTGACGAGCTCGGTGGCTCAGTCGTGAATGACGCGACTTTGGCACCAACCCTCGAGGGTTCGATTCCCACACAAGGCAAACATTTGTGTGCATGAACATGTCTGTTTGTCTTGGTCTGGATGTTTTAGAGAGGTCACATATACATGTATATACATATATTAATTTTCTAGTCAAGCGTGCGTAAAAAAGTTTTACTTTAATAATCAAGAAATCACCGTTCGCGTAACGCTAGCAAACTAGCAAACGAACTACGCGCACTGCTCTTTCTTGCTCCTACAGTGTGATACAGACAATAGGCCTGCACTGTGTTTTAGATACACGAAACGTAACTGGCTATGATAGAAACAGAGAAAGAAAATGTGTGCTCGCACCTCTCTCTCTTGCACCTACAGTAATATACGAAACGTAACTCTCCCTCTTTCTGTCTTCGCTAACTTATATCTCCCTCTCAACTTCCGTTCGCCTAGCCCGATCACACTTTTCAGATTTCATATCAAAAATATGTACTATAACGAAAAGACACTCTTGTATATAAATATTAGTTTTAGATCCGCAAGTGCCATGTTATGTTTCATATTAATTACTTGAATGAATGTTTATCTTCACGCCAGGTCCCTTGTTGGGTAGGCAGAGTAAACAGAGCGCCACATGACTCGGTCCTTACACGCGTTACCCGCTTCTTTAACATTCGCTCACCTGTTCCTGTTTATAGGGTTCGTCACATCTATTTGGTCATGGTAGGTGAGCCTTCAGCACCTACATTCTTGAACTTTCGCATTGTACATCTGTTTCGTAATTAACTTCTCTTGTATTTTTTTACATTTTTAATAAAGGGAGTATAACAAAAACATACCTGTCTCCAAAATAGAACAGAAGTAATGCAAAAGTATTTTTCATTTAAAATACGTTGAAGATAACAAATACTTAATTGTACTTTAAAAAATCACGACCCTAGTGAGATAACGTAGGGCTGGCGTAAATAAATTCGCTATTTAACGGTACGTTCCGAGGTCTTTAATAATAGACCTTAGGGGCGATAAATAACTTTAATTATATCACGACACCCCTTCTACAAACAGGGCGCCAGTTCAAATACGCTTGGCTTTATTCAAATTAAACTAGTATTGGAAATAAAACATACAATATATTGGATGACGCGCCCGCCTTTATTGAGGGGATTGCCTGTTCTCTTTCCCTCTTCGATTAGGAGAAACTGCTCACTTCGTATGACTCATTATAGAATTGATATTTGACAAATATTTCTAAAAATTTATCAGCTGGTGCGGCAATACATCGTTGATTTTACCTACTGACATAATTATTATTGTATTTTTATACTATTATGATGATGTCACATATAGAGACCCAATGACATGATTTTACGCGTAGTTCTTATTGGGAAGTTCACGGATGAACATGAAAGAAATTAATAAAATACCTACATTGAAATTTTATATGTACGTATGTACGTAAAGATTTTCTATATCTCCCGTTGATGTATAGAAAAAAATACTAACGACTGCCGCCGCGGTCCGCGTGCGACCAGTTATAAATCTATAGTAATATGTAAAGCAAAAGAGTTTGTTTGTTTGAAAGCGCTAATCTCTGGAACTACCAGCGGGATTAGAAAAATCTTTTTGCATTTGACAGCCCAATTCATGAGGAAGGTTATTGGCTTTCCAACAACACGATTCGATGTTCAAAAGCCGAGAAAAAAGTTACAAAGCGGCTCTCGCGTGATATAGAGACTTGGGCGACCTCCTAGGTCAGGCTTGATTCAACTGCAGACTTCTTATACACACTCCTATATATAGGTTAATATGTTATAAGAAGATTACTGATATCAGTCAGTATACCGTATTCAAATGGGCTTGAGTCTAAATGTAAAAAAAAAAACGTGTGGCACTCGGGGACTGCCGCAGTAAAGCTATTGCATAACATTTTTTTTTATCAACTTATGCAATTATAATTATTTTTTCATTACTTTCTTCATTAATAAATGCACTTTGTTTATTCATATTTAAAACACTTTATACACAAATTTTACGCGTATAGCTATTCACCAGCAACTGCTATTCACTGTTGTACATAGGCATAGTAAAATGAAATAAGTAGGCCGACTCGACCCCTGAGCGAGTGATAATAGCCTAAACACGTAGGGATGTCGCTTATAGTTTATACAACCGTCAAAAATGCATAGTCTATATACAAAACAATTTTCCCCTGTAGGGGAATCATCAGGGATCCATAATACAAAGTTTTTCTTAATATTTTTTTGTACATAGACCAGGAACTGACTATTTTATTGAAGTTATATACTCCTTTAGGCGCGTTATTAAAAAATGATGAGTGAAATTTTAAGATACTGTAACACAAAAGTAACAGGTTGAAGCTGCCCGCTAAACCGCTCATTCAGTCACGAAAAATATGGTCAAAACTGCAGCCAAATAACAATTCCCTGGAGGGTTATTGTGTTCATGCAAGTGAGTGACGTTATTCATACCTCACGGAAAACTGCAAACACAACAACCGTCCAGGGAATTGTTATTTGGCTACAGATTTCTGTGCGGTGGTAACGTCACTCACTCGCATGAACAAACAAGCATACGATCCACCCAATTTAAAGCGGTCACTGTAGCTGTTTACGCTTGCAATACATTAAGTATGCCTCGCGTATTGCCACCACTGCCGCGAACACGGCAACTCCTTAGGAGCTTACTCGCGACGTCACTCAGATGAACACAACATCCCTCCAGGGAATTGTCATATGACTGCAGTTTTCCGTGAGGTAGTAACGTCACTCACTTGTATGAACACAACAACCCTCCAGGGAATTGTTATTTGGCTGCAGTTGCCTATGAGGTGCTAACGTCACTCACTCGCATGAACATAACATCCCTCCAAGGATTTGTTATTTAATGATGCCAGAGAAGTATAACTTATCACGCGCGTATGTACACGCACCCATTTTTTTTTACACAACTATTTTTTACTTTTTCATTTACTACACTTATCAAAATTATAATCTTTATATTCGAAAATTTCATATTTTTACAGTAGCCTAAAATGATAGGCATTAAAAGTACTTTTTTCTGTAGGAAATTTGTAATTTTATAACAAAATTACACATTTGATAAAAAAAATATTTTTACTTTTTAGGCATCTTTACGAATTTGTAGTTAAAGTAGGTAGGTACACGTACAAATTATTACGAGCGGGAGCGCAGCGGCGGTGCGTGCGTGGGCGCGTACAGTATTAAGCACGGCGTAGCCACGACTGGAGTACCTTTAACAGCGATTAATTTTGTCAGTGTGTGCGTGCGACGACGCATACGTACGGGCGCGCACACATACAAACCGAACGCGAAGCGTATATATGAAGATAACCTACTTATTTGATTTTACTATGACATAGGTACACCTATGTATACATATATACCTACATGTATACTTACGGGGTGCACATGCGGTGAGTGTGGCATTATAAAGATAAGACAGATACCTATACACCTATATATATACTTTCTCACAAACAGCTGCTTACGTATTCGTCCGATTTCGGAGCAGCTCGTCTCGTTCCGTGCAAGCTTCGTACTGTCGTACCACTCGTACCATATACATACACGTTAAGCGAACGCTCGGCGGAGCTACATGGCAAGCGGAGTGGGGGGGGGTGTTAGGTTTTATTTTCGTTACGGAATTTCTTGATTCGGTCGCCGCGCTCAAAGCCCGCGATAAAAGATATGCAATAGCTTAAAACAAAAAATACTATTTTTAGTGTCGCTTTTATCACGAAATAAACTTTCATCAAATACAATACATTTAGTAAAACGTTTAATGTTATTCACATGTAAATAGATATTACTCGTATAAAGTTACTGCTGGAACTGCGATAACAATTTCCGTCGCTAATATAAATTAAAAATACACGTCTAAAATTTTAATACTCTGGCTATACGTATAATTTATTTAATGAAGATTTCATAATTGTGGACATCACAAAAGATCTATTATTGTAGTGAATTTCGAAGATTGAACGCATTATTCCCAATGTAGATGAACAGTTAATACATATGAAGTGTGAAGATTCAACAATTTGTGCATTTATTCGGATTACATTCTCAATTTTTACTTTTGAGGTAGACGCGACTGTTTCCGGTCGCCATTTATTATCGCTATTTCTTATATTCAGGAACACCGTTCCTATATCAATTCTATATGTTTGTGTGTGCATTTGTCTGTCGCTTTTTTTCGAATACTCGAATTTTTACTTCAGATTCGGATTCAGCATAAAAAAGTAGAATAGGAATGTTCAGGAACACCATTCCTATCTCTTAAGGAACATGGTCAAAACGGCCGACAAATTAAAAAAAAAATCTTCTACCAATTTTCTTACTTGTTTGCCACCCGACGGAGTCTAAAAGTGTCCATGGGCTGTGTAACAGTTTCACATCAGGCGGGCTGAACACTTGTTTGCCACCCGACGGATCATCATCATCATCTGATGATTATGAAAAAAAAACGAGCTACATGGTAGGCGGAGTGGGGGGTGTTAGGTTTTATTTTCGTTACGGAATTTCTTGATTCGGTCGCCGCGCTCAAAGCCCGCGATAAAAGATATGCAATAGCTTAAAAAAAATTGAATTGTTGTATAATTGACAATCCAGGTCCTCTGGCAATGCAAGTTTGCGCATTCTCAACTGGTTTTTGTTGAAGTTGTAATTTTTGTCAAGTTTTATAGTGTATTATGTTTTCATATACTGTTATTGTTGAGTTTCTGTTATTAGAATATCGTTCTGGGTGACAATGGGAGATATTGAATGAACTTAGAGTACTTTTTCGCTTTAATTCGCTGAAAAAAAAAGTGTTACAAATCTCTTTCAATACGTTCTACTAACAAGGAGACTGTTATTAATATATTAAGATACTAGCGGCCCGCCCCGGCTTCGCGCGGGTGGACTTTTATTTTTTAAACATTTTGGGATAAACGAAGAGTAAATGTATCTTTAGAGAGTTTTTTAAATAGTTTTTCTTAAGTAGCTTTTTTTTCAGACAAATTACTTTAAGTACTTAGTGGTATTTAATTTTTTATTAGTTTTGATCCATAACCCTAATTACAATCGGAAAGTTTATTTTTTATTTATTTATATTGTTTTTAGTTTTATTTTTACATTTCTTTTTTACATTTATTTTAATATATATAACATATATTTCGAGACTTTATATTAATTTAATTTAATAGGTTTTACTTTTTTAGTTTCCAATATGTCTACCTTAAGGCTGTATACTATATTGGCTGTGGTTTCGTAGATGGCAACAAAATATATTGATTTTTAGTTAATTTCGTTAATTCAAAGAGTAACCTACAGGCATTGAAACAGTCTTGAATACGAAATGATTTATTTGGATAAGGATTAATACCAAGGTATGAATAATGTGGCCTAGTTTGTACCGGCGTTACTATAGCATATTTTAACATGAAAAAGTAGTTATTGTGACGTAACTGTAATAGTTAGACATATGGTATCGCGGACTTTTTTGTAGATATTGATGTCCTCTATAAAACTGTAGTACATTACTTTGCTCTATTGTCAATAGTTTCAGCAGCGTACGCGGTATAAGGATTTTTTGGTATCTTTTTCACACATTATCGAAGTTTTCATACGGATTCCTAACTATTTTCAAAATATTTTATAGCCTATGTTAATAATTTATATTGTAGCATTCTAATGGTGAAAGAATTTTTGAAATCGCCCCAGTAGTTTTTGAGTTTATTCATAACATACATACAAATCTTTCCTCTTTATAATAATATAGTATATATAGTATATAGTATAGATGTCGAAAAGACAGTGTGTCGATTCGTAAGTTTGAAAACTTATGTTTTCTTTGTTTACACTTGTCTCAATTTGTCCGGAAAACAATATTTTTATTTAGCTAATATCCGCTAACATTTCTATAATCCACTTTTTTCATTTAGAAACATACATATTATAACGCCTGTCTCCCATTAGGGTAGGCAGAGACTATGAAACGCCAGGTGCACCCATCTAAATACATCTCTCTCGCTTCTTCCACGCCCATTAACCCATAGACTAGACGCATCATATAGATCAAATTGGGCGACCCCTTCCAATATCTCCATTCAATCTTGCCCGGTATACTTCTTTCGTGACTCTTTTGTCATTCATTCTTTCTAAATGACCAAACCATCTCAGCACACGCTTTTTAATTTTTGTCACTACGTCATCTTTCATTCCGCATAGTTCTCGTATCGTGCTATTTCTTACTCTATCAATCGTTCTAACTCCACACATACTCCTCAGCGCTCTTATTTCTATGGCGTTCACTCTACTTTCTTGTTTCACTGCCGTACATCAATTTTGGCGTTAAAACACCCTGAATGATAGCAAGGCGAGCTTTGTTCGATATGTTATCACTTCTTACCACAGAGTACAACGTATCATTGAAACAGTTTCCTGCTTTCACTCTTCTTTCAATATCGCCTTCACATTTTCTATCTCTCTTAAACATAGAAGCTAAATAAATACATTAATTCACTTATTCCACTTTTTCATCTCCGATCATTAACTGGCGAATTATCAATGTAAATGACGGAATATTGTTCGACTTCGGAATGTCGATACTCCAGAACCAAATTAAAAAAAAAAGTATAAATGAGAAATGTTTCTGGATTAAAATTCGTAAATAACATTAAGAGGAAAGGAGTATGAGAAATTCCAGGAAATGGAAGCTAAAAGATAGCGCTCAGATTAGAAGGCTTTGAGTGCTTCAGGTTCGAATTTCATTAATTTACTACCGTCTTCTCCCTACAGAGATAACTTACTTTGGTGGAAACTACTGAAGTAGATCCCGGTGTACGGTTTATTACAAACTTCACGTTTTTAATTAAAACATAAAGAGATTTAGGCCCAATAATAATATTCGTCCCATGTTGTTTCTATATTTTCTATTAATTTAAGGAATGTATTTAATTGGTCAACATACTGAACCCAACCTAACCTACGAAAACAGTATGTTCACATCCAAAAATACTGAAATGCACATAAAATTAATAATCCGATGGGCATTTCATTATTTAAGATGAACAGTTACATAGTATTTTATGTTGCTCAATTTATTATACTCCTTAATTTAATCGTTTTGTAATATAATATAATATTTTTTATTATTCATGCGGGATAAGTAATATCTTTGCGCCCGATGTTACGTGTGATAAGTCGCTATTTGCACATTGAGTTACAAAATGAGTTTTGAGTAAACCACACTCGATTTGAGTGCGACAATTTTTTTTGGTTCTTTTTATCCTCGAGGGGAAAGGCAAAGGGATCTAGCCCATACAGCCAAGTCTTCAGTTTAGAACCATTTGAGAATCTTAATTCTATGTTCCAGCTTCAGGAACTGTGCTGAAAAAATACATGGGAAGGATACCTCGACCCAATCAAGCCAGTTTAAATACCACCCGTAAAACGATAGTGATTTTTACAAGGTTTTCTTGATGAAATTATTCACGTGTTCTAAAAAGCGTATAAACGTGTTATATTTGAGTTTTTTCATTACTGTATAATTTCATTGCACTTATGTTACAAAATACTATTGAAATAGTCACATAAAACAAATTTCATACTGAATTGTAAAAATTTCAAGTAAAACAACAATGTCACTCATCAAAAGCGGGGGAAGAAGTTCTTGAATGCGACAAGTGAGAAAAAAATTAATAACCCCAATTTTGGACGACGGAATAGTTCCGCATTCGTAATAAAAAATAGTATCTGCAACTCGTGCGATGTTTTTTATTTCTTTTTAAACCACAGGGTGGCAAACAAGCATACGGCCTGCCTGATGGTTAGCAGTTAGGATGTTGTCGATTACCCACTCGAGCGAACTTCGCTCTCGTGATAATCGACAACTTATCGCACTAGTTGCCCAATATACTATTTTTATATTTACGCAATAGTACAGTTTATTACTGTACAGTGTACTAAGAGAAGTAATAGCCCAGTGGATAAAGAACTGGCCTATTGACCAATCGCTCCCCGGTTCACCACTAAATTCCACCAATGTACCACCATGTACCACTAAATTCGTGTTTTTTGATTTCTGTACTCATTTGTAATTATCAGTAGATAGCGGGGAAGAAAAACATCGCGAAGAAACCGGTGCGTCCAAGTAATTATATTTCGAAAAACGTGTGACCTAACCTAAGAAAGGTTTGGTGTTTCCTCTGGATGGTTGAGGTTTGTCGGCTGTCGCTCCATGTAAAAGTATATAATAATAATAATAATATCTTTATTTCATAACATGGTGTACATAAAATTTGTTGTCAGGGTTTCCATTTAGGCAAACCATGCCTGTGTATGGAATACCCCGCTCTTACACAACTAAATATTTAATACTGTTATAGTTTCTAATTTCTAATACAATATTATATAATTTCTAATAATAATAATCTAAGAAGTTACAAAGTAATTTGTAATGCATACAGTGTTAAAACGAATACACCATATTTCGTATGTGTTTGTGTATGTGTGGGTGTGTGAGAGAGAAAGATAGAGAGTGTGTGTACGAACACGATAATGCATTGATATAATATTAGTGAGTGCAAGCGTGTATACATACATAAATATACATATATAGATACATACACATATACATACACTCATGTAAATTCTGTATTTGAACTTCAATTAAGAGAATTAGAAGGCACTACCTTCAATTAACCAGTACTATATTCATTGCATAATGGAGAGTAAAGATTCCGTTTCCTCATAGTTCTTTGACTTCAATAACGCTGTAATAGATTCTTTACAATTGTATAAGTTTAGATCAATTATGTTATAATAGATGGCGTTGAGGTTGCGTTACATCATTTATGTATAGGGATTGGAAATTAATAAATTTTTATCGTTTCGATACACACTGGTTTGTTTCATTTTAAACTACCAGAGGGAGCCATCTCCCATAGTTCCCACAGTATTGAATAGTTCAACAATCATAACGAGTCTTTGGATATATATTGAGCCTTTTATTAATTAAATTATAAAGATGCGCAGATCGATGTATGTATTGTCTTTTTGCGTATGTAGTTTTAACTGCCTTTACAAAGGCTATAGCATGTTTGCGTCGTTTATGTAGTTTTAATTTGCTGTCGTCATACGGTAGATTTTTGTGTAGCCTTAGAGTAGTAGTCAGGGTGTATATCTGTCTAACCGACAATGTATCACATAAGGAGTATAGCAATTTAGTAGGGAACCTGTATGATTTAATATATAAATAAGTACCTTTGCTAAATCCTTAAATACAACAGTACAAACAAACGCCGAATCGTTTGAGTTGAACCCATTGCACTCGTCTTTAAATTAATTTAAAAAATCTATTTGTGAGAAAAGTTGCACCACTAGTCCATTATTGTCAGTATCTTCATTGGCATATTTTCAAAATTAATAATCATTTCTTATGTAACATTCGTCATTCATTAATTAGTTTCCGAGAATGGTTACAAACTATAATTATATAAATAATAATTGCATACAAGTAACCTACATAATTTTCTGCACAAAAGAATTGTTGTGTTCTGAAGAATTGTTCGGTATATGCCAACAGCTTGTTTTTACAACAGCACCGCTCGCCGGCGGCGGCGGGTAGTTTACACACTGGAACCGCAATGATTGCATACTGTATGGTAAGCTAAGTTTTCTTCCAAGAACTCTCAAATTGTGAAACTTTCAGCCGAGGTTTTCCCAAGGGGATACAGCAGTGGGTTCTTAAAGAAAGGCATGAAGAGGTTTTTACAGAATCGGCAACGCATGAGTGACGCCCCTGATGTTGCAAATGTACATAGGCTACGGTAACTGATTACCATCGGGCACGCCATATGCGTGTTTGCCACCTTAGTGGTACTAAAAAAAAACATGAACGTCTGCTGTTTAAAGTTTATATAAAAATAATCGGCTTTCAATGTCTAGTGTTTAAGAAAATTATCAACTTGAACAAAGTTTATTAAACACTGTTTGCGCCAAAATAAGTAGAATATATACATCGGAGTAATTCCTGAAAGTTAAACCAATAAACGTTAAACCAATAACTTCTTACACTTGTAATTATAATTGTAAATAATGCAATAAAGTTACATAAACAAACAAATATAAACAAATCTATAACTTTACGCCAAATCCCTTGCGGGGTAGGCAGAGAGAACCGAGCGCCACGTGACTCGATCCTTACATATCTCACTCGCTTCTTTAACATTCATTGCTCTTCTCATGCACTCTCGCCGGTTTCTAGGGCTCCTGACATCACCTTCTGATAGAACATGACCAATTTGGTCATGGTAGGTAAGTCTTGGCCTTCCCCGGCTCAATAAATATAAACAAACTGATTGTATAATCAGAATAACTGTAAAAAATGTATAATTCCATAAATATGAATTTGTTAACCTACAATAGCAGACTGGTGTCCTACTTGTATTGTTGGGGCTAGATATTTACTGTGCTATTTGACTATGTTCAATGGGTCTCTGTTTATTTGCGGGACAATATGCTCTACCTGACGATACTCTGGTTAATTATTTCAATTTTGATTCACAAATAAAACTATTTACATATTTTCATGGAGAACTGATACGAGCGATCATAGCTACGTAGTAAATCAATTCAGCGCTACGGGTCGGGGGGTAAAGTAGAACGCTACTATCTTATTGGCTAGTTCGCCGATCAACATCGCCGTAGTTATCAGCTTATTGGTTAAAATATTCTCGCATTGGTCAGTGCGCTCAAATCGCTGAGATATTTAGACGATAAAACAAAACATTTCGTGTCTTTGCCTTCAATCGCGTTTAAGTAGTTTTTTTGTTTGTGCGTATTTATCTGTTGTCTATACTGACGGGCCCAGTGGTGAAGAGATTAGCAATTCCCCTTGAACAAAAATGCTCATGGGTTAGTTTCCCACACAGTACAAATATTTGTGTACATTAAATCTCTGTTTTTCTTGGTTTAGGTGTTTTAAGAGAGGCAAGACAGTGAAAACTGCACCCAAATACAACTTCCGGCAGGGTTGCTGTGTTTCTGCGTGTGAGATTACCAGTAAGCTCCCTGCTAACAGCAGCTGGTATCGCGCGAATAATACTTAATCATTCACAGAAAACTGCAAACAAATACCAACTCCATGCGACTGAATGAGGTTACGAGAAAGCTCCTAAGGAGTTGCCATGCTAGCAGCAGTAGTGGCATCGCTCGAGCGATACTTAATTTATTTTAACCGTTGATAGGCTGCGGTAGGTAATATAATATTCATATATATATATATATCTTTATATAACTTTTTTTATTGTCTTTGTATGTACATAACGGCTTAAAAAGGTTTAATTAAAGTATTACATTGTGCTAGATCGCTAAGTACAAAGACAATAAAAAGTTATATACATATATATTAATATTATAGTAACCAAAAAATACGAAATAGATATACAACGTGATGAAGGGTATATAGGAGCTGACGAAAGCCAAGATTCACCTACCACGACCAAATTAACAGTGTGCTATCAGGAGCCCAAGCAACCATTAAAGTACCGAGTCTATTTTTTTTTATACACAACATCGGGAGGTACGCCAGCCCACAGACCACTTGATAAAGCAGTTACCGTAGCCCACGAATGCTTGCAATGTAGAAAGTATGACACGTGGGATACCACCTCAGCTACTATTACAGCAACTCCTTAGGAGATTACTGGTGACTTACTGTCAACACAACAACCCTCCAGGTACTTGTTAGTTGGCTGCGGTTTCTGTCAGTCGGTACTATCCCAGACAAGTTGCTTTTATGTGCTTAGCTTTCTTAAAAACAAACCTATTTCAAAGACAAACAGACATTTAATTCACACAAATTTTTGTCTTGTGTGAGATCGAACTGACGATCATTGGTATCAAAGTACCGTTATTAGACATTGCATTTAGTTCGTTGTCATATGGCGTGTGCCTACCCTACTAGGGACTTGAGGTGAATATATAAATAGACAAATAAAATGCCTCAGTACAGATTATGTACGCTGCACAAACCCACTTCACGGATGTCTAATTTTTTACCAACTTTCCTGAAAACACCGAGTAGTCTACTAACTAAATCCTGAAAAGTTACAGCGCGGTCAACATGCTTTGTAATTAAAACCAATTCACCGTGCTCTACATACTCACTCGCAATTTACTGCATTACGTTGCACAAACTAATTTATTTGGGATAAAGTTTGTTTTGGCGTAAAACATGAGTTTCGCTATTTACTAGAGTGAAGGCAAACAAGCATACGGCCCTGGTTCGAAGTGGTTAATGTAGACTGTGAATGCTGTGGGAGCTATTGGTAACATGATTCACCCGTCTCACTCATAGGAACGCAATATCCCTTCAGGTACTTCCGCAATCAGGCTGTTTGCGTTTGTCTGTCTGTCTTTCGACGAGCCTCGATTGTACTTCTTCTTCGCGTTATCCCGTTTCCTAATCAATTAGGATTGGCGGGATCTACTACTTAAGCCTAAGGATTTTTACATGGACAGACTGGCGATCATAGATAACAGAATTGTTTCTGTTATCTATGCTGGCGATAGACCTCTACAACCAAGAAGGAAAACCAGGTCTATCTTAGGTAAGGTCCCAAGTCTTTCGAAATATAATTTCTTGGCTTTCCTCAGGATGTTTTCCTTCACTGCCGAACAAGTGATAAATATGTTATGTTTAAGAGATGTAGGGCGCATCAAAGCAGACCGTTTCGGGAAGTATCTCCACCTCGCAGAAAAGCGTAGCCCAAATAACAACTCCCTAGAGGATTGTTGTGTTCCTGCGTGTGAGTGAGGTCACCAGTAAACTCCCTAGGAGTTGCTATGTAAGCAGCAGAGGAGGCATCGCGCGAGTGATAATGAATATATCGCAAGCGTTAATAGGCTACGGTACCCGCTTTACATCAGGTGGGCCGTATGCTTGTATGCCTCCCGGTGTAGAATATTTAAAAAAAATATACATTAATCCGAAAATATGAATTTATCGGTACATGCTCCCGCCAGGATTTGAACCGGGGACCAATGGAGAGATTCAAGACGAATATGTATGTGTATAATTTATTACGTTTTGTGTAAATTCGTTGAAATATGTGAAATAACGAATTTTTATTTTTTTAAATGAGCTTATTGAGAGGTAGGCCCGTTAAAATTAAATTAAAAATTCAATGTTTATTTGTTACGCTTTAATGTTCTGAATTATAATACTTATACTCTAAGTATTATAAGGCTGTCTTCAAAATAATTACATTATATCACTTTCTAATATATTATTGACACCATAAATAATAAAAATTACTTTTAGTTTTTTAATTAGTAGCAAAATAAAATAATTTCTCGTATTTTTTTATACTACGTCAGGAGGGATACAAGCTCACCTGATGTAAAGCAGTTACCGTAGCCTATCAACGCTTGTAATATATTAAGTATCACTCGCGCGATGCCTCCTCTGGTACACAGCAACTTCTTAGAAGCTTACTAGTGACATCACTCGCATGCGGGAAAACAATAACCCGCTAGGGAGTTGTCATTTAGTTACGGCTTTCGGTGAGGACTTGCTTTGATACGCCGTCTCTCTTTTAAAACATCCAGACCAAGACAAACAGACATTTTCATGCACACATTTGTTTGTCTTGTGTGAGAATCGAACCCACGACCGTTGGTGTCAAAGCCATTCATGACTGAGCCACCGAGCTCGTCAAAGTTGCATCTTTACATTGATTTGCAGTCAGTTATACTATACTTACTGCTTTTGGATTGAGTGTGAGTTCAGAGGTAGTCCCTCGTTTATTCATTGAAATTCACAGTTAATTGTCAATTTGGTGATTACTGTTCTCTATCTTACAATACATAACCTACAATTACACAGTAGATATAGCAATGGACAGTGTGATGAATCTACATAATAATCCACTGGGCAACATGGAAAATGAGTCTGTAACAACAAGCTCAGTATCTTTCAAAATATTGATGATAGCTTTATAATATGAAGACAGCAATGTAGTACTTACAAGTAAATCAAACACACACAAATAACAGGTTTAAGCATTTAATTTTGAAAAATATTGTTATTTATTACACTTTCGATTAAGCAAAAATAAGCATTTTCACTTCTTTTTATACGCAAATCCCTGGCAGGATTGGCAGATGCATCTGAGCGCCACGTGACTCAATCCTTACGCACCTCACTGGCTTCTTTGACATTCATAGCTCTTTTCATACACGCTCACCGGTTTCTGGGGCTCTTGACATCAGCTTCTGATATATCATGATCAATTTGGTCATTGTAGGCAAATCTTGGCCTTCCTCAGCTCCTATATTCCTCAGTTCTATTTTCGCATGGTATTTCTTAATTCTTTCTTTCTAAATTTTTCACAAATAATTCATATTGCCTACACAAGCTATTAATACGGTTATCACACTTTTGATTTGACATGATTTTCATCAGATTTCTGTGCTAATATTGAGGAATATTGTTAGAAACGTTCACGATACTAAGTGAAAACCCATTGAAATCCGCTCATCGAATAAATCACATTTCAAAATATGTTGCATCTAACCTAAGACAGGTGTGGTTTTTCCTCTAGGTTATGAAGATCTGTCACTTAAGGTCAAAATCAGAATTAGAGAACGGGTCCTGTCCATCCTGATGGATTAGAAAACGGAATAACGGTAGAAAGATTATATTACTTTATAGATGACAGCATACAACTTGCCTTACGTGACGATTACTGAAGCCTGCGCACGTAGTCGCACAGGAGTTCTGCTCGTGTATAAAGATGAAATTGAGACATACACCCCCAAGTTCTGAAAGTACATATGTAATTGATATACATCTTTATGAATTCTTGTATCTAAATACGCATAAATATGATTAATTCCATCTACTACAGTTTTTGCACACTTTATTACAATTCCTTCTTTTAAACACACTTTAATTCCTTTTAAACGAAATTAAAACAAGGAGCGGCAGTTTGCCATTCACGGGCTTTTGTTTCGTTCGAGGAAAACATCTAAGAGTGAAAACATGCGGAATATAACTGCGACCGTCAACGTGCAGGTGAAAATATAAATAAAAATGCACGGACGTTTCTAAGATCACAATAATAGGGTCTTAACTTTATTTTATTTCTTTTACTAAATCTGATTCAGCTCTCAAGGTCAAGTTCAAGTCGATCTCGAACCGTAGTTTCATTAGATAACCAAGCATCCCACCGAGTATGTTGTGAGGGTTCCTTCGTACACAAACTTAGTTACGGGATCACGGTTCTTTTACGACTTTATAAAACTGTATTAGAACTAATTACTGGTTAGAAAATTAAGCTATTTAATGGCTACGAGAGGTAGACGGTACAAGTATGTTTCATAAGCCGTCTAACAGGGGAATCTTCACCATCTCCGTCATGCTTAAGATGACGGCAAAATTAAAATAACGCTCTGTATAGCCGTTGTATTTCTACAATTGAGTAGGGTTTCCTGTAAAATCACACGGATATCAGTGGGAGAGAGAGGTCGATACAATAAGTTCGCATGTTGTTCTCTGTTTTTTAAAAGATATTTCGTCACGTTTCTCAAAATAGCTAGGGTGTGTTTTTACAAATTTAAAAACGGTCTTAAGTACATACAAGGCAGAGCTTGTATTTTTTTAAATAATAGTTTACATATTATTGTAATTTGAAAGTTCTAACAAGAAGCAATCAGAAAAGAAAGAAGCAATGGATGTCCGTAGCTTGAAGCACCGGATTTTGCCAATTTAGGTGTTTGTTTATGTTTAATCCTAAAAATTGCACATTATATTGTATTGAGTTGTTCTTTTGATTAGTTTTATTAATATAGACCATTTTGTGTCATTCATATGATAACATCCTTTATAACCTTATTTACACACATGTTCTAATGTAGTCAGATCGTTACCCATAACTTTGAGTATGACATCATTTGCAGCTAGTATACCATGTTATATAGCATTCAGAAGGTTATTAATATACAACAGAAACAATAATAGACCAAAAAGGGTTCTTTTGCGTACACCAGATCACATATTCTTAGTATACACATTGTTAACTTTACATATTGTCAGTAAAACATGAGATAAAGATAAAAAAAACCTTTATTACCATTAGGCACATAGACACATTTTTTGAAATGTATCTTATTAAATTTTTTATTGTTGCTATTTATCTTCTTTAATCTGCTACCATTCCGGAAGCGACCTCTAGTGAAGAAAAAAAACCGAAAATACTTGCCAATGTTGGTCTCTTTTCAAATTGATTATTAGATATTACAATAAATTCATGGTACCAATATGCCATAATAATGATGTCAAATGGTACAACAAAAGGTTGTCTGTGCTGAGTTATTTGCAGACATATTGGTCAGTTGCATGTTCAACAATTATATAATAAACCTTTCTACGGAGAGTATTTTAATATGCTTTTTGAACGCATTGACAGGAAAGGACTGTTTAAGGCAATTTATTATAGAATCAAATACAATTCACAAAAAAAAAAAAATACCAGTCCTAGCAAGCTGATATACCTGCATAGGCAACTTATTTCTACATCTAAGTTTGTCGCTGAAGTTTGAAAACGTCTTTAAGCTTTTACGGATATACATTATGTTTTCATAAGTATATTGAGAAGTAACAGTGAGGACATTTATTTCTATGAACAGTTCTCTGAGTGATGTTATAAATAGAGCGAATGATTCTTTTTTTGCAAGACAAAATTTGCCTCAATGTCAGCCGCTATTTGCTACAAGCCACATTCGTCAATTGTCTGATTCTCCTAACCGCACATGCAGCGGAGTTGAGCTTACCCCCATTGCGATACGTGAGCACCCTATTGTAATTTTGAGTTTACTGTTATGCCAAGAAACAAAGTATTATTAACAAATTCTAATTTATTGATCTCAATGAAAACTTCTGTGTTGGCAGAATTCATATTTGTAATACTAAATTTGATACATTTAGTTTAGCTGAGTTGAGCAATAGGTGTGGACCAACCAAAACATGTGAACCAGTTGAGAATAGCAGGCACAATATTATTTAAATGGTCAATATTTTCACACCGGCACATTGAATGATAATAAAGTCGAGTGCTGTTCTCATATCCACACACATAATTTTATCTTTAACTTTTTGTTCAAACTGTCAACTGCAACGCGTATCAAATTAAAACAAAATACTGCAGTAGTGCAACCCTATCGATCCCTGTACTGACTTGGATTTAATGGATGACTTGAACCTTAGTATTCGACTCTTGACTATATGAAGAACTCTAGTTAACTCTTGAGGTCAGCTATAATACTGATTTGTTCTTATTATTTCCCCCAGCAATCTAAAGACGCCGTCATAATCATCATCATTTCAGCCCTCATTTATCCATTGCTGTACATAGACCATCCCTCTAGAGAGCCACTCGCCTCGATACTAAGCTATTTGCATCCATTGACTCCCTACTAATCTCTTCAGATCGTAGCTCCATCTAGTGGGAAGGTCGTCACACTGCGAGTGCCAGTAAGGGGATGCCATTAGAAAACCTTCTTGCCCTCTCGATTGTCAGTGTTTCAAGTAATGTGGCCAGCCCACAGCATCTTGTTAACCTTTGGGCTTTGTCAATTACTTTATTTCTACTGGGAATATTCTCATTTATTTTATCATACAGTGAAACCCCGAGCACAGTTTTTCCACAGTATACTGAGCCCTAGAGACGTAAACGTTCGTAATTTAAACCCATATGTCCATATGCCATTGTGAAAAAATTCGTTTGTTTTAACTATACCTACTAATGTTAGGACGCTTAATTCATTAGCTTCCCCTTAATCACCAATAAATCCCCGGGCTCTCGTTAGGGGTGATTTCTAAGGATTTATCTTCACGCCAACAACGTCCATGGAGGTTCGATAATATTTTTTTATTGGACAGCTGTTTATTAGAGGAAACTTCTTAGCGGTTTCACAAGATTTGTGATATTGCTAAACGGTGTTATCGCACGATCAATGGTACTTTGACCTGTTTTAATTATACTCAGTGCTTTTTTGTCGAGCCTTTATATAAGCCAGTAATTTTTGATGAGCTCGGTGGCAGTTAACAATGCTACTTTGACAACAACGCTCGTGGGTTTGATTTCCACCAAGGATAAACATTTGCGTGCTTGAAGATGTCTGTTTGTCTTGATATGGACGTTTCAAGAGAGGTATCAAAGCAGCACCCATCTAGGGAAGTACCTCAATCTCACAGAAACCTGCAGCTAAATAATAACTCTCAGGAGGGTTGTTGTGTTGCTGCCTGACGTTACCAGTATGGCTCCTAAGGATTGCTGTGTTCCTAGTAAAGGGGGCATCGCGCATTGTACAGAATAAAAACGTTTAAAAAATATTTAACTTCGCAATCTAACTCTGAAAACTATTCAGTCCAAAACATTTTAATCAAATTATTAATTACTAGCTGCAGCCCGCGAATTCGTCCGCGTATATGCCCGTATCCCGTGGGACCCGTTTTTCTTGTTTTCTTTCTTTTCCCTCGTCTTCAAAGAGCCGTACAATTATGCTAAATAGTATTTTGTTAGAGTTTGCATATTAACATAGCATACTCTTTGGGTGAATCTATGGTACCTACCAAGATACAAACGGCTGTCACTCACATATATTTAAAGATAATATTTTTAGTATTATTATGAATTAGTAAAACAACTATTTGTCTTGGAATTGTTTTTAATCTTTATTTTCATTATCTTCCGCTACACGGACCTAATTTCATTAAAGTATTTAACCCTCCTCAAGAATTGGGCTATCAAATGCAATAAGAATGTTTTTAATTCGTCTGGTACTTCCAGTGATTAGTGCGTTCAAACTGGTTCAAACAAAATTTTCCGCTTTAAGCATTAGTATAGATTATTACTATTGATTAGATTGTTTTTATGATTTTTGGCTGCCATTTTTCAACAATTTCCTACACAACACACTTAAACAAACACTTTTTGCAGCAAAACGTAAAGTTGTTCTACTAATACCCTGTTTACTGTAGCTAATTCATTTCCCCGACGACCATAGATTGAGTCTCTCTGGAACCCTTTTTTACTCCCAACTTGTCTTGCTATTTTTCATGACGACATTTTTAAGCATTTCCTTTTACACTCAGCCCGAGGCAAATAGATATGTTCATGAATACAAATGTTTGTCCTATGTGGGAATCGAACCCACGAAGCCGTAGTGTTAAAGTAGTATTGGTAATCAGTCCAGTCAGGTCAGGATATATGATTCCCTCCATACATTTGCATAAAATTTTAAGGCATAATATAATATGGCATACTTTTGTTTATCTTAATGATATTCACGCATAACAGCTTACGCATATTTTTTAAGCATAACATTTTGAAGCATAAATTTATTTACGCATAATGATATTAAAACATACTTTATAGGCATACGCATAATGAATTTAGAAAAAAGGGAAATTTTGTAAATTTGTTATATGTATGTAAAACATATTGAGGGCTTAGGGGTGGCCCCAGGGCCAGGGTCGGTTCTCTATTGACATTTTCCGTCGCGAGAAGAGGCAAGCACAGCTACATTTAATTAGGAACAGTTCAACTGGAAAAGTGATAGCCTTGTGGACAATAAGACAGCTTATTAACCGTCTGATTCCTAGTAAAAAGTCTAGTAGAGCTATGTACCACTAAATTTCGGATTTATATTCGCATTTTTAATTTTTACTACGTCGGGAGGCATACAAGCATACGGCTCACCTGATTTAAAGCGGGTACCGTAGCCTATTAACGTCTGCGATATGTTAAGTATCACTCGCGCGATGCCTCCTCTGCTGCTTACACAGTAACTCTTTGGGAGCTTCCTGGTAACCTCACTTACACACAACAACCCTCTAGTTGTTATTTGACTGCGGTTTTCTGTCAGGTGGAGGTACTTCGCCAGACCTCCATGCTTTGCTGCGCCCAACCTCTCTTAAAACATCCAGACCAAGACAAACAGACATGTTCATGCACACAAATGTTTGTCTTGTGTGGGAACCGAACTCACGAGCGTTGGTGTCAAAGTCGCGTCATTCACGACTGAGCCACCGAGCTCGTCAAATGTCACTTTTAACGTATTAGATACTATTTGACATTAAATATTTCAAGATTGCTTCTTAAAGTTCAATATTTGATGGATTATCCTACCTTATACTGGAGACCTTACCTAAATATCAAATATCTGTAGAGTTGTATTCCTGTGAATGAATGTGGGCATCCAAATCTTGAGCATTTCCTCAAGATCCGGGTGACCACAATGTAGCCGTAGGGATGCAGTGCGCGACTACTTATGTTACAAGCACCGCTATCGCTACATCAAGTATCAATCAGGCGAAGATAATACTTATATGTCACCGATCATAATATAAGTTTAAACTGATTTCGACGAAATCAAAAACTGTTCTATAAAAGATAACGTCAAAAAATCATGGATCAAAAATTTCCGCATAAATTTTGCCGAATATACAGACATTGTTAGAAATACTGAATATTACGTATATACAAAAGGCGGTTATCCGGCCGTCCAGACTCCCCCGGGATTACCCGGATACGACCCGGTTATTCGGTCCATCGGACCTGTGTATTTTTTTTTTATTTTGCTTTGTTTTCCTCAGTACTTGGGCAAAGGTTTCATTAATATATGAAAGAATATTTTTTCGTACTGAAAGTGTGTCAGTAGCAACCATACAGCCAAAATTAACCGTATCTACACGTGGTGCACTGAGTTAGTTAAAGTGGAACGCCTTGCCTGCACATGTGTTCCCTCCTTCCTACAATAAGGGATCCTTCAAACGAAGCGTGAAGAAGCATTTTGCGGGTCAGCATGGCAGCGTCAACTGACAGGATACGGGATGTAGTATGTTGTCAGTTGCAGTTGCGATTTGGGCTCCTCTTTCGCTTACCATCAGGCAAAGAGGGGCCACTATGCTGAACTAATATAAAAAAGCAAAACGAGGCTCTGATGAAGGAGGGGTTGGATTCTATTAAACCAAATAAATCACTGCCAAACAAGAATACCTAGAGGGTTGTTCTATTCCTATGAAAGATTTAGATTACAAAGAGGCTAGTGAGTTAATCGGTTCACCAGAGGATCATCCGCCAGTAAGCTCCTGAGGAGTTGCTGTGCTAGCAGCAGAGTGAGTGATACTTAAAGTAATGCCATCGTACATAGGCTACAGTAGCCGCTTTCCATCAGATGGCCCATATGCTTGTATGCCTCTCGATGCCCCTCGATGTTGTACAAAAAAATTAAGCGCGTACTTGATTCAAACAGCCTTCAAATTCATGTTGCTCCTGAGCAATTGGAGACATGACTAGTGATCCAGTCCAATACATACACCATCAGTACAGCATACAGTCCAAGAAGGCAGAAACCAAATAACAACAGTTGCGTTTCTACGAGTGAGGTTAGGGAGGTAGGCAAGCACCTGAGGAGTTGCTGTGTTACCTGCAAGCACAAAACGTACCAGAGATTTTCTTGTTTTGCGAGCGTTCTTAGGTCTCAACTCCCTTTGCATCACAAAGCGAATACTTTTTTGCCTTCTTAAGTTGTTTAAAAAAGGGTAACATTAACGTGTAAAAATACAAACGAGAGAGGTAGGGCGCATCTTAGCAGCCCGTCTGGGTAAGTACCGCCACCTCACAGAAAACCGCAGCCAAATAACAACTCCCTAGGTTGTTGTGTTCCTGCGTGTGAGTGAGGTTACCAGTAAGCTCCTAAGGAGTTATTGTGCAAGCAGCAGAGGAGGCATCACGCGAGTGATATATATTACAAGCGTTAATAGGCTACGGTAACTGCTTGACATCAGGTGGGCCGTATGCTTGTATGCCTCCCGACGTTCAATAAAAAAAAAAACAAACATGGAAAGTTGTATGTTTGACATAATAATATATACTAAGAGATGAGTGCGAGGACGAGCTCGGTGGCGCAGTGGTGAAACGCGTTGTTACGCTACTTTGACACCAACGCTCGTGGGTTCGATTCCCACACAGTACAAACATTGTATTTACAAATGTATTTACGTATGTTTATCAGTTGTCTAGTACCCATACTACAAGCTTCGCTTACTTTGGGGCTAGATGGCGCTGTGTAATTTGTCCGACAATATTTATTTATTTATTTATTTATTAGTGCAACCGGCTGGATTCAAGCACTGCATTTGAACAGATTTTTGGTTGCATTCAGGTACAATAATCCAAGGATTAATCACGTCTGAATGCAGCCATCTACAAAAATGATCCCTCCGGGCATTGCGGAATGGATGTGGTTTAAATGTACACTAATTATGGCCAGTGCCTCATCCCCACGCGGCTAACGCAGGGCGAAACGACCCTAGCTGAAATATTCGGTGTATTTAGTGTCTAAGCACACTATTCCACTAGAAATTCAGTTGTGTTGTGTGAATTCAGTGTCTCGAGCGCGATCGTTCTATCGTGTTGTCTAAAAGTTTATTTTCACAAAAAAAAACCGCCTTCAATAACACCCAGGAACAAAAAAGTGAAAAATAATTGGTCACACAGTATACTGATACGAGTATTATCAATTGATATTATGCGGCTGGCACTGACTCCAAAAATCGTAAATAATTGCGACCAATTATTTTTCGCTTTTTAGTTCCTGGGTGTTTACTGAAGATTTTTTTTTAATTTAAAAATAATTTATTTTTGCTTTTTAGAGGCCAAAAAAAATATTTTTTCTTTTGTTGATTTTCTAAAAAAGCGCTGAATCAATTTCGATTAAATTTATATGGGACCTCCTCTAAACCGTCCGTCTGGGGAAGTATCTCGACCTTAAAAGACCGCAGTTAAATAACGACTCTCTTGAGGGTGTTTGTGTTCCTGCGTGTGAGTGAGGTCACTAGTAAGCTCCTAAAAAGTTGTTGTGTTAGCAACAGAGGTGGTGGTGGTGGAGGTGGTGGGACTCGACCAATCCGCATTTGAGCAGCGTGATAGAGTATGCTCTAAATCCCTTCGTTTGAAGAGAGCCGTATCCCACAGCAGTGGGTCGGGTTACGGTTGGTGCATTTCAACATATTTCCCACACGACACACTTCAACAAACTTTCTTTTCGCAGAAAAACGTAAGGTTGCTTTACAAATACCCTGTTTACTATCCCTAATTCATTTCCCCGGCGGCCATAGATCGAGTCCCCCGGGATCCCTTTTTTGCTCCCATCTTGTCTTGCGATTTTCCTGGCAACATTTTTAAGCCTTCCCCTTTAATTCCGACGTTTTAACGAAGGCGTCCTAACTAATTGGCGGGGTTTACCACGATCTGCAGGTAAATGTGACCATTTTATGCTGATCTCCGCGCTCCTTATTTCAATAAAGCGTATTCGCTGATAACAGCAAAATTTCCACCGAAAAGTAAATTCTGAATGAGCGAATATAAAATTGAAGTTAGGTAATTTACTCTCCCCACAATCTTTTAGGTCTCGTTGAATTCTTTTGTTTGACCATTAATTAGGTCAGCATTGTGAATTTTAACAGATATAAAGGCTTATTCTTTTGGGAAAGCTTATGATCCTTTCCAGGGATGTATTTCTCGTATTAATAAATTATTACTACGGACTGATGCCCAAGTACATATAAGCTCATAAGTGATTTTAGAGTTACCTTTCATTTAATTTTGAATAAATTACGCATTCATTCATGTATTTAAATTTCCGTAAATTATTTTGTATTACTAATTATTCTTTTCAAAACATGTTTATGAAATTATAATACCTTTCTCTTTTTTATTATCAATTATGCCCTCACCCGTACTGAATCTAGAACGTGCTTTCTCTCTAGTTGCTTTACCAGCTCTATATCTTTGACTGAAGGAATTAACTGATATTAATCTATACTCAAAATTGCTAAGTTTTTTTACGTAATCATCTTTAATAGTTTGCTATCAGTGCAGCACATAATATGACAAAGCACACTCTGGATATAATGAAATCTGTTAACTACATTAAAGATGTCTGATTTGTCTTGGTCAGGGTGTGTTGAGACAGAGAGAACGCATCAAAGCAGCCGACCTGCGTAAATAAATAACCTACACCTCACAGAAAACTGCAGCCAACAACTTGAGCCTTGAGAGTTGTGTGTTCCTACGAGTGAGTGAGTTTGCCAGTCAGCTCCTCAAGAGTTGGTACATCAACGCTATCGTGTTTGTCCTGATTGATATTTTCGTTCTATTCAGTTTGTTTAAAGAAGTGCACAGCTTTTATAGTCGACCAGGATTTTATAGTCAAACGCTGAATCAGAAGTCTTCACCTGCACATGATGCAACCAGCCGACTTAGCAGTGATAGAGCAGTAGATAAAGATGTGGCCTGTTAACTGACTGGTCCCCAAGTTCGAGTCCTGGTGGTATCCACCTCCCTGGAATATTATTGTGTTCCTGCGTGTGAGTGGGGTCACCAGTAAGCTCCTAAGTAGTTGCAATGTTTCTCACGACGTATAAAAAAAGACATATATATCCATGTACCATTCTTTTCAAATTATCATTTTAGATTCAAAATTTGAATCAAAAATGACGATTTGAAATTTCCCAAATCAAATCCAGTGTTGATCTCTCGCTGTAATTTCTTCGAATATCAGTCACAAAGAAAATTCTGCGAAATAAAAAAGCAAAAAAAAAATCCTTTGATTCCGCACCCAATCGCGTAAATCCTGATCAATCTTAAACAAAGAAACTGGTTCATTGAGTTACTGAAATCTGAATATAAATTTCCTTCCTTGTAATTTGAAATTTCTGTTTTGTAATATTTGTCGTACACAAAAGTCGTCGCCTTAGAAAAAAGAAGTTTTTGTTCACATTATATTTATATAATATAAGGTAACACGAATACAAACTTCTTCTTTTTAGCGTTATCTCGCTTCCCAATCCATTAGGATTGGCGTTGTCAGCTACCTAAGCCTAAAGATTTGGAGAAGATACTGATTTTGATATGGAGTGACTGCCAGACCTCCACAACCCAGAGGGAAAGCCAGACCTTTCTTAGGTTAGGTCACATGTCTATCGAAATATAATTACGTTCAAGACGCGTGGGTTTCATCACGATGTTTTCCAGCACCATCAAGCTAGTCATAATTACAACCCTTATATTATATAGTCAACTCATTAATAGCAGCAAAAAGAAAAAAATGTACAAAAGCTTTTTGCCGTAAAAGATACATTTTTTCGGGCATATACAAATGATGCATGACAAATGTATGACGAATATACAGTGGGAAAGTGGAAGGACGTAGGAGTCGAAGAAGATCAAGTCTCAACTACCGCCATTTGCAACATACATGGCGATATACGGTTACAGAAACAGCATATAAAAGCAGGTTAGATCAAGTTGCTGTTTAATGATAAGAAATTACCGTAGTCAATGAATTGTAATTACAAGATGGCGTTTATGAAGACTCTTCACGGGTTTTATGAAGATCATATTTTAGTCCCTTGGAAGGACCTTAGAGAACCGGACAGTAAGAGACCATTTTGGTTCCTCTATGATGAATTGCTCATGATGAATTGCCATGGTTGTGAAAGTGTGCTGTTGACATCAACGAGAGCTCGACGGCGTCGTTTCATGTATTATGCTGACTGAACATGAAGTTGAGGAACATCGACCGCAGTTTGTCTATGGATGGGAATATCTATTTCGTGCTTCTCCGTGGTAGGAGGGCACGTTAAGCCGTCGGTCCCGGTAATTGTCGATAAATGATAGCCGTTAAGCTATGTAAGTGACCTTCAGACGCCTTGAAAACACTGACCTCAGTCCAGACCTGACTCCACTGTTTGAGCAGCGTGGTGAAGTATGCTCGTAACCCCCTCGATTGCATATCTCAATCCAAACAACTCGCTTCAGAGACTACAATACCCACGGGGTGGACAGTCATTTGCAGCATGACGTCATGAAGTTCGATGCTGCTTTTGTTATGTCACGACTGCTGTAATCCATTCCATAAACATAACCAGAGGGAGACTTTGTGCAAAAGTCGTCTGCGTGGGTACCTCTGTTTCAGTTATTTCTACCGCCAAGTAGCTATATTTATATAGCTGTATTCTGGTCAGAAGGATGAGATATGGCAGAGAAATTACTGGGTACTGTGGCGAAAGCCTTAGGTCACAAGATAGGCAGCGCGCGAGTAACATCCCCGTGGTATTGCGAGCGTCAATAGGCTGCGGTGACCTCGTACCATCCAATGCGGGCCGCATGTTTGTTTGCCAATCTAGTTGTATAAAAAAAAACACGGCTGCTACTTTAACTCCAAAAATCCTCTATATTCATCATCTACCGAGAAATACATCATCACCCCTAAGCTTGTAGTATGTCGACCACAATGTCTCTGAATCTTGTATCTACAATCTTTCACCTATCGAGACTCAATGGCATAATTTTACGAATAGAGAAATTCACCGCTGTGGGTGGGGGGATAAAGTGGATTGCGCAGTTATTGGTTAAAATATCCTTGCAAATCCTTGCCGAGCTCAGTGGCTCCGTCGCGAATGACGCGACTTTGACACCCACGGTCGTGGGTTCGATTCCCACACTAGGCAAACATTTGTGTGCATGAACATGTCTATTTGTCTTGGTCTGGATGTTTTAAGAGAGGTAGAGCGCATCAAAGCAGCCGTCTGGGGAATCACCTCCACCTCACAGAAAACCGCAGCCGAATAACAACTCCCTTGAGGGTTGTTGTGTGCCTGCATGTGAAGGAGGTCACCAGTAAGCTCCCAAGGAGTTGCTGTGTAAGCAGCAGAGAAGGCATCGCGCGAGCGATACATAATATTTAAATAAATAAATATATCTCAAGCGTTAATAGGCTACGGTACCGGCTTTACATCAGATGGGCCGTATGCTTGTATGCGGCCCGACGTAGTATAATAAAAAAATTTAAGCGCAAAACACGAGCTTTTCTTGAGCGAGGGGATGGAACTTCATGTACAGTTGTTTATTTGTTTGTCCTTCTATCTAAAGATGAATTCTACATGTGCGGTCTGCCTTGAGATACATTTCAAGGGTAGTGTGTAATAGAGTCCTTACACCAGTGATAATTAATGGTATGTCAGGGGTTGGCAGGGAATTCTGATTAAACCGCCCGAGTTGAGTTATAAAAATATCGCTATACCTAATCTAATGAGCGCCATGATACATTTTTTATACAACGTATAAAATACATACATACCGCCGACCTGATCTAAAGTGGTTACCGTAGCCTATGAACGCTAAGTAGATAGCACTAGAGCGATGCCGCCTCTGCTACTAACACAGCAACTACTTAGGAGCTTACTGGTGACCTCACTTACGCGCAGGAAAATAACAATCCTCTAGAGAGTTGTTATTTGACTGCTGTTTTCTGTGAGGTGGAGGTACTCACCCAGACAGGATTTGATGCGCCCATTCTCTTTTAAAATACTTAGACCAAAACCGACAGACATGTTCATACACACAAATGTTTGTCCTGTGTGGGAATCGTACCCACGAGCGTTGGTGTCAAAATTGCGTCGTTAATCACTGCGCCGCCGAGCTCGTCAAATGCAAATGATATATTAATTGTAAAGCGGTTACCATAGCCTATGAATGCTTGCAAAACATTAATTATCACTCTCGCGATGCCACCTCTGCTGCTAATACAGCAACTATTTCCCCCAGACGGGCTACTTTAATGTACTCTACTTCTCTTAAAACATCCAGACCAAGACAACACAAACAGATATGTTTATGCACACATGTTTGTCCTGTTTGACAATAGAATCCACGAGCGTTTATATCAAAGGAGCATTATTAACCACTGCGATAGGATACTCATCTTATGCATTCAGTCATCACAACTCTGATGATGACTCAACAGAGAGAAGCAGTACTTCATTAGTTAAAGCTTCCGAATTTCCAACGATTCGTTCTTCAACAGCTCTACCATTGGTATGTATGTAGGTATAATCGATAAAGCGCATGAGGTCCCTGAGGTCCCGCCCATGGTTTTTCTGTGGGACTAAGCATGGGGATCTTCAAGACAGGCGTGAGGAGGTTTTTAGAGCGTCGGCAGCGCATGAGTGATACCCCTGGTGTTGCGAATGTCCATAGATGTTTTTTTTTATACAACTAAGGTGGCAAACAAGCGTACGGTCTGCCTGATGGTAAGCAGTTACCGTAGCCTATGGGCATTTGCAACACTAGGGGTGTCACTCTTGCGTTGCCGACCCTGTAAGAACCTCTTCACGCCTTTCTTGAAGAACCCCATACTGTAGTCCCTTGGGAAAACCTCCGCAGGGAGCTCATTCCACAACTTAATAGTTCTCGGTATAAAACTTCTTGTGAACCGTACATTGCGGTTCCAATGTATGAGGATGAACTCCCAGCCGTCGGCGAGCTGTGCGATTGTAAAACGATGTACGGTACTGTTTACCATCTACTACGGTGACTGTTCACCATCAAGCGGGTCGTATGTTTATTTGATACCTTTAGTAGTAGAAAAAATAATAGAATTTAATCTCGCCAGATATGACGCAATTACCCTAACATAATAGAATATTATATAGATTCTGTTGCGCTAGACTTCTTCTTCAACTCAAGTTTATCAAGAGCTTTGTGGCAACAATCACAGGAAAACTAGAACCATCCAAAGTATTATATAGTCCAAGTGTTTACGGAAGTCATGCCCCTCCAGGCAATTGTTGTTTCGCTGCGATTTTAGGTCAAACGGAAGCACTGCACCAATCTAGCCGCTTTTAATATCGCTATGCTCTATGTTTCTTCTGATACTAATCTTGCATTCCTTTTACATGTATGTCACATGTACTTGAGGTCGGCTTTTGCTCTGTAGGAGCTCAGACTTTTGTACCTTTACATTTGAGAATATAAATCTCAATCGAATGAATACTTTATATATATATATAATGAATACTACAAGTAGACAGTGGAATATTCCAGAATATAAATAAAACTAAAACTAAATTAAATGGAAACGACCTTTTTGCTAATAATATTTGATATTAGAATGAATTTATTGGAAACATAAAGATTAAGCAGTAGTTAAGATGACGAGAATGATTTCATCAAGCGAAGTATAATAAAAGATTGCTGTGTTGACCAATCAGAGTGAATATGGAGCGTACGCTGAAATTCTTTTCGTATTATCTTATTCTAACGACTAACATCTACAGCACCTGAGGATGCCTCGTGGAGAGGCAAATCACGTGTCGCGGAGACGATCAGAGCAGCCAGGGGCAGCAACGGTGGCGGGCGCATGCGGTTCACATTCCAGATGGCGAACACTCGCAGAGACGAACGGAGCAGCCATGGCAGCGGCGGCATGCATCTACTAACGGTAGTGGGTGGGTGCCGGCCGGCAGTAGTTCGCACGAACTAATTGGAAATTCGTTTGTCGGTCGATCGATGAATTGTATTTCGAGTACTACTGAACTTACTACTATTAAAAGTGGAGAGTACAGTTTGGTGTTTTATTTGCCAAGTAGTATGCCATATTGTCAGACTTTCTACACTTGTAGCCTGTGGGTCAACTTTACACAGAGGGCGTGTGGCGTCGTGCGTATCCAATATAACAACATGTTGCCACGACATTGCAGTGCGTCAGGGATGTTTGCTGAAAATCGGGTCGGCGACTTTCATAGCATTATGCGTAAAAGGATCCCTAAAAAAGCGGGTGCGTGGCAGTTCCAACTACAGCCTCCTGAAGACGGTAACTGGCTAATTGCACGAACTGATGTTTCAATGTCACAGTAACATACATGCGCTTCCATTGGCCTCTGGTGAAATAGGTAGATGTCAAAAATGATGATGAATATTTTTATGTGTATTATTATTCTATTTTTAATGATTAATTAGGGACTATCTGTTATGATAATTTTTTTGACATTTGGAATATTAATCAATGTATAATACTAATGTTAGTTATATGGATAATTTGTTCCGATATAAATGACATTTAATTTAATTTAAATAATTTCATTTTTTTAAAAGGACAGCAAAAAGTAATTTGCGGTTAGACGATGGATTTGTCCATCGTAGCATATTTTTCTTCATTCCATTCTTCATAGACCTATGAACTAATTGGTAGCGGAAACGCACGACGTAGTTCAGTTGAAATTGCCACTGATCTAGTACATATTTAAATCATATTATTTATTCTGTAATTCATCTCATAAGTCACAATACCATAACATAAAACACATCAGTAAACGTAATTGGATTAATCCAAACACGAAATGAATTTACTGAATTAAGTTTCAGTTGGAATCTTTGCACATTTTCGATAACACGGACGGAGTCCAAATGAAATCGGTAAGTGGTCGACAATCGGTAGGATGGAGCTCATTTAGGCAGGATTAAGAATTAATTCGTGGGAGAACCCGAATGGATGCGCGATTAATTTCTCCTGAGAGCCGTGCTCTCTCTTTGCTTGAAATCTGCAGATGAAGCGGATTAGGCAGTTCAATTCAATCGAATGGAATTTTAATTAGATTACCTGAATCTGAGATTTGAGTTTCATTACGTTACAATCCCTAGAGGATTTCTTTATATGAAAGTTTCGGTTTAGGTTATTCAATATCTTTTTATATTATAAAAATATTACTACTTTTACAATAAAGATTATACAAACAAACAAACTTTTTATATGTATTTTTTTTATTACCCGCGACGGTCACGGTGGCGGTATGTGCGTCTGGGGTAAGAGGTGTTTGTTTGTGTGTCTGTTTTCACATTTTTCTCGAAAACGACTGAACCGATTTTGATTTTTATTTCGTCGTGGGTTTCTAAAATTTTTAATTTATGTTTTTACTATGTCGGGAGGCATACAAGTATAGGGTCACCTGATGTAAAGCGGGTACCATAGCCTATTAACGCTTGAGATATATTAAGTATCGCTCGCACGACGCCTCATCTGTTGCTTACACAGCGACTTGGGAGCCTTATTGGTGACCTCACTCACACGCAGAAACACAACAACCCTCTAGGGAGTTGTCATTTGGCCGCGGTTGTCCGTGAGGTGGAGGTACTTCCCCAGTCGGGCTGCATTGATGCGCCCTACCTCTCTTAAAACATCCATACCAAGACAAACAGACATGTTCATGGACACAAATGTTTGCCTTGTGTGGGAATTGTACCCACGATTGTTGGTGTCAAAGTCGCGTCAATCACGATTGAGCCGCCGAGCTCATCAAAATTAATGAAATCGGTATATATGGCCATACTGCAAATGATCTATGAATATGTGTTAAAATTTTGTATGTATGTATATCTTCACGTCCGTTGCGGGGTAGCGAGAGAGAACCGAGCGCCATAAGACGCGGTCCTTACACACTTCACTCGCTTCTGTGACATTCATAGCTCTTTTCATGGCACGCTTGCCGGTTCCTGGGGCTCCTGACATCACCTTCTGATAAAATACGACCAAAATTTTAAAATTTTGATAGTAGATAAATAACATGTCATGTTCCATCGATGTTAAAATTTCGTACTGTTTAACATTTTAATGTACACTTAAAATAGTTTTAAAGCGACTTCGTTAACAAGCTTTTAATTGGTCTTCTTGAGATCTATGTCACGATAGATGGTCTCAAGGTAAGAATGGTCTCACAAACATGGTGTGTAAGGTGTTTCTGAGTGTGTTGTTCGCTCACGCATGTTCTCTCTCTTTCACATGACCTTTAATGACGAAGAAATATTTATAACGTCATATATTCACGAATACATAAGTTCCAGTTACTTAGTTCCACGTAAGATACCATTATTTTAATCCACCAATATCCATACATACATGATCGACTCTAATAATTGTTTGCTATACCTGACGATATGACGCCTTATCCCAAGCTTCGTTCACTCGTACGACCCTGATATAAACTGTATAAACACTGTCCAATGCACAACATTCTGTCGCACGTTAAATCCATGTGTGTAGTTTTTTTTACTGTCGCGTTTTCGTTTCATCGGGTTTAAATCACAACGATGTAGAAGAAGTTTTCACATCAATAGAAAATTAAACCAAAACGCGTGTTTTAATACATTATCTCAATAATGGAAATCTTGAATTCTATGATACTCATGACACTAAAACCCGATTACATAATTTGCAATGCTAACGAAAATGTTGCACAAAACGCGATCGTGTGCGTTGTGGTTTGTTCCCTAAATGAAAACAAATGGATAGAAGGTAGAAAAATTTGGTTGTTCAACAGTTTCAGTTAGAAACCAACAACCATTTGATGGCATATAAAGCCACACTCACCAAATCAGAGTGGTTAAGTGCCAAAATATCTTAGCGATTCCACCCTACTGACCAGTAGGAGGATATTTTTACCAATAAGCCGATAAAAGACGCGATGTTGATCTATGAACTACACAATAAGAGTTGCGCGTTCTACTCTTCTACGACCCGTAGCAATAAGTGGAGTTACTAAGCAAAATAATTTCATTAGTTCTCTTGATTTTTTCATTTGATTATTGCTTGATTATTTCCTTCATGGTACTACGTTGAAAAGAATTACGAACGCGAGTCTTTCTGACTCAGATATCGGTGAATTTTGGAAAGTTCTGTAGAAAGAATGGTGGATAGTATGTCATAGTAGAAGCATGCGAATTCGTTAAGAGACATCGATCACTGAAAAAAGACGCCTGGTGGAATGCAGGGGTTGAATCCTCTGTGGTAAACAAGAGGAAAGCATAACTGGGTTATGTATCATACATTCATGAGACTGATAATACAAAACACAAGAACAAAGAAATACACCGTATTTTTTTCTAATATACAATATCAGGAGGCATACACGTACACGGCTCGCCTGATGAACAACAGTTACCAGTAGTCTAGGAATCCTTGCAATACATTAATTATCACTCGCGCAATGGCACATCTGCTGCTAACACAACAACTCCTTAGGAGCATACGAGCAATATCACTCACTCATATATACATCAACCCTCTAGGGAGTTATTATTTGGCTTTTCTGTGAGGTAGAGGTACTTTCCCAGGGGCTGCTTTGATGCGTCCTACCTCTTTTACCAACAGCCAGACAAAGACAAACAGACATGATCATGCACACAAATGTTTATCCTGTGTGGGAATCGAACCCACGAGCGTTGGTTTCAAAGTCGCGTCATTCACCACTACGCAACCGACCTCGTCATTTCTTTGCTGCCAAATAAAATATTCAGAAGAGAGACAAATGTATTGGAGATATCAATTCTTTGTAGCTGTTTGTAAGTAATCTCGTATGTATTTTTCCCTTGTTTTTTAGACCTCATCGGTAGGCATACAATCATCCAGCCTACCAGATGTAAAGCGAAATAATAGGAAAGCATTACTGGCTTATGTATCATATGTTCATGCGACTGATAGTATAAAACGGCAGAACAAAGAAATACACCGTATTTGTTTTTAATATACAACACCGGGAGGCAATCAAGCATACGGCCCACCTGATGTAAAGCGGTGGCCTTTAAATATTTGCAACACATTAAGTTTCACACGCGCGATGCCACCTCTGCGGCTAACACAGCAACTCCTTTTGAGCTTATTGGTGACCTCACTCATATGCAGGACTACAATAACCTTCCAGTGAGTCATTATTTGGTTGCAGTTTTCTGTGCGCTGGGGTTACTTTCCCAGGCGGGCTGCTTTGATGCGTCCTACCTCTGTTAAGCTTACACCAGGTATATTTGTAAGCTACCCATATAAAACTATATCGCCGCTTTATTCTAAAGGGTTTTGTATGCGTTAATTACCAAGTTTCCCTTTTGTCCCTTCCCACCTTTTCGGGTATAATTATTTGTACAAACTTACACCTCCGAAACTTAAGCCTCTTAACATTGGCCCATGAAGACCTGGATATGCCGTGAGCTGTATTCTTAAATATATTTAATATTATTTTTTTTATTTTCAGGAACACCGTTCCTATATGAAATCTATATGTTTGTCTGTGTGTGCGTGCGTGTGTCGCTTTTTTTCGAATATTCGAATTTTGACTTCAGAATCGGATTCAGCATAAAAAAGTAGAATAGGAATGTTCAGGAACACCGTTCCTATGTCTTAAGGAACATGGTCAAAATGGCCGACAAATAAAAAAAAAAAAAATTGAATTGTTATATAATTGACGAGCCAGGTGTTCCTCTGGCAATGCAAGCTTGCGCATTCTCAACTGGTTTATTTTTATTTTGTATATTTGGGACAGAAAACAATTACACAATACTTAGTTAACAAATTCATATGGTGTAGTATTAATAACATTAATTGTGTAATCAACAACTGTATCCACAAAATAAATAAAACTTTTCTTTTAGGTACTATTGAACGAATCCAGTACATTTTTAAAACATATCCGGCTTCATATTAAGTAAATCCCGGTGGTTTAAGCGTTCATTATAAAACTTCATTCATTACCCTAGTGAGAGGGGCCCGCTCACCTGCGTTTGTTTTACAGAAGTTAGGCATAAACAGACAATTCGGATGTGCTTCACGCGCACTACTGCCGTGGAGTATTCGATATACTATTTGCCGACACAGATCGATACAATAATAATTAGTATTGTCTTAGGTTTTCGCGATTGTTATACATTGAATTAAAAATATAAGACACCCCAATTTCAATAGAGAAGATGGTTGGCAAGTACCACCTGCTTGGGATCCAGTCCTAAAAATAATCAAGTCACAAACCCAGAGATCTACTAAGAAATGATCAGACACCGTGAGCGATTTTTGTGTGAATCGGAACATATATAATTAATTCATCCATGCCGGTAGATGTAATAATTGAATAACCAATGTAAGACAGATGTCACTTTAGTCTTCCTGCGACCACGGACGCTGCAAAGCGTTCAAAGTCAAAGTCAGTCAAAGTCAAAATCTTTTTATTCCGTAAAAATGACTACATTTGTTTGGAATCGTCACAATTTTTTTCCCTACCGTGCAGTTCATGACTAGGTGAGCACTGATAAAAATACTGCCAAAAAACTCAGGCATCCCTCTTTTGGTATCCAAACAAATTTACATAATTTATTAATTACATTATAATTGGATCGACTCAATCCCAGGCATTTTTATCATTAATATAGTCAGATACTTTATAATATGCCCTGCTACACAATTTGGCTTTAATAGTAGTTTTAAATTTGTTTATTGACAATTCTCTTATATTGCTGGGAAGTTTGTTATAGAACCGTATACATTGCCCCATAAAAGAATTACTTATTTTGTGGAGACGGCTTGCATGTAACACAAGATTATGCTTATATCTAGTATTTATATTATGAGTATCACTCTTTTTACAAAATGAGTCTATGTTTTTATGGACATACAAAAGATTTTCATAGATATATTGCGATGCGACTGTTAAAATATTTATTTCTTTGAATTTTTCTTTAAGGCTCTCCCGGGGACCAAGTTTGTAGATAGCTCTTATGGCTCTCTTTTGCAATAAAAAGATGGTGTTAATGTCCGCGGAGTTACCCCAAAGAAGAATTCCATATGACATAATACTATGAAAGTAGCTGAAATAAACTATTCTAGCCGCATCAACATCAGTGAGCCGTCTAATAGTTTTCACTGCATAGGCTGCAGAACTTAGTTTTCCTGATAATTTTTCAATTTGTGGGCCCCATTGTAGTTTGGAGTCAATTGTTATACCCAAGAACACAGTTGTCTCCACAGGGGCTAAATTAGTTCCATTAACATTGACATTGGTAGTCACCTGTCTTACATTAGGTGTTGAGAACTTAATTACTTTAGTCTTTTTATCATTTAAAAGCAGATTATTAACATTAAACCAATGCATAACTTTAGAGAGAGCATCGTTAACTTCGTCATAATTATCTAACTGTCTATTAATTTTGAATGTCAAAGAGGTATCATCCGCAAACAATACAATCTCATGTTTATCCTTTACATAATAAGGTAAGTCATTTATATATACTAAAAATAAGAATGGACCTAGAATTGACCCCTGTGGGACTCCCATAACTACAGGGGACCCCGAAGATCTTTTACCATTAACATCGACCTTCTGTATCCTATTGCCCAGATAAGAAGACAGAAGTTCGAGAGCCTTGTTCCTGATACCGTAGTGGTGTAATTTTCTGACAAGAGTGTCATGGTGCACGCAGTCAAACGCTTTAGACAGATCACAGAAAATTCCCAAGGCATCTTGCGAACCTTCCCATGCCGCGAATATACTTTTAAGCAAATGAATCCCTGCGTCTATAGTTGAACAACCTCTCGTAAATCCGAACTGTCTCCTATGAAGCAAATTATGTGTATTGAAATGTCTGAGCAACTGGCTAAGCATTAGTTTTTCAAAAATTTTACTGAGAATGGGCAGTATGGAAACAGGTCGAAAATTCGAAGGGTCCGAACTATCACCAGATTTAAATAATGGAATGATTTTACTATGTTTCATCAAGTCAGGAAATACACCAGATGCCACACAACAATTGAAAATTGTAGCTAAATGTGGAGCGATTGAAATAATAATAGAAGATATGGTTTTGACAGATAGACCCCACAGATCTTTAGTGTTTTTCATATTTATTGATTTAAAAGCGTTCAAAACATCTTTTGGGCTTACAGCTGAAAATTCAAATATTGTGTCGCATTCTACCACGCTCTGTTTGAGAACCAGTTCAGCAGCTATAGAAGAAGACCTAAGATTTCTCGTAGTAATAAGAGGAATGTTAGAAAAATATTTTTCAAACTCAGTCGCAATTTCTACATCATTTTTGATATCTATATCATTTATCGTTAACTGAAAGTCTCGACTACGTACTTTCGCTCTACCCGTCTCATTATTTATCATATTCCAAACAGATTTAATAATATTTGTTGAACCAGTGATTTTATTTCTTAAATATATAGACTTAGCATTGGAACAGGCTCGTTTAAATATTTTAGCATAATTTTTTACAAGTTCTTGAAAAGTCAGATTGTGATTACAGGTCCTTTCTTCATAAAGTTCATACAATTTATTCCGACTTTTATAAATACCAGGAGTTGCCCAATCACTGAATGTCATACGGTCACTTACAGACAGTTGTTTTGGAGTAAAGATTGTATTAAATTCACTAGTGATTAAGCTAAATAATGAACAGTACAAGTGGTCCGGAGTACCGTGATAGGGCAACAATACAATTTTTTCTGCTATATTAGACTTAAATCTTTCTAAGCGGCTTTTACTAAATGGTATATAATTTATTTGCTTTCTTTGTATTTTTGAAGAATTTGGAAAAGAAACCAACTGACCTGAATGGTCTGACTGAACTTTATTAATTATAGATTGATACGAAGGTTTTACATTACTAAATATATTATCAATACATGTAGCACTTGTAGCAGTTACTCTTGTTGGCTCTGTAAAAATATGATGCAAATTGTTTGATTTAAATAAATTTAAAAAGTTGTAGGTAACAGTATTTTTCTCCAAGATATTTATATTAAAGTCTCCACAAATTATAACAGTTTTATGGCTATTAGATAATTTATTTAAGGCATCCTCCATGATATTTGAAAATGTTTCAAAGGGCGTGCTAGGAGGTTTATACAGGTTCATAACAATGAATCGTTCCAATTCAATGCATGAAATCTCTACAACTCGCTCAACAGAGAGGCTCACAATGTCACACCTTTCTTTAAATTTAAGCAACTTATTTAATAATATTAAAGAGCCACCATGTATATATTTCTCTCTGATGAATGAGCTTGCAACCTGGTGGTTATTGAAGCTGAAAATGAATTGATGGTGTTTTAGCCAGTGCTCAGTTAGACATAAAATATCAATATTGCTACAATTCATAAACAACTCCAATTCTAACTCTTTGCCTATCATCCCCTGAATGTTTTGGTGCACCAGGTTGATACAATTATTATTATTTCTATATTCTTGACAATTTACAATTGATGGGGATATTGTATTATTATTACTTTTAGATTCATTTTGAATACTGCTATTATTACTATTTACATTGCCAGAGTAAAACTCTATTGTCTTGTAAGCTAATTTAAAGAATTTGGAATACCTTCCAAGGTACCATTACATAATGTCAAATTATCGAACTGCTCAAAAGAAGCAGGGTTGTTAGCCAAACTTTTGGCTGGTTTCTTAAAACAATATGATAGCGAATCTGCTATTTGTCTTTTATAAAAATTGCTAAGATAAAATTTATCTTCTGTCAAATTATAATGTTTATTATTAAATATATTTATGTCAAGTATATGAAATTTGTCATCATATAATGTCAATGTATGCATTTTATCGTTTAATCTATACCTAGATGCATTTTCCGCCTCGGGCAACAAATGACTGTATGGGAAAGTAAATAAAAACACTTTTCCCACATTCAACTGTTGTAACATATTAAAATATTTAATCATTATATATTTGTTTAAATTTCCTCTCCTCCCAATAAAAACAATTAAAGTTGTGTTGGGGTGGTAATCCCTCTTAACTATTTTATCAACTATTTGAGTGAAACTGGCTCCAGGCAAACAATAATTGGTAACCAGTTTTCCTGATTTTTGTAATAATAATTGGCCCATGTTTTTACCTATTTCATCACTATACATTATTATTTTGGAGTTATTATTTTCGCTATTATTATTTAATGATGATGACATCTGTTTAAAAGCACTACTATTAATGGCCTCATTCACATTGTGGCTATGTACCTGAGATAGTTTCGAGGATTGAGTTACCTGTGAACATTTCATCGGAGTTCGGGTTAATTCATTCCTATTGTACAAGTTACTAAGAGATGATAATTTTTGTTCATTTTCTCTCAAGTCAGCTACTAATCTATCCATGCCTACACTGTATTCTTCAATATCTCTTTGAGCATCCTCATATTTTTTAGTCATTACATCTAAAGAATTATTAAGTGTTTGGATCTCAGATTGTAGATCTTGAATGATGTTTTTGTATTCCCTATTATTACTATTAAATTTTATTGTACATACACTACATACACTAGCATGTTTATCCTGTGTGTTCGATACTACAGGCTCATCACAGGTTAAAGGCAAAACGGCAGATTCAACAAAATAATTAAAATACGCGATATTTCCGTTAAAAATTGTTTAATTCAACATTTATACTTGTTGTGGCAAATATTGTACAGCACCAATGAATCCAAAAATTCTCTCCTTGTCTTGAGATATGGAAGTGAGAACTTATTTAATAAAGATTCGTAGGAATAATGACTATTACTATTACGGAGGCTATAAGATACTCTTCGCAAAAACTTACTTATATAATATTATATAATTATATCTGCTATGTATGACGCTGCTGCATAATGAACAGTAGTACCCTAGTAGATAAAGCACTGCACTATTTAACTGGTCCCGGGTTCGAATTCTGGCATGTACCAATAAATTCGGATTTATGTACATATTTGTAATTATCACTAGCTCTGAGGTTAAGCAAAACATAGTGAGGAAACATGCCATTTGATTTAACCTGCTTTGTGCACTTCCACCACCAATTAGTTCATGCAAACTAGCGAAGTTCGCCACCCACCCACTACCTAGACTAACACGGTACAAGTCTTGTAGCATGTTATTCTAACGACATCTGCAGCGACTAAACATGTCCCGTGGAGAGGCGAAACACGTGTCGCAACGATGACCAGGGCAGTCATGGCAGCAACGGTGGCGGGTGCGTGCGGCTTCAGTTCCAGATGGCAGGCAATGGAGAATACCGCAGCAGCCGAGCAGAGATTACCGGAGCAGCCATGGCAGAGACGGCATGTTGCATCCACTAACGGTAGTGGATGGGTGCCGGCCTTAAGGAGGCTTAAGCAGGTTAGATGAAATTGCATATAAACTTAACTTTCATAAAATAGTGCCTAAAGCCATTACAGATAGTCAAGAAAGCCGCAAGTCTAAGAAAATTTCGGGAGATGTGCGACCTAACCTAAGAAAGGTCTGATTTTTCCTCTGTATTGTGGAGGTCTGACAACAGTTACTCCATGTAAAAATCTGTGTCTTCGTCAGATCCTTACACTTATTTAGCGGATCCCGCCGATCCTAATGGATTAGGAAACGGTATAAAGTTAGGACAATGGATTATATCTGTTATATAGAGCCTGTCTGTCTTGGGCTGGGTGGTTTTAAGACAGGTAGAGTGAATAAAAGCAGCCCAATTAGGGAAGTACCTCCACCTGTCGGAAAATTGCAGCAAAATAACTAAGTTGGGGTGTAAGTGGTTCAATGTCACCTTTAGAGCCAAAGCCAACCACACCCGTACGTAGTGACAGTACGTAACAGACGAGGCTCTGGCGAAAGAGCGGTAGGGCACGTTAGCCCGACTGGGGAAGTACCTCCACCTCACTATTTGGCTGCAGTTTACTGTGAGGACGTACATCCCCAGACGAGCTGCTTAGATGCGCCCTACCTCTCTTAAAAAGAAAGTTCACGCAAGTGAATAAGGTTACCAGTACATACCCGAGGAGATATTGTATTAGCAACAGGTGTAGTGACGCACAAAGGATACTCCTTGTTTTGCAAGCGTTTGTTTTACTGTAATCAGTACGCACCAGGCGGGTCGTATGGTTGGTTATCCAACTGTTTTCTCCACACTAAGTCTTACTGATGGGATATTCCCTGCAAACGAATGGGTAAATAGTATCTTTATCATGTTGCTGAAGGCGGATAGGCGAGATCAATTTTGACGAACTTAGTGAAACGCGCTGTTACGTTATTTTGACACCAACGCTCGTGGGTTCGATTCCCACACAGGACAAACACTTGTGTGCATGCACACGTATGTTTGTCTTGGTCTGGGTGTTTTTTGTTTATAATAAGTATATATTTACGTATGTACATCAGTTATCTAGTACCCATAACATAAGCTTCGCTTACCTTGGGGCTTGATGGCGCTGTGTATTTTGTCCGACAATATTTATTTATTGCAGATAATCTTCGTATCTATTCCAGTTATCATATATCTCTGATATTCAGTCTCACGGCAAACATCTAACTGCGTTATCGCTATAGCTACGGTAAATCTTTGTCGACTTACCCTCTTAGATATTAACTAGGTTGAACGAGTTCACATTAATCTCATAGAATCCAACCGATTCATTACTAATCTCTTCGCTACTGTTTCTGACTTTATCTTAAATTATGTAACCAACACAGAGGCATAAGGATATGTACATGGCTTTAAAATGTATACGAAAAAGTTAGACATATTTTTGAAGTGAAAACTTCTTTAGCGTTGTGCACATTTTGGGATGAGTAAAAACTGTTAAACTCGCGTCAGGACATGTGACCCTGACCGTAAGATTTTGGTGAGAATTAGAACTTAAGTTCGCTGCAGCGCTAAAACATTAGTTACTTCTAATTAAACATGAAGCGCTAGATCGTTCATAGGGCATTATTTTCTCGCGACCAAAACGTTGTAAGCGCCATGAAATTGTTGGCGTTTCCGCGTGTCGTTCAACGTAGTATATCAACATCGCTGTTTGGTTTAAGCGGCGCAGGGCGCTTGCGCGAGTGTGCGTGTGTGTTTGAGTTTTAGAGATTGGCGAAGATGATGCTGGTAATGATGATGGTGAAAGAGTCGTTGAAATTATGGATGAAAGTTGATTTTTCGGAGAGATAAACTTATTAATGTAAAATAATTGTAATAGTTCTGAAGTGTTAAATTTTTAATGTAATATAAATTGACATGTTTGTGTACGATAGCGTAATAAATGAATTTTGTATTTTACCACATACATGATAGTACTTTTATACTGATAAATTAGAGATTAAGAAATTATTCCCTAACCATTCTAAAATATTCAAAAATGCACAACGTTAATGTTCAAGTTTTAACTTCTCCCGGCATTCCCGGAGTGACACCCGTTATTTTTTATTTATTTATTTATTATCATCTTGCACACTTTTACATGACGTATATTTTTGAAAGTGAAGGAATGTAGGACCCGAGGAAGACCAAGAATAACCTACCATGAGCAAATTGGTCATGTTTTATCAGGAGTTCTTGTAGCCGGTGAGCGGGCATGAAAAGAGCTATGAATGTTAGAGAAGCGAGTGAAGTGTGTAAGGACCGCGTCTTATGGCACTGGGTTCACTCTGCTTACCGTGCAAGGATGAATTCACCTGGCATGAAGATATACATACATACATATTTTTTTGCAGATGACTTACTTACACTTACAAATAATTAAGGGTGTATCCCTTATTATTCGTAAGTACAAATAATTAAGGAATTTTTCACATGATACCTGTTCGGTGTAGTAAATAATAATTAAAATTTTATATCGAATAAAATCGTTTAATTAAAATACTATTTCAACCAACATTTAATTAATGACAAGCATGTAAATAATTAATAAAATTCTAATGTCAATACCTTAAATAGTTGATGGTAAATATGTCTGAATGGCAAATATATACCTATATATATAATATACAACTTGATTGGCAAACAAGCATGCGGCCCGCGTTAGATGGCACTCGCAACTCCACGGAGATGTTATTCGCGCGCTGCCAATCTTGTGACCTAAGTAAGGCTGTTTCGTCAGAGTACCCAGTAACTTATCTGCCATATCTCACCCTTCAAACCGGAACACAGCTGTTTAAATATCGCTGCTTGGCGGTAGAAATAGGTGAGACAGAGGTACCCATGCAGACGACTTTTGCACAAAGACTCCCTCTGGTAAAAAAATGTGTGAAAAGGTACATGTTAATCACAAATATATAAAATTTAATTAGATTAGTTATGTCAATATAATATTAGATATTACTATAAAAACAATAATAAATAATATAATCTCCTTAATTAGACCGTAAATATCTTATCTGACTCGGAAATTTTTCCCAAAATTTCAATGCCGTGGGAAGGGAAAACTTAGTGTGCTCAACAGGCCAAAGCAGTACTTCAGTGCGGAACAAAGACTTATATTATACAAGTCTCAAGTCAGAGCGCACATGGAGCGCTGACGAATACAGGCAGGAGTACATACATGATATTATACATATATATTATATTACATTTCCTTGTGGAGGAAAGCTGCGACAAACTTGTGTCTGAAATGGATGGTACTCTGTCTAAAATATCCGACTGGGGGCGGCTTAACTTGGTCGAATTCAACCCCAAGAAGGCACAAGTTTGCGCGTTCACCACTAAGAAAACTCCATTTGCTGTGGTTCCTAAATTCCAGAACACACCTCTTACCATCACCAAAAGTATTAGGATGCTTGGCGTCGAGATCTCCAGTAATGTGCAATATCGAAATCACCTGGAGGAGAAGGTCAAGCTGGCGTCGAAAAAACTTGGTGTGCTCAACAGGGCTAAGCAGTACTTCAGTGTGGGGCAAAGACTTATATTATATAAGTCTCAAGTCAGACCGCACTTGGAGTACTGCAGTCACCTTTGGGCGGGAGCACCTGAATACCAGCTTGGATCGTGTGATTCGATTCAGAGATGAGCTGTGAGAATTGTCGACAATCCTAAGCTTAGTATTGTCTTAGGTTTTCGCGATTGTTACACATTGAATTAAACAATTTTTAACGGAAGTATCGCGTATTTTATTTATTTTGTTGAACCTGACGTTTCGAACGCTTTGCAGCGTCCGTGGTCGCAGGAAGACTAAGGTGGTATTTGTCTTACATTAGTTATTCAATTATTACATCTACCGACATGGATGGATTAATTATATATGTTCCGATTCACACAAAAATCGCTCACAGTGTCCGAACATTTTTTAGATCTTTGGGTTTGGGATTTGATTATTTTTAGGACTGGATCCCAAGCAGGTGGTACTTGCCAACCATCTTCTCTATTGAAATTGGGGTGTTTTCTTATTTCAATAGCCTCGCGCAACATTCTCGGCATGTAGCGATTCTCCTTGGCGAGGATTTGTGGTTTATCAAACCGGATGTAATGGTTTGGCTGGTCCAGTGTATGTTCACAAACTGCAGAGTTTTTATCGCGCCTATTCTTCATGTCAGCAATGTGTTCTTTCACACGAGTACCTACGCTTCTCTTTGTTTGCCCTATGTATGATAAACCACATTCGCAATCTAATTTGTATACTCCTGCATCTTGTAAGGGGATATTAGACTTGATAGGTCTTAGAAATTGACTGATCTTCTTATGGGGCTTGAAGTAAGTTTTAATTGAAGCTCGCCGTAAGATGTTGCCAATTTTACACTGGACCAGCCAAACCATTACATCCGGTTTGATAAACCACAAATCCTCGCCAAGGAGAATCGCTACATGCCGAGAATGTTGCGCGAGGCTATTGAAATAAGAAAACACCCCAATTTCAATAGAGAAGATGGTTGGCAAGTACCACCTGCTTGGGATCCAGTCCTAAAAATAATCAAATCCCAAACCCAAAGATCTAAAAAATGTTCGGACACTGTGAGCGATTTTTGTGTGAATCGGAACATATATAATTAATCCATCCATGTCGGTAGATGTAATAATTGAATAACTAATGTAAGACAAATACCACCTTAGTCTTCCTGCGACCACGGACGCTGCAAAGCGTTCGAAACGTCAGGTTCAACAAAATAAATAAAATACGCGATACTTCCGTTAAAAATTGTTTAATTCAATCCTAAGCTTACACACGGTATTGAACCCTTAAGTTTAAGGAGAGACTTTGCCTCCCTTTGTGTGTTCTACCGATTGTACAACGGGTTGTGTTCTGAAGAGTTGTTCGAAATGATGCCGACGGCTACTTTTTATAACCGCACCGCTTGCCGACGGCGGGGAGTTCACCCTCACACGCTTGAATCGCTATGGTCGCGTACGGTGCGGTTCCAGAGAAGTTTTCTTCCGAGAACACCCAAGCTGTGGAATGAGCTCCCAGCCAAGGTTTTTCCAAGGAACTACAGCATGGAGTTTTTCAAGAAATGCGTGAAGAGGTTTTTAGAGGGTCGGCAATGCATGAGTGACGCCCCTGGTGTTGCAAATGTCCATAGGCTACGGTGACTGTTTAACATCAGGCAGGCCGTATGCTTGATTGCCACCTTAGTGGTATATAAAAAAAAATGATGCATTTATATCAGGTATTTCATCGCAGAGAATACGTCAGAGATTATTAGAAAACAGAGTTTTAAGCCTAGATGATGCTTTTAAGCAGGCTCTCACTATGGAATTGGCTGAGAAAAACAGCATCGCCTTTGGTAACACACCTACGCTGTCACAACTTTATGCTGTAACTTCGCAACAACAACCTGTAACTACTGAAAGAAATCAAAACCCTGACTTAGCAGCTGCAACATCAGGAAAATGTCGTTGTTTCTTTTGCAGATCTAACGTTCTGCATAAACGCATCAAATGCCCTGCATTTAATGCCACCTGTCAATTATGTTCGATAAAGGGACACTTTGCTAAAGTATGTCGATCTTCGAAACAGGTCGCTAACGCTGCATTTAACAATGAAGAAACCAATGCGTGCATTTCTGCTGCTTCACCGTCCAGTCTACGGGAAGCAAGATGTCGATAAGAGCATCAGCCCGGGTTTCATTTAATAGAATTGGTACCGTCAATCCTATTAAATGAAACCCAGGCTGATGCTCTTATCGACACAGGAAGTTCTGTGAGTTTCATAGATGAGACTCTAGTAAGAACATTAATCTCAAAAAGAAGAACATCAATCAATCCATAACTTTAGCTTCTTTAAGTCACGTCTTACTGTAGTCACCTTTGGGCGGGCGCACCTGGATACCAGCTAGAACCTCCTGATTCGGTTCAGTGACGAGCTGTGAGAATTGTCGGAGATCCCAAGCTTAGAGATAGTATTGAGCCTTTAAGTTTAAGGCGAGATTTTGCCTCCCATTGTGTGTTCTACCGATTGTACAACGGGCTGTGTTCTGAAGAATTGTTCAATATGATGCCGACAGCTTCTTTTTACAACAGCACCGCTCGCCAACGGCGGGGAGTTTACCCACACACACTGGAATCGCAATGGTTGTGTACTGTACGGTTCCATAGAAGTTTCCTTCCGAGAACTCTCAAGTTGCAAAATAAACTCCTAGCCAAGGTTTTCCCAAGGGACTACAGAATGGGGTTCTTTAACACTTCCACCCCTGGAGCATATCACCTGCTAAAGCAATATACTCTATCGACTCCTCTCTGGACGGCCAATGAAGGCAAGCCAGAGCTGAGAGTCCTGCGGGCCTTCTTGACTTTTCACTCCGACCGACGAAGACACGTCGGAGACGAAGGCCCTGATCGACTCTCTGGAGCACTCGGGTACCCGTGGTGTCATTACGCACCAACAGCTCGCCACAAGCTGCCCTGCGGGGTTTATTATTATTATTATTATAAATCTTACTCGCTTCTGTTATCGATAGGATTTTCATGCACTTTCATAGTTTTGAGGTCATCCTTACCTCACATTCTGATAATTTTCGCCTTTATCGAGCCCAGTGACATAGCGGTTAGCAATGCTACTATATCATAATGCCTCATGGATATGAGAATTTGGGCCCATCGAAGCAGCCAGGGAAGTACCTACACCCTCACAGAACAAACCTCTCACAGCATAAATTACCCAAATAACAACTCCATGTAGGGTCGCTGTGTTCGTGTGGCAGCAGAGGTGGCAAAGCGTGAGCATGGGCTACGGTAACCATTTTACGTGAAGTAGGATATATGTATGTATATCTTCACGCCAGGTCCCTTGCGGGGTAGGCAGAGAGAACCGAGCACCATAAGACGCGTTCCTTACATATTTCACTCGCTTGTCTAACATTTATAGCTCTTTTCATGCACGCTCGCCGGTTCCTGGGGCTCTTGACATGGATGGAAGTATATTAAGTATATACAAGTGGGATATATGCTTGTATACCTCCCGAATTTGTATAAATACATATATACATTGATTAATTGTCTATCTCTCTATCTATAACTTCAAGCCAATTTCCTTGCGGGGTAAGCAGGGAGATCCGAACGCCACGTGACTCGATCCATTCACACCTCACTCGCTTCAGACATCCTCATTGCGAATACGGTCTACAAGCGTTACAACAAATTTTGCGCAACGCTCGCATTTTGACCGCGTTAAAGTTGATTAATTGTAAGAACTACCTATAATCCCTCACCATAATCATCACTCACCTTGCGCCGTCTTATCAATAGAATCTGTGGCGCTCATTAAAAACGAAGGGCGTATTCGTATCACGTACCAAGCCATCGTACTGCGACAAAATAACTTTGCCCTCATCAAACTCATCCGTCATAACACACTCGACCTTAATTTCAGGTGTTACGTGTTATTTTACATCACATTTATCAACGCCGTCTATTTTGATAGGTGAAATGTTATGTTTGCGAGCCGTGGTGATGCCAGAGGCTGCACAAAATTCCCATTTTCCAAGCGATTTACCGCAAATTAATGCCCCGAATCCGTCGGCGCCTCGCCAATTTATGGATAGATTTGCATCTAACCAACTTAGAGTTAAGTTTTTCGCAGTTGAACGCTGATTGCAATTTATTAACAGGATACCGAGTAGTGGTGTGTTAATAATGTTTATTGGAAGCGTTTTAGAGTATTCATTAAGAATGTAGGTCAGACGCCATTTTAGAACTACAAACGTAAATACATTTAGTATCGCTTGGACGATGCCACCCCTATTACTAACAGTAACTCCTTAGGACTTCACTTTTTTACTCACTCACATGAACACTACAACTGCACCCACCCTAACTCATCCCACTTTATCGTAGCCTTTAATGATATAAATATAAATATTGTCGGACAAATTACACAGCGCCATCTAGCCCCAAAGTAAGCGAAGCTTGTGTTATGGGTACTAGACAGCTGATAAACATACGTAAATACATTTTTTTTTGTATATACATACTTATTATACATAGAAAATACTCAGACCAATACAAACAGACATGTTCATGCACACAAATGTTTGCCTTGTGTGGGAATCGAACCCACGAGCGTTGGTGTCTAAGTCGCGTCATTCACGACTGAGCCACCGAGCTCGTCGTTAATGCTTGTAATAGATTAGGTATCACTGGCGCTATGCCACCTCTGCTGCTTACACAGCAACTCCTTAGGAGCTTACTGGTGACCTCACTCACATGCAGGAACACAACACTCCTCTAGGGAGTTGTTATTTTGGGTGGGTGCTGTGAGGTGGAGGTACATCCCCAGACGGGCTGCTATGATGCGCCGTACCTCTCTTAAAGTCTCTCCCACTGTAGGGATACGGGTCTCCCTTCAACCGCTGGCGTTTAGAGCATCCATTATGCTGCACAAATTTTAAGGCCAGGCTGTTGTTCTATCGACAACAGTCAAGACCACAACCGACGTTAGTATCCTCTGAAGCACGGGGATACTCGATAGATAAACTCGTTAGACAGGCTGCGGTCGAGGTTACTTAACCTGCGTATTTGGTGAGAATGACATACGCAACGACGCCATTGAGCTCTCTTCAACAACAACTCTACAGGCGGTTATTACATTAGAAACACACATTCCAAGACAAACAGACATGAGTTCATGAGCACAAATGGTTATCCTGTGCAGAAATTGAACACATGAGCCTTGTATCGAGCATCGCTAATCACTTCATCATTGGGATCATAAAATAATTAAACTATGTTTTAATTTAATCCTGACAGCGCCTGAGGATGTCTCGTAGAGAGGCGAAGTCCGTGTCGCAGGGACGTCCAGAGCAGCAAAGACACCAACGGTGGCGGATGCATGCGGTTTCTGTTCCAGACGGCGATAAGTCGCAGAGATGATCACAGCAGTCGCTGCAGAGACGACTACTGTTCGACTGCCTTTTTTTATACCACTAAGATGGCAATTAAGTATACGGTCTGCCTGATGCGTTACCTCAGCCTATGAACATTTGCAACACCAGGTGTATTGCGTTCCCAATCCTGTAAAAAGCCTCTTCACGCCTTTCTTAAAGGGCATAACGCCGCGAGTAACTTCGGAGAAAGCGCAGCACACCTCTCAACACCCCTGAGTCACTCACACCGGTGTTGCCCCCGGCCGACTATCTCTGGCATTTCGGGGGTCCATCTAGTGAGTGGCGAGCCACCGCCTGCCAAAAGTAACAGTCAGATATGATAGTTATGGCAGGTGTCCGTCCCTCTTCTGCAATAGCCCGGTTCTAATAATACCTCCAAATCTCACTTATTAAAGTGAGATTTGGAGGTATTATTAGAACCGGGCGAAATATGTCGGGAAAAAGTGGGCTATTAAGCCCACTTTTTCCCGACATATTTCCAATAGTCCCAATACCTGCCGTGGCCTGTTCATTGGTATATTGACCCATTGATATCCCCTGGAGCGGATCACGGCAGGTGTACAACATTACATACAATCTTTTCTAAGGGGCCTCTACGCGTTGGATTTTTATCCCCGCGCAAGCCTATCAAATGACCGGGATTAATACCCGTGAGTAGAAAGATAAATAATAATAACTTTATTGAGCAAAAAATTTTTGATACAAGCTTATAATGTATTGCATCTGTGCCTGAACTAGGTAAGATACCTGTATCTCGGGCAACAGTACTCCTCGTCCAAAGTGTTCTGAATACATAATACTCATAAAGTATTATTATATTATACATTTATGTGACTAAGGATCCTTTGATAACCTAATAGTAAAGTCAACAATACGGTAGGTGTACCTCTCGGTGTGGGAAAATGTGCTTATGATTGTGTGTGTGTGAGAGGATGAGTTAATTGTTTGCATGTTTCTCCTGTAAAACATACGTTAGTCAGTAGAGAACACAGGATCGATTACAATATCGGTTTCATGGTTTATAAGAACCTCGCAAGGGAACATGGCGTGATGGGGAAGATACAAATAAATGTAACAAAAATAACGAATACGGATGTAGTATCCAGCGATAGTTAAAGGATATAGGGGTCGAAGAAGGTCAACTCATCTACCTCGGCCAGGTTTGTCGTGATTGATCAGGTGGCTATCAAAAGCCCTTGAAATCGGCGAGCGTGCAAAGAGTTATCCATTAAATAGTTAAAGTTTCGACGCGTTCGGTGGCGCAGTTGTTAATTTTTAGGGTTCCGTACCCAAAGGGTAAAACGGAACCCTATTACTGGGACTTCGCTGTCCGTCCGTCCGTCCGTTCGTCCGTCCGTCCGTCTGTCACCAGGCTGTATCTCACGAACCGTGATAGTAAGATAGTTGAAATTTTCAAACATGATGTATTTCTGTTGCCGCTATAACAACAAATACTATAAATTAGAATAACATAAATATTTAAGGGGGCTCCCATACAACAAACGTGATTTTTTTGCTCGTTTTTGCTCGATATTGATAACGGCAACAGGCAGACGCTTGAAATATTCACAGAATATTTAGTTATATATTCACTTTAAGAATAAATAATAAAATCAAAATAAAACAAATATTTAAGGGGGGCTCCCATACAACAAACGTGATTTTTTTGCCGTTTTTATAGATAGTGGTACGGAACCCTTCGTGCGTGAGTCCGACTCGCACTTGGCTGATTTTTATACAAGCACATGGCCAACATAATGTAAAGCGGTTGCCGTAGCCTATGAACGTTGTAATACATTAAGTAACACGGAATTTCTTGGGAGCTTACTGGTGACTTCGCTCACACGCAGGAACATAACCGGATAGGGAGTTGTTGTTCGGTTGCGGTTTCTTTGAGGTGGAGGTACTTCCTCAGACGGGCTGCTTTGATGCCCCCTACCTCTCTCAAAAACAGCGTTGGTGTCAAAGCGTCATTCACAACCACGTCATCGAACTCGATAGGTTAATAACGCTACTTTGACACTAATGCTCGTGGGTTCGATTCCCACACAGTACAAACATTTCTGTACATGATCATGTCGGATTGTCAGGACAAATAACTAGACCAGATATAAAAAGACCAGGGTCTGGCTATTTTGAAGAGACGCAGGGCGCAACAAAGCAAAAATCCAGAGAAGTATCATCGCCTCACAGAAAACTGCAGCCAAATAACAACTCCTTGAATGGTCGTTGTGTTCCAGCATGCGAGTGAGGTCACCAGTCAGATCCTGGTTGGTAGTTGGTCAACTATGGAGTTGCTGTGTTAGTAACACAGTCGGCATCGCGCAAGCGATACTTAATGTACTGCGAGCGTTCATAGGCTACGGCAACTTTATATCAGTTGGGCCGTATGCTTGCCTCCCGACGTTAAATAAAAAAGTGAAAAAGGTGTGTTAGGATTGAAATACATGGTCGATTGAGATATATCTCGATTGTCTCTGCCTACACCGACTTTTCGTAAATATACAGACAGACACACAGACGCGTAATAAGAATCATAAATCAGCTTCCCTCATGCATATAATTTACTTGAATTATTTTTCAATTTCATATATTTTTATAAAACTTGCGCTGTTTTTCCGAAAGTCGTTAATATACGAAATTAAATTTTGTTTAACAGTGGAAGCGAACCGCCATGTTATTCAAGTTATCTAAAATTATATCTCGCTTAAAGATTGCCCGTTGATAAGGAATATTATTTCTAGAAACTCTCCTGGGAATGAACACGTTATCACGCTCCGCTGTTTCGTTGTGTACTGTCACGGCCGGCAAGCAAGTGGAGCAAAAATTGAAATATAATGGCACTACAGCTAAGCTTTGCGGAGTGAGATTTGTGTTTCGATGCCTGAAAATCTGGCTCGAAGGACCAATGAATAGTGAGTTTAGGATAGAAAGTATTGTCTTATTTAGCTTATTAGATGATGTACGCAAGTTAAGCAATTAAGATAATTGTGACCGCAAATAGGTTGTGTTACTTACTCCGTGTTAAGAATAGTAATATGGCACTGTGATAGTGGAAGTAATAAAATAAATATGTTTACGAGAAAATTCTAACAGTGAGAATGACTTGATTTCGATTCAGTTGCGCGCGACTTGTTCTCCTGAATATCGGCAGGCATTTCGAATAAGAAACAAATCGAAAGCGAAATGATCGGCAGATATTTCGAATTTCACGTCATATTGTACTTTTTTTTTTTTTTTTTTTTTTTTTTTTTTTTTTTTTTTTTATTAATTAAATCTATCCACAGGCTCTTTGGCCCGTGCCATTGTTTGTTTGAGAGGTTGTTTGTCAGGTTGTTAGTCACTATATTATTTATCGCTCCGCAAGTGCGATTACAATAGAATTAATAGTGCTTAAATATATTGATCAATACATGCTATTAATATCATTTTCGACAAGTCAGGGATTTTTTTTTTTTTTTTTGCGTGGTCAATCTTTTTTTTTTTTTTTTTTGTTTTTATTACATTAGTTTTTGTTATAGGCAGAAAGTGGGACGAGAGACGCGGGCAGACCAGTCCCCCCGAGCGGCACCCGTTCACGAGTTGACGCAGAGGGCAACCATCACCGTGCTCAACCATATTGTAGGGAACTCGATGACCCGCCCCCCAACGCCGCCGCTCGTCTAGACATTTTAGTGAGCATGACTGCTCGCATCTCTCATCCCTGTCTCTGCTTCGTTCAGTTTTTCCGGAAACGAAGGGAGATGGCATCCCGGAGCCTTGCCATGACGCCCTTCCCCTCTCTCTGTCTGCTGGTTTGGGAGGAGGAGGAGGAGGGACCGCTCGCTGGGTCCTCGGAGCTTTCAGTCAACTTTCTGATGACCTTCTCGTCTCTCGCCCTCATCGCCATCTTAAGGTTATAGTCCCTGATGTGTTCCGTTGTCGCGGTCTCGGCTCGCTGGATAAACCGAGCTGTCGCGTCGTTGTCAGTACAGTCTGTGTGGTATACACAGCTGTCCGTGTGTCTAGCAGTGGCGTGCACTCCATATAGGCAAAAAGACATTGCCTACCCTATCAATTTGAATAAATACCATCCGATGTTTCATTCTTAAACATAGTTTTTAACTAATATTTCGTATCAAAAACAAAAAATTAAAAGCTCCATCTATCGGTATCGGTAAGTTATTAAAGTCATCGCTAGTCATATTCAAATCGCAGCTAGGCGCTACGCTACACTAGCGCCGCATTGGCAGCTTTTTACGGCAGAGACACTAACTATATCTGTCTAAATTTACGTATGTGTGCCGTGTTGTTTATACAAATACTGTAGTGTGCATTCCTATAATTACATTGCCCACAATAACACAAATAACGCACACAATTGCAAAGTATAGACAATGTCTTTTCAGCTGAACTATAACGTAAATCACCGAAGTGTCGCGAGCATTGCTACGTAACTATTTTAAAAAGTAGTTTGCTGCATATAATTATAGTGAAAGATATTGCCATTTCTTTTTTTCGTATAAAATTGATGTTCAATTTTATTTTGATTTTAAAACGGCCGCCATTGTTTTTGTTTTGAATCGATTGACTGGTAGCAGACGAAATAAGATTTTAAAGTTTTAAAGTTGATAAATATGATGATATTCACTGCGAAAGTTGTTCACGTGGTGTGTGTAGGGAAAATAAATGTTTTCAAAACTATCTTTCGGTGAAAAAAAACAAGTGATCACATACATCATTATTTCCACAAGATTGGGTAACCAAAATCAACATTCTGTATTTTTTGGTAAGTTAATAGCTTTAAAAAAATTCTGCCTACCCTGTCAAAAATCTCTGTGCACGCCACTGGTGTCTAGAGACCGCGACAACGGCATGGGGGACACTTTGGAGGAGATGGGATCTTTTGGAAGTTGTACGCACAATAATCACTGACTCGCACGTTAGTCCCTGTGCTTCATGTATGGTTAGGGTGCGGGAACCCGAATTCGCTCCGTAGCCCTGGCTGATAAGGAGTGCCTTCTCAGCCTGGGTGTGGACAAGGTAAAGCGTGTTGTCCTGTTTCGGGATCCGCTCCCCTGTGAACCGCTTCAGCGATAGGGATTTAGCGCGAGTCTTGGCCGAGTATATGCCACTGTAGATTTCTCTTAGAGCATACGCTACGTCCTGTGGATTCCTGTACGTACAAAGGAGATTTTGGGAGATTGACGTCACAAGGTTGGGTCTGTTATATAAGGTGTTGAACAGATTGTTCCTGTCGATGTAGGGAAGCTGGTTGTCGTCTCCGATCAGCAGGGCTTCACTGGCTCTGGCTAGTTGTATTGCCATGACTATGGATCCGAAATGGTTCATAAGGGCTTCGTCCACCATTAGGCGTGTACACGATTCGCCCTTATGTAGTCCATTTACTAGTAGGGATGCCATAGTCCGCACTCTCTTTTTGGCTAGGTCACCAAAGCGCGTTTCCAGTTTTTCCCTGAGATCGGTGGCGGCCTCAGTTGTCGTTGTCACTATGATGTCTCCAGCCAGGTCGGCTTGTGACACCACCCACGTGGATTTCCCGCAGCCGGGGACTCCGTTAACCCATGTGATAGTGGGTCTCACCCAATGCTTCGGGCTTCCGCCTTTGAACAGGTCCCCCGCTATGGCTTCTGCCATATCGAGGATCCTGTCGTCCAGCATTACCTTTGTGCACTTGGCTACCACCACTACCGGGTCTTCGGTCGGTGTTTTAAAGGTGATCCTCCCTTCCTCGCTCTTCTCGTCCAGGGGCACAAAACCGCCGGTTACGCTGTATGCTGCCATGTACGACCCCGACATGTTACCCAGTATTACTAGGTTCCTGTCGCTGTCGTAAATAGCTGCCTCAGCTTCGCCCAATTTTATCCGTAGCAGTTCCTGCGAGCCGCGGTGATGAGTCTGCAAGATGGAGTTGCAGGTATCCATGTTTACTTTCCGCGTTGCTCTGGTGACTGCCACGAACTCGATGAAGGCGTTTACCATGTGGTCTTGCGGCTCCCTTGCCGGTCTGAGTTTGGGGGGGGGTCACTTGTCCCATGTCTGCTCTTGTGCGGGGGCCAGTGGGGGGTTCCGATCCGTGGCGGGGAGGCGTCTGTGTGAACTTTTCGACCGCCGCTTCCAAGGACAGGGCCCTTTCCGCTGCTCTTTTTTTTCTTGCGGAGGGTTGGGCCACCGACTGGACACTCCCATTGAGGGTCGCCAATATGGTGGAGAGTATATGGCTAGGTTCCTTGCGCTTCTGTTCTGCCAGACATCTTTCCTGCATCACCCGTTGTTGAAGGCGTTCCGACCCACTGACGTGGGGGTTAGCAATCGGGTGATCCCAGCAGTCCGTGGGAATCAGTTTGGCGCCTGGGTCCCGGGATTGGGCCTTAAGGAAACTTAGGTTTTGTCCTCTGTCCTCGTATACCACGATTTCGTGATGCTGCAAGGCCAGGAGAGCTCCTTCGTAGTCCTTGGTTCTCCCACTGAGGTATCCCACGACCATGGCGTCAATACTGATGATCTTCGCAGGTTCGGCTCTTTGCCCCATGTACTTCAGCACTGCGCACATCTGTTCGAACTCGGTGACTTCGTCGTCCGTGCAGAACAACGCGACAGTTTTGTTGTTCTTTCGCACTATTCTGCACGTCTGGTTTCCGATTGTCACCTTTGGTAATTCGTTGAACATTTTGCGCCGCATGGTGGTCTTGCGAGTGCTTCCGTTTAGTAGGACTCCGAGTCCCGGCGAGATCGTTACCGTATTCTTCGCCATGGCATTGCAGAAGGCAAAACCTATTCTCTCCGCATTGTCGTCCATATATAAGGCGACTCCTCTTAGGCGTAGTCCTGGTCGTCCGTCTTCTCCGCATGTTAGAAGGTTGAAAGTGTCATTGAGTGATGTTTGTGTCGTTGTGTCAGACTGTGGTGTTTGTGTGTCGATGTGTGGTGTGTGTGTCAAGTCCGGGAGTTGAGTCGTGTCCGAGGGGAGGGAAGGGATAGGATAGGTGCTGTTTCGCCGCGTTGCGACTGACGCCACCTTATCCATGAAGGCCAGAAGCTTGGGGCGGGATTTATTGCACTCCATGAGCTTTCGGAGATTGTGTCGTGTGAGCTCCAGTTGAACAGAGCACTGCAAGTTGAATCTTTCTAGCTGGAAACGGGGGCAGTCGAGTAGTATGTGCCACACCGACTCGCTGATTTGGGGGTCGCACTCGCATCCCGGACTGGTCTTCAGATTGAACCTGTAAAGGTACTCTCCGAAGCCGCCGTGTCCTGTCAGGATTTGGGTTTGAAGGTGGGTCAGTCTCGTTCCTCTCACGATGCGATAAGCTGTGCTCACATCGGGGAGGAATGCTTTCGTGGCCGAACCCGTCTCGGAGGAGTCGTAGCGTGCTTGCCATTTCTGGACCGACTCCTCTCGGATCTTTTTCCTGACATATGAGAGTGGGACCTCTGCGTAGTCGGGGGTTGTCTCCCTGTTTGCAGCTGTTTTCGCAAGCTCGTCTGCCCTTTCGTTTCCTGCCGTTCCTACATGTGCTCTGAGCCAGAAAAGCCGCACTTTTCTGCCCTGCTTTCCCATCCGCGCCATGTTCTCCTTCATGGCCTTAGCCAGGGGGTGGAGCAGCTTGGGGTTGTTCAGTAACTCGAGTGACGATCTTGAGTCACTCAAGATATTTACTGTTTCCCTTTTGCTGTCTTTTGCCCTGACTATGGCCCTGTGGAGTGCATACATTTCGGATTGAAAAACAGTGCATGTTGGGTCGAGGCTGAAGGTCTCGTAGGCTGTTTCCCTTCCGCTCTCCCACCACGTTAGCGCCGCCCCGACTCTCCCTTCCATCTTGCTGCCATCAGTGTAAATTTGAGGGCCGACAATTTGGTGGGTTTCTTGAGTGGGGGGGTCCATGTCCTCGAGGAGCTCGTACTCTGTTGATATTTGAGTTGCAGGGTGTGGGAAGTCCTGGAACTTCACTCTTTTTTCGAGCTTCCTTCCGGGTGGCAGGAATGCGGTCGAGATGCCTTTTTTGGCCTCGTATAGCGCGGCGTTTTCTTGTATTCTTAGGTCCAGCGGAAGCGTTCCAGATAGAACCAGTGCTGATGTTAGTGACGTGGTTCTGTAGGCCTTGCATATTTTCTGGGCAAAGCCCCTCTGGAGCGCCTCCAGCTGTTTCCTATTCATCTGGAGCTGTGTTGCTTGCGACCACGCGCTTGCTGCATACGTGGCGATCGGCTCGATGACCGCGACGTAGATCGTTCTGATGATTTCTCCGTTCAACCCCCAGGTAACCTTAGCTGCGCACGCTAGCTGTTTGTAAATACCGGCTGCTTTCTTGCAAATGGCCGACACGTGCGATTTAAAGTTAAGGTTCCTGTCTATTATGAGCCCTAGGAGTTTGATCTCATCAACCAGTGCTAGTCTCGTATTGGACATGTGGATGTTCGGGGGGCTGAACTTCAGCTTGTTGGTCAGCAGCATCATTTGAGTTTTGTGTGCCGCAAAGTTCAGCTTGTTTCTTTGCCCCCATGTCACAATTTTGCCTAACACTTTGTTGATGTTATCCTCCATACCGGCTATGGATTTCCCGGAGAATGCCAGAACACCGTCGTCTGCGAACGCCTGACAATAGACTTCCTCACTTGACAGTTCATGTAGCAGAGGGTCCAGCACGAGATTCCAGAAGGTCGGTCCTCCGATGGATCCTTGGACGCATCCCTTCGTAGTCTGGACTGGACGCTCCCGCGTAATGAACTGTTATTTTCCTTCCCGTGAGGTATGAGTCCACCATCTTGTACAAGTTGCGTGGGCATCGCCTGATCGCAAGTTGGTTTTTAAGAGCCGGCCACCATGCGTTGTCGAAGGCCCCCTCTATGTCCAATGAGACTACGATTACGGATTTCTTTTCTTCGATCCTAGTTCGTATGTGTCTCATGAGGTCATAGAGGGCGTCCTCGGTTCCGCGCTGTGGCATGAAACCGTACTGTTTTGGACTGAGAGTTGGAAGAAGGTGCCACTGCAGCCGCCCCACCAAAAGCTTTTCTAGAATCTTGCCCAGCACTGATAACAGGCCTATGGGTCGATATGACTTCGGATGGGTGTAGTCGTCCTTTCCAGGTTTCCTAAGGATGACTACATGAGCTGTTTTCCACTGTTTGGGGAAGTAAGATAGGGCCAAGCATTTGTTTGCAATGGCCATAAATACCTCCCTTTCACTGCGGATTGCTCTGGTGCAGATGTCGGCTGTGAATCCGTCCGAACCGGGGGCCTTTTTGGGATTTTGTGCTTTCAGCACTGCCTCCACTTCCGCCTCGGTAAAGGGTGGATCTTCGGGCGGAAGTTCTTCGTCCGGGTTCCTGCTTTCCACAAGTTGTCTGAGTTGTGTGTGATACGGGTTGTCTGTTAATACAGAGTCTTCAGGGTAGAATGTATCGGCTAGCAGGTTCGCCGATCGTTCGGGGCTGAGTGTTTTCCCATCCGAACCTCTCAGGAGCATGTCGTCCTCCCTCCTGGTCGTTCTTCTGATGACTCTGTATATTCCGTCCCACACACTTTCTCTGTCCTGTGTTGAGCAGAACTCCTTCCAGCTCTCAGTCTGGGCTTCTGCGGTCTTTTGGATATATTCCGCTTTAGCCTGGTGGTATTCTTGAAGTACGGCTTCAATTCTGGTGGGGGCTGCGTTCCTGATCCTGCGCTTCTTGCGAAGCACATCATTTTTCAGGTATTGGAGGGCTTGTGTCCACCAGGGTGGCGTGGGCTTATCCCTTCCCTTGCCTACTTTGGGAATAGCGGACTCGCATGCTTCCTCAATTGCTGCTGAGTAGGCTTCAATAATGGTTTCCAGGTCCTCTACATTTCTCGCCGCTTCGATCGTTCCGACGTTGATGTTCTTTCTCTCTAGGGAGTTGTGTAATCGTCGACTGAACTCTTCCCAGTTTGCCTTTTTTGTGTTATACTTCCTGGTGGTGGGGGGTGGCCGCTTTTGCAGCCTCTCTCCCAACACCAGTGTGTATGTTATGGCGTTATGATCTGAGGTGGTCAGAGTTCTGTCGACTTTCCACTCTTTTATCTTCCCAAGGAGTGGCGCGGAGCATGACGTGACGTCTACTACACTTGAGTAGAGTCTGCCCTGTCGGTACTCTTCGAAGGTGGGTGTGTTGCCGGTGTTTAGGATCTGGAAATCCATTTCGTTAAGGAAGGAGTTGTACGCTTCGCCTCTCTGGTTTTCGGATGCGCTTCCCCACCAGTGGCTCCAGGCGTTGATATCTCCCCCTAGTAAGATGTTGGGTGTTTTAAGTAGGTCGCATACTGCTTTTGTACGCGCAATGTACGGGTCGATCTGTTGGTCCCCTTCGTAGTAGACAGACACTACTCCAAGTCTCATAGTTCCGGCCTCCAACAAGACTGCGGCCTCATATTGTATTTCGGTATGTATAGTTTTATTGTTGCTTCCAACTCAACATTTTCAATGGAAAAACTCCACGTTTAGATGGGGTTTGACTCCACGACTTCTAGATTGCTAGTGGAGTGCTCTTCCAACTGAGCTGACAGAAAGGGTTGTGACCGTAATGATCGTTTACACGTCTATCTTTGTATTATAGCGCCATTTACCGACTAAGTAATGCACTAGTATCTCTCGGTCGGTATCAAGAGGTCGTAAGTTCGAACCCTATCTAAGGGACGACGTGATTTTTACAGTTGTAAACATATTTGGGTATTTTAAATTCTTAATCTCTACTTCTATAGACAGTTATAGTTTTTCATATTGTTTAGATCATTATTTTAATTCACGATACACTTGGCATTTTATATATCTATAACTTCACGCCGAATCCCTTGCGGGGTAAGCAGAGAGAATCGAGCGCTCCGTGACTCGATCCTTAAATATCTCACTCGCTTCTTTAACATTATCTCTTGTCAAACACGCTCGCCGATTTATAGGACTCCTGACATCACCTGATGATAGAACACGACCAATTTGGTCATGGCCTTCCACGGCTTCTACATAATCCACTTTTGCATTGTATATCTGTTTTGTCATTCTTTCATCCTACATTATTTTTACATGGCCGAACCAACGGAGCATGCCTCTTCTTATTTTGACACGGATCTTTCAGATCAACTCTGTTTCCGACATCATCATTGCAAATACGATCTACAAGCATTATGCCACAAATTTTGCGCAACATTCACATTTCGATCGCGTTTATCCTACTTTCATGCTCTCTCTGCTATACCCAACTCTCGCTTTCATAAGTAAGCATTGGGACCAGCATTGCATTGTGTATAGCGAGCTGTGCCTTCTAGCTCAAGTTTTTACCGCCAAGAAGTTTTCCTAACGCTTCATTCACACTTTTTACAGCACTCACTCTACTTTCCACATCTACGGTGTACCTTCCATTCCTGCTGAAAGCGCATCGAAGATATACCATCTCATCCACTTGTTCCAACACTTCATCATCGATCGTAATCCTTACATTGGTTCTGATTTCTTGTCTTTTAAATACCATTATTTTCGTTTTCTTCACATTCAGTAGTAAACTATTCTCCATATATTCGTCTTTCATCAGTGTGACCAGCGTTTGCAGTTCAGGTGGTGTTTCTGCTAAGAACTCTGCATCGTCTGCATAAAGCAGACAGATCACCACAAGGACACCCATGCACAATTCCACATTCGTTGACCTTATTCTCTGCAGACAACTATCGAGATGCAGGATAAACAGCCTAGTAGATAGCATGAAACCCTGTTTGATACCAATTTGGACATCAAGCCAGAGTGATATCATATATATATCCGCACACATGCTGAGCTATCCTTGTAAGTAGACTGCACAGCACGGAGCAGTGAACCGTCATAAAACTATATAGCTGGCGTCATGCGTGACCCCTTGCCTTTATACAAGGGCACGATGACTGCGCGTCTCCATTACATTGGGGCCCTTCCAGTTATCTAGTATCGATTGATTAAGTACCAGAAGGCATCCCGGACATAAGTGCCACCTAGTTTAATCATCTCAGCTATGATCAGATCAATTCCCGCAGATTTTCCATTTTTCAAGCTTCGTATCGACCACCATTCGATCTCATCCATAGTTAGGCCTTCGTCAGATGCCGTCAACGTGGAGTAAGCATCAGACTCACTCTCTCATTACCAGCGTCCAAAGCATATTCATATATTTCTTCAAAATATTCACTCCACCGTTCTAACACTTCCTGAGTGTTCGCAAGAATTACACCAGCTTTAGACTTTATCTCATCTTGCTCGTACATTCAGAATGGACACATTCTGATTGCCGACGAACCATTCCGAGACTTTTTTACCTCTATCCAAAAGAGTTTGTTATTAGCCTCGAAGTTTTCCTTGCAATTTGATCTAACCTGCTTTGTGTGCTTCCGCCACCAATTAGATCATGCGGCCTAGCGCTGGCCGGCACCTACCCACTACTGTTAGTAAATGCAACATGCCGACGCTGCCATGGCTACTCCGGTAGTCTCTGCCTCCAGTCAGTATCAGTATCAGATCACCCGGGTGGGTGCCGGCCGGCGCTGGGCCGCATGAACTAATTGGTGGCACATAAAGCAGGTTAGATCAAATTACATGTAAATTTGACTTTCGCAAAATAACGTATGAATCTATTGACTATCGAAGTTTTCCGTCCGACTCTCTTCCGCGTTCATAATTTGTCTTTCACTAACGCCTTGGTTTCATTCACGGACATGCATAGACGGTACATGCTTTTCTTCTTTTCCCTCATATTTTCATTTAAGGGCAAAGATAATACATAATCCAGCCACGCTTTCCTCTGTCTTGCTACGGCGGATTCAACCTCCGCATCCCACCAGGCATCTGCTTTTACGTTTTATGCCTCTTTGGGCATCCACATGCCTCTTTTACACAATCCACCACACTTTATTTCTAAACTTTCTAGCTATCATACACATATGAGTCGGAAAGCCTTGCCATTTACAAGTCTTTCGCTTACCAGATGCACATACGTTCTCCTTACACTTTCATCGTACAATTTTTCGCTCCTTATCCTTTCATGATCTCCGAAAGGGATACGCACTCGCCAGAGCCTCCAGTTCCTAAAAAGTCCCACAAACCGGTTTACCACCAGGTAGTGGACCGTTTCAATTCAAGAGTGGGAACTCTAAATGTTCTTGTATTCATTATAGCATTTCGGAGACGTCTATTTATTAAAATCAAATCAATCACATGTGCCTATACGACACTCAGCTCTCCTCGACCCGCCGGGATGGGCGTTGCGTGGTGGGTGGCGGCCCCCACAGCCGCATGCCTTAGATTTCGCACCGACGGGGGCGGATCGGTGCGCGTCGCCTCCGGGGGACGCCCTAATCCGCGCGTCTGTGCGGTTTGGGTCCAGAATTGCAGTCCAAGTGTTGGACTGGCAGGGTCGCGGCGTGCACGCTTCTGGTACCGACCCCTTAAGATAAGAAAGGGCATGCTCCGTTGGTTCGGACATATAGAAAGAATGCGGGACGAAAGAATGACGAAACAGATATACAATGCAAAAGTGGAAGGATGTAGGAGCCGATGAAGGCCGAGACTAACCTACCATGACCAAATTGGTCGTGTTTTATCAGAAGGTGATGTCAGAAGCCCCAGGAACCGGCGAGCGTGCATGAAAAGAGCTATGAATGTCATAGAAGCGAGTGAAGTATGCAAGGACCGCGTCTTATGGCGCTCGGTTCTCTCTGCCTACCCCGCAAGGGACTTGGCGTGAAGATAAAAAAAAAAAAAAACAATCACACTTTTTTGATCATTCCGTCTCCATTTATACGTGTGAATATCCTTATGATGAAATAAAGTATTCGACACGAGGAGGCCTCGTTCCATACATAAATCTAGTATTGACTTACCTGCTTCGTTCACTCTCTTATCTCCATACGGACCAAGAACAGCTTCATAGCAATCTCGCTTCATCTCAACCCATCCATTCAAATCTCCGCACATAATCACTCTTTCATTCGCTTCAGTTAAGTCCAGAACATCCCTCCCAAAAAAGTTCTGGAGCACACGCGTACGCGTTACGGGAGCGTATGCTGCGACCAGAAATACTCGCATGATGTCCAGTTTCAGTAATCTCTTACACCAGTGGCTAAGCGAGAGGAGAGTACGATACCTACACCAGCACTGGCATTATCGTGCCGGTCCACCCCAGTCCATATGGCGATCATCCCACCGAGCAGGTCATCGGTGTCGTTCCCCTTGTGCTTAGTCTATATCATTTTATAGTATTTTAATAAAAGTATATTTTTTTTTTGAAGATTATTAAATAATTAACTATAAATCGTAAACACATATAATCTAATAATAACAAATTCCGCATTTTTTATTTTTAAACATGTTTTTATATTGCCAATGCAATAAGCACGGAAATGTATTTCAAATTATAAACTTTTAAAATTGTATTTTTTTTTTAATTCAAATAACATAAAATATTTCTTTAAAATATGTACACAACTATAATTAAGAATTTGTTGAAATACTATGATAATAAATCACAGCAAAGCTTCAAGTTGCATTGAAGTTATAACTACTGACGGCTCATGCACTACAACTTAACTTGTTAAAACAAGTTGAAAGCGGATGGATTCTCATATATTTGGAGCTAAACCTAAAGTTAAATGAGTATGATACTAATACGAACTTAATACTGATCTATGTACAGAACAAAAATATGAATGGAACACAAAGAAAAATAATTCTAAATATTAGTAATCGTGTATACAAATAGGCGTATATAAAGCCTTGGCACTTTATAAAAAAAGTTAGGAAAATATCAATCTCGTCAAGTCCCCTGTTATGTTATTCCCAAGCTAAAGTTTCATTATATTCTCATATTTGCTTACATGAGGAAATAGAGAAATGTAATGAAACTTTAGCTTTAGTAGTTTGTGAAAGAACTTCAGATGGCTAAAAAATCTGGCTCGACCTAACATGAAACATCGATCTTTTCAAATCCTCTGATAAGGTATTCTATTAAGCCGAAGCAAACATGCATCAAATTGTAGACTGCACACACTACTACCTACACATTTTGACTATTGTACAGTACATTAGTTTATTAGTCCTAGAGATTACTTATCTAAATATCGTGTCTCTAATTATTTAGTTTTGATATTTACGTTTGTTCCACTGTGTTTATTTTATTCTTTCATTGAGAGAATAAATGTTACTATATTCGTCTCCGCTCTTTACCCAGAGATACGAAGAGATATTCTTTACGTGTAAATATTTATTTATTTCCCTGAAAATTATAACACTTATTTATTCTTTTAAATCCAATTATTTCAAAATCATTTATAATTTAACTACTGTGATTTTTCGCCAAGGCATTGATAAAAACAATGTAAAGATATATATACGTTTCTCTTTAGCTTTACAGCCAACACCCTAACTACTCGTACATATCTACTGCTACAGTTCATACTGACTATTCACAAATTAATTTATTCGGTGGGCAAACCGCTGCTCAGTTGTCAATCATGATTCATGCATATCCCAAATCGGGCTAACTGCGGTCGGTCACGCGTCCAAATCCATCTGAATCAGGGCTAAATTGTCCGAGCAGCCAATCGGAGTGGATTTTACATTAAAATATTTTGATCGAGCGCTTTGGTGTTGTATTAGAAATCGTATACTAAGATTAACATGCTTTTATTGGACCAACTTGAATGTAAGGACATAATAGAATCTAACGGATCGAGTTTTAACTACTCCAGAACTTGCGCATTATTATGGGATTAAACAAAATTTAATATAGCTATACAGATATGAGTCACTACTTAGTCTTTTTTTCTTTTTTAAACCTCACCTAACTGGGGATGTTAAACCAAATATTCAAATTTCAAATGCAACCAGTTGAGAATGCGCAATGCATTGCCAGATGAACACCTGGCTCGTCAATTATATAACAATTTAAAATTCTTTTTTTTTTAATTTGTCGGACATTTTGATCATGTTCCTTAAGAGATAGGAACGGTGTTCCTGAACATTCGTATTCTACTATATTATGCTGAATCCGAATCTGAAGTCAAAATTCGAATGTTCGAAAAAAAAACGCACACAGAGATAAACAAATTGAAATAGGTCGAACCATTTTCGAATTTTTACCAGACTGACGCGCGGCAAATACTGTATATGTATATATATATTGAAGAAGAAGATAAACTATGTACTAACAATGCGTATATACAAAAGCAGTGTTGATATTAATTATTTCGGAGTTTGTGATTCAAAAGCTCTCTAATGTCTACATACTCCATATCGTTTGTCGGTCAATTTTTGTATATGGATATAGACCTTATCTAGTTCATCTACTTTCACAGCATCATATCATATAGTATACTGCGAGGAAAAACAACTGACTTTGTAACAATTTCTGTGTTATATAAGAGATCGTTTGTTGGTACATTCCATACCCTATATCTCGAGCGCTTCTCTTTAGTATGACTCGTTGTTCAATCTTATTATATGATTCCATAGAACGGAATGGACGTCCGTACATTCGTATATCCGTAATGGGTAAATAAGTTTTATCAGGGGACAAAATAAAAAATCACTAATTACAATCACGCATATCATTTTATTAACTCCTGACAGCTAGGCTCCCCGCTATTACTCAATTAATACACATTAATTGACAATAATATAAATTATTCCTTACAACTAAGGGTACAAAAATAAAATGTAAAAAATTACTAACTATCTACATTTAAATATGGGCGAATATTACAATTATTTCAGTAATTTCATATTGCCAATGCAATAAACACAGAAATGTAATTAAAAAGTTTACGAGTCATACACACATTACAACAATATACATTGTTTTTAAGTAAAACTGACAGTGATTTCTTTAAATTATTCAGTAAGTTATTAAGTATAATTCGGATTAATTAAATATAAGCCGCATGTATAAAGGATCCTAATTAATTAACGTTGCTTTGCGTTACGTAATAATCGAATTAAACAAAATTTATATCATCAATTATATCATATTGATGTAAGTACTAAAAATGTGAGTGCTTTGTAGCTCAAAAGATATAGGCGACTAAACTAGATACTTCGAGGGTAGAATTTATGTACTTGCACGTAAAAATAAACTAGGCAATCTTTGGTTTTATTTTCATATGACACTTGCAGTCTTGCAGCTTAAATCAAATAAGTTACAAAATTATCTCAGTATGGCAGTAATATTAAAAAAATGCATGAAACTGACAGCGCCTTATAAAATTATAACCAGGGTAATAATCCTCACCGCGAAGAAACGTGCAAATGAAGCGTGAATACTACACATGAATATTTGATAAGCTGACAATTTTTCCGAACCAGATGTTGGGGCAGCACTTTTGGGTAATGTGACCACGGAAAATATTTTTATCGAGCTAGGAGAAAGACAGAGATGAACTGCGATGGCATGAAAATTGCAAATCATTTATTATTACCCGCGATTGCGAACTAATTACCCTGCGAAATATTATACATTGAACTATTAACTATGAAAGTTGATCGTTCTTAAACAAAAATGTGAAGAAGATTAAGTTTCATATAAACATTCGGATGTTAGGGTCTTATGAAGTCTTATGAAGTGTGATATAAATAAGTACAGCATTATATGTTATATACAAATGACGCTACATTTAAATATATTGCTTTGTATTTAGAATAGACGCGTAGGCATGTATTTGTGTAATCAAAACATAAGTATTTTAGTTTAGAATCACAAAGGTACGAGTACATATGCGGTGCCTATTTGTAATCCTAATCCATACCAAAATAAATAAGAAAGTCTAACTTCGTAACGTATATCCCACTATGTAGCCCATATACATGCAAATTAGGTATATTTAGATAAAATTCAAAGCAAAATTTCAAATATGCCATTTTGGAGCGTGCGTAAACCATTTTTTACCGGAAAACAAAGCCTTAATAGTACAGAATAGAATGTTTATGGGTTCTTTCTTTAAAGTCAATGTTATTTATAGCAAATAAGATACCCCGAGTGCTCTAAAAGTATTTTTATGTTCAAAAACACTTTTGTGTACATTACCATTAAGTATGCTCTCTAGTCTTTGTGCTTGGAAATCTCAACATTATAAGACGCAGATTTTATCAGCTCTGCACTAGTCTATTGTTTACTTCTTGGAAACAACGAAAATGTTTCCTGGAATTATCTGTGACGTAAGTTTTTGCGGTAAATAAATGTGTTTAAACACTATTCCTTTCGCAAAGCTTTGGTTGTTTTAGAATTTCATCAACGTGGAAGAAATTTGATACGTTAATCAAATTATGAAAACCAGTAATTCAAAGATAACAATATATTTGATCTAACTACAGCAATAACAAATTCTATTCGTGCCATTTATAGAAACACACATTGCGAAGTCTTTCTGTTCTTGATTTTACATAGTAAAGGACTTACAGATAAACGCTATTTTGATTTGCATTTTCAAAACTAAAAATGACATTAACCTAACGAATTTTAAATGAAAACAAGGCCCAAGGTTTTTTTTTATGCTCTTGTCAGTTAGTCTGTTGTTCATCACGCATCGCGAATGGCAAATTACCAGCAGCAGCAGTATATATGTAATTTAATCAATATCCTGCGATGCTTTACGAAGTTTTGTTCTAGAATAGCTTGATTTCTCCTTAAAATGGTGTTATAATATGCAGCAAAATGGAACCATGTTCGTTGTGAACTAAAATGAAGGAAGTTACGAGGAGGTGGAAATCCTCTTGAATGAGGACGTGCGAATTCGCTAGTTTAGGCTTTATCGCAATTTTATTTTAGAAAATGCATTTCACTATAGATTATTATGAAGCTTACTAAATACTTTTTGACAAATAGGACTTAGGGTTTTATTGAAAACGAAGTAATTTACCTATTATTATTTTACACAATCTAAACTATTTATGATTGCTATCAGTCTGGTTTCAACAACAGTAATAACTACGAAATTATGCTTAATTTATATATTTACATTTATCCGTAAAACTCTGAGAAAGCTCTGTGAACTTATAGAAAAGAAATAAAAAAAAATCAACTGACTGAATCACTTACATAGGTACTTTTATTGATTCTAGAAAATATAACTAACATTTGCACACTTTTTAATTGTTCTTGCAATATTTTTGCGCAGTCAATAAAAATACTTTATTACTGCTGAAAGTAAAAATGTTTCCAGTAAGAAACTTTAAACGCCAAATAGAAAATCTGTTTTGTTTTGTGCAATTTACATTCTGAAATTGCATGCGCTCGAACACTACTGGTGTGATGTTATTACAAGATCCAGCTCATAAATAGACATTTAAGTCGAAATACTCCAAAATTGTGCGGAATAAGGAAAGTGGTCTGAGAAAATACACTTGGCTCGTCGCCAAGGGTCGGTATTCGCTGATTCTAATTTACGAAGTAAATCGGGAAATTGTTTCTTTGTAAACTAAATAAAGTTTACTCTTTTTTAAATTATTATAGCTATAAAAATAAAATTGATTACTTCACCATTCCATTTTGATTCTTGTCTTCCTTTATGCTTCATCAATGCAGGCTTTTATATCAACGTTATCTTTAACCGATGATATAATGTCAATTACTGAATTTGCTAACTTATTTGTGAATAAATTTGTATCTATTTTCACAGATTTATTAGTTTTTATATTATATTTTATTTAACAGGTAATACGGTAATGTTGTTAATATTCCATAAATAAATAATTCTGGACAATAACATAGCGCATTCTAGTCCCAAACTAAGCAAAGCTGTTACTATATGTGCTCAATAACTGGTGAGTATGCGTATATAACATTTTGCGGTACATATACTAATATAGAAGACACACAGTCAATGCCAAAAACATGTTCATGTATATATAAATGTTTGATTTGTCGAATGAACCCGAATTAGTTTTTAATATATTTTTTTATTATATTTTATTTTAATTATATACGTGCATGAAAAGAGCTATGAATGTGAAAGAAGCGAGTGTGTAAGGACCGCGTCTTATGGCGCTCGGTTCTCTCTGCCTACCCCGCAGGGGACCTGGCGTGAAGATATACATACATATATTAACTAATGCCAACAGGCAATGTTATGGCAGAAGAAAAACACATACAACCTTCTCCTATAGCCTCCATAGTTATCGGCTAAATGGTTTTAGAGTCAATCGGTAATCGTAATCGCCCTGTGATAAAATCGTAAAGACCATCACATACAATTGTCGCAGCAATGGCAATTTGTTTAATGTTCACGGAGATAAAAAAGTTGTGCTTAGGAACTACAGAAAATGTAATCAGCACATAACTCGACATGAAAACATTCAATCATAGCAGCTAACTGTTGTATCAGAAAATAAGCTAAAAAATTGTTTAAAATAAATAGGTCGTTCATATAGTTTTACAAATGTAAGTAGTAGGCTCCGTATATATCATGTTTTAACAAATATCTATAATGGTTACAAAATAAAAAATACAGTATACATATCTAATCTGCAGCTATGCACAACATGTAGGCACATTTTGGGTTTACTAAACAATCACTTAAAATATTATATAAACATTTTACTTATGTTTACTTCGTACGTAACAATTAAATTACCAATATTAACTTAATGTTGTTACTTATTTAGAAAACCTCATTGGTTATAATTATTTTATTCATAAACTGGAAATTACACAAAATAATTCGGACTGCATTACTATTAGTTACACAATGATAGTTAATTCGTGGATTGGTTACAAACAATAGTTTGCTGCCTGTAATGTTACCAAAAAAGTGTCTTTTGGAAATTATGCAGTGAGAATATCCTAAACCTAAACAAACTAACAATCAGAAATCTAATTCTAAAAAAATTCCTATTCGTTTGTTATTTATACATACCAAAAAAGTTATAACGTTAATTTAAGTATTTATCTATCTTTTCAATATTATTGATTCAATCGATGTTATTTTCAATTTAAATATAAGTAGTATTTATAATGTAAGCACTGCATCTGTATAAAACACACATAATATCATAGATATTCTATATTATTACATATAAGAAAATTGTCCTTCTGTCTAAATAACTCTATGCACCATCATATAGATATTATAATAACATTGACATGGCTACCAAATTTTTTTAACTAAGAGACATCTTTTTAAATAAACAATTATAAATAAAGAAATTTTGTAAAATAAAAACACCAATTAAGACTTGAACAAGTCTTAATATCAAGTTAAGTTTTAAATGTGAAGCAATAATTTTGAATAGCCTAAAATAGCAAAAAAATGGAGATGTCAGTATTATTTAATATCAATTATTATTTTTATCTACATCACTCCACTATTACACACATTGTGTTCCTCAGGTCCTTACATATAAACCGTTATAGACACTGGTAAACAGCATTGTAACTCGTTTTTGTCACTTTGAATTACAACTTTATGAGTTGCAATATTGTACACTGCAATTGTTTATGCACTAAAGTATAACACCTTACTATTATAAAACTGCTACATAGTCTTTGGTGTAATTCCACTAAAGTCGGGTTATACACTAAATAGTTTTTGTCACGATACTACTGTCGCTCGGGCTTGAACTGTCATCCAATCTCTGATTTTTTAAATCCTGGAACAAATAAAAAGATCAACCCTATGAAAAATCAATTAAATTAAAAAATATATATCTATATATTCCTTACACCTCATAACTAAGTTTATTCATGTACGATATTTGATAGTTTGACATACGTGACTAAACATGACCCAAAACCAAAAGTGACTTAAATTTGACGCAAATCAAGGAAATTTATTAAGGATTAGTTACAGTATTCTTTTTACGGTTTACCGTATTACTATGTTTGGGAAAGAAAATATTTCAAAAGGAAAATTTTAAGTTTACATTTATCAATATTTGATGACTTAAGAAAAAACTGGGCTAATTAGAATCATTGTTTATTGTTTTCTGTGATATATACATAAGAAAATTCCTATGCATAATTTGAAGATACCGAAGTATATACTATATTTTTTGATTACTTTTAACGATATCTAAAACAGATCTTAGTTAGAGCTATGTTTTTATAAATCTTTATTAACTGTAATAATTCGGACTTTGCGTTTCCGATCGTGATGATACCCTTCTCCACCAGAATGACATCTGCTACAGACGGATGGACAGATAGATCGAAAGAGCTGTAGATTTATAAACGAAACCCTAATGGTGCCCATTCGGTTTCGTTTTTAACTTTTTGATACTGAACTCCAGTAATAAGTTCTCAATTTTTTTAACAAAAGCTATATTCTGTCTCTATAACTATTACTGAATTCTTAACTTGAGTAATTTAATTAAATATTACATGTTAACACATAAGGTGTATAGTCAATTCACCAATAATAACAAAAAACAAAAGAAAATTAAAGTTTTCAAAAGAATTATCATAAAATTGTGGAATACAGGAGCAAAATTTTTATTCAAAATTCATTTTCTTCAAGTCGCCACGACAGCAATACAGCCAAGCATTATAAAAGAATATAAAGAAATTACGACAAAACTCGAAGACAAATGCATATTTTAGCAGTACTTGAGTATCAAAAAGACATAAAATTATAGTCATTTTAGCACAGTCACGCTTACTGAATATTTTTACAACTCTCTGACTGTGAAAAGAAACAGCGTATAACACAATTTTCTTTGTCGAAAGGGAATCAATTTACAATGAGGGTAAAGCGAGAAAAAAATTGTCAAAGTTGCTCGTACATGAAAAAGGTACTTTATTGAGCTCTTTTTCAGTTTTACATAAGTAATATTTTCTCGCCCTCATCTCGGATTCATTTTTACAGATTTTTCTTTCAATATTTTATATTTTGCTATCACGACTTTCTAGCAACAGGAATAGCTTCCTTCATGGGCTATATAAATTCGATTTTATCATAACAGACTGTATATTAAGGTGTTCTAAATACGCACGTTCGGATTTTAACGTTTTTAGAAGTTATTTTGCAAAATTCAAATTTACATGCAATTTGACATAACCCCAAAGCAGGTTAGGTCCAATTGCAATAAGTACGGGTTTAATAATGTATCTTTAATTGATTATTACAGTTATTTGGCTTTACAATTTTGTGAATATTAATATTAATTAAATCATTGCCAATTGCCAAAATAAATTGGCAATATATTAATTGAAATAAATAAATCCTATGTTAAAAAAAGTTATTGTATTTGACCTACTTTTTGTAAATAATACCAAGTTGTTTAATATGTCAAATAGTGTAACATATTTTGATTCATATTTGTTAATTTATATTTATAAACACTTTGAACTGATTAAAGAAGTCATATTTTTTTTTATTAAATTTGTAAAAGGAAGAATGTTTAATCATACACTCTGTATGATATCATTTCCATTTACATTAAATTTTACTGGTAACCATAAATACAGGCAATTGAAACACACACATGAAATGCATTTTTAAATAATTAATTATTATTATTATGTGATATTACTATATTTATATGATTAGAATTGTTAAAGTGCGTTAATGATTCGTAATAATATTACTTTTATAATTAATTCAATTTTAAATGTACGGAAACCGCAAATTGTAAAAGTTTAAACGTTGTAAATAATTTTCCACACGAAATAACTGACGATTGAGATGATTGAAAGACATTCTTCACATTTTGGACTATTTTATATTCAATCGAAATGAATCTTTATAAAAATTTTGACAAAAAAACCGACTCCAAGGATAGTTTGTCAAATTTAGACGGCAACTAATTATTGAATCGGCCACACGACGTCAGATCATTGGTGGAAATGATAAAGCTACGCAATCTGTATTCGGCTCAACATTGAAAAGTTTCGATGGCAATCTTTACCAGCTCTATTAACCAAAAAAATGATACTTCTGAATGCGAATACTCGATATATTTTTTTTGTTAGCTATAAATACCGAAATCGTTATATGTGTGCCTATGATATTTGAGGAGTTTTCTCAAATCTTCATGAACCCCACTATCAGAACTGAATTTTATGATATGAAAAAATAGGACCAATCTGGAAGTATACTCTTTCAAATAAAAAAGTTTTTTCAAATCGGTTTATAAATGACGGAGTTATGAAGTAACAAACATTGAAAAAATACAGCCGAATTGAGAACCTCCTCCTTTTTTGGAGTCGGTTAAAAATGATACACGCGGACGTAATTAATTGCACTCGTGTAATTGTTAATTGTATATTAAGAATCCTTTCCATTTGGCACGATATGAAAGTGATATTTATGTTTTGAAACTTGATCATTCATAGACTTGGCAACATCGAAGTAGGAGATGGGTATGAGCTGAAACCTACCAACTCCACCGCTCATATTTCACATAAATATGTTTATTACAATATGTTATTTCGATATATACTATTTACGTATTAATTATTTTTGTAATAAATTGATAAACATGTTATGACATACGGAGCATCTCAACTGTAGTAGATCTTCACTGCGGGTCGTATGGGGAAGCTCAAGGTCGCTCAGCGTGCTATGGAAAGAGGTGTGCTCGGAGTTTCTCTGCGTGATAGAATCAGAAATGACGATATCCACAGCAGAACTAAGGTATCCGATATAGCCCAAAGGATAAGCAATAAAAGTGGCAGTAAGCCGACCGCACAGTTCGTAGATCCGACAACCGCTAGGAAACAATAGTTCTTGAATATGGTCCCCTTACTGGTTCGTACACGTAGTGATCCCCCACTAGGTGAAGCGATGACCTCAAGAGGTTGGTAGGGTCGATGGATGCAGGTGGCACAGTATCGAAACGAATGGCTCTCTTGAGGGGAGGCATGTGGTCAGCAGTGGACAAATTCGTACTGAAATGATGCTGAATGCCAATAATCCTTCCTACAATATGGGATCCTTCAAACGTTGCGTGAAGAAGCATCTTGTGGGCCATCATGGCCGCGCAACTGACAGGACACTGTGTAGTCTTTTGTCAGTTGCCGTCACGATTTGGGCTCCTCCTTTGCTTACCACCAGGCGAAGCGGAGCCATATACTGAGCTTACATAAAAAAAATCTTACCCTGGATGTAGCAAGCCTTTGTACTACAATCTCAAGACGATCACCAGCGGATGCAATCAGAGGTACGGTCAGGCAACAATCGTAGTCGACTGTTCTCGTTCCATTCACCTAAAACATCCACACATTATATACTTTAAAGTACATAACATATTATATACACATTATATACACACATTTATATGAGTGTTTGGTTATGGTACTTAAAAAATCGGCCAAGTGCGAGTCGGACTCGCGCACGAAGGGTTCTGTACCACTACCTATAAAAACGGCAAAAAATCACGTTTGTTGTATGGGAGCCCCCTTAAATATTTATGTTATTCTGTTTTTTAGTATTTGTCGTTATAGCGGCAACAGAAATACATCATCTGTGAAAATTTCAACTGTCTAACTATTACGATTCGTGAGATACAGCCTGGTGACAGACGGACGGACGGACGGACAGCGAAGTCTCAGTAATAGGCTTCCGTTTTACCCTTTGGGTACGAAACCCTAAAAACATGTTAAAGTAACTCCAATTTCACGGCCACTTTACTATGGAAGTGCCAATGACTTCCCAAATGTCACATATATTATCACGTAATGTAATGTATTATCACCATATTTACGTTTAAATTAAATGTAAGGAATAAACTTGATTAATTTTCTTTTTAAATAAAAATAAAAATATGCGAATAGAAAACCATAGATCATATATTTAGTGCTTAAAAGTTACTAAACTAATAGACTTAGCTTCTTCTTTTATGAAAAAATCAAGGAGCCCGATGGCCGAGCGGTCAACAATGCTACTTTAACATCTTCGGGTTCGATTCCCACACAGGACTAATATGTTTGTGTGTCTTGATCTGGGTCGTGTAAAAGTGATCGGGTGCAACAAACTAGTCCGACTGGGCAAGTAAAACCAGCCATATGTGGCAAATACCAACTCTCAGGAGGGTTCTTGTGTTCCTGCATTCGCAGGAATACTAGTGACACCATTCATTCGAATGGTGTCACTAGTATTCTTCTAAGGATTAGCTGCATTAACAGCAAGGTTGCAAAGCGCGAGCAACACTTTCCGTATTGCAAGCATTCATAGGCTTTAGTAACCATTTTACATATGGAATTTTTTAAACTTTGACTAGCCCGATGGCGGAGTAATTTGATTAACAATGCTAATTTACCACCAAGCCTCGTGGGTTCGATTTCCACATCGAACAAATATTTATGTTTTTTTTTAAACAGTCACTGTAACCTATGGACATTTGCAACACCAGGGGTGTCACTCATGCGTTGCGGTTATAAAAAGTAGCTGTCGACCTCATTTCGAACAACTCTTCAGAACACAACCCATTGTACAATCGGGAGAACACACAAAGGGAGGCAAAATTTCTCCTTAAACTTAAAATATGTGCATGAACATGTCTATTTGTATTTATCTAGGAGTTTTTAAGAGAGGAATACGGTCTAGATAATGGCATTTACCTCACAGAAAAACGAAACCAAATAACAAATCCCTAAAGGGTAATGTGTTCTTGCGAGTAAGTGAAATCACCTGTAAGCTCATAAGGAATTGCTGTATTAACAGCATTTCTTATACGTCTCCTAACACTGTATAAACAAAATAATTTATTATGAAAAATATATTTTTTATTAACATTCAATTTTCCACAAGCTTCCACATAAACGAGCATTGACACCTCAAAACTGCCTCGTCACGTGGCCATAATAACTCACAAAGCCAAGAGAATATCGAACCTGCAGAATCCTGTCGTAAGGTCGCAATAAACCAACGATGTCGGCGGGGCCTCCCTTTCTTATGCGGTTGATGTAAACACCCCTTTCGTATAATCCATCTGATACCGAGAACCCATAGTCATCGTATATGGCGTCCTTGTACAAAATGACGTGGTGTACGGAACCACGGGTGGGGGATATAGTCTCGCTGTTGTAGAGACCTGTAAAAAACATTATGTTATCAGCGGTGTACCTCTTACCATTTTAAGTTGACCTATAAAATATGCTATCTTCTTGACGAGCTCGGTAACATAATGATTAGTAACGCTGCTTTGACACCAATGCCCTTGAGTTCGATTCCCACACAGTACAACCATTTGCGTGCATTAACTATTTGTCTTGCTCTGGGGCATCAAAGCAGCCCGTCTGGGGAAGTACGGCAGCCAAATGACTCCCTGGAGAGTTGTTGGGTTCCTGCGTTGGAGTGATGTCACCAGTAGGCTGATAAGGAGTACCTGCGTTAGAAGCAGAGGTGGCATCGCGCGAGTGATGCTTAAAGCGTTCATAAGCAGTACAAAAAAAAGTATCTGTCTATATCTTGTATGTATGCATATCTTCTCGCGAGGTAGGCAGAGAATCGAGCGCGATAAGACGCAGTCCTTGCACACCTCGCTCGCTTCATTAATATTCATAGCTCTTTTCATTCCCTCTCGCCGGTTCCTAGTCCTGCCATCACCTTCTGAATAACCTATCTCTTTATATACAAAGTCTTCTGTACATGTATATCACCTGTACTGCTCCTAAATGGCTGAACCGATTTTGATGTACTACATTGTGTGTTTTCAGTAAATCTCCGGATGGTTTAGATTTAATTTAGATCCAGTAGATGTCGCTCTAAGGTTATATAGGTTATTTTCGTACAGGGGACATCTGTCGGGTTTCTTAGTATAGCTATGTACTTTTAAATCTCAATCAGTTCTCTCTGCCTACACCTCAATATTCCTGGCGTGAAGATATTTTCACTAATTAAAAGATTTAGGCGGTATCTTGAGGAAATAAATTTACGGACAATTTAATCTATACCACTATGTATGCTTTCACCATGTATTAGTTCATTCCAAGTAGTGGCGGCCGATGCGATAGTCAAATTTACATACAACACAATTTAAACTACTCTGTGTGCTTCCGCCACCAATTATTTCATGCGAACTAACGCCGGCCGTCACAAAGCAGTTTAGATGAAATTGCCTGTGGATACTATCTATTGCTGTGACTGCGAGTACCTTTAGAGCCTTTCAACGGTAGCCTTTTAACGATAGTCAATGGTAGCCTTTCAACCAGCGAAAGATAAACGAGACACAACAATATTTAATAAGAAGCAACCCAACTTTACAGCCAACGAACAATTACGTCGCTTGTTTTTGTTGTAGTTAGTGAACAAGCTCCAGAAAGTGCTAATGAAATGCTTTTTGGATTGCAAGGCCCATGTTTAACATGTGATAAACAAGTATAAGCTAATATTGAAAAATCTGAATACGAAGCGAATGTATTTTACGAATATAAGAGCCCATAAATTGAATCAAATCTACCGCTTCCATTATGAACACGGGACAAAAGATCTTCGCTAAATTATTTATGAGCAACAAACTTTGAAGATATATTTTTAAATATACTCGTATTTACCTGGTACATCATTTTCATAAATTGGGCTCGTGGAAAATTGGAAACTCGTGCCAGCGATTCCAGGCTTGAGGGGAGATTTCTGAGGTGTAGTCACGGTGTATATTCCATTGTTGAGATAATCGTTATCCCAATTCGGTCTTCTTATCTTGGGCGATACCATACCGTATGGTCCCATTTGGACGTAATCGCATTTGCAGGAAGATCTTTCCATATTGTGCAGCTGGCAATCCTTCATGTTTGACGTTAGAATTTCTATTTGTTGGACGTCGTCTTCTCTCGTGATGTTCTGTTTGTTTTTCAATGTATTCTCCGGAATTATGCATGTGTTTTCGTAGTGGAAAGTCTTTAGTGAATTGTTTAAAGAATAATTTGGCAGAGGAAGATCGTTAACACTGTACGGTGCGGCCGAGTTGAAATTCGACGCCATTAGTTTGTCTTCGTCGGTTGGCGAATAATGTTGTTTGTCTATCATCCGTGTTTTATCTGGCACCGCATATTCTATTACTTCAGAGTTACCTATAATATGAAATGTTACTTTATTTGTTACTTTATGCGATGGTGTAGTATACATTCTATGCATCTTATCATATCATCCTATCATCCTAACTATCCGGCTGCAGGGATACGAGCCTCCCTTCAAGTTGCTCAACAGCGAATTGGCGCCCCCCGCCACTGACTTAACGAGCGTTATCTATCGACGACAGCCGCAACCGATGGCTTAACGTGCACTCCGAAATACGGAGAAGCTCGAGGAGATAACCCCATCCATATACAGGCTACGTTCGACGTTGTTTAACCCTCATTATATACTTTTATACATTCCATTAATTATGTATTTTTTTTAATTTAATCAGACGCAAAAAAAAAACAATTAAACATATATAATTTTGACAGCCAAAATTTTTATACCTAGAACGACTATGTAACCTTATATTAAAATACTTGCAAACATTATCAATGAGAAATATGATAGATATATGAATCTGTTTTCAGAGTTCAAGAGAGGTAGGGCGCATCAAAGAAGCCCGTCTGGGGAAGTACCTCCATCTCACAGAAAACCGCAGCCAAATAACGACTCCCTAGAGGGCTGTCGTGTTCCTGCATTTGAGTGAGGTCTCCAGCACTTAACCTCCTAAAGAGTTGCTCTGTTAGCAGCTGAGGTGGTATCGTGCGAGTGATACTTAATATATTGCAAGCGTTTACAGGCTATAGTAACCGCTTTACATGCAGATGGGCCCTATGCATATTTGCCTCCCGACGTTGTATAAAAAAAACGATAATACTTACCACAATTAGCACTGGTTCTGATAGGAGTATTCTGATCCCACGATTCGACTGCACTATCATTTGAAAGTCCAGGACTTGAAGTAGAGTGACTGGAGTCTCTTGCACTACATTCCGCACTCTCTATTGATCCTATTTTCAAAATAATTTAATTAAACCAGTTGAGAATGCGCAAGCTTGCATTGTCAGAGGAACACCTGGTCAATTATACCGTCAATTATATAACAATTGATTTTTTTTTATTCTTTATTTGGCGACCATTTTGGCCATGTTTCTTAAGAGATAGGAACGGTATTCCTGAACATTCCTATTCTACTTTTTTATGCTGAATCCGAATCTGAAGTCAAAATTCGAATATTCGAAAAAAAACCGACAGACAAACACACAGACAAACGCACAGACATATAGATTTCAAATAGGAACGGTGTTCCTGAACAAATGATATTTACCTACAATTCACTAACTACGTGTTTTCCGATTAATGTACACATTTGTAATTATCACTTGCTCGACGGTGAAGAAAAAACATCGTGAGGAAACTCGTCCAAGAAATTATATTTCAAAAGACGTGTAACCTAACTTATGTGAAGGTCTGCTTCTTCCTATAGGTTGTGAAGACTTCGTGTGAAAACCTGTATCTTCGCCACATCGTTAGGCTTGGGTAGCGGACCCCGCCAATCGAAATGGATAAGGAAACGGTATATATATCAACACTAAGAAGAAGAATAGATATCTACAATTAAAAATGAAATCTAATAATATATAGTGCTTTAGAAATATCGACCTCCTGTAGCAATAAAGCATAATTGGTCGCATTTCCTCGCTAGATTAGAATGCTGGCCCTTTGTGCGAAGAAAGAGCATCAGCTGTTGAAGAATTTAATCCTTTCTAACATACGTACGTCCACGTAGTTATGAACGCGTTGAACTGCAGATAATTTCCGTTCTTTTAACATATAAGTCATCGTGATAAATGTAAACATTTCAATAAAACAGAAAAGTATAATATTTACCCGTAAGTTTCCTACATAACTGCAATTGAACTCGTTGACCGCTGTGTTGCAATAATTTTATGGCTTCTGATAATGGTTTACTCAATACACTCTCCCCGTTTATACTTAACAATTCATCACCTATTGACAATTTGCCACATTTTTCAGCAACGCCTCCTGCGAAGATTAAAACATGGCGCTTTTAAGTGCATCAATTTGTGAATTGCGCAGGCTTATAGGTGTTTGTTAGACTTTTACGGCTGAATATGGCTTGAGATACAATGTTCAAAAAAGTCAATTTATGGTCTTTGAGGTGGGAAGTAGCGGCATTTATGATGTACGGCCTATAAAATTAAACGGTACATTGTTAACGAGAGTGAACTCTTTCAAGTACTTGGGTCATGTGGTTGCGTCTGACCTCAAAGATAATATGGACATCGATAGCAGATTTGCGCGATGTTGGAAGGACGTGAAATTAATACTATTCTGGGCATATTGCACTTCTCTTTCTCACACATGCAGTCTGTGGAGGGACTTCACGCAACGGGCTTATGGAGCCCTTCGCGTTCAATACAAGAACGCGTTCTGGGTGTTGGTGGATCTGGCCCGTTTCTGTAGCGCATCAGGGACGTTTGCTGATGCACATAGTGATTACTTTTATGCAACAATGCGTAAGAGATGTGCGTCCTTGGTGCGCAGGGTGTGGCCCAGCCCCAACAACATCGTGAAAATGATAGCAGATAGATAGATAGATTGTTACACGTTACCAGCAGCTAAGTATAATTAATAACTAATGATCTAATTATAATGTTGTTTAATTTATAGATTACTGTATCTGAAATAAATAAATAATAATAATAGAAAATGTTTACTTTCGTTGAATAAAGATACAATTTTGTACCTTATGACTTTGTACCTGAGCCGGAAGACTCCGCTTCTCTTTCGTTTAAATTATGAGAATTGAAAATTTTAAAATAGGCGTGAGTACAGTCAGTAGTAATATCGCGTGATTTCCTGATAGTTAATTTTATGCATTCTGACATCTTTATTGTAGATCACGCCTATTTCATAATTATGATTAATGTTACTTCTTGTATGACAGGTAAAAGATTAAACTCTGTGATATTAAATACAACGCAAGAGCATCTAACTTCAAAGTTACATTATTGTCATATTTTCATCACTAGCAGTACGAAGCCCTACTTCAATGTAATAGTCCATTATCTCAAGTAAACAAAGTTTATCATCTTTAAAATTGCTTCTTCGTGTCTTTTCATTGTAACCCAAAAAATATATTAACTATTGTCTTAGGTTTTACCGCGTGTTTTATTTATTTTGTTGAACCTGACGTTTCAAATGCTTTGCAGCGTCCGTGGTCGCAGGAAGAAGTCTTCCTGCGAAGGAAGAAGTCTTCTTCTACTTCGAAACGTCAAGTTCAATAAAATAAATAAAACACGCGATACTTCCGTTAAAAATTGTTTAATTCAATGTATTAACTAACTAAGCATCTAATTTGCGAATGTTTTATTTTATACAACGTCGGCAGATACACAAGCATACTTTATCAAACCTATGAATACTTAGAATATGAGAAGTATCCATCGCGTATTACTATCCCTACTGCTAATACAACAGCTCCTCGGGAACTTTATTGCTATCCTTGCTCACTCGTAGGAACATAATAATCCTCAAAAAAGTTGGTATTTAGCTGCGGTTTTCTGTAAAGTACTTCCTCAGTCAGAGTGCTATAATATGTCCTATATTTCTTAATTATAATTTATAAAAGCATGGCTGCTAGCTATTTATTTTAATTTACATAATAGTTGTCGAGCCTTCACAAAACCGACGAGTTATTACGTCTTTAATATAGTCTATGTGGAACCATTTATATTTAGGTTTTTCCTAAAAAGGGTCAAAAATCTATTTGTATAAATTTATTCCGACCACATAGGTATAGAATATCGTAATATTTTGAATGTTAATACAATAAAAAAAACGGAATATATGTAATCAATATGAATTCATAATATTTGTCTTTTTAATATGTTTGCCAAACCTAGGCAAAAATCGAATTGAACACATTTTGAATTACCCAAATAAAGAAACAGTAAAGGAATCTTCTAACAAAACCGCTTAACTTTTTAATTCCTATTTGAAAATAAAACAGAAGCTAAACGTATTTAAACCTATATTAGAAAGTCGTTTAATTACCATAGTCTTACCTTCAACAAGACCACTTAACAAAATAGGCTGTGTTACGTCCTCGCTACCAGCAATTGTTAGTCCCAGCGGGCCATTCTCTTGCTTAATTAACTCGACAGTAAAAACAGCCGTATTACCATTTTCATTACTACCATGACTCCGTTCACTCTCTTTTGCACTATTATTTGGACTTTCGGTATGATGGCCAGAATCTTCTCCGCTATGTACAACAGCTTTGGTCTCTATGTTGCTGAAACTTTGTAGCGTTAATTTGGCATTATGTTTGTGAATGTTAGACCAGTCTTCCGTCAGATCTCGTTTGCGTATTTTCAACGTTATTATGTCGTCTGGTGAATTTTGGAGGATGTTGAAAGCTGTGTCCTAAAATTGAGATTAGTTATTAATCTAAAATAATTAATTTTAGTAATATTTTTATTTGGAATTATAACATACAAGTACATATATAATGTTACCATTGAAACTATGATTCCCACACAATTACATAACTGTAATTCGTGTATAATATAGTAGTATGAATAATAATACAAGTGAAAGGATTTCATGTCGTAATATGAACATTATTCAAGCTAATCTAAACAACCCTCTTCTCCCTGTACAACAAACGTTAGTTGTTATAACGAGACGTTTGCATGTGAAAGGGAGGATGGAACAATATAGAATATTTATCAATAACGCGATGGATTGAAGTGTTTACAATATGATTATAGCATATACAATTAAAAAATTAACGGATCTTCGGAGTGATAATCATTTAAAGAACAACTTTGAAATGACAGTAAAGTGCAACATAACTCGGGCAGTCTCTGCTTGCCTAAATGTATAACAATCGTCTTTGAAATATGTGTACAATGGCCCGCGATTATACACATAATTATTACGACGAATGCCAGGAAAATAACTACACAGAGTTACGTGCTCATATTATAATAGGGTATGACCCAAGCCTGTTATTACTTTCTTTTAGATTAAGACATCAAAATTTAACTTGGCAAACAAAATGTATACCAAGCAGTTAGCAATACAAAAAATATATTTAAATCGCGCCAGTTATTTTATAAATTCAAATTTAGGTATAAAACCATACATTTTTTCCAGTGTCAATTACCAGTGATAAATTATGCAGTGGTTGTCCGTTGATAGCTAACAACTGGTCTCCCGGCGCTAGCGCTCCACTGCGATGTGCCACAGATCCTGGTTTAATGTCTGATATCACCATTGGCTCTTCATTGCTAAGTAACTTTTGTTTACATCCTGTGAACATAATTTATTGTTATTTAATTAACTATCATATGCTTTGCTATCTGAATGGTCTCTACCATCAACTTATTTGGAAATTAACATTGAAAAATGATGGATAAGACAAAAAAATGAAGATGTGGGAAGTGTATTGCTTGCATCATGTGAAAAGAATTTGTATCGTCATTTGAAAACTTCTAGAATGTAGAAATCAAACGAAATTATTTGAGAAATAACTTTTTATTGGAATAAAAAATGTATACACGCGTAAAATGAAATAAAGGCTTTGGTCATAACGGTTTCATTATGCTATAATATTGATGTAATGCATATACTCAAATATATCTTAAGAATGAAACTACGCAAAATACCTACTGACAATATACCTAAAGAGATTCTCACCGGGAAGACCTAACCTAGTGTGGGAGTTTAATTTCTAAGAAATACGATCATAGGAAATTTCAAAAGGTATCGACGTGATTAACTATGTGAATGTTAAATATTTTTGATGTATAAAATTTAGTACATTGACATTAATTAAAGTAAAAATAATACCTACTGAACATGAAAAATACTATATTTATTGTAAAAACACTCGAAATTCATTTTGAAACCTGTCTCTTGCAGTATAATATTTTCCTTTGTAACGCTCTGTATTCTAAGAGGAAATACGGAATTCCAAGGAATGTGATAATTTATCACGCGTGTCACTAGCGCCAATGGAAAAAGGATTTATTATTTACCTGCTATAGTCGAGGAACTATGTGGCTCACTGGGTACGAAACAAGATGTACTTGAGGAGAACTCAATAATGTAACTCTAGTATAGGGCTCGAGATAAATCTATTAGGCGGCACTGTCTTCTTGTTAGTTAATTATAGCAATTATAGTATTAAATTATGAAACTGCTTTAAAAGCTTATTTTTATTTAGTATAAAAACCGAATGAATGAAATTTTTCAACATATTAAACTACAGAGAACAGAAAACGGGAAAGGTGGAATGTACTCGTATGTTTTTCTGACACTAAAGGGGTTATTGAATATGTATAAATTGCAGTGAGCAATGTAGAGTTTAAGCCTTATGACAACGTGAATTATATTAATTAGACATTTATTTAATTATAACAATTTAAATCTATATTTTAAAAATAAAAGACATAACAAAACTATATTGCAACGTCCGACAGGGTCATATGGTTCCATTGTAGCGACTTATCTACCTTTTGTAACTTTATGAAAGCATTAAGAACATTGAGTATTGCATTTTCCAATTACAGTATATATCCGTATTGATAACTTACCTGTTATAGTAACGCCGAGCCCTGCGGTAGTTTTAGCTAATTTTACATTGAATACTCCACTGGAGGCTTCTATAGTATTAGGCATACTAAATTCAACATTCAAAGTCAAATATTTAGGATTGTGGGAATCGTTTCTTCTTTGTAATATTTCATTCGCAACATCTACCGTTAAATTTTCATGTCCATTTATAGACATCACCCGGTCCCTTATTTGTAAGCAGCCGGATCTGAAACAAATATTTAAATTAAATTATCGTATATGATTCCCGCCTTCAATCTCTGAAGAGAACGCGGGTCGGGGATTGCTGCAAACTATTGAAACAATACATTTACGTGTGGTTTTGGACATTATGTTAAATAAACTTTTTAAACTTAATATTTAACGCCGCTAGAAAGATATAAGAATTTAATAGCTTACATGCTTTAGGATAAATCTGAGGAATGCGTTTAGAGAAAATATTAGCAAATGGTTATACTCGTATAACTTGTAGCCTCTAATGTATTTAATATAATTTATTGGTCAGCTCATGTTTAAAACGACATCTACAATACATTTCCGTGTCATGGCTTGTCAAATTATTTGACATAGGGTGTTTTTGGCCAAAGCAGTTATGTAGAGGATAATTCTATATTAGCTAAATATTACGCATGCTGCAGTTATTTTGGGTATAAAATCACATATAACGGGTACAGTATGTGTGGTTTTATACCCACAAGATATTGCAGCGTGTATAATAGTTTTCTAATTGGTAAAATTCAGATCAATTCTCTGTAAATGGCGTTAGATATAAAATCTGAAGTCATTTACAGTGAATTGCTATGAATCTTACCTTGTAAAATTATTCCTTTACAATTATTTCTATATATCTTAAATTACTCCTTTAGTAAATATACAAAGATAAACGATATGTATTACACAACTTTTCGAGATAAATATCCACCTTTTACTTTATAAAATTTGGGAAAACAACTTTGGAAGTCTTCCAATTTTGTTTAATGTTAAAACTTACCGATATGCTGGCGACTGTGCTGTAACATGCGAAATGACTAATGTTGCATTCTCTTCGTGCACTGCTAGCCCACTACTTTGACCTGAAGGCACTTCTAGTTGGATATTCAAGGATTCGGTCCGGCATACACCCATGCTCATGTAGTTTTGTTGACTATCTGTCGAGTTAATTAACAAATTGTATGTTTACTCTTGGTCACAAACTAGAAACTAGAAGGATTGCGGGTGCTATCCTAAACAAACAATGTTTCGAAATTTGGGGAACCATTTAGTCTAATTCCCTTTGTTCTGGACCTTCATTCTTTCTGGGTCTAGTTAATTCATCCTTTCCAATTGCTGTTTTCCTCGATGTCCACTACGTTTACTATGTACGAACGTAGGAAATGTTATTTCTTATTTTGAATACAGATTACTAGCATCAGGGTCGGTGTTCCCACTGGGCACGTGCCCAGGGCCCCGCGATCGATAGAGGCCCCCTAGTTCCTGCCCGAACACCAATCGATAACCAATATTATAACCGAAAAAATAAATTATTATGTTTATTGACGGAATGGGAAAACAGGTCGTAAAAAATATAAATGAAGTTAAATCAGCAAAATATTTTTCTATTTGCGTTGACAGTACCAACGTTCGATCTGTCTCATGTAGGCCAACTAACTTTTATAATCCGACACGTAAAAGACCGTGTTCCTGTTGACTGTTGTAGATGGAAGTGAGGTTTCCAATAGCCGAAATTCGGTTGTTATAACTATTATCATCAACAAATAGTATCCTCTATCAGAGGATACTATTTGTTGAGTTGTTGAGTTGAGCTGAGTAAACTGCATGTACGATCTACACGGTCTACGGCCGACGATACACGAGTTACATGTTCGATAACACGGCTTCGTTAAGAGACTAATAACGTTAATGTTACCATAGTAAATATCATACTCGTACATGGGGCACACTAAAAGTTTTGCACTTCTAGCTAATCGGAACTATTTGAATTTCGAATGTTATATTTTTTGAAATGTTGCAACCTACTTAGTAATAAAAAAAATAATTGGCGGGAAATCATTTGTCAATTGTTTTTTATCACACATCAAAGTTCTACGTACGCAACGAAAATGGAATTGAGTCGAAAAGATTTTAAAGCGATGATTTTTTATGATTTTAAAAGTTCTCTCTCTCCGCAAGACTGTGCTGCTCGTCTTCAAAATGCTTTTGGGAGAGAAGCACCTTCTTTGAGCACCGTGAGGCGATGGTTTGCTGAATTTGAGAGAGGTCGAGTTTCTTTACATGACGAATTTCGTGAAGGGCGGCCTTCAACTGCCGTCAACGTAAATAATGTGGCTACTGTTAAGCGGTTAATCGAAGAAAACCCGCGGATTACCTATGAGACAATTCGAGAACTATTGGGGATTGGTATGAACTAAATTCAGAAAATTTTACACGAAGAATTGAAAGTTCGAAAACTTTGTTGTCGTTGGATCCCTCATGAACTGACAGCGGAGCAGAAGCGGGCTCGCGTGGAATGGTGCTCACAGATGCTACTGAAGTACGACCACGGACATTCTAATGCTGTTGATGACATTGTCACAGGAGACGAAACGTGGATTTATTATTTTGAACCCGAAAAAAAACAGCAATCTTGTGAATGGGTGTTTGAAAATGAGAACAGGCCAACAAAAGTGAGGCAGGCGAGAAACGTTGGTAAAAAAATGATCGCGTTTTTTTTCTCAGCTACGGGTCCCATCTGCACAATTCCACTTGAAGATCAAAAGAGTGTTAATGCCGAGTGGTATTCTACCATTTGTTTACCTAGGGTATTAGAAAAAGTTCGCGAAAGACGACCAAAAAGCCGCGTTCTCCTACATCATGACAACGCTTCTTCACACACGGCCAACAAAACAAAGTCATTTTTAACTTCCGAAAAAGTACAACTCGTTACTCATCCTGCGCGTAGCCCCGACCTAGCACCCTGTGATTTCTGTATTTTCCCCAAAATCAAAGATTTGATGAGAGGTTTCACTTTTACCAACTCCGAAGAGGCAGTGATAGCGTTCAATCAGCACGTAGAAAACATGCATTCAGATCTGTGGTCCTCCTGTTTTAAAAAATGGTTCGATCGCATGAAAAAATGTTTAAAATGTAAAGGAGAGTATTTTGAAAAGCAATAAACATAATATTGTGGTTATAACATGTTGTTTTTTTAAGTTACGCAAAACTTATAGTGTGACCTACGTATCTACGCTCATAATTATTGCCAACACCAAACCAGGCCTTTTCTGAACAGAGATATTCACAATGAACAACGTATTATTTTCCTTATGGAGATAATGGTTCGAAATTTATTATATGTAGACGTAATAATCAGAAGACGTATGCCTAATTCAATTGTATTACACAAGGCCCGTTGCCAAAAGCTCGTTTAGTGGTTCCTATAGATGGAGATCGGATAAACTAAGTTCACGAGGACCCCCCATGAACTCAGTTTATCAGATTGAGAATTGTAGGAGGATCCCATGGGGTCATTTCATAGAGAAGGTTTATTGAACTGGCTAGTAAATATAATAAATTCAAATTAACTCTACATCAAATAGAATTATTTCTAGTTAATCACAGGCGTAAAATTTCTATTTCTTTATGTAAGCCTTGTAGTATATAAGTTATAAGTTCATGTTTTGTTCGTTTTGAGTTTGGTTAACAGCGTGAATATAGTGACAGAGAAATAATATATCTATATTAATACATAAAGTGGAAGAATTTTAGTGTTTGTTTGGATGCGCTAATCTCTACACCTTTCAGTTATTAATACTTGTTAAGATCTTTGATTTTGAGATTAGAGCATTCAAAACAAATAAACATAAATTATTCCTTCTCCAATTCTTCCCAATTCTTGAGAAGGTTATATGCTATTTAACACCCCGATATGAGGCGGGCGAAGCGGTGGGCAACAGCTATTGAGTTATTTGTTATATTCGTCTTGTGTTTGATTAGTAAAGTGAATTTTGGGTTCATGTTATCGAAATGCTGGTAAATTGAAGATTCTGATGAACTAGCTAGTACTCATGGATCTCGAAGACTGTGTTACATGCATCGGTACGAGAGATCATACCGGGTATATTAATATGGGAATGTATAAAAAAAATTCATTAATTGATAAACACACTCATTAATTGACAAACACAGATGGATTGGAGCGGGTCGTACGAAGAAATCTTGGTTTTATTAATACAAATTATTTACATTCATTCATTTGTATTGGCATGTATGATATTTAATTGAAAATAATTTTAATGCATGAAGTACATATTGGAACAAATGCCACTTCATTAATTTGACTGCCACAAAAATTACATTGCTTGCGTTTTTTTAGTTGAAAATCTTTTGGTTATCTGAGTTTTTCTTATTCTAAGTCGGTGCTGTTGATGATAAGAGAAAAATCGTTTTTAGGAGAGGTGGGGCGTATCAAAGCAGCGCTTCTGGAGAAGTACCTTCAACTCACAGAAAAATAGCAACTCCCTAGAGGGTTCATAGGCTATATTAACCGAATTACATTAGGTGGGCCGTATCTTGCATGCTCCCGATGTTGTACAACGAAAATTACTAGCATTTAGCGTTAGTCACGATCTGATCTGACCAAGGACCTCTGTTTCACCTATTTCTACCGCCAAGCAGCTATATTAATATAGCTGTGTTCCGGTTTGAAGGGTGAGATATGGCAGAGAAATTGCAGGGAACTGTGACGAAACATCCTTAGGCCACAAGATTGGCAGCCCGCGAGTAACATCCCCGTGGTGTTGCGAGCGTCAATAGGCTGCGGTGACCTCTTACCATCTGATACGGGCCGCATGCTTGTTTGCCAATCTAGTCGTATAAAAAAAATAGGACCTCTAAATCTGATGCGGTCCCGCGAGTCCCCGAGTGGGCTCTAGAGGGCTCTCACCAATCACAGCGTCGCATGTTGTTGTGTGAATGACTATGGTAGCTTGGAGAGTTGTGAGTGACACACATTATCTTTATAGATATAGCCAGTGCCAACATCATCTGCACACGATTGAGTGACACACATTATCTTTATAGATATAGCCAGTGCCAACCTCATCTGCACACGATTGAGTGACACACATTATCTTTATAAATATAGCCAGTGCCAACCTCATCTGCACACGATTGAGTGACACACATTATCTTTATAGATATAGCCAGTGCCAACCTCATCTGCACACGATTGAGTGACACACATTATCTTTATAGATATAGCCAGTGTCAACCTCATCTGCACACGATTGAGTGACACACATTATCTTTATAGATATAGCCAGTGCCAACCTCATCTGCACACGATTGAGTGACACACATTATCTTTATAGATATAGCCAGTGCCAACCTCATCTGCACACGATTGAGTGACACACATTATCTTTATAGATATAGCCAGTGTCAACCTCATCTGCACACGATTGAGTGACACACATTATCTTTATAGATATAGCCAGTGTCAACCTCATCTGCACACGATTGAGTGACACACGTTATCTCTATAGATATAGCCAGTGCCAACCTCATCTGCACACGATTGAGTGACACACATTATCTTTATAGATATAGCCAGTGCCAACCTCATCTGCACACGATTGAGTGACACACATTATCTTTATAGATATAGCCAGTGTCAACCTCATCTGCACACGATTGAGTGACACACATTATCTTTATAGATATAGCCAGTGTCAACCTCATCTGCACACGATTGAGTGACACACGTTATCTCTATAGATATAGCCAGTGCCAACATCATCTGCACACGATTGAGTGACACACATTATCTCTATAGATATAGCCAGTGCCAACATCATCTGCACACGATTGAGTGACACACATTATCTTTATAGATATAGCCAGTGCCAACATCATCTGCACACGATTGAGTGACACACATTATCTTTATAGATATAGCCAATGCCAACCTCATCTGCACACGATTGACCCTACCAACTTGCGAACAAAGTAAAAGACAGGTAGAACCCAATAAAACCTTACAGGTTTAACTGGCGCCAAGTAATGCCTGACGGGAGTGTTGTCGTGTTCTTGAGTGCGATCAGGAAGCTCGTGAGAAGTAACTACGTTAGCAGTAGGATTGACTACGCAGTGGCTATACTCCTTGGCTCGTTTGCTCGTATGACACTCAAAAAAAAAAAACAAAAATATGTACTGACGAATTTCACATAAATAAATCTTCTGACACCACCTGTGCTGCTACCACAGCAACTCCTTAGAAGCTACTGGTGACCTCACTCACACGCATGAATACAACAACCCGCCAGAGAGTTGTTATTTGGCTGCGGTTTTCTGCGAGGTGGAGCACTTTGATGCACTATACCTCTCTTAAAAAACACCCAGACCAAGACAAACAGACATGTTCATGCACACAAAGGTTTGTCCTGTGCGGGAATCGAACCCACGAGAGTCGGTGACAAAGTCGCGTTACTATACTACACCATTCTATCGTGTGAGCTGTTTTTTTAATCGATATTGGTGATTATTTAGAGTAAATAAATATACAGTAATCTGAATTGCCTTAACAAAATATTATCTTAATCTCGCCATCTAAGAAAATTGACATAGGTTTATAAAACGAGTCTTCAACTGAGAAAAAAAAATGTCGCCTTCTTTGCTTGGGAATCTTTGGAAAAAATATCTAAAGTACATTGCAAATACATTGTCGCAAACGTAGGAATTATGCTAAGTGCCGCCATTATGTCGATAACATCTATGAGAGGGCTTTGTCTTTCAGTAAACAGCAAAAGATTATCATGGAGAATATCGTAAGGTATACATTATTTTATATTATAATACTTTTAATCGATTTCAAAAAGAAAATACTCAATTGAACTGAGTTTTACTCATGTGACTTGAAATTGAAAAATGAAAATCGTATTTTCACGTACGCAATATTATTGTATAACATAATTTGATCAGTTAAATTGGTTTCCAATAAAAGATCGTAGGAATGTATGCTAGATTTGTTTTAGAAAGTCCTCTACAATCCATCTTCCCCTAAATACATGTAAGATAGAGTCTAGTTCCGCTACTTAGACAGTAGGTTCGATTTTGTGAAAGCCTATTTACTCGATTACCCCCCTCAATGTACAAACACCAACAGCTGTTCAATTACTGCGAAAGCCGTAAGGCATTGAAATTCTCTTCATCTCGAAATAAAAACATCTTCAATGTTTTCGTTAATATCCCGTCTTGTTAAATTATACAAGTACAATGGCGACAAACGAGTTCATCTATATATTTGTTCATATATTAAGTTGATTAAGCTATAGTTAAGTACAAGCAGGCAATTATGTATTCTCTTTAATATTTAAGGTACACTTTGTAATGTACATGTGCTTTTACGAAACTGTGAAATTCTCTATCAAAGACTATAAGGTTGACAGGTAAGGAATAAGTCCGCCATTATTTCTATTAGTGTTTGTTAATATTAAAGATGTTACAAATAAAACATTATTATGTTTCATATTTTTATGTCATATAAATCTTTTATGTATTGATAATCAATAGTTTTAAAAGTTTATTAAACATTGGTTAAATTTAGAAGATTTTGCTTTTTGTTTATATATTAGCGGTATATTTTACAATTAATTTAGATTTTATGTAATTGACATTGTCAAATAACGGGTCATTTGTTAAAAGCGACATCAACAAATCCATGTCGCACGGCAAACATTCCATGTACAGTCAGCAGTCGACGATGCTTGATTTGCATGTTCGATAAACGTGGCATGCACCAAGATGCAAATTTTAATGTTAAATAATGAGGACTTGAATCTATATAAATAAATAAAGTTGAAATGTCTGTTTGTAAAGTACAAAGTTGTCAAAATAATACTAAATGCACATAAATGTATACATGGTACTTATGCCAAAAAAAATGCTATGTTCCGGCTAAGCTCAGTATATGGCTTTTAACGGGATCGATTTTGATAGAACTTTCACTGGCAGATAGCTGACGTTATGAGAAGTAATACGCCATTTTTATTTTAGATAAACAACAATTTCACGCTGATGAAATTGGGGGCGGGGAGTGCTAAATAATAATTATGTGCACATTAATATTACACATGTATACAGATCAGAGCTAGCTATTCACAATGACAAATTTTTTCTTTTTCTGATGGAGACAAGGGCTCAAATTTTATTGTATCTATACTCAAAATGGCTAAATCATGCGTATTACACAAGACCTAATGCGCACTTGGGGCAGAGCTCCTTTGAAGGGTCCTATAAAACCCCCGTGAACTTAACCCGACAGATCTTGAGAATCCCTTTTACGTAAAAATTACTAGAGATTGTGCGAGGATAACACGGAGTACTCTTATTCTTTTGATAATGAAGTTTATTGAACTAAGTAGTAAAATCGATGATTTTGCGTTATATAAAATCATTTTTTAGCAGGTGTCAGATCAAAAATCATTTTAATATTTATTTATTACTTAGTTATAAGTACAAAACTCGGTAATTTCTTGCCTCTACCACGAAATAACCAAGGCAATTAGGTCTTTTTAAATCCGATGCGATCCCATGTTGGGATCTCGAAGGCCTAAGATCTCGAAATCATAACGAAGATGTTTTTGTGTGATGGACTGTGATGTACGGAGAGTTCGAAAGGGTGTATCTTTATGTTTGCAGCCATAGCCAGTGCCAAACTCAGCTGCACCCTCCCAACTTGCAAACAAGATTTTAGGTAAAATCATTAAATTAGAAACAAGTTGCGTATATCGGTACGTCGGCTAGCTAAGACTGGTAGTTTTTTGTTGGTAATTTCGATTCTATAATAAATAGCCTGAAACAGTTCCATTCTATCCTGATATTTTCAAAAGGCATATTTATTTTTATGCATAATCAGAAGGCATACGGACCGCCTGATATAAAGCGATTACTTTAGCCGATGAACGTTTTCAGTACATTAAGTATCGCTCGCGCGACGCAACCCACTCTCACTATACTGCTAACAGCTACTCCTTTATCCAGGAGTTAGATAGATAGAATAAGCTTTATTTACATAATAATTGTTACAGCAAAATTTCTTAAAAAATAGTAAAACATGTATACTTATTATGCAACAAGGCGGCCTTATTGCTAAAAGCAGAGTTTACTGATGACCTATCTCACTCGCATCAAAAATACTCTTCGTAAAAAAGGCTTATTGTAGAATTTATGAATATGAAGATGTGACCTGTACTGACAAGTGTCTATCGGTATACCTTCTACGCCAATGGTTATTTTTGAAATTCTGGTAAATTAAAAAAAAAATATGAAAATGATTAGAAAACATTAAATCACAATAAGATTTTTTTCTAATATAAGACATGTCTAAGTGCCCGCGAAGGCTCAATGGCAAAGAAAGGTTTTTATCTTGTAGCAAAAGAGAGATAGACTGCCGCCATAAAACCTTATAAAAAATTACAGCCAAGCCCGTCAGGTATACGGGAGGGCTGTATTCTTGTGTGTAGGGAGCTGTTGAAGATTAGCTGCGTTAGTGGTATAATAAAATTGATAACGTCTTAGAAATACTCTTATGTTGCAAGGGTCGATAACAACTCTAAATAAGCCAAGATGCTTGTGTGCCAATCAATCAAAAGTTAAAAAATGTTCCCCCAAATTCCACATCTGATAATTTCCATCTATAGTAGACACTACTTATAAATATAGCGGTATACCATTCTTTCATCACACTTGCATTATAATTGGCAAACTGCATAACTAATAGTGAGGTTAGATTTGTTTCTGAAGATAATAGTGAAATACATTGACATTATCTTCATATTCCCGTAGGAAAAAATTGACATAGGTAAAAAGCATTGCGTCTTCTACTGGGGAAAAAATGAGTCGCCATCTTTGCTCGCGAATCTTTGCAAAAATATCTAAAGCGTTTGATCGCAAATACATTGTCGCAAACGTAGGGATTATGCTAAGTGTCGCCATTATGTCGATAACATCTATGAGAGGGCTTTGTCTTTCAGTAAACAGCAAAAGATTATGGAGAATATCGTAAGGTATACTTATTTTATATTAGTAATTTTCAATAAGAAAATTTTTAATTAGACTAAGATTTAACGAATCAATAGTTTGATGTCATATCACGGACACTAATAATTCGATTGTGACGTGTGTATGACCGTTACTAAAGACAATATACTTGTAGTTTAACCACTAGTAGATGGATATTTTTTGTAATTCAAATATAAAAAAATTGGTTGTCTGTAAAGTCGGTTTACGGACGATAATTTTACGTGATAACATCATAAGAAAACATTCAACAGGACAAAACAGTTCACGTGTAGGTTGTGTGCTGCCGCTGTCTCTTTTCTACTCGGACGCATCCGCCGATTGAGTGGAAGAGAGATAGATGCATCACAAGCCGAACGCTTAGGCCGATCGTGCCTCTCTATCGCTTGTTCCGCGCTCTCGCTTGCACGCTCGGCTCAGGCGGAACGTGACAATAAGTCATGCTTTTTCATGCGTGCAGCCGGCGTTCGTCGGTTTATAAGACGTTATCATGTCAAAAATAAAGATTCAAAATAGAATATTTAATGTAGTTAACATTAAATGTTATCGTTTAGAGAAATGAAATCCTAACAATACACATAGTTAAAAAAATATGTTTATATATCGAGAGCTCGATGACATCGTTGTGCGTGTCATTCTAACTAAACACGCAGGTTAAGCAACATCCACCGCAGCCTGCCTATGGATGGCTTTATCTATCTTGAGTTTCTCCCTGCTTCAGATGGCACGTTAAACCTTCGGTCCCTGCTGTTTCGGATAGATAACAGTCGTTAAGCTACGAGTAAGTCAGTGACCCTCGGGCGGCTTGAAAATACTGTCCTCCGCCAATCCGCATTTGAGCAGCGTGGTGGAGTATGCTCTAAACCCCTTTGGTTGATGGGAGACCCGTATCGCTGAGTGGGATAAGTAAGGGTTGATGTGGTGTGGTGGTTTATATATTGATAAATCATCATTAGTTGTATGAAGGGATTAATGAAAGTGGACGAAGCGAAACAAGTATGTAAGGATCGTAGCAAGTGGAAAGAAGTGGTCTCTGCCTACCCCTACGGGATAGAGGCGTGATTGTATGTATGTATGTATCAATAGTTTTCATAATTATTTGAAACATTTCTAAAATTTAGAAGACTGTTTGTATACATTAATTTAAAACCTTATGTAAAAATAATACACACACTATGCATATATTTCACGAATATATTTAATTATTTCAATTAATGCTTTTTATTTTTTTATTAAGACATTCATTTTATTAATAAAAAAAGTAATTGTTTTTGTTTGTATAACTTTATTGCATTATCCATAATTACAAAGTGTACAACTTATATGATTTACAAAGGCGGACTTATTCCTTCAAGGAATCTCTTCCAGCCGACCGAATTGTTATTGGTATTTCACAAAATACCTTTCTAAGAACAATAACAAATTCATGTAGAAAGACTGCTGATTCGATTGTCAATTTTTTGTATTCATTGATTCGCTATATATTATATTTGCGCAATTACTGCAACAAATGTCATTCATTGTTTCCATGATAGGTTTCCGTGCAAAACCATGTGATTAACAATATTAGCAGCATCCAAGTAATATTTTAGAATACAGTGTGGGATCCCAAAGGCACAGAATCTTGCGTAATCCTATCGTGAGAGCATATATTCGTAGGATTTGCCTCACCGAACCCTCGGTGAAATCCGGTAGTATATTATATCGATCGTTGTGGTGCGAGTCAGCCTAATCGAACACGCAAGATAAGCCGCATCGACGGTAGCCTGTCTATGGATGGGCTTTGTCATTTTGAGTTCGTTCATCGAAACGCACATTAAGTTATAAGACCCGATTGTTTTTGATACATGATAGTTATGAAATAATTGCTAAAAATAACTTTATGAACTGACAATTCAAATTTATATATTGTATTGCAATCACATTATCCCCATCCCACTAAAGGGATATGGGTCTCCCTTCCACTGAAAGGGTTCAGAGTAAAATCCACCATGCTACTCCACTGACATAAGTTAACGACTGTCAGCTATCGATAACAGCCAAGATGGATGGCTTAATACCTTATAAACCAGGAATTAAATATTAGGGGTTAAAGTATGAAATAGCCGATTTGTACTGAAAAATTAAATCTCGTTTTTTTCTAAGATGTAACATATTTATTTAATCAAAATATTTACCCTCATTATATATACATTGCTGCCGTCTAATGGGAAGTTTATTTATGTCTTTGCGATAGAACTCTGCAAATCTAGATTCGACAAACTGTGTGAAAGCATTTTGTACTGTCTCCTGGGAACAAAATTTTTACGACGTGGAAAATTGTCCAAATCACGAAAAAAATAGTAATGGTAGTATAGAGGATGACGTGTAGTTTCGAACTGAAGCTCCTGTAGAGTTATAACGGTTTCTCGTGGAGTGTGAGGTCTTGCATTATCATGGAGCAATAACGGTGAAGTATTGATGGATCGATTCACGAGTGGGGGCTGTTTCACTGCCAGTTTCGCCATTATTGGTCGAAGTTCGGCACAGTAAACATCTGCTGTTATTGCTTGACCAGACCTGAGAAAGCTATAGTGGATAACGCCATGAAGAGATTACCAAAGAGTTACCATTACCTTTTTATGGATAAGCTTTGCTATAAGGGCATAAGGTACTGTTACGGCGTTTGACCTGGACTTTGACTATTGCATTTTCGATTACGGTTATCGTAAAGAATCCACTTTTCGTCACATGTCACAAATCGATCCAATATTCCTTCATATATTCCTGTACCTATTCAACAAGGTAAGACAAGTTTCAACAAGCGTTTCTTTTCGTCATACATTTTTCTTTCTTTTTATCTTATGGGTTTGATGTAATTGAGTCAATATTGTGTGTAAGGTAACGTTAAACCATGCCCCTAATTCCTGGATTGTTTGACACGCATCGGCTACCACCATCTCCTTCAATTCAGAGTTATTCCCCTGTGCGGGCGGTCTTCCACGTGGTTCATTCTTCAAGTCGAATTTTCCGTTACGAAAGCGTTCAATCCAAAAACGCACGGTGCATTCATTAGCTATCGCCTCTCAAAACACAACATTAATATCAAGCAAGCCGTTTCTACCATATTCAAAAATTACTCTGATTTAAGAAGTATCCATCTTTCCAGTCTAAGCTGAATAAAAAAAAGAATTGAAATTCGAAAATCGAATGTTGCACATTTTTTTAAAGAAAAATCTCATAGGTATCATGTGAAAAAAGTTTCATTTGAAAATCTCAAACCATGAAGAATCTATTACTATAAAACGCCAATTTCATACTTTAATCCCTATTATATATAAACTAAAAGAGACGAAATAGATTTTTAGATTATTAGTTTTATATTAAATCCCAGAAAGAGTTTTATGGTCTGCACAAGCGACTATCGTGGAGTGAATCCGACGAAATCGACGATGGGACTTTCAACTATCGGATATTTATGATCGGACCTTACCGTATTCATCCTGTAAGCCCAGTTTGGGCATCGAGCTTTGTCTGTAGTTGCGTTGCCGGTGTTTCTTGGTGTTTAACGTCGAAGTACCCGATATTGAGTTTTCTGTAACAAAAATAACTTTGTAATGAAAAGCTTTTTATGTGGCTCGTTTATAAGAAACAAACCCAAAGTCAAGTGCGTGGGTTTTTTATATACTACGTCGCAAGGCATACAAGCATACGGCCCACCTGATGAAACGTGGTTACCGTACCCTACGAACGCTTGTAATTCATTAAGTATCACTCGCGCGATGCCTCCTGTGCTGGTAAGACAGCAACTCCTTAGGAGCTTAGTGGTGATCTCACTCACACACAGGTACACAACAAACCTCTAAGGAGTTGTTATTTGGCTGCGGTTTTCTGTGAGGTGCATAGCCAAATAACAAACAAATTAGCATAACTCCTTCATATCTGAAGCGCCTTATGCGTGTTTGAAATATGTATTAAATCGCGTATATAAGAACTTCGCTGCAAGTTTATGTGAAAACATTTAAACTTATAATGTGTTTTGTTAAAAAATTACACGATAGGAACAGAACCTTTACGAAAGAGCTCATCATACGAATAACAAATTATGAAAACCAAATGACACCAAAAAAAAAATACTTTCGCAAAATGCCCACTCTACCACGCTAGGACTGTAATGTCCAATGATACCTCAATAATTAAAATCCAGCCCACCGAGCGGTTTCGTAATAATGATAAAAAATAAGACATATTTATGTGCAAACAAAGATATGTTAAACACATGATAGGTTATATACCTATAGGTTATACACGGCCAAAACTGAATATTTTGCGATTTCGTTGGCTCATAATTTCGATTGTTATTATTTTTAAACAAATAACATTCTTAACTTTAAGATTCTAACATTAATATTCATTACATTTGTTGTTTGTTCGTCTATATATCTGCCACATGCCATAGTAGATATCTTAACTTTTAAAATAGATAAAGATTTTTAAATTTTCACACAGTGTGTATTTAATACTATTGTCGCTATAATAGCCAACAATAAAGATGGAAAGTCAAAAGTGAAAGAGTAAATACTATTTTTATGTACCTATAAACCGTGTTGTATTATATTGGTCTGAAAGAAAGTGTGTCGGTAATAAAATAAGAAGAAGCATGCTCCTTTGGTTCGGAGATGTAGAAAGAATGCAGGATGAAAGAATGACGAAGCGGATATACAATGCAAAAGTGGAAGACCTATTTACCTACGCTGATCAAATTGGTCGTGTTCTATCAGAAGGTGATGTCAGGAGCCCTAGAAACCGGCGAGTGTGCACGAGAAGAGCAATTAATGTTAAAGAAGCGAGTGAGGTATGTAAGGATCGAGTCGCGTGGCGCTCGATTGTCTCTGCCTACCCCGCAAGGGATATTTTTTCCTAATTGTCACTCCTACAACGCACTTCTTGTACAAATCCGACTTGCACACATAGATTTAAGTGTCTGGTAGTGAGTGTGAAATTAACGAGACAAGATTTATATTTCTGATTTTTTAGATTTTAATATTTTATGCCATTCTTTTGTGGGAAACGGCGGTTAAAATTGAAACAATATCTGTCTTACAAAAAAAAAGACAGCGATTCGCTTTATTTATACGAGTATCATGGGTATAACAGAATCACTTGAACTGTACATTGTAATACACATATTCTTTACTACATATCAGTGTAATGAATCAATATCTAAGAAATAGGAATAAGTTTCGTATATCTGAATACTGGGTTATTAGGACTCATGTGTCCTTTGTTGTAAATTGTATGAGATTCTATAATAAATTGCTTGAAACAATTCCGTTCTTTCCTGGCAATATCTTCAATAAAGCACATCAAAAGTACTCTTTATAAAAAAAAGTTATTGTAGATATTGATCAAACAAAGATGTCTGAAAATTGTTTAGTAAAATTCATGATTTATCTATAATATTACAGATTGGCATTTTTATTAACGTCCTACTATGTTGACATACATTTATTATGTGTAATGTATATAATTAACGAGTTAATGTTAGTCATATTCTGACAAGTTTATTTTTTAATTGAAATTGAAGTTTATTTGCATTAAATAGGGTAATTCTCTTAAGGGACTTGGCGTGAAAATATACATACATACATACAAATAGGGTACAATATGGGCTTACGAATATAACAAGTTCCTTCTTATTCAACCACTTGCATAGCATGCAAATATTCAGGTAGGTAAATGAGTTGTCTGTGTATTACAATAAAATTAAAATATAATTTCTGTATACTTTAATTTGTTATACGCAATTATTTTCAATTTAATCAACATCATAAATGCAATCACCACACATCTATCACATCAACCCTTAATCATCCCACTGCTGGTATACGGGTCTACTTCAACCGAAGGGGTTTAGAGCATACTCTACCACGTTGCTCATATGCGGATTGGCGGAGGCCAGTGTTTCCAAGCCCGAGGGCCACTACTTAGCTTAACGACTGTCATCTATCGACAACAGCCAGGACCGACGGCTTAACGTGCCCTCGAAGCACGGAGAAACTAGAAATAGATAAACCCATCCATAGATAGGCTGCGGTCGACGTTGCTTGACCTGCGTGTTCGGTTAGAATTACACGCGCAATGACGCCATCGAGCACCCAATAATGTAATCATTCACGGAATAATATCGTTTATCTATACTAGTATTAAATACTGCTTTCTTGAAATCTACATATGGTAAATTTTGTACAGACTTAGGAATTTTGTTATATATCTTCATGCACATTCAATGGCGGTTTTTTGATATATAACCGTCGCGGCATTTTCATTTTGGTATTTAGTTCACTTCGGTGTTTCTTCTTTCCTAATAGAAATTTCTAAAATACCGGTATCTATCTATAATTTCACTCCAAATCCCTTGCGGGGTAGGCACAGGGAGCTGAGCGCTACGTGACTCGATCCTTACATATCTCACTCGCTTCCTTAACATTCATTGGTCTTCTCATGCACGCTCGCCGGTTTCTAGGGCTCCTAACATCACCTTCTGATAGAACATGACCAATTTGGTCATGGTAAGTAGGTAAGTCTTAGCCTACATCGGCTCCTACATGCTTTCACTTTTAAAATACTGGTAGATTGAATAAAAAAAAAAAAAAACGATTAAAAATAAATATCTTTAAAGCTCATTCATTTCTGGTAGTTCTAATTTTCCTTCTTTAGAATAGGAATTCTTTTGATTAACGTAAGACACCACGGGGCCTTATTTGTAATAAATAATTATCTTTTATCTTTATCGTAAAAAAGTGTTTATTGATTTAATAATGTTAATTATTCAGTCAATTCAATAAAATCTAAGCGAACAAAAACGACTTCCAAAAGTGGCCAATGTAATAACATAACACAAAACTCGTATAGAAAACCAATTTCATACCTAAGCAAATATAAAGCAGTTCACATACAAGCGATAAAGTGTCTCATAACCATTCTATGGATATTTATCGCTAATATGCGCGGTTCCTAAATATCTAAAGCGGAAACATTTCACTTTCTCTATTTTTCTGTATACCGTTTGGTACCGTTGTATCGTTTTGCTGATTTCGAAAGGAAAAGGTAGTATACCTACGAGATCACTCACGTGACTATCGGTGTATCTGTCTGTCACAGGCATTTAAAGCAGCAAAATTAAAAATATGACGGGCTCGGTTGGCACAGCGGTTAATAACGCAAAGAATATATTATAAGGTACATTACAAGGAATATATTATAATAAACGCACTATAAAAGGAATGCGCAAGCGCTGTGACGGACTAGTCCGGTGACGTAGTGTTATTACGTATGTAATTAATTTATTAGTTTAAAAATTAAACCTAATAACTGTCGTTTTGTACTGTGTTGTTTCTTTTTTAGGGTTCCGTACCCAAAGGGTAAAACGGAACCCTATTACTGAGGCTCCGCTGTCCGTCCGTCCGTCCGTCCGTCCGTCCGTCCGTCCGTCCGTCCGTCCGTCCGTCCGTCTGTCACCAGGCTGTATCTCATGAACCGTGATAGTTAGACAGTTGAAATTTTCACAGATGATGTATTTCTATTGCCGCTATAACAGCAAATACTAAAAAATATAATAAAATAAATATTTAAGGGGGCTCCCATACAACAAACGTGATTTTTTTGCATTTATTATAGATAATGGTACGGAACCCTTCGTGCGCGAGTCCCACTCGCACTTGGCCGATTTTTTTTAAATAACATTCACACCTGTTTCCTAAAAATATATAGAGAACAAACATGTCTGTTTGTGTCGGTCTGGGTGTTTTTTAAAAGAGACAGGCTCTCAAACACACCGTCTGGGGAAATACCTCCACCTCAAAGAAAGTCGCAGTCAAATAAGAACTCTCTGGAGGGTTGTTGTGTTCCTTCGCGTGAGCGAGGTCACCAGTAAACTCCTGAGGAGTTGATGTGGTAGCAGCACAGGTGTCATTACGCGAGTGATACTTAATGTATTACAAGCGTTCACAGGCTACAGTAATTGAATTATATTAGGTAAGCTGAAAGAAAATAAAAAATGACTTATATAACGGAAACAAGAACTTAGAACTGCGAGTGACGGGCAATTAAAACAACGTTACTGGAACGTCCAAGTTACTGGGTTACATACTTACGTAATTTATATTTTTTGTAATAAGTACAACTTATAGATTGAATAGATCCTTACTTTTGGGATCGGTAGATGAACTTAAGTCACAAACTGATCCCAAGAGTAAACTCGTAGGGCTAGCACACCCACACAACTACATATATAGATCTCACACTACACACACTATAAAATCCTTTACACAACACATACACAACCTACACTATACATTCACATCACACAATAAATGCTAGTGTGTGTATCTCTCTTACAACACCCACGCATCTTTTTATTCTATTTGACGTTATGTACAGTTAATTATTCGCTGTTTCTTTAGTATTCTTTTGCTATTCACAATTATACAATAATGTATGCGGCCGATTTTCTGAACAAGATTATAAGAAATGAAAGACACTTTGTCCTGTAACACAGTTTTATAACTACCGCAGGCCTCAGGGTCACATGGAAACCTGTAATTCATAAGTCAAGGTAGCAAAAAATAAAGTATTATTATTATAAAAAAAAACATAACATTATTTACCAACACATAGTCATATAAAGAATTAACGCAAAAATAACGACATAGAATATTTAAATATAGTAAAAATATAGCATACAGTAAAATTGAATTTCTCGAAATATAAGAATTTTGCCACCTTTGAATACATTATCGAGAAAAAAGGTCAAACTATTTGAGACAAGTCTTAGAGCAAGATTACTTAATTCCTACGTACTTAAATAGAACAGCGGAATCTGTCGAACAATGTATAAAAAGAATTCTAATTTCCTCAGATATAAGTTAAAAAGTTATTATTAAAAAAACATAATACGGGCATATATATATTTTGTTTTTTATATAATAACTGTAACTTATGTCTAAGAGTTTTAGATTTTTTTGAATGGTTCACCAGCATTTAATAAGCCCTGCGAAGTTTCCAAATGTAAATCTTTACCGTTGTAATATAGTTTAAAAAATATTGGAAATCAATTAAAAAAAACGTCCCAACGCTTACTTATGAAAGCGAGAGCTGGGTATGGCAGAGAGAGAGAATGAAAGAAAGATAAATGCGGTCGAAATGCGAGCGTTGCGTAAAACTTTTCTCGTAACGCTTGTAGACCGTATTCGTAATGATGATGTTAGAAACAGAGTTGATCTGAAAGAGAGCGTCGGTGTTAAATAAGAAGAGGCATGCGCCGTTGGTTCCGTAATGTACAACGAATGCTGGATGTAAGAATGACGAAGCAGATATACAATGCAAAAGTAGTAGGATGTAGAAGCCGACGAAGGCCAAGACTTACCTACCATAACCAAATTGGTCGTGTTCTATCAGAAGATGATGTGAGGAACCCTAGCCTTCTCATTGCTCTTCTCATGCTCGCTCGCCGGTTTCTAGGGCTCCTGACATCGCCTTCTGATAGAAGTAATATACAAATAGAAGTAATTTCATACAAGGATCGAGTCACTTATCTCTGCCTACCCCGCAAGGGATCTGGCGTGAAGATATAGATAGAATTTAAAAAAATATGCCCAAAAAATGGGATTTTTACAAATAGGTCACTCAATATTTTACAATAAACATTTATACTTTCAATCGTTACTCAAAATCTTTAAGCAGTTTTCAAGCTTTAATGAAAAACATTATATATATTGCAGTAATTCTAAGCATCCACTAGCGGGAGGTGGGAGTACAAACGGGGCTGGAGGGCACGTGACCGCGTATTCATCTAGGTTACCTTTTCGTCCTTGTATCATGTGAAAAGCCAGGGGAAGATGTTCGTCATTTAAATTAAGTAAAGTAACTTACTTACCCTATAAACAATATGTAAGTGGACCTGGTGGGTAAGGAGTTAAACTACCTGGCCGATATTACTAGAAGCGCATTATACATCTCAACTTAACTCTGAAGAGTTTACTGGCGAAGTTTCGTGTTCATATGTTCTTATGTTTTTGAATTGTGGTCCAAGTCAATAACTGGTAGTGTTTCGGGAAACAAATACAAGAGAATGCAAAATAGAAAAAGAAAAAAATATTTTGAAGTAATCTAACACATGAAAGTATTTTAATTATATTTTAAGAAACGTAGAGCTATAGAAATCATACAAGTGTAAGTTAAGCGGTCCCTAAATATCGCACGAAATTTGATTGCTTGCGCTCTTTAATGAATTACATTTTTTTCATTTAAAACGGAGAAAAAATAACATTTGCATTTTTTCGAGATTTGTTAAAACATCTTTAACCGTTTTAAAGTACGGATAAAAGTAGAGTATTCTGAAATTTTATTAGAATTTTCGAATCTTAGATTAAGCAGTAGGTAAAAGCATAAGTATACTTTATTCATTTAAAATTGTAGCCATATCGGTCCATCCCCTCAAAGTTGATTGACCAATGAACATCATTATATTTTTCATTTAACTTATTACTTTCGTGTCGTATTTAGTTAAAGTTGTCTTATGTTATCAGTACCTATATATGTGTCTTTCTTAAAGAAAACGCGAGTTTACGCAAAATAAGCTGGGTAGTCTATATATATAGTTCATAAATACATTAAAACTTACGTTTTTGAGCGAGTATAGATAAAATCGCCCATCTCTCATGTCCTGTGCCCTTAGTACGCTAGTTTGCTTTCAAGTTAGACTATTCAGAATAACTTCGCCCGGGGCTGACGAAGAATTAACTGAGTAATCATGAAGTAGGTATATCCGACGAACAGAACGTTAGTTGATATTGGAGTTTTACTCGTGTACCGCAGCCGTGTTTGACGAGTGTGCTATATTTTGAACACGTAATTGTGTGAAATTATAACGAAATTGTAGAGATATTATTCTATTGGTTTGAACGATCAATTTTTGTATATATGAATATATTTCGTGTATCACAGAAGAAAATCTAACGATTTGTACCAAATTGATAAGGAATTATTTTTAGGGTGCCGTACCCAAAGGGTAAAACGGCTGTATTTCATGAACCGTGATAGTTAGACAGTTGAAATTTTCACAGATAATGTAATTCTATTGCCGCTATAACAACAAATACTAAAAAATAGAATAAAATAAATATTTAAGGGGGCTCCTATACAAGAAACGAGATTTTTTTTGCCGTTTTTATAGATAATGGTACGGAACCCTTCGTGTGCGAGTCCGACGAGTCCGTGCGAGGACAAACATACTTACAATGATTTTTATTGATGTAGATAAATGAATGATGATTATAGCCGTAAAATTAACATACACGTGTGGCTATAGTCGCTGTATAATAAGACATGTCGTGTATTGACTCTTGTGATGTAGGATGGAAATATGTAAGGTAAAATTTAATTAATATGTAAGATATAACACAATAAAAGAAAACAGGAGGACGGAACGACGAGGTAACCAGTCTCTTTCCTTGGTTTAGAAGAAGAAAAAGAGATACATGTCAAAACATGCAAAAATATCTACGAACATAATTAACCAAACAAACTGATGGTTAGTACTCATTACAATTGATATTTGCTCCAAAATTAAGTTAAATTTAAGAAATAAGCAACCTACTTTATAATTGTTTTTCTTGAAAAACGTTACGCGGTGCATGTACGTATATATAAGTATAATACCTAATATGAATATTTGTTTAGCCGCTGTAGCAATTGCTTTATTAGTGCTTTAGTAGTACCGTCATGTTGATAATCACTAGTTAATTTATTCATGACATGGTGATTATCACTTATTTTTATAAACAAAGATATTATAAATAATGGTATGTGCTTTCGAGCCATAAAATGGGGGAATGAAGTCTTAGTTGTTGATGCTGAGTAATAGTTTGTAGCATTAGTAAGCACGTAGCACATCCTTTGTTTTTTTAACAAATTCGAAAGACATAAACGGTGGCGGGTGCATGCGGTTCTTTTCCATATAGCGGGCAATCGCAAACATGACCGCAGCAGCCAACGCAGAGACTACCGTACAGCGACGACTTACGGCTACCAACGACAGTGACTGATGACTGGCGCTAGTTCGCATGAACTAATTGGTAACGTACAAAGTAGTTTAGATGAAATTACCAATTGTATTTTAAGGCTCTTCTTCTTCTTTTTAGCGTTTCTTAATTTATTATGATAAGCGGAGTCCGCTACCAAGATTGGATTGGACCTAGGCCTAAAGGTTTGGCCAAGATACTGATTTCTACATGGAGCGACTGACGTCAAACCTCCAAAAGCCGAAGGGAAAACCAGACCTTTATTTAGGTTAGGTCACATGTCTTTTGAAATACATTGTCATGGTCGTGCGGATTTCCTCACCATGTTTTCACCGCCGGGCAATGATAATTACAAATATGTACAGAAATTCGAAAACACTAATTTAACGGTACATTCGAACGCCTGCATTCGAATCGGGGACCAGTTAGTCTATCCACTGCATTCCTTATCCATTGGACTATCTCTACCAATTAGTGTTTTAAAAACATTTATTGACGTGATAACGTCTGGTCAACGTTGGTCCCAACGCTAACTTATGGAAGCGAGAGCTGGGTATGGCAGAAAGAGCATGAAAGTAGAATAAACGCGGTTGAAATGCGAGCGCTGCGCAAAATTTGTGGCGTAAGGCTTGTAGACCGTATTCGCAATGATGACGTTAGAAATAGAGTTGGTCTGAAGGAGAGCGTCGGTGTTAAAATAAGAAGAGGCATGCTCCGATGGTTCGGGCATGTAGAAAGAATGCAAGATGAAAGAATGACGAAGCAGATATACAATGCAAAAGTGGAAGGATGTAGGAGCCGGGGAAGGCCAAGACTTACCTACCATGACCAAATTGGTCGTATTCTATCAGAAGGTGATGCCAGGAGCCCTAGAAACCGGCGAGCGTGCATGAGAAGAGCAATGAATGTTAAAGAAGCGAGCGAGATATGTAAGGATCGAGTCACGTGGCGCTCGGTTCTCTCTGCCTACCCCGCAAGGGATTTGGCGTGAAGTTATATGGTTATATAGTTTGGCAGTATTTTTATCAGTGCTCACCTAGTCATGAACTGCACGGTAGGGAAAAAAATTGTGACGATTCCAAACAAATGTAGCCATTTTTACGGAATAAAAAGATTTTGACTTTGACTTTGACTATAATAAAATAATAATAATAACGTCTTATAAATCGATGAATGCCGGCTGCACGAAAATGTCTCATGTTCCGCCAGAGCCGAGCGTGCAAGCGAGAGCGCGAAACTAGCGATGGAGAGGCACGATCGGCCTAAGCGTTCAGCTTGTGACGCATCTATTTCTCTTCCACTCCATCGGCCGATGCGTCCGAGTAGAAGAGAGACAGCGGCAGCACACAACCTACACGTGAACTGTTTTGTCAACTATTGAATTTTTTCTTATGACGTTATCACGTAAAATTATCGTCCGTAAACCAACTTTAAAGACAACCATTTTTTTTTATTTGTTTTCATTAGCAAGCTAAATATTCACGAAATATATTTCTTTTGGGTAACGGAACGGGCTTGTTTACGTAGTGGATGGCGTTGGGGAAATTTTGTTACAGCTTACATTTAACATGAAAGCATTTCCATCGGCATTTCGTCCTTTCTTAAAGGAACCCTCGAGAATGCCAGGATTCTCCTCAAAATTTATGTCCGGGTTCGTGTGTTGTCTGCCAGTAATCAGTCCATGTGCAAATAAATCGAGATGAAATAGAGTGTCCGTGATTTTCGGACATGTAGAAAGAATGCAGGAAGAAAGAATTACGAAACAGATATACAACGCGGTAGAAGCGTGTAGGAGTCAAGAAAGGATAAATCTTACCTACTGTGATGAAAATGAGGAGAATCAGGAGCCCTGGAAACCGGCGAGCGTGGATAAGAAGAGCAATGAAGCGAGTAAGGTGTGTAAGAACCGAGTCATGTAGCGCTCGGGACTGCCTACCCCGCAAGGGATTTGGGGTGAAGTTATAGATTGATAAATGGAGATCAGGAACTCAGATTCCATACGTCTCGAATATGACTTTCCGAGGCATGTGAATACTCCCGCATTATTCCCGCTCCTTAGGACTTAGGGCCAACTTCTTAGGAGCTTGCTGGTAACCTCACTCGCTCGCAGGAACATAACAACCAAATAACTCCTTCAAGGGTACAGCCAGTTGTTTTTTGACTATTGGTTACTATGAGGTACATTTACAGTGGGGCTACTTTGCGGGCGAAGTTATGCATTAATACATACTAGTGGTCGCCCAGTCGCCGAATTTCGACCATAGTTCCTTTATTTAATATTTAAATTTAAACGTTTGAATAACTATTATCTAAAGCACAAATGTCTATTAGACAACCTATGACTATTTCATTATTTATTTAAACTTTATTTACTTCTTATTCTTATTCTCTACCAGGCAACCTTATGGAAGAGAACATTATACAGGAAATCAGAGTACACAAAGTAAAAAAGCAAAATATTTAGATATTCTTAATTAAAATTACTACACACAGTAAATATAAATACATAAACATTACATACATAACAACTGTTACATCATAGTTATGATTATTTTTGTCATTCAGTAAGATTATAGACAAACAATACTATAGACCAATAATGTTAATATCTTCTCAGTTTGACCATAGACTTGAACTATAAACAAAGTTGACATACAGTTAGACGGTGTATATTTGGGCGCATATGTGTGCGTGAGTCAAGGTCATGGTAGTGTGTGTAATGTCTTTATCATTAATTTAATGTCTTTATCATTAATTTAATGTCTTTATCATTAATTTAATGTCTTTATCATTAATTTAATGTCTTTATCATTAATTTAATGTCTTTATCATTAATTTAATGTCTTTATCATTAATTTAATGTCTTTATCATTAATTTAATGTCTTTATCATTAATTTAATGTCTGTATCATTAATTTAATGTCTTTATCATTAATTTAATGTAACTTAATAAATTTAACGTAAGCAAGGACAATTATATCATCTGCTAATTACAATCAAAATCCACATGTTTGTAATCAGAGTAGAATAAAAATATACCGACCTCTGGTGTACCTGCCCCCGTGACCGATGATATGCCTCGGAGCTACGTGTAACCTCGTGAATCCACCTTCGCTGTTCTCCAAGTAGCACATCACCTCTTCAGCTGTGTAGCTGTTGCCATCGATCACGTGATCGTCGAAGGCCAAGAGCTGATCACCAGGGTGCAGAGCTCCGCATCTGAAATGATATTGCGGAGTTCAAAATCGTGAAAATTAACCTGAATTAATTATATGTGACTGAAACTGATGATAAAACTAAATAAGAGAGGTAGGGCGCATTAAAGCAGCCCGTCTGGGAAGTACCTTCATCTCACAGAAAACCGCAGCCAAATAACAACTCCCTAGAGGGAGCTTGTTGTGTTCCTGCGTGTGAGTGAGGAGCACCAGTAAGCTCCCAAGGAGTTGCCGTGTAAGCAGTAGAGGCATCGCGCGAGTAATACTGGATATGTCGCATCAATAGGCTACGGTACCCGCTTTACATCTGGTGGGCCGTATGCTTCTATGCTTCCCAACGTAGTATAAAAAAAAATAAGAAATTTTAAAAAATATACACTAAAATCACACGATACTATTTAAATCTCTTTTTGAATAATAATAATAAATAATAAATATTGTGTTATGGGTACTAGACAACTGATAAACATACGTAAATACATTTTTTTTTGTAAATACATACTTATTATACATAGAAAATACCCAGACCAAGACAAACAGACATGTTCATGCACACAAATGTTTGTACTGTGTGGGAATCGAACCCACGAGCGTTGGTGTCAAAGTAGCTCCACCTATGCGCCACCGAGCTCGTCAAGTCATTATTAAGATAAAAGAAATATTTACATACATGCAACCAATCGAAATATTTCAGAGAGGAGGACGAGAAAATCTGTCTTCTTCTTCCGAACGTAATCCCGTTTTCAAACCCCTTAGGATTGGCGGGGTCCGCTAACTAAGTCTAAAGATTTGGCGAACATACTGATTTCGGTATGGAGCAACTGTCGTCAGACCTCCATAAGCCAGAGGCAAAACCAGACCTTTCTGAGGTCAGGTCACACAAATTTCTTGGATGTGGGGATTTCTTAACGTTGGTTTCTTTCGTCGCTGAGCAAGCGATAATTTAGTGGTGCATGACACGATTAGAACCGGGGACCATGAAGGGAGGAGGAAATGCAGTGTTAGCAGCGCAGGTGGTATCGCGAGAGTGATATTTAATATATTGCAAGCGTTCATAATTGCAAGCGTTAAGGAATTGATTATAAAATACGACGAGCTCGGTGGCTCAGTCGTGAAAGACGCGACATTGACACCAACGGTCGTGGGTTCGATTCCCATACAGGACAAACATTTGTGTGCATTAACATGTCTGTTTGTCTTGGTCTGGATGTTTTAAGAGGGGTAAGGCGCATGAACGCAGACCGTCTGGGGAAGTATCTCCACCTAAAAAGACCGCAGCTAAATAACAACTCTCTAGAGGATTGTTGTGTTCCTGCGTGTGAGTGAGGTCACCAGTAAGCCCCTATGGAGTTGCTGTGTAAGTAGCAGAGGAGGCATCGCGCGAGTGCTACTTAATGTGCTATACGTATTCATAGGCTACGGTTACCGCTTAACATCAGGTGGGCCGTATGCTTGAATGCCTTCCGACGTAGTATAAAAAAAGTTCATAGCTTACAGTAAACACTATAAATCAGATGGGCTGTATACTTGTATACCTACCGACGTATATATAAAGATATATAAAGAGAGCTCGATAGCGTCGTTGCGCGTGTCATTCTAATCGAATACGTAGGTTAAGCACCATCGACCGCAGCCTGTCCATGGGTTTATCTACCTCGAGTTTCTTCGTGCTTTGGAAAGTACGTTAAGCCGTCGGTCCCGGCTGTTGTCGATAGATGTCAGTTGTTAAGCTAAGTCAGTGGCCCTCGTGCGGCTTGAAAACACTGGCCTCCACCAATCCGCATTTGAGCAGCGTAGTGGAGCATGCTCTAAACCAAGGGGTTTGAAGGGAGACCCGTATCCCTGCAGTGTAAGGGTTGATGTGGATAGATGGATATGTAAAAAAACGTAGTAGGGGGCAGGGCACATCAAAACAACCCGAATGGGGGAAGTGTCTTCACCTTACAAAAAAACACAGCAAAAGAACAACTGGCTAGAGATTTGTGTCAACAAAGTGATGGCAACGCGCGAGTTATATCACCTGCCTTGCAACAATTCACAGCTGACGGTAACTACTGTACACCAGGCGGGCTGTATGTTTGCAGGCCTCCGACGTTGCATAAAAAAAATGATAATTATCATGGTAAACGAGGTTGACTTTGGTTCTAAAGTTGATAACAAGTCACTTTTAACTCTAACTTCACGTAACTAGTTCGTTAACTCGTTCACAGAAAACCTTTCAAAATTAACTCTTTATCTCTAGTTGGATACAGCGTGTGCTTAAAATTAGCCAATTCACTTGTGTACTTAAGTCTTCAAATTAAGTTTATTCTATGTCTTGATTGTTAATTTGTACTGCGCAGCTAAACTTAATTGCAACACTTGCTAGTTTTATCAGAGCTTCTAACTATATCCTCACGCCAGGTTCTTTGCGAGGTAGGCAGTTTTTGCGAGGTAGGCAGTTCATACACCTCACTCGCTTCTGTAACATTCACTGCTCTTTTCATACATGCTCGCCGGTTTCTGGTGTTCCATTACGGTAGGTAAGTCATCGGTTTCGTAATTCTTTCTTCCTGCACTCTTTCTAAATGTCTGAACCAATGGAGCATGCCTGTTCTTGTTTAACAACGATACTTTCTTTCTAACCGTTTCTAACATCAAAGCAGCTCCCGGAAAGTACCTCTACTTCACAGTAAACCACAGCCAAAAAAACAACACTCTGAAAGGTTGGTATGTTTCTGCGAGTGCGTAAGGTTAGCAGCAAGCTCTTAAGGAGTAGCTGTGTTAATAGCAGAGGTGGCATCACGCGAGTGATACTTTATGCGTTGCAAGTGTTTATAGGATACGGCAACCGGTTAACATGATTGTATGCATCCCGACGTTATATAAAAAATATATATTGTTTATTCGATTTTTAAGAGAGGTAGGGTACATCAAACCGTAGTGCTCTATCATGGTAGGTAGATCACCTTTTTCACCATTTACACCGACATGATTTCTCCGACTAACTATTTCTAACATCAAAGCGGCTCCCGGGAAGTACATCCACCTCACAGAAAACCGCAGCCATATAACAACATCCTGAAAGGTTATGGTGTTCCTGCGAGTGATTTAGGTTACCAAGCTCCTAAGGAGCAGTTGTGTTAACAATAGAGATGGCATCGCACGAGTGATATTATATGAGTTGAAAGCGTTTGTAGGCTGTAGAAACCGGTTAACATCAGGTGTGCAGTATGCTTGTATGAACTTCGACCTAATATATGAAGACAATATTAATACTAAGGTTAATTGTTTATTCGAGCATCCAATTACAATAGTACAATATCCGTATAATAACAACACAGTGTTTGTGTGGAAATTTCAGTTAAGATACAAGCCAGAGCAAGACAGACTTTCAACATGTCAGGCAAGCCATCGCAAGTCAGCGTTACGCCTGGCTTTCATGTGTCCCTCACCGCAATGTACTCAGATCCGCTCTCAGTTTCTGCAACCTGATATCCCAAAGGGATACGCCTTTGTCTAAAGTTGCAATTAGCCAAGGGATGATATATGTATCATAGTCTAGAATTCGAGTGTGCTTTAATTAAACAAACGCCTCGAATTATATACGTGTTAAACATTACATTTGCCCAGTAACTTCAAATTGGTAATTAACCTGTTTATGTGCATTTCACTAACTTTTGACGAGCTCGGTGGCTCAGTAATTAGTTACGCTACTTAGATACTTTGACACAAACGTTCGTGCGTACGATTCTCGCACAGGATAAACTTTTGCGTGCACGAACATGCTTGTTTGTCTTGATTTCGGTGTTTTTAAGTTAGGTAGAACTCATCAAAGCAGTCAGTCTGGTGAAATAATTCCATTTAAAAAAAAATCGCTGTCTAATAACAACTTCTTGAAAGATTATCGTACTTCTGCACGCGAGTGAGGTCACCAAGAAGCTCCTAAGGAGTTGATGTGTTAACAGCAGCAGTAACGAATATACTGCATACGTATATCCTACTAATATTATAAATGCGAAAGTTTGTATGTATGGATGGATGTTTGTTGCTCTTTCACGCTTAAACGGCTGAACGGATTTGAACGAAATTTGGCACGTAGATAGATTATGATCTGGATTAAAACATAGGCTACGTTATTTGACTCCACGCGGGCGGAGCCGCGGGCTGCAGCTAGTATATATATATATATTAAGGAAAGGTAGTGGTATAACAATACAGTCTCACTGGAAAAGTACTCTCTCTCCTCACATTAATCTACAGCCAAATAACAACACTTTGGAAGGTTATTATGTTCCAGAGTGTGAGCGAGGTAACCAGGAAGTCAGCGAGGAGTTTTAGTAGCAAAAATGGCAGTTATTTCTTGCATTACGTGTACTTATAGGGTCTTGTAACCATTTCACGTAGTAGGTAGGTCGTATTTTAGCTTGATTATATGATTGTCCGTTCGTTTGTTTCTTTGTTTGAAAGATAGCAGGGTTCACCACATGTAGGCGAGATTGGGTTTGCTGTTGAAACAACGGTGAGGGACCTATACCTAACCAGCGGCAGCTCGCGAATTCGTCTGCGTATATTCCGCTAGCCTATGGGAACAACCTTTTCTTACTATATAATATATATATATGTGTATATATACATACATATATATCGCTCGCGCGATGCCACCTCTGCTGCTAACACAGCAACTCCTCTCTCTCACTCGTAGGAAGACAAAGACCTCCAGGAAGTTGTTATTTGGCTGCGGTTTTCTGTGATATCGAGGCATTTCGCCAAACGTGTTTAAACGGGTAAAAATTCAACAATTTGCTATTACTGAATTAATTAAAACAAAAAATTTAAGAGACTTATTGACCTCTTTTTCGAAGTCGGTTAACATATTTCTTACCGGTCACTAATACTGGCTGGCAGTATACTGTCAATATAAATCGCGTTACAGCTGCCCACTCTCTGATAAGTTTCGGATCCAGAGCTGTAGACTTCATCAGAATACCTCTGGTTGGTCAGGAATATACCCAAGTCCTCGTTGCAAGGTCTTTCTATTTCTATGAGGAGTGGTCCCGTCGCTAACTTCACCGACTCCATGATAGAAACATCATATTCTATCGTAAGACTGGTCACTTGCGGACAGTTTTGTAATATCTGATGGACCTCTGATAGAGTCTTATTCGTTAATGATATCTGAAACAATAATGACAAATTATCGTTCAATGGTTAATACATTCAGGCGTTATTTTGTGAAAGTCAAATTTACTAGCATGTTATTACATCTACAGCGCCTGCAATGCAATTCTGTAAGAGCAAATATCCTTACAACCTCGGAAACATCGGCTGTCATAGCCTTGAACACAAAAATGCAATTCCTTAGTGTCGCTTTTCATGGTTGTGCGACACTAGCGCCGCAAGGCTGTGTACGGCGTGACATGGTATCACGGATTTGACGTTTCTTGTATGCAATTGGAATTCTACAAGGCAAACAGCTTTGCGTACGCTTACAGCCTCAGCCTACGCCTTGATTTTTAATGTCAAAAACAAAAGCTACTATTTAGTATCTATCGGCAAGGATTTTCTTTCAATATTGTGAAATTTTAGGTGCTAAATTCGGATTTTATTATAAATATGTAAGTATTGTCATTTTATTTATGTGGTGAATCAAAAAATCTTTACTTAACTTAACTAGAACTAATGATAAAATCATAATAATATTGTTAATTTTCCTTCACAATATTTTATTGTTGCAGGTCTGCTAGAGTCTTATGTTCAGCTGGAAGAAGCTAAAAGACAAGAACAAAAAGCTAAAAGACATCTAAGTCGAAGAATACGCGATCTAGGTCTTATAAAAACTGACAGGGACTACATATACGCGTATAGACTCAGTAGAGACTTGATAGACACTTTACAAGATGAACTTGTACCATTAATGCCTGAACCAATAAGGCGACGTGGGCTCAGTCATCGCATAAAGGTACCTATTGTAATAGTCATTGAATGATTATGTAAAGCTTTTAATGAACATTATAATGTAACATATAAAATAAAATATATTAACACTATTAGTATTATAATACTATGCTAATAAATCAGTATTATAATAGTATACAAATATTAACAGTATGTAATGAAGTATATTTCTATTTTTCAGATACTATGTACTCTATCGTTTTTAGCGACTGGAAGTTATCAAAATATAGTTGGCAAATCAGTCTATAATTATGTGTCACAGCCTTCTGCATGCCGAGCCATCCGAACAGTTGTGAATGCGTTAAATCACCCCAACGTTTGTAACATAGGTTACCTAACTTCTTTAAAATTTAATCTTATACGTACTTACTTACATACTTAAAACTAACTTAAATCTAAATACTTATAACACTAAAAAATATCTACATATTTACATTACTTAATTATTATACAAAATATAGAAGCATATAAAAACATAGTAAAATAAATAACTTTCAATATTCGCGCGGACAACGCACCGTGTGTTTTATATTGCTAATACGTAGGGTGACACAAGAAGAGGCAAGTGCGGGGAGCGGTAACTGATTGCATCGAGAATTCATTCGCTGAGAACGCGCGATCAGTGCACGCCAAACCACTTGAGAGCCTGTACGCGTCACTTTAGCTTACAAAAACTACCGTTACAAAATACGAAAGTAACGGCTATTTAAATTGAAATCGAATTTTTAAGTTATTGGTGTTTTAGTGAATTTCCCTTACTGGGTAAGTTGTGCACACATTATTTATGTACCGCAAAGCTGTAGTATCTGTTTGCTTATCCTATTTGTGCTATTTTTATTGTAATCCTGCCACTAGCAAAACATTAGAATTAAATCGTTCGTAGTGCTTGCTTTATCTATCGCAATGCCACAGCCGCTAGGAAAATTGTAATTAGTCTCGCATATGCCAAGCTCTCTTGCGTCTCGGTTGCTAGTGGTAGTGGACTTCTCGGCTGGATCGTAATACTGTGGTACGGTTCACAGGAACACCGTTGGGGTTCATCTATCGAACCTGAGAGCAATATACCTCACCTCTGACTGCGAGCCTCCGCACCCTGAACCGGCGCCGCAGCAGCTGTCTCCGTGCCGGGGGATCTTCCGTGGCCAGACAAAGGAGAGTGCGGTAGTTTTCAACAATGGTGCACGGACTCGATCACTAAAGTAAATCGAACCCGCGACCTGACTTATGTTCTTCGATTAGCTAAAATACTCTAGTAATAAAAATCTTAGTTTTCTGTTCACGGTTGTTTGAATTACCCTCTATGCTAGGGCACCTGGTAGCAACGTGACAGTAATTGCGCCCAACGCGGGACAGTAATGGCGCCCCTCTCTTAATTTATTTTAGTGATCCAGTTCCGTTCTAGTGCACTATTGAGATTTTTTTATTTTCTCCTGGTGATGGTCTGTGTGTATTTTCCAATGATGGTAGAAAACTATTAATTTGTATAATTTTTAAATTTTGTTATAGTGTGTTAAATTATAATTTGGTCACATTAACTTTGTTCATACGATATTAATCTTTTATATTGTGATATTTTTGTTGTTTCTTTAGTTTTTCAAACACATGTATGTAACTTTATTTCATATCTCCAATTTTACGTTACACATTTTTTCGTTTTTTTTTTTCATCTACCATCGTTTAGTGTTCTTTCGACAAGCGCTAATTATTGTTGTAAGAACGTATTTAGTAGCTTTTGGCTTATTGTTTTTTTATTATTTTTATTTGTGTGTTGTATTTTTTCAGTGCTGTTTTTGTTTGTTTCTGTGCTGTAATTTTGTTTCTTTGTTGTATTTTTTACTTAACGTGCACAACATATCTAGATTAGGAATTTCATTCGGTTTGCTAATTAAATTTATCGATTCACTATGGCTTATCCAATAAAATTTTTGCACTTGAGGAAATCGGAGCTCCAATATGAGGTAGCAATTCGCGGTGAACTACCTGCTAAAACCGTGAAAGATTTAAGATGTCAAGTCTGCAAACTAACGCAGCTTTATCCTTCCAATGATATTTCTGATTCGGTTTATGACTTCGAAACCGATTTGAAGGATATTACTGAAGTAATTTGCAAAATAAAGTCTAATTAATTACTTAATATATTTATAACCTAGAAGATATGACTGGACGCGATTTAGGAGTCTGGCATATTAAAGACATCAAATTAAAAAAGACCTAGATATGAATACCTAGAAATATTATTATATCGTAAATCTTAATTTTTCACTATTATAACCTATCCAACCCCATCGCTACTACCATCTTTTTGAGATAGACAAACTTAATTGTTACTTAATTTTCGTTATATTTAAACTGCTATACGACTGTGCAGAGAAATTTTGTTCGCTAAGTTTTTTTGTGTTTACATCATTCTAAGATGTCTTAAACATTATTTAGGGACTATAAAATGTGCTGGTGATATATTACAATGACACCTCTCTTAACGTGTTATTTGTAGTTCTTTCCGATCTATACCTTTAGATCGGTTGCACTAGTCTATCTTTGCTTTAACATTCTCTAAAATGTTAAAGTGACGTTTATTTTCTCTGCACATTGGTAATTGCGGTTACTGTTTCATTATGTCAGTTTGAAACATTTGATACACCTTATATCTAGAGTTGAGTTTGCAGATCACAAAATACTACATGCCTAGACAGTTGCACTGAGTTTTGGTATGTACTCGTATTCAACCAAAACTCTGGTATATTTGTTGGCAAGAACACTGCATCTTAAGTGTTACTTTGCATAGTTTGATTGTTATTCTGTTATATTTAAAAGGTGATGCCTGTGAGAACGTGTGTTAGAATTATGAAAGAGGATATGAACGTTGTGTGCAATGGCCTATAGTATGTGTAGCTATAATCGGATTTTTCTTAGGAAAAATCCTCGTCTTTGTGAGGGGGTAATGTAACATAGGTTACCTAACTTCTTTAAAATTTAATCTTATACGTACTTACTTACATACTTAAAACTAACTTAAATCTAAATACTTATAACACTAAAAAATATCTACATATTTACATTACTTAATTATTATACAAAATATAGAAGCATATAAAAACATAGTAAAATAAATAACTTTCAATATTCGCGCGGACAACGCACCGTGTGTTTTATATTGCTAATACGTAGGGTGACACAAGAAGAGGCAAGTGCGGGGAGCGGTAACTGATTGCATCGAGAATTCATTCGCTGAGAACGCGCGATCAGTGCACGCCAAACCACTTGAGAGCCTGTACGCGTCACTTTAGCTTACAAAAACTACCGTTACAAAATACGAAAGTAACGGCTATTTAAATTGAAATCGAATTTTTAAGTTATTGGTGTTTTAGTGAATTTCCCTTACTGGGTAAGTTGTGCACACATTATTTATGTACCGCAAAGCTGTAGTATCTGTTTGCTTATCCTATTTGTGCTATTTTTATTGTAATCCTGCCACTAGCAAAACATTAGAATTAAATCGTTCGTAGTGCTTGCTTTATCTATCGCAATGCCACAGCCGCTAGGAAAATTGTAATTAGTCTCGCATATGCCAAGCTCTCTTGCGTCTCGGTTGCTAGTGGTAGTGGACTTCTCGGCTGGATCGTAATACTGTGGTACGGTTCACAGGAACACCGTTGGGGTTCATCTATCGAACCTGAGAGCAATATACCTCACCTCTGACTGCGAGCCTCCGCACCCTGAACCAGCGCCGCAGCAGCTGTCTCCGTGCCGGGGGATCTTCCGTGGCCAGACAAAGGAGAGTGCGGTAGTTTTCAACAATGGTGCACGGACTCGATCACTAAAGTAAATCGAACCCGCGACCTGACTTATGTTCTTCGATTAGCTAAAATACTCTAGTAATAAAAATCTTAGTTTTCTGTTCACGGTTGTTTGAATTACCCTCTATGCTAGGGCACCTGGTAGCAACGTGACACGTTATTAAGAAACACATAAGGTTTCCACAAAATACCTATATTATTATATTGTCCTTTTTTGGTAACATCTGTAGAATAGGTAGCTATATGTGATAGGTTTTATGTTATCATTATATTATGTTTATTTTAACCTAAGGCATTCTTTATATTTGTTTTAAATATACTTCAATTATTTTGAAAAAGGATTTTTATTTTTACTACACAAATTACAACTTGCATGAAATTTTCGCGAGATCTGCAGCAGCACTCAACTAGGCAGAGGTTTGTATTTTACAAGAATGCTATTTGTATTTGTTATAGACCTATGTATGTATATCTTCACTTGCGGGGTAGACAGATAGAACCGAGTGCCATAAGACGCGATCCTTACATACTTCACTCGCTTCTCTAACATTCATAGCTCTTTCGTAATGTTTCATTTGTGGTAAACAATATAAAATGTAACAGGTATATATATATAATTATAATATGACAATAAAAATCTCACGAAGATTAGGTGTGTAGTTATAGATAGGTAAGAAGACAATAAAAACAACATGTGATTAAATTGCTTTAATTTTTGTTTATTCTTTTTTCGATTATGTACAATGTTAAAAAGTTATAAAGAGAGCGCATCAAAGCAGCCCGTCTGGGGAAGTACCTCCACCTGAACAGTTTTAATACTAATAGAATGAATGCAGAATGAAATACACTAGTAGGGGTTTTATTGGATATTTTAAAATCATACTTTATGTTCAGATAAAAGTCTTCAAAAATATATATTTTTTTGTATTAAAATTATATCAGTCTTATTTAGTTACACATTGTCAATAATTGAAATTCAACCATTACATGAAGAATGCACCAACCAACGAGCATTTCTTGTTTTACACAATGTCAGGAAGCCTACAAGTATACCTGCTGCTAATACAGCAACTCTATAGGACCTTACTGGTAACTTCGCTCACAACTGCAGCACAACAATTCTCCAGATTTATTTTAAGAAAGGTGGGGTGCATCAAAGCAGCGGTTCGGGGAAAGTACCTCCACTTCACAGAGGACCGCAGCCAAATAACAACTCTCTACATGGTTGTTGTGTTCCTGAGTATGAGGTCACCAGTAAGCTCCTAAGGAGTTGCTGTGTTAGCAGCAGAGGTAGCATCACGCGAGTGATACATAAACAAGCATTCATAGGCTACAGTAACCGCTTCACATCAGATAGGTCACATGCTTGTATGACTCCAGACATTGTATAAAAAAATATATATTTGTAGCCATTACTATAGGGACATAAACCCTGTAATGACCCAGTAAAAATAAAACTAAATCAAAAAATAAAACTAAATAAAAAACACTAAATCAAAAACAAAACAACATTTTTAACCTTATAATGTTATTAAAACTTATGTTTGAAAGGGGTATACGCATATCTACAGGATCGACACAAGTAATGCCATTAGTGTTGCAAGCCTCATGAGCCATAATAATTACTTACTATCATGCAGATCATATACTTGTTTTCTCTTGTGATTTGTGTCATTCGTTTAAATAAAAAGATTTATATTTGTTGTCTGGCTTCAATTATTTGCTGTGCCATGTCGTTAGTCTACTTAAAAATTCCGCCATCATGAGGTGTCCTTGCGCAAACGTTTCCAAGGACTTGGCCAATTGCTGCTCTACGTCGACTCGTCGCTCTTCAATTGCAATAAATCGCTCAGTTAAATTGGCCATCTCAGAGCGACGCTGCGACGGAGGGGATCGTCGCAGGGGACGGCGGCGCCGCGCTGCTGATACTCCTGGAGCGGCTCGGGGCGACACGAGGAAGTCGCGGTGTCTCTGCGAGGAGTGAGTGGCAGCACCCTGTCTCTGCGATGACTGCAAGGAGCGCCTGCGCGGACTTGGTGTCGTCGTCAATATGCGTCGTCTTGCACCTCCATCAGCCCTTGGTCTGACTGCAACTGCAAAAGTTATAAACTCAGAATCCAATATGGTATAAAATTTGTGTACTTTTTGCTAATTGATGCACACATACTTAACACTATTGTGGATTTCAAGCTAATAAATATTAAAAGTATGACAGCTTGTCCTTGACCTCAATACAAGAAGTATTAGTGATTGCACTTATTTACAGGTAGCCACTCCTGCCGTTGCAGAAGCTACCTGGTGATTGATTCGTATGTACATTCATATTATTTACTATCATTACCTGGTGGACTCGTACGGACAACGGTTCTTTCTTCTGGAGATCTGTTATTTTCACTTAGTGTAATCTGAAATTTAAGAAACAATTTAAGCTTCATTATTGACTCTCATAATTTTGACTATATCTATCCATCTACAGATCTAGATGCTACTCTGAAGCCTGAGAAAACTTCATCTATACATCCACTTAGTGTCACCTCATATACTTGTGACTCTTTATTACAGAATAAAATACTGTGTGTCGATCCCAGCACCTGTCCTCTGTCTAGCAGTCTCTGCCATGTTTAGCCTTTCGTTTGACAGCTGCTTTTTTGTCTTTCCAATACTACACAAGTAACAAAAAAGGCTCTACATAGTATACCTACTGATTTAGATAAGATAGATTAAAATAAAGTATAAAAAGTTGTACCTTAGACCACAGCTTCCAATCCTTGATACAGCCATTTCCTTGGCTATTCAATATGCTGGATATATCTTCCCAAGCATATCGCGTACGCGTCCTGGCATTTGCTGTTCGGGCATGGCCAGTGACACGATCGGGTCTTGTCTACATTATTTCCACCAATCTTTCTAGCTGTGCTAGTGACGGACCTGCATTACGACTCACTAAAACCAATAATGAATGCGAATTGATTTTATGTAATACAACATATTATTTAACTACTGTTTGCTATCAACGATGCCTAAGCAGATTTTAATTGTGTACTTACTTATTAAATTTCAGGCACTGTTTGTAAGTAATACAAGTATTTGCTGATGCTAAGCCTTTATGAAAAGGCTGACGTTCGCTACAATTAAATATTCTTAAAAATACAAAATATCTGACAAAAATATATTAAATTTGAAACCAGATTGTTTACAAACAAAACATTTCGATTTTGAACGGCGGGGGAACATGTGACAGTGACAGTGACGTTTAGCGTGATCGTCTCATCAATTATTATCTATACCTACTTATAATTCGTTTCGTGTATTTTTACATTTTTATTTACTTATTATGTATTCAATTAATTATTGTACGTCTCATAGACGGAAATGTTTTCTTATTTTAATTCCTAATATAAAGAATTAAGAGAAAAAATCATAGTCGAAAATTTGTCGATTATGCCAATAGAAATACGTCTCTGCACTAACATAGCTTTGACAACAACCTTGCAGCCTCGTAGCTGTGACATCGACCGTGACATAAATTTGCTTATAGAATACCAAATAAAAAGCCGTGATCGCAGCGGACGATGTCAAAGCTGTGACATCTGTGATCACAGCGCTGCACACAGCCATTACTAGTTGCTTAGAGAATTGCATTGCTGAGGATGCCTCGCCGAGCCGAGGGAAAGACTACCGGAGCAGCCATGAAAACGGTGGCATGCATCTATCATCTAGTTCGCATGAACTAATAGGTATCGGAAGCACACAAAGTAGTTTAGATCAAATTGCCTATTATTTCATGATCATAACTCCGTAATTTCGGCGCAACAGCAGTATGCCTTTAGTCACTGGTGCTGCTCCCCGGCCCCGGCCCATGTTTTCTGACATTTTGGGCGTCCACGAAGTGAATAGCGAGCCACCGCCTGCCGGCAGTAACTATCAGGTATGATAGTAATCACAGTCATTATATTATAGTAGTACAAAACCAATAATCCCTTCAGATCTCATCAGTAATCCTTTAATTCTGACGAGACCTGCTCACTGATGTATTTTTCCATTAAAATTCACGGTTCATGGCGGGTGTATAACATTATACATTTTTTTTCGAAGGGATTTCTACGTGTTGGATCTATATTAGACATTAGAGAATACTAATAAATTATTACATATGAAAAAAGTTAAAACAAGGCCGATAAAGTTCTGGACTCGACCACAAAGTGTTCCGTACGTTTGAACCGCAAAATTAAGTTTTTATATCAAAGATATTTTGATGATTTTAATAAAATGTGCTAGTTAGAATTTGATCTGCCCCAAAGTAATTCAATTATGCCCTAAACCTGATCCAAGATCTAATCGTGTCTAGTGCACAATAACTTTTTTGTGAAGAATAATCTTTCAGAAGCAAACTTAGTCACTAGTTAGACGTTATCAATCAGTTAGAAATACAATTTTATTCTACTTTGTATTTAATATATAAATATATTTATAGACTGTCAATAACTTTACAAACTTCCGAAATAGAGGAACGATCGGTATCTGTGACATACAGACGGACGAATGAACTGAGAGGCAATATAAAGATCCCTTTCTGAACCCCAATGGAAACACACGAATAACACCCTATGCGTAGGCAACTGCAAATAACAAGTAGTACTTACATGATCTACTTTCAGCAGTCTATCGCCCGGTTTTATTCTAGAAGTATTATACGCCGCGCCACCAGGACGCACGTGGGTGACCACCAATGGCTGGGCATCGAGAGACCTGCTGTTGAGGACCAGGTCAGCGCTGGGAGCAGAGTTCTCTGGCAGACCGCCTCGGATTGTGATACCGAGGGATCCGTTGACCTTCTCAACTGGTACCTCTGCTAGCTTGGTCGTGATGTATAGGGAATTTTGAGAGGCTGAAACAAAAAATAAATACTTAAAGTTCATAGAAAATAAGTTCTTCTATATAGACAATATGCATATTTGTAATTAACATTTGCTCGGCGTTGAATGAAATGTCTGCTGTGATTTGTAATATTTTATATCTTCAAAAATTTAAGGTTACTATCAGAGAGATTTTCCCCGTTTTATGTGTGCTACCCTATAACAAATAATAAAATTGATTTGTGTAGTAAATACTTGTGTTAAAATTCTACACAATATATCCAAGTTTCAGGTTTATAAGTCATTTCGTTTACGAGTTTTAAACTAGTGAAATTCAGAGAGACGAATAGACAGATAGCAGAAATAGCAATAGTGTTTCGTTTGTCCCTTAGTTACTGAACCCTAAAAACTCTATCTATATCTATCTGTATCTAGTGATCTAGCAAAGTCTCGTGATGTTGCGACGCGTATCGCTGCGTGTAGTGTACGTTACGATGCGATTCAGAGTAGCAACTTACTCGTACACTCGAGGACATGAGATTATCTCGCTCTATCTCGCTCGAGCAAAACAAGATCTCCCGTGAACTCGCGACTGGCGCCACACGATCCCGTCTCACTCTCGCGAGTAGTAGAGCGACGCGATGCATACTAACTTCATATCTCGCTCTATATTTAGGCGCTCAACAGACGGCGGGGCGGGAAGGCCCGGTAAAGTTTGCCGCGAACGATAGAGCTTATGAACCTTATCGCCTATCTTTTTGACAAGCTCGTTGGCGCAGTGGTGAAACGCGCTGTTATGCTCTTCGACACGAACATTCATCGGTTCGATTCCCACATACAAACATTTCGTGTATGAAAATGTCTATTTGTTTTCATTTGGGTGTTTTTAAGAGAAGTCGGGCACATCAAAGCAAATTTAGGGAAGTACCTCCACCTTACAGAAAACTGCAGTCAAATAACAACTCTCTAGATGGTTGTTGTGTTCCTGCGTGTGAATGAGGTCACCAGTAAGCTTCTAAGGAGGTGCTGTGTTAGCAGCAGAGGAGGTAACGCGCCAGTGATACTTAATATATTGCAAGTGTTTACAGGTTTCGATCGATCCTATGCTGCTTTTTCCGGTTTTTCAAGCTATGTGTCCACTATCACTTCAGATTGCTGATCCTTAGAGCCACATCGATAACTCCAGTTTTACTACGGATGTGTTAATTTCTGAGTCTATCTCGCAGGGAAACTCTAAACATGGATCTCTTCATCATACAATGTGCAACCTTGACCTACCTTGCAAGGGACCACGTATCTGTACCGTAAGTCATCACTACCAAAATACACCGGTCGAAGACTTCAGTCTCGAGACGTTGAGGTATTTTTTACAAGCTATTACCTCCATGTGCGTTATTGGAAATAATTCCATATGCTTTATCGTTCACGGCAAAATTGATCGCTCGTCCCGTCGTCTGCTGAGCGCCTAAAAGACCTCACTGAATGCGTAAGCAAGACCGAGAGAGTTATGTCTCGCTCTCTAGCGGGGCCAGTCTCTCGCGAGTGATTCATGGAGTCCGAACGTGTTGGGTTATTTTAAAAATGGCATCAATCGAGGATAAGAAAGTGTGGAAGGACAAAGATATTCTATCTTTTATACATATGTACGAAACGTTGCCAGAGTTATGGGACGCGCATTCCTTAGACTACAAAGATAGGATTAGAAAAGTCGAAGCTTTAAATAAATTAGCGCGGGCCTTCAATACTTCCGTGGATGAAGTCAGAAGGAAGCTTCACAATCTGAGATGTCAGTTTAGTGCAGAGATGAGGAAGATTAAAAAGAAAGGAATAGAACATGGATTGGATGAGAACGTTATATACAGCGAATGGAAGTTCTTCGATGATATGAAATTTTTGGTTGGAATTTGTAATGGCGCCGAGAGGAAACCTGATGAAAATCTAACAGTGAGTTTTTTTATACCACTACGGTGACAATCAAGCATACGGTGTGCCTGATGGTAACCACTTATCGTAGCTTACGGACAGTTGTAACACTAGAGGTGTCAGTCCTGCTTTGCCGACCGTTTATTTATCAGGTGTTTATAATTTTTATCAACATCGGGATATATATAAAGTAGTTACCGTAGCCTATATAGCTACCTGTACAAGAAGTTTCCCTCACGTGTTTCCTCCCCTGCTGCTATACAACAACTCTAAAATAGCTTATTGGTAACCTTACTGATAAGAATACAACAACTAAAGTAGGGAGTTGTTTGTAGGTAGTTTTCTGTGAGATGGAGGTACTACTCCAATTTAGACGCCATCTCTGTTGATATATAATATTTTATTTATGCCACCTATGCCACCTATAATAATAAAATAATGACGAGCTCGATGGCGCAGTGGTGAAACGCGTTGTTACGCTACTTTGACACCAACGCTCGTGGGTTCGATTCCCACACAGTACAAACATTTGTCTGCATGAACATGTCTGTTTTTTTTTTTGGTCTGGGTATTTTCTATGTATAATAAGTATGTACAAAAAAAAATGTATTTACGTATGTTATCAGTTGTCTAGTACCCATAACACAAGCTTCGCGTACTTTGGGGCGATAAGATGGCGCTGTGTAATTTGTCCAACAATATTTATTTATTTATTATTATATTTATAATTGAACCTGATGTGCAGCGGTCACCTTGAACTATGTATGGGTGGTGGTGGTGGTATTTTCCATATATTGAAATGAAAAATCTGTTCAGCACTAAGGCAAATAACTGTCTACCTAATGATAGGCAAATACCAACGTCTATTGATAATTAAGCAAAAAGAGTAAATTCGTACGTTGCCGATTATAGCAATAGTATAATATACAAAACGGAAGAGTATGTTTGTTTTATCGCGCTTATCTCTGAAACTAACGGTCGGATTAAAAAAATCTTTTTGAATTAGATAGCGCAGTTATTGAGAAATGTTATAGGCTTCAACATCACGATACGACCCTTAGAAGCTGAGGAAAAAGAAGAATGTGGTTCCACCGGGATACCGGGATAAGCGGATGAAGTCACGGGCTGCAGTTAGTCATATATTACCTCTATTGTGGAACAACCTCATTTGCTAATCGGCAAAATTTTGACTTTAAAGAAGACCAATACTTTTATACTAGTAATGTAACAAAGAATGGAGCATGATCGCCTGGAGGCAAGGAGCCACGCGTAACACCAGGGGCATCTCTTTTATACCACTAAGGTAGGAAATAAGCATATGGCCTACCTTATGTCAAGCAGTTACTCGCCACTCGCACCTTTAGGTCTTTCCTTTAGAATTCCAATGCTGTAGCAGATATATTGCAAGAACCTCGACTAGGATTTCGTTCTACACTCTGAATTTCAAAGTTTAGAATTAACTTTTAACTTTTTTAGCACTACTTGTTTGCCACCTTAATTGTATTAAAAATGGTACAGGTGGCAACGGTAGCCTTGCAATGCGTTTCATGTCAGAGGCAACAGTGACCACTTCACATCAGGTAGGTCGTAATCTTGTATATCTCCTGACTGCTAAAAAAAACTAGAAGCATCAATCGAATATCCTTCAGGAATCCATATTAATGACACTGCTGGTTGAGCTTCTTGATACGCTAAGTTAAATTAAGTTTATAATATCTGAATATCATACCAGTTTTTTAAGTAAAAATTTACTCTATGACCCCCATTACTCTAACGTGCTGATTAGCTAAATCCATTTCCACTCTTTTAGACTCAAGGCTCTTTAGCAGCGATAACCTATTGGATAAAGAGCCTGTTATAGCGACTCGTCCCTGGTTAAAATCCAGTATTCAAATTTGTAATACTCACTTGTTCCACGGTGAAGAAAAACGTCGTGAGGCAACCCACGCATCCAAGAAATTATGTTTTGAAGTATAATCTAGGAAAGGTTTGATCTCTGTGTTGTAGATGTTTGACGGCAGTCACTCCATATCAAAATTAGTATATTTTTTAGGGAACCCGCCAATCCTAACGACTGGATATATGAAACGGGGCGATGTTAGAAAGAAAAATATACTTTTTCAGCAACAATAGTCCTAACATTTTGAGGATTTATTTAGCAATCTTAATTATTAAATATAAAGATATTAAAGCATGCAATGTCATTATTGTATGCTCTTTTTAAGTTAAATAATATAAGACATTTTGTAATTCAACACGTTGGTTTCAGTGTCAAGCATCATCAGCATCCGATGACTCAGATGACCTTGAAGATACGAATACGTTCATAACAAAGTCTGAACCAAAAATACCCAGAACAGAAAAGGTATATGTTAGCACAAATGATTTCAATAACGAACCCTCAATTGGTTCAAGTAATGATGATAATAAAATATTTGGTGAATACGTCGCTTCAGAATTAAGAAATCTTAGTGACAGAAACGCTAAGAAACTTAAATTAATGATTAGAAAAGCTATAGTGGAAGTCACTGAAGATGAGTATAATTTAGGAAATTGATAGGAATTGCAAAATAAGAAAAGTCCTAGTAATGGAGAGAACAAAATATTTGGTGAATATATCACTTCTGAGTTAAGTGACAGAATTGTAAAAGAATAAAAATGATGGATTAAAAAAATTATAGTGGAAATGATTCAAGATGAGTATAATCAGGAAATTGGAAAAAATTGTATATGATAAAAAATTATATAAAATAAATATATAAAAAAAATGTATAATAGTAATGGCCAAAGTAAACTATTTTGTGAATATATCGCTTCAGAGTGAACTATGTGAAAGGTGTACACCAATGTCTAGAATGTTATAATAAATAAATAAAAAAGCAACAGTGGAAGAAACTGGGGATGAATACAACTTAGAACACTGAAAAGGATTGGTGGCAATTCAATATTCTAGTAATGATGATAATAAAATATTTGGTGTGGAGACAACTGTGTTCTTGGTCCCATTGTAGTTTGGAATCAATTGTTATACACAATTGATTCCAAACTACAATGGGGCCCACAAATTGAAAAATTATCAGGAAAACTAAGTTCTGCAGCCTATGCAGTGAAGACTATTAGACGGCTCACTGATATTGATATGGCTAGAATAGTTTATTTCAGCTACTTTCACAGTATTATGTCATATGGAATTCTTCTTTGGGGTAACTCCGCGGACATTAACACCATCTTTATATTGCAAAAGAGAGCCATAAGAGCTATCTACAAACTTGGTCCCCGGGAGAGCTTTAGAGAAAAATTCAAAGAATTAAATATTTTAACAGTCGCATCGCAATATATCTATGAAAATCTTTTGTATGTCCATAAAAACAATGACTCATTTTGTACAAAGAGTCATACTCATAGCATAAATACTAGATATAAGCATAATCTTGTGTTACATGCAAGCCGTCTCCACAAAATAAGTAATAATTTTATGGGGCAATGTATACGGTTCTATAACAAACTTCCCTGCAATATAAGAGAATTGTCAATAAACAAATTTAAAACTACTATTAAAGCCAAATTGTGTAGCAGGACATATTATAAAGTATCTGACTATATTAACGATAAAAATGCCTGGGAGTGAGTCGATCCAATTATAATGTAATTAATAAAATATGCAAGTTTGTTTGGATACCAAAAGAGGGATGCCTGAGTTTTTTGGCAGTATATTTATCAGTGCTCACCTAGTCATACACTGCACGGTAGGGAAAAAAATTGTGACGATTCCAAACAAATGTAGCCATTTTTACGGAATAAAAAGATTTTGACTTTGACTTGACTTTGACTACATAGTTTAATATTAAAAATAGAATTTGTCAAGTTTAATTAATGGCCGTCATACATTTTTGTAGATTTAAACCGATGCTATAGAAACTAGCTATTCATGATCAAAATTTTACCATCAGCCCACAATTTACATTTATTTTTCTGTTAGGATAGCCATAAATACAAAATATGGCTGTTAAAATAAAGAGAAGCGTGGTCCATGGTTCGAATTTGTAGAAAAAATGCAAGTATTCAACGTGACAGTAGAACGATGTAGAAGTCGAGGACTGCCAGGACTAACTACCAAGACCAAACTGGTCGTGTGTTATCACAAGGTGATATCAATAGCCCTAGAAACTGGCGAATGTGAAAAATATGAATGTTAAAGATGCGAGCGAAGTATGTAAAGACCGCTTTATGTGGCGCTTGGTTCTCTGTATCCATACAGCACGGGACCTGGTGTGAAGACGTAGACAGAAATGTAGGTAAACGGGTAGAGACTAAAACAAAGAGATAAGTAGCAGCCAGAAAAGGATATCACAAAACCGTAAGAAATTAACAAATTCTTGGAGGATAGTGATGTTCCCGTGAGTTAGCATGGGCAGCGTGCCTGTTGAACACGCATCACGCAAAATCTAACTATTGAGCGAATTTTAACGAAATCTTTCACGTTGATAACTTAATTCCTGAATTGACATTTGAGTTACTTTCTCTCTCGATAAAACTTGGGTTCGATGCTTAAAACTTGAACAACCAAACTTCGAGTGGTTGAAGCAGTGTTCACCCGAAATTTCGCAATATCTGTAGGGATATACTTGCAATAGACGGAAATAGGGATCTCAGGCGTTGAATAAGCCTGTTATTGTGCTGAGAGATCAAGATAAATATATTGACGCCTCGCTAGCTACATTACCTCAAGATGTACGGTCCTTAGAAGAGTCTGTAACATTTCTACTGGTAAATATTTTAATGATAAGATGAATAAGGAAGATATGGTGCTTTTGTTGAGCGGGTAACGTAATATATGACGGTATACTTTGGAAGTAAAATAACTTTTATTTTATGGGTTTATACCTAAGTGTTTTTGAACATCGTAAAGCAATGGGCATATTACAAAATTCCAAAATAACTAAAGTATCAAAATACTAAAATTATACAATAGTACTAACAATGCACATGTGGGTACTAAAATTGTACTAAAATAGGCACTACAATTAGACTGAAGTCTACTAAAAAATTACTAAAGTTTTTTTTTCAACGACACGTCGGAAGCCATACCAGCATACGGTTCACCTAATGTAAAGCGATTACCGTAGACTATGAACGCTTGTAAACATTAAGTGTAAATCGCGCGATACCTCCTCTGCTGCTAAAACAGTAACTTCTTAGGAGCTTACTGGTGACCTCACTCACACGCAGAAACATAATAACCCTCTAGGGAGGATTTATTTGGCTGCGGTTTTCTGTAAGGTGGAGGTACTTCCCCAGACGGGCTGCTTTGATGCGCCCTACCTCTCTTAAAACATCCAGACCAAGACAAACAAATACCATGCACACAAATGTTTGCCTTGTGTGGGAATGGAACCCACGAGCGTTGGTGTCAAAGTCGCATCATTCATGACTGAGCCACCGAGCTCGTCAAAAAGAAGAGTCGCAGAGATATTCAGGCGAACGATTTTGTGAGTGCGAGGTGCGACATCCGCAGTCCAGTGGTTTGTAGGTGTGCGGTAGTAGCACACTAAAATAATAAATCTAAACAGTACTCAGGAGCGATACATACCATTAATGGATGCAATAGTATCCCATAGCCCACTTGAACTAAGAAAACTACATTGAAATAAGAAAAATAAGCGCATTGCAAGATCGTCAATAACTTGAGATAAACAAAGCACAAGATTTTCCATATCATACCAACATGTCCCGTTGGTGAGCAGCGACCTTTACCATATTATAAAAAATATGTTTTTTGTTACCATCTCGCATATAAATTAAGTACATAAAAGTTTATGTTAGTGAGAAAACAAATTTTAACAAGTAATTGTAATTGCTTGTTATATTATGAATATCCCTACTAGGCAGATATTGTTAGAAAAAGTTTTCGAGGCAATTACAAGTTTTGATATAAAAATATTGTATAGCTACTTAAACAGTTCGAGAGTGACTATAGCGCTATACTTGGCACGCGATAAATTTGCACGATGAAAATGATAAAAAAAAAAAATTGCCATTGGGACCCCGCGAGCACGTAGACACGTTTTATATTATTGTATCCAATAAAATAAATAATTTAGGTTTTAGTTCTTTGTAGTTTTCTCTTATTTAGTATACAAGGATTTCGAAAATAACCATTGGCGAAGAAGAAATTTCAAAAGAAATTTGTCAGTATAGGTCTATTATCGAGACGTCAATGTCTATTACAAATATGATAAAAATAAAGTCATAACTCTTTTCATGCACGCCCGCCGGATTCTAGGACTCCTTGACATCACCTTCTGATAAAAGACGACCAATTTGGTCGTAGTGTTTTGGTCTTCAATTTGTATATGAAATACGAAAAATCTTTTTCCCCAATTTAATATGTCCATAACATCTATCTCCTGGAGTAGTCCACACATCTGGATCATCATCACGTGGAGTACTTTTCGAGTGGTGGGCCTGTCTCGAAAAGTACTCCATACATCGCAATTACTTGGATTTTTACCGATTTTCTTCGATTTGGTGTGTTAATATGGAGATTTAGCACAAACACTTTCATAAAAATAAAACATACGGCACGTCAGTCGGGATACGTCCTTTATCGCCAAACCACTTGCTCGGCGATAAAGGAAAATATCGTGTGGTTCTGAAAACCGTCCTGGTTCTGGGTACATTTGTAATTCATACAAATGTACCCAGAACCAGGACGGTTTTCTGTGTGGCTAAATCATGTTCTTTATCCACTAGTTGGGGATAGAAAACTTTGCTAATACCGAAATATATTTTTTAAAAGCGGTTTAATATCTTTGGAGCTTACCATCTACCCCTACAAACAAACAAACGAAATAAATTACAAACTTTTCTTCTTGATATTAGCACCGATATCTACTTTAATAACAAACAAATAAACCGCTTGACGGCGCATAAAAAACACTTTTCTCGACAAATGTTAGTGTTTAAGCGAATAATCGTATCATATGATCTATGATTGATGAATGTGTTAATTTGTATACTAATAATAAATAAGTGATACAAAGAGCCTTGCCCATGGCAGGGGTGCACGTATTAAAAAAACCGTATCATTTCATAAACCATGGAAAAGAGCTTACCATAATTGGGCATATAATACTCGACTTCCAGCGATGCCCTCTCTTCGACATTGTCCAGGAGTCTGAGCACCTCGTCATTGGTGAGTCTTGCTGTGGAGATACCGTTGACACTACAGATCCTGTCTCCTGGCGCCAGTCGGTCTGACTCGTGGGCTACCGAGTCCTTTGTGAAGCCCACTATTGAGGGTACAATGCCTGGTTCTGAACGTCCTGTGGACAAAACAATAGATATTTAAAATGTGTGTATTTACATCTTCACGACGCGGTCCTAACACACTTAACTCGCTTCTCGAACATTTCTATCTCTTTCACTGCACGCTCGCCTTTTCCTAGGGTTCCTGACATCACCTTCCGATAAAACACGACCCACTTGGTCATGGTATTTATAGCGGTGACTAAGTTATTATTAGGGGTTTTCTTTACAAAAAAGACCAGGGACCAAGTTTTTCGATTCTGGAAATAGAGTTCTATGGCGAAAGTATCATTTAATTATAAAGATGACGAAGCTTTTTTTTATACTAAGTCGGGAGCTATACAAGCATGCCCACCTGATGTAAAGCGGGTACCGTAGCCTATTAACGCTTGCGATATATTAAGTATCACTCGCGCGATGCCTCCTCTGCTGCTTACACAGCAACACCTTGGGAGCTTACTGGTGACCTCACTCGCACACAGGAACAGAGGGTTGTTCCCTATAGGAAGTTGTTATTTGGCAGCGGTTTTCTGTGAGGTGGAGTTGGAATATAAACATCCGCCGAAAGATACCGCGACCTCTATTTATTCCAGATTTAGTGCTAAACAGGAGGAGCCGTAGAAACCGGCTAGTATTTTTTTTATACAACTAGATTGGCAAATAAGCATGCGACCCGTAATATATGGTAATCGATCACCGCAGCGTATTGACGCTCGCAACATCACGGGGATGTTACTCGCGCGCTGCCAATCTTGTGACCTAAGGATGTTTCGTCACAGTACCCAGTAATTTCTCTACCATATCTCACCCTTCAAACCGGAACACAGCTATATAAATATAGCCGCTTGGTGGTAGAAATAGGTGAGATAGAGGTACCCACGCAGACGACTTTTGTACAAAGTCTCCCTCTGGTAAAAGCGTGCATGAAAAGAGATATGAATGTTAAAGGTGTTATAAATGAGTTTGTAAGGATTGAGTTAAGTGACGCACTGTTCTCATAATAATTCTCATAATCGCGTAAAGTTGTATAGATAGATAGAGTATAGAATATAGAACCGTGGTAGCCAAGCGGATACGGAAGTGGCCCGTTGACCAACTGTGCGTGAATAATAATGAAGCAATAGTAACTTCAAAATAAACATTCAGCTGTATTAAGGGTTTATACCAAAGAAAGGAATCATTTTAGTACGACTCTATCTGTTCGTCTGTTTCAGATAGCACTTTGGCCATATTATCTATAAATCAACTCAGGCGATGAGTCCAAATAAAATTGTAGTTGATAAGGCAAATATACTGGAAAGAAAATATAAATACATTTCTGAATACAAGTACGTACTGCCCTGTAATGAAGTCTTGTTCTAATTTAGTCAAGCGAAAGTAAAAGAAAAACCAATGCAAGTTCTTACAAGCCGTTCCGTTCTGTTTTAAAGAGTACAATTTCCAACTATTCATTTGTCTTTTCTTCAGTTATTTTTGAGCAAAAAATCTTGTTTCATAGACGCAAAAATAAAGAATTTAATTTTCAAATTTAATTGTTCAATTTCAATATTAATGGAAATGGGGATTCCAAAGAAAACATGTATACATTAAAGCCTTTTTATGTTCAATTATCATGTGAAAAAGATTTTAAAAGCGGTCGGATACAGATGCTTCATCAATTCCAAATTCAGATTCCCTTTCCTTTACTCATCAACACTACAAGGGTTTCGTTTGTTTGTTCAATTCAAGTTAAATTGGCCTCCAATTTCTTCGAGATCAATGTTTGTTGAGATTCTCCATTAATTTACACTGATTATGTATATATCGTCTTTGAAATTGTAATTGTGGTTTCGTAAAGTTCTTTGCAAAAATCTTTTATAAAAATCGAAGGGATTGTATATTGTATAGAGCATTGTAGAGCATTGTATAGGGATTTTATAGCACAAAAGAAATGTGTAAGAGCTCTATGCGGTGCTGCACCGTTTATCTCGTGTAAGCCATTGTTTCTAAAGCTGAGAATATTGCTCCTACCTTGTATTTATATTTGAAATTGCAAAATTTGTAAAACTAAACTTCCAATCATTTACAACTGCTTCGATGATGTACACACGGAATACAAGAAAAGGCAATAGGCTTGTTTTATCACACATTCCTAGGACGGCACTATATTTAAGAAATACTTATGGTATGTGTACGAAAATTTACAACAAATTACCACAACGCCTAAAAGACCAGCCATACAAAAAATTCTGTAAACAGTTACACAAATTCCTATAAGCCGAAAGATTTCACTCACTTAACGAGTTTTTAATATATAAATGACTAAATGTAAGAATAAAATTGAATATCTTAAATATGACATTGTAATTTTAGATATTGTATTATTTTACTGGAAAAATAAATCAATTAAAGTTTGTATATGTAAATTAATAATTATTTATAAAATGTTAATTCTACTGTAGAGAACATCTAATAGCATGTAACTGATAAATTTTGTACGCCGACGAGTTTGGCAAGGTATGTGAACCTAATACCTAATTTTTGACGAGCTCGGTGGCTCAATCATGAAAGACGCGACTTTGACACCAACGCTCGTGGGTTCGATTCCCGCACAGGACAAACATTTGTGTGCATGAACATGTCTGTTTGACTTGGTCTGGATTTTTTAAGAGAGGCAGGTCGCATCAAAGCAGCCCGTCTGGGGAAGTATCTCCACCTCACAGAAAACCGCAGCCAAATAACAACTCCCTAGAGGGTTGTTGTGTTCCTGCGTGTGAGTGAGGTCACCAGTAAGCTCCTAAGGAGTTACTGTGTAAGTAGCAGAGGAGGCATCGCGCGAGTGATACTCAATCTATTACACGCGTTAATAGGCTACGGTAACTGCTTTACATCAGGTGGACCGTATGCTTGCATGACTCCCGACGATGTATAAAAAAAAAAAAAATACCTATGTATAACTAACACCACTACATGTATACCATATCTTATGCAAATAAATGATTCTGTTTCTGATTAACAGCTTTTAGTTGATGCTTCGCACGTTAATATAGGCCGTCAATCATTAATAATTAAATTACGAAATGTTAGAAGTTAAAAAAAACACGCCTATGATTATTTCTAATAAAACACGTTTAAACTAATAAGTATACAGGATAAACCTCTGTGCACTTTAATTTGAACAATTTACGTGATTATATTAAAAAGAGAATGCAAAATTCAATTTTGAGAGCACTTAGCAACGTACCATGGTACATCACCAACTGTGAAATATATAAACACCTAAATGTTAACACTGTGATGGATGAAATCTACAAATGTAATGACCATTATAAAAGTAGGCTAGAAAAGCATCCAAACATTCTGGCACATAGTACACGAAGCTATGAAAAACGTCTCAAAAGGAAAGATTGTGTAATAGTGACAAGGACACAAATTAATATACTATGGAGGAGCTACTCTCAATGGAGAACGCACTGGACGCAACAAGAGCGCACAACACATTTGCTTATAGTAGAAGACTGCAGTTCGACAGCAGATAAAAAAAAAGTAGACTTGACAAATTTCAAAAGATCACCGAGCTCAAAAAAGAAAACAATTTTTATACGGCACATGAATATTTAAATAAAAAAAATCGGCCAAGTGCGAGTCGGACTCGGACACGAAGGGTTCCGTACCATTATCTATAAAAACGGCAAAATAAATCACGTTTGTTGTATGAGAGCCCCCTTAAATATTTATTTTATTCTATTTTTTAGTATTTGTTGTTATAGCGGCAACAGAAATACATCATCTGTGAAAATTTCAACTGTCTAACTATCACGGTTCATGAGATACAGCCTGGTGACAGACGGACGGACGGACGGACAGCGGAGCCTCAGTAATAGGGTTCCGTTTTTCCCTTTGGGTACGGAACCCTAAAAAGGCAATATAATCACGTTTGTTGTATGGGAGACCCCTTAAATATTTATTTTATTCTATTTTTTAGTATTTGTTGTTATAGCGGCAACAGAAATACATCATCTGTGAAAATTTCAACTGTCTAACTATCACGGTTCATGAGATACAGCCTGGTGACAGACGGACGGACGGACGGACGGACGGACAGACGGACAGCGGAGCCTCAGTAATAGGGTTCCGTTTTACCCTTTGGGTACGGAACCCTAAAAAAGTAGACTTGACAAATTTCAAAAGATCACCGAGCTCAAAAAAGAAAACAATTTTTATACGTCACATGAATATTTAAATAAAAAAAATCGGCCAAGTGCGAGTCGGACTCGGACACGAAGGGTTCCGTACCATTATCTATAAAAACGGCAAAATAAATCACGTTTGTTGTATGAGAGCCCCCTTAAACATTTATTTTATTCTATTTTTTAGTATTTGTTGTTATAGCGGCAACAGAAATACATCATCTGTGAAAATTTCAACTGTCTAACTATCACGGTTCATGAGATACAGCCTGGTGACAGACGGACGGACGGACGGACAGCGGAGCCTCAGTAATAGGGTTCCGTTTTACCCTTTGTGTACGGAACCCTAAAAATAAGACAATTACAATTCATTTTAGATACAGTTATTGAAATGAATTGGACATTAGATATTTATTACTATATTTTCTAAACCCGAAGGTATTAATTCCGGTCATCAGACAGACGCGCGTGAGGTATCCTCTATCCATATGATACAAGGCGTAAAGGCCCCCTCCAAATCATTGAATTTTTTTTTATTATACAACGTCGGGAGATATACAAGCATACGACCCACCTGATGTAAAGCAGTTACCGTAGCCTATTAACGCTTGCGATATATTAAGTATCACTCGCGCGATGCCTCCTCTGCTGCTTACACAGCAACTCCTTGGGAGCTTACCGGTGACCTCACTCACACGCAGGAACACAACAACCCTCTAGGGAGTTGATATTTGGCTGCGATTTTCTGTGAGGTAGAGGTTCCCCAGACGAGCTGCTTTGATGCGCCCTACCTCTCTTATATATATAGTATACTCTCATCACGAATAAAAAGTTTCGTTATTAAAAGAACAATGTACATTGTACAGGTATCGTTAGAATCCTTCTCGGGTAACATAGACTATGTGACGTCATAATAAAACAATATGGTGGATTAAGTAAATAAAAAAACTCCACCTCACAGAAAACCGCAGCCATAACAACTCTCTGGGGGGTTGTTGTGTTCCTGCTTGTGAGTGAGGTCACCAGTAATCTCCTAAGGAGTTGGTATGTTAGCAGCAGAGGTGGCATCGTACGAGTGATACTTACTGTATTACAAGCGTTCATAGACTACGATAACTGTTTTATATCAGGTGGGTATGCTTGTACGCCTCCCGATGTTGTAGAAAAGAATTTTTTTTTTTTTTTTTTATATAACTAGATTAGCAAATAAGCATGTGGCCCGCATCAGATAGTAAGCGGACACCGCAGCCTATTGACGCAACACTATATAAATATAGCTGTTGGCGGTAGAAATAGGTGAGACGGAGGTACCCGAAGGCGACTTTTGTACAAAGACTCCCTCTGGTAATTTAGCTGCTTTGATGCGCCCTACCTCTCTTAAAACATACAGGCCGAGACAAACAGACATGTTCATGCACACAAATGTTTGTCTTGTGTAGGAATGGAACCCACAAGCGTTGGTGTCAAAGTCGCATCATTCACGACCGAGCCACCGAGCTCGTCAATTCTTTATTCACTGGGTTATCATTGCTCAAATTATTACATTATATATATAGATTACATCATAAACTTTACTTCAAGGCAATGCGGGTCGTTTCATCCTGTTTTTATCTCCCCAAACCCCCTCCTCAACTCCCTACACTCCCTAAACAAAAACAATATAACATAAAAGTAGATTGAAACTATGACATAGGCGTCATAATCATATATCATCATACAACAAAGTCACTTCGTATTTGAAGTGTTAAAGTACGAACCAACGGGCGCTAACAATATATGCCATAAAGTGAAGTAGTTATGAAATGGCGCTTCCATGACAGCGTTTGGCGATTCGCCTATGAGTAAATTACACTTAGAAAAAGGAAGGAAATAATGCAGTACGTTCTACAAAGGATAAAGCGTGCGCCACACACACGAGAAGTAAGGCGAGGTCGCATCTCGAGAAGTGCACATTATCAAGGTGTACCAAAGAATCGGGGCTTAGAAGTGCCTAAAGAAATACTTGTAATAAACTACATGGGCGCAAGCCCGTCTGGGGAAGTGCCTCCACCTCACAGAAAACCGCAGCTAAACAACAACTCCCTAGAGGGTTGTTGTGTTCCTGCGTGTGAATGAGGTCACCAGTAAGCTTCTAAGGAGTAGTTGTGTAAGCAGCAGCGAAGGCATCGCGCGATTGATGCTTAATATATTACAACAGGTGGTATAATATTTACATCAGGTGGGCCATATGCTTGTATGCCTACCGATGTTGTATAAAAGAAAACAACCTGTTCCAATCCTGGCATGTACCACTAAATTCGTATTCTCGGAGTACATATTTGTAGTTATCACTACCTAGGCGGTGAAGAAAAACATCGTGAGTGTGATTTTACCTAACTTTTGGGTTGCAGAGGTATGACAGCAATCGCTTCATGTAAAAATCAGTATCTTCGCCAAATCTTTAGGCTTAGATAGCGAACCCCGCCAATCCCATTAGATTAGGAAACGACATAACGCAAGAAGAAGAAAGCAATACAAATAATAAATACGGCGCGACGACGCCCAGCATTACACATAGGAAAATCGTTGGTAAGCAAGAGATAACAGTATGTAATTAGCTCGCCATGATCTTTCGAGGCAAAGCCATTCTTACCTACATATGGTGCACCCAGTTAAAAATTAAATCTTTCGCAAAAGAGTGGTCGAAGACTATTCATTACTGTTTTAACAGCATTCAACAAACCGCTGAAGTTTGTTGCGTGTAAGTGAGCTTAAAACTATAAGTAGAGTTGCTACGATAATGGCGGAATTGGCAACGCAAGAGAAAAATGCCTCGGCTGAGGTAAAAGCTTCATATCGGGCAGGGCGTTCTCTTGCTACCCAACGTAATATAATAATGTCCAATGCCAAATACGAGTAGGGTGTAAGAGTTACATATACTTTACGCCATTGTTCCACTGTAGACAACATTTCTTCGCGTACCAAAAAGTTCGGCAACTCCTATTTTTGTCGTACCATTAAAAAGTGGAACGCCTTGCCTGCACATGTGCTCCCTGCTTCCTACAATATGGAATCCTTCAAACGAAGCGAGAAGAAGCATCTTGCGGATCAGCATGGCAGCGTCAACTGACAGCACACTGTGTAGTCTTTTGTCAGTTGCAGTTGCGATTTGGGCTCCTCTTTCGCTTACCATCAGGCAAAGTAGAGCCACTATGTTGAACTTATATATAAAAAAAACAGGCGAACTTCTATTACGCCAATGTGCGCCCTCTTTCAGTGTCTTGGTTCTGTACTGAAGGAAGATGTAGACAAATTTGTTCGCTTTTTAACATATAAAGTGCTTGAGAGGGCATTAGCCCCGTCCTATATTACTTATGTGTGTGACGCATTAGACTGTAACACAAGAGAAATGAAACTCAATAGAATTTGATAGAAGATGTTGAAAAGAGCGTATACGATGCCGGAAGTAGCTGCAACCTACTTCCGGCATCGTACGACGTGCTCGGTTGCGCTGTGATTAGTAATACATGTTTGTTTATATTGGTATTTTTAAAAAAGGTAGGGCGCATCAAAGTAGTCAATTTGGGTTAGTTCACCTCACAGAAAACCACAGCCAAATAACAACTTCCTGCAAACAGGAAGGTACAAATACCTGCGAGTGAGTGAGGTGAGTGGTGGCGCGCGAATGACACTTAATGTATTGCAAGCGTTCATAGGCTATGGTAACCGCTTTACATCAGGTGGGTCGTATGATTGTATATACTGACGTTGTTAAACAAAAATCGTACAAAAATAGGAAACATATATTGACATCGAATTGAGAGGTCTAAATGAGTACAGGACAGACAGTTTATGCATTTCTTCGATACTTTTGACCCACACGTTCATCAATAATTAAAAGATAAAACAGTTTTATTGTTTATAAAAAATCATCGGGCTATGACTGTGACGTAGATACGGTCGTGAGTTTTACGTGAATACGTCTTTATAACGGATAAACGGAAGTAAGTTATACTAAAAGGAAAGCACTTCAGCGAAATGATCGAAATACGATGCGTCACAGTGTTCACTCAAACGAACAAATTATTTGATTCCCTAGCTATCAAGTGGTGTAATTAAATTTTGAATGTAAACGATAGATAGATTGATTAAGGCGCATGTATTGCCTATAGCGATGCTTCACTGCTTCATCTTTATTATACAAATGAGCACATCATTATCATTGTATAACAAACAGTGGTAATTTGTGCTATCGTCGTACCAGAATAACATAACGATACGAACACCGCACGATCTGAGTACATGATAAACGTTATGCTGCTGGAACGGATGCCCACCGCTGTCAACGAGGCTATAGCTTCACCCTTCATAAAAGTATCGAAATGGATCGTAAATATGGAACGGCACTTCACTAGACCGGTCATTTACTGTATTAGTGTTAGGGTGTAAAACTGTAATTTGCTTTTCAGCGATCAAGTCAGTGGCACTAAAACTATATAGTTTGACATAAAAATATTAAACTTCTAACAGTTTTACCTCTGTTGTCTCTTTTTTGCTTTATGAACTTTTGGTAACTAATAAATAACAATAAAATTGTACATCACTCATGTAAATTCTATTACATTGCTCGAAATGATCTTCTTTTAAGCGTTATCAATACAATACATGGTAAGGTCCGCTACCTAAGCCTAAAGATTTGGCGAAGATACTAATTTTTGCATGAAGCGAATCATCAGACCTCAACAACCCATAAGGAAAACCAGACCTTGTTAGTTAGTCACACGTCATTCGAAATATAATTTCTTAGATGTGCGGGTTTCCTCGCGATGTTTTCGCTCACCGCCGAGCAAGTGATAATTACAAATATGCAAAGATAATTATAAATCCGAAAACACGAATTAAGTAGTACACGCCAGGATTCACAACGAGCACCAGTTAGCAAGCAGTTAGTTCTTTACATTGATCGAAATAATTTTTCATTGACATTTTCAACACGACTGTAATCTTTACATTGCTCGAAATAATTTTTCATTGACATTTTCAACACGACTGTAATCTTTACATTGCTCGAAATAATTTTTCATTGACATTTTCAACACGACTGTAATCTTTACATTACTCGAAATAATATTCATTGATGTGTTCAACACAATTTTAACATATTTTAATGTGTTTAAAATTGAGCTTCACTAAGTAACCAAATTGTTAAAAGTACAAATAATGTTAAAATATAAAAACTATCAAGTGCGAGTCCGACTCGCACGCCGAGGGTTCAGTAAAAAAATATTTTCACAATGTAACTACAAAATTACAGTTTTGACATATTTTCCTTTACTTGTGATATATGGCCTTGCTTATTACCAAATTTCATGTTTCTAGGTCAACAGGAAGTACCCTATAGGTTTTGATTCTCTTGCGAGTGTCAAAATATGCGCATAAACTGAATATAAACGGCCGTATCTTTTGATTACATTGACTTTGATATTTCACTACTCGAAGATATTTGATATTTCACTAATAGACTCATTTTGTAATAAGAGAATTGTCAATAAACAAATTTAAAACTACTATTAAAGCTAAATTGTGTAGCAGGGCATATTATAAAGTATCTGACTATATTAATGATAAAAATGCCTGGGAGTGAGTCGATCCAATTATAATGTAATTAATAAAATATGTAAATTTGTTTGGATACCAAAAGAGGGATACCTGAGTTTTTTGGCAGTATTTTTATCAGTGCTCACCTAGTCATAAACTGCACGGTAGGGAAAAAAATTGTGACGATTCCAAACAAATGTAGCCATTTTTACGGAATAAAAAGATTTTGACTTTTGACTTTTGAAGAGATTGGAGACCTGAGTGTTTGATATCAATTTCAGCTTGTTAGCTCCACCCGTCCTTGAGAAAACGGGTCTTGACAGGCAGACAGACAGACGGACAACAAAGTGATCCTATAAGGGTTCCGTTTTTCGATTTGAGATACGGAACCCTAAAAATCATTAGTAACAAAAATATTGGACTGTTTTAAAAACAAAACTTATAAAACATAATATGATCGCTTGCTGTATATTACTTATACAGCAAACGATACCGAAAGTATTAGTGGGGATGAAGGTTTTGACCATTTGGTTCAATAGGAAATACTTCAGCAGAGGTTAAATAAGCTATTTTTCAGATGGTTCAGAAATTAAGAAGGATAGCAGTGGACATGGAACCACATTGCATCCGGGTATACAGGATATTGCACGCGGGATGTACGAACCGAGGAAGACCACTATGACCAAATTGGTCGTGTTTTATCTGAAGATAATGTCAGAAGCCCTAGGAAAAAAAGAGCATAAAAAGAGCTGTGAATTTTAAAGAAGCGTATGTAAGGATCGCGCTTAATGATGCTCCAGCCTACCCCGCAAGGATCCTGGCATGACGATATACATACATATTCTATGAGTTGTAGTATAATAATGTGTGATATTAAAGTATAACACCCAAGGTAGTTCAACAGTAACTTTTACCACACTTGTTCAAACTATAATAGTCTGGAAAGTAAATATCTGGTTAGTTTCCTTGCAAATCAATACCATTACGGTTTAGCAATATTCCGTACGTGATCGTGTGGAACATTGGACTACGTTATCTGGAAGTGTTATTAAAAATACTTTGACATAAACAGAAAGTATTTCAATTCAAACCAAAAAATACTTTTTAGTGCGAGTACTTATAAAATTTAGTTTTTACTTTATTTATAATTTCTCATGTAAGACACGTATCAGAATGAAGTATTTTTAAACCGAAAAATACTTCAATACAAACCAAAACTGATTAGTTCAAACATTACTCTAGTATTTGGAACCTTGGGTTGGGCCGTCAACGCATGAGTGACGCCCCTGGTGTTGCAATGCGCTACGTTTATACTTTACCATGAAACAGGTTAATAAAACTTAATTTATTACGCAAGTATTTTTTATACAAATTCGAGAGGAAAAATAAAAAGTATATTTTTTATACAACGCCGGGAGACAGGATTATAGGGCCCACCTGATGTAAAGTAGATTTAGTATCGTTCGCGTGATGTTACCTCTGCTCCCGAAACAGCAACTCCTTAGGAGCTTACTATTAAACTAACGCAGGACTGCAATAAACCTCCAGGGAGTTGTTATTTGACTGCGGTTTTCCATGAGGTGGTGCTACTTTACCAGACGGGAGGCTTTTATGCGCCTTACCTCTCCTAAAAATACCCAGACCACGTTAGATAGACGTGTCTAAGCACACAAATACTTATTAATACGTAATAATTATTATAATTTATAAATTAATAAATAAATAATAATTACAAATGTTTAGCAATTCCTTAAGAGCTTATTTGTGACCTCACTTACGCGAAACAACAGCCCTCCAAGGAGTTGATATTTGATGGGTTTTGTGTGCGGTGGAAGTAGTTACTTGTATGACAAGCTGGGTAAGTGGCGAAACGCGCTGTTACGTTATTTTGACAATGTAAGGACCGAGTCATGTGGCGCTCAGTTCTCTCTGCCTACCCCGCAAAGGATTTGGCGAAGGTTTTGTGTAGCATTTTTATACCATTTCTTAAAACCTTAAATAGGTACTTGAAGAAGTAGTTTCTTGAACTATACTTTCTAACTGTAAAAACGTTTAACTGCAATTAATTGAAAGTAATCGTATATGCCATATCAGCTTAATTTTTTTTATACTACTAAGGTGGCAATTAAGCGTACGCATTTTTTCAAATATTTAAATACTAATTATCAAATATTTTTCTTATTACAATATCGTTAAGGTGTATTGCAAAATTTGAGTTAGAGTTTAAAATAGAGAATTATGAGTCTTTTGTTCTAGAAATTATTTGTTAAAGAAGCGAGTGAGGTGTGTAAGGGCCGCTTATTTTCTCTACCTACCCAGCAAGGGACCTGGCGTGAAGATATACATGCAAATTAATTATGTCCTGCACGTTAAAATTTCGTACTATGTTGTTAACACATTGTCTTACATAAAGATAATGAAATTCTTAGAAAGATGAAAAAAATCGGGTGCTATAGTATCGTGGACACGGCCATGAATTTTATGTGACGTCCTCGTAACGCCTAAACGCAAGTAAGTTATACTGAAAGGAAAATATTTGATGCAACGAAGTGATCTCAAAATGGCGCCCGTTTCCCCGCCCGCCGCGCACGATGCGTCACAGTCCTCAATCAACGTAATGAACTGTTTGATTCCTTATCTATGAAGTTATATAATTAAATTTTGGGTGTAAACGATAGATATGTAGCTAGCACATCAAACCGTATTCCTCGATTTTGTTATAATCACTTTGCTGAATTGTCTCCCGTCATAGAAGCAAATATAAAGACGTAGTCATGTCAAAAAACAATTGGCAAAAATGTGCAATACGTTCTTCATACCCCTAATTATCGTGATCGTCATAACTCATTTTTTAAATTTGTCGGCCATTTTGAACATGTTAGGCGATAGGAACGGTGTTCCTGAACATTCCTATTCTACTTTTTTATGCTGAATCCGAAAGTCAAAATTCGAATATTCGAAAAAAAGCGACAAACAAACGCACAGACAACATATAGATTTCATATGGGAACGATGTTCCTGATAAGAATAAGAAATCTACATATAATGGTAGTAATAGTAGTAATTACAATTGAGAAAACTCTGCCTACCCCGCAAGGGATTTGGCGTGAAATTATCGATATATAGATGGTATATTATATTTAGATTTTAGAAGAAATACGGGAAAATTAATGAGAGAAATACATGCAAATTTTGCACCTACATACGAAACGGCTCCCATAGAGCAAAACATATAAATGAATTTAATTACCATACCATATGTATATTACTATAGTGTAATGGAATATTCTACTCTGAGGTACTGTGTTATATTAATATATGCTATTAAAACCGCTAAATTAAATTATCGTGGTCATTATGCGGTGTAATGGGTTACTGTTAATCACGGAACAATTAATTATATACAGTTACGCTACTAATCATGGGTTGGCATAGGTATGTGGTGTGCAATTTGATTAAATTTGCAATGATGAAAATAAATTTAGTGTTGGATATAAGTACTTTGCTAAAACAATTTTTGACTTTAATTTTTAATATAACAAAATATTTTTTTTAATAAACCCAACAAAACCTACTGCCATGCAATTCTCTAAGCGACTCGTAATGGCTGTGTGCGTCGCTGTGATCACAGATGTCACAGCTTTGACATCGTCTACTGCGATCACGGCTTTTTATTTGGTATTCTATAAGGCTGTAAGCGTACGCGAGGCTGTTTGCCTTGTAGAATTCCAATTCCAAACGCGGCCTTGCGGCGCTAGTGTCGCACTACCATGAAAAGCGACACTAAGGAATTGCAATTTTGTGTTCAAGGCTATAACAGCCGATGTTTCCGAGGATGTAAGGATGTTTATTCTTACAGAATTGCATGGCTGATCTAAAGAATAAGTGAATGAAAAAATGATTCATCAACCAATAACCTGGCGTGAAGATATAGAAAGATAAATGATAATATGAAGCTAAAAAACTGAGTAAGCTGCTTAATATATATTCCCGGTAATATAAAAATTGATTTGGACACTTACCCCCTAAATCCTTATTATATTTGGGGTGTAAGTGGTCTCATATTGATCTTTAGAGTATTTTAGAGATTATTCGCAAAATGTCCAATCGGCAAAATGTCGAGTGGGTGGAATACGCCCCTTTAGTAAAAACTTAATTTCGCTTAAACTCGTTGACTAACAAAAAACTGCATTACGATTAAATTACTAGTTCCAAGCGTCCGTGGTCGCAGGAAGAATGAAGACAGAAGAAGTCTTCCTGCGACCACGGACGTTGCAAAGCGTTCAAAACGTCAGGTTCAACAAAATAAATAAAACACGCGATACTTCCGTTAAAAATTGTTTAATTTCAATGTGTAACAATCGCGAAAACCTAAGACAATACAGTTTAATACATTTTTCTTCTCTGTTTGTTAACTTTTTATTTGTTCAACGTTTGGTTTTCTTTGCTTTTTGCTTTGTACCTATTGCAGGGCTTGAATTTTCAATTATAAAAAATTTAAAACCGACTAAAAACAGTTTTTTTTTAAATATGCGAATTCGTTCGTTTTCCTCAAATTGTCAATAATGATTATGGTCGAATTTTAACCAATGGGATGAACTCTAATTGCAACAGTTTTCCTAAAATTGGAATAAATAAAAGTACTGCAATAACAGTCTCTTACAATTGGATAAAAGACAGGGTATCCCCGTGTCGATAAAGTATCTCACATCACTTACTCAGTATTTAAAATATTACAATACAATACTTTTATAAGAAAGTACGAGAAACTTCGTGAATATTAATTAAGTAACAATAGTTTTTATTAGTTTTTTTTTTTAATTTTTTTTTAATTTTTTTTTTATTAAATAGCAATCACTCGCGAAGTCATGCACGTCGTATATATATATATATATATATATATACGAGTATATTACACTTATTTCTCCTAAAATTTATTTGTACTAAGGTTGCCTTAAAAACACTCCTTTTATTAAAAAAGCCGCCTTGTTGCACACATTTTTTTTATATCAAACAAGCGTACCGCCTGCTGGATGGTAAACAGTCACCGTAACATATGGACATTTGCAACACCAAGGGTGTCGTCTCTCATGCGTTGCCGACCCTATAATAATTTTAAACGTAATGTTAAATTATAACTATTGTCTATATGTGTATGACAAAAATAACTTATGTTCCATTTATCTATCTATTGTAATAACGAATACAACTAAAATATTTGTGCAAAAGGGACTCTCTATTTATGAACAAGTTATTTGGTTCAAACAGAATCTATTTGGCCCTGTTAAAGTAATCTTAATGCAATAAAATTTTTGATTGTTAACGCGGTACACCATGTGCCCATAAGAATTGTTTCGACTTTATACTAACTCTTTACTATTTCTACAAAGACTAATAAGAAGGACATTGTGCGAAACAGACATTAAGCAATACGAAGTTTGCGCGGAAGGGACGTTATGCGAATACGCTAATCTAAAAGGCTCTAAAGATCCTCCAAATGTCCCAAACATTTAGGGTATAAGCTTAATGGCATCGTTGCACGTGTCATACTAATCGAACACGTAGGATAAGCAAGCAATGTCGATGGATGGGTTTATCTATCTGTAGCCTCTCCGCACTTCGGGCGGCACGTTACGCCATTAATCCCGGTTTGACAACCCTGGCCTCCACCAATTCACAGTTAAGAAGCATAATCGAAATATTTTCTAAACCCTGTCAATTGAAGGGAGACTCGTATTCCTGTAGTTCTGTGTTTATAAATATAAATAATAAATAAATAAATATTGTCGGACAAATTACACAGCGCCACCTAGCCACAAAGTAAGCGAAGCTTGTGTTATGGGTACTAGACAACTGATAAACATACGTAAATACATTTTTTTTTGTAAATACATACTTATTATACATAGAAAATACCCAGACCAATACAAACAGACATGTTCATGCACACAAATGTATGTTTCTGAGGTACTGTGTGGGAATCGAACCCACGAGCGTTGGTGTCAAAGTAGCATAACAACGCGTTTCACCACTGCGCCACCGAGCTCGTCAAAGTTGCTGTGATGGATACTTATACGCACTTTGTTTTTTTCGACTGGAGTTTGGTTCGATTCGATTGAAATGCCTTCGAGTCTGACGAAATCAAAAATAAACACTTCGACGATAAAACGATTTCAATTCCATTATTCTATCGATGTCCGTTCCTGTTTATTTGTTAAATATCCGTGAAATCGATTGCGGCTCCGGATTTCATCTAAACGGAATCTTAGGGCCCCTGATGAGGGTAAGACAAGTTTTTGCGTAGATTTCTAATCTAATTGTATTTATAAATGAATTTTGGGCCTTCTGCATTGTAACGTAAATGTGGTGTTTTGTAATGAAGGCACGGACTCTTAAAAGCTTTTAAATAAATAATTATATTACTTTTCCAATGTTAGGTGATTTACGAACTAGGATCGTGTGTAGAGAGAGACATATTAAAGAAGTAATTGACATATGTTAGGGCGAGTGTATGCAGTTTTTATGAGCTCGGTAGCGTAGTGGTTAATAACGCTGCTTTGTCACCAGAGCTCGTGGGTTCGATTCTCATACAGGACAAACATTTGTGCGTATGAATATATGTATTTGTGTTGGTCTAGGTGTTTTAAAGAGGGGTAGGGAGCAACAAGTCAGCCTGTCCGGGGATCTCCACTACACAGAAAATCGCACTCAAATAACAACTCCCTGGAGGTTTGTTCTATTCGTGCGAAAGAGTGAAAGTGAAGTCCTGTGTCGGCAGCAAAGGCAGCGCGAGATTTTTTTTTTATATACGTCGGGAGGCATACAAGCACACGGCCCACATGGTGTAAAGCGGCCACCGCAGCCTATAATCGCTTGCAATACATAAAGTATTACAAGCGCGATGCCACCTCTGCTGACACAGCAGTATCCCTAGGAGCTTACTAGATACCTCACTCACACGCGCAGGAACACATCAACCCTCTAGGGAGTTTTATTTGGCTGCGGTTTTCCATGAGGTGGAGGCACTTCCCCAGACGGGCTGCTTGGATACCTCACTTAAAAACACCCAGACCAAGACAAACAGACATTTTCAAAGTTAATGCACACAAATGTTTGTCCTGGTGCGGGAATCGAAGCCACGAGCGTTGGTGTCAATGAAGCGTAACAGCGCGTTTCACCACTGCGCCACCGACCTCGTCGAGTGGTACTCTAAAGTATTGCAAGCGTTCATAGGCTACAGTATCCACTTATATTATATATTATACTAGGATAGTATGCCTGTATGTCTCCCGACGTAGTATAGGTAAAAAAAACCTGAGTTATCTCTGCCCATTCTGCAAGGGATTTGACGTGAAGGTAAAGATGTCAGCCCAACCGAAGAAAGGTCTAATTTTCCCTCTCGATTGTCAAGATCTGACAGCAGTCGCTTCATATTAAAATCAGTATGATCACCAAATTCCAAGGCTTGAGTGGCAGACTTCGCCAAACCTAAGAGATTAGGAAACGAGATAACGTTAGGTAGAAGAAGTTTTGCTGGCAAAAGGCTCGTGGGTTTGGTAAGGTAATATAAGGTTGTCTGGAAAAGATTGCTATACGATAAGACCGCCTTCTGTACTTTAATTTTAAGTTAATTTTGTGTATTTTATTTTTATGTGGTGCAACAAAGAATATTGTATACATATATTTATAAAATATATGTACTCACGTATGTTCATCGGTTGTTTAGTATGTGTAGTACAGGCTTCAATTGGTTTGGGACTAGATAGCGCTGATAAACTTTATCCGAGAATATTTATTTATCAACATACAAATTTTCATTTCAAACTACTTTGATAAAACTATTGAGGGTTGAAAACAACGCCGGAAATCATCTGCATCGAATATGTATATCTTCATTATACCTAGTTCGGCCATAAGTTCTGGTACGTTACAAATGAATATGCATTTATTTTTTTATGATTTTTTTTTTTATACCACTAAGGTGGCAAACAAGCGTACGGCCTGCCTGATGGTAAGCAGTTACCATAGCCTATGGGCATTTGCAACACCAGAGTGTCACTCTTGCGTTGCCGACCCTGTAAGAACCTCTTCACGCCTTTCTTGAAGAACCCCATACTGTAGTCCCTTGGGAAAACCTCGGCAGGGAGCTCATTCCACAACATAATAGTTCTCGGTAGAAAACTTCTCGTGAAGCGCACAGTGCGCGACCATTGCGGTTCCAGTGTGTGCGGATGAACTCCCAGCCGCCGGCGAGCTGTGCGATTGTAAAACGAGAATTGAAATCGTCATCTTAATAAAACTTATATGTGCATAGTTATGGAAGTCTCAGTGAAACATGAAAAATGTGATTCTACACGAAATGGCCACATTTGGCTTTGATATAGGCCTTTAATCTGTCAGGCTACGAATCTATGGGTTGACGCACTGTTTCCATGGGAACTTTAGACACTGTTGGCTCAACAGATTTCTTAAGAGACACAATGTCGGCGTGTCGTTTCGAGCAGGTTGTGTCCTCTAAAACTCACCATAATTTGTAGTCTAAGGGGTTCAGATCTGGGCTAGACGGGGCCAGTCTTCAGCTCTTATAAAGTCTGGAACGTTGGTTTCGAGCTAGGCTTGGGTAGTTCGTGCTTTGTGACCAGGTGCAGAGTCCTGCTGGAACGTCTACTGTATATTTTTTAAAAGATACTCTCTTGATACACTTTGGCTGAAGTATTCACTCCTTTTTCATAAAAATGAAGCTTTGTGACTCATTGATAAGACACTCCCCACTAAACCATTACAGACGCAGGATGATGAACACGTTGTACCTTTCCGACCACTTGGGCGACTTCTTTAGAACTATGTGCGTACACCGTGTTTTTGTATTTTTTTGTTTGTTGTAGTGTTCTTCAATCGTGGAAATTACTTTATCAGTAAAAAGGATATTTCTGTACCTTTCACCTCCGTTTTGGGAAAAGGCGTTTTGATCGATCCACTCTCTTTAACTGTAAGTATTGATTTAGAGCATGTATATCGACAATAAGCGCCGAGCTTCAGATCTTGTTTTATTATACGCGACAGAGTCCTAGCGGAAGTCTTCATTTTTTCGCGATAACATTTTTTGTTTCCTAATGGAGTAGCGGCGAGTTCTGGCTTTAACAACATTAACAACCTTTGAGGTTCTAATAGTACGCAGTCGTTCATATTGTAATTAGATATGTAAAACAGTAGGAAATCGAAAGAAGTTTTTAACATTAAACGCGATCCGAATTCAAAATAACTAAATAGTTAAAAAAAAGTTTCTATATAACAGTATTTATGGTTAGATTAGTTATGTACAAATTACTAAAGTTGAAGTACATACATATCATCACGCTTGTCTCCCATTGGGGTAGGCGGAGAACAGCCATGAGGAGCCAGGTGCACCGTCCGGTATCCAAACATACCCCTCACGCTTCTTCCATGCTCACAGTATGAAGTTACTCACTAAAATTTGAATTGAATTGTGTGTGAAATAATAGCTTTTTACATGCATAATATGTATACACGGTACTTATAACAAAAAACAATTTTGTTAGATTTTGGCCTGTCTGTTTGTTGCAGCTAATCTCCAAAACGGTTGGATCAATTTTGACGAGACTTTCACTGGAATATAGCTGATATTATAAGGTTAATTTTACTTGTGTTTCAAAAAAGGAATTAGGACGCCGCGGGAAAATATGAAATCCATGAAATGCACCAAGTCATGGTCGACTAGTTCAGTAACTTTAGAGTTTACGCTCAATATTTTTTTTATACTACGTCGGGAGGCGTACTAGTATACGGCCCACCTGATGTAAAGTGGATACCGTAGCCTATTAACACTTGTAATATATTAAGTATCACTCGCGCGATGCCTCCTCTGCTGCTTACACAGCAAATGACGAGCACGGTGCGCAGTGGTGAAACGCGCTGTTACGCTACTTTGACACCAATGCTCGTGGGTTCGATTCCCACACAGGACAAACATTTGTGTGCATGAACATGTCTGTTTGTCTTGGTCTGGGTATTTTCTATGTATAATAAGAGAAAATAAAAGAAAATGTATTCACGTATGTTTATCAGTTGTCTAGTAGGTATCCCATAACACGAGCTTCGCTTACTTTGGGCTAGATGGTGCTGTGTAATTTGTCCAACAATATTTATTATTATTATTTATTATTATTTGTCAGAAGCCCCAGGAACCGGCGAGCGTGCATGAAATGAGCTATGAATGTCACAGAAGCGAGTGAAGTATGCAAGGACCGCGTCTTATGGCGCTCGGTTCTCTCTGCCTACCCCGTAAGGGACTTGGCGTGAAGATATACATACATACATACATACATTATTTATTAACTCCTTGGGAGCTTACTGGTGACCTCACTCACACGCTTGAACACAACAACCCTCTAGGGAGTTGTTATTTGGCTACGGTTTTGTGAGGTGGAGGTACTTCCCCAGACGTGCTGCTTTGATGCGGCCTACCTCTTAAGATAAATACTACATACTCATATATCACATATTCCTTCAAAGTTACTACATGTATGGATTAATACTCCATACATGTAGTAACGTTGAAAGAATTACCTTGAATATACGTTTTACCACACAGCTGCATTCTCATGAAAGAGTTTATTCTCAAATGCGCAGTTTGCGGCTACAACGACCCAGTCAATAGCCGTGGCAGGGTTGTTTGAATCCTGTCCAACGATCGTTATGATCTCGTAGTAACAGCGATTTCGATATACAACAAGCAATGAATGAGCTTAACTACACCGCTAAGCCATTAACTTGCATAATTTCTTAGAGATTTATTCAGAGTAACGATGGTGATTAGGATTCCTACCAAATATATAAATGGGGCAAAGTTCGGTACCCATAAAAGGCAAAGTTTTAATTTAAATTGATGTGGGTAAGAAAACTTGCCAAATTTAGTAATTTGACAGTAAAGATGGAACTTTCAAGGATTATTTCCCAGTTGTCCAGATTTCACTGATCTCCAATACTTAGCCTTTGTGATTTCATAGTTCTTTTTTATAGAAGCAATTCACCCACATCACTTGATGTCAAATATATATATTAAAACAATTTTTTAATTAAAAATAACATAACCTATTAATTTGCGTGCAGGTGTTATTTATTAATAATATCAGGCGTGATTTTTGAAGTAAAAACTTCTTTAGCGGCGTTGTTGCCTTTTTGGGATGAGTAAAAAATGTTAAACTCGCGTCAGGACACGTGACCCGGAACGTAAGATTTTGGTGAGAATTAGAACTTAAGTTCGCTGCAGCGCTAAAACATTAGTTACTTCTAATTAAACAATTAAAACATGAAGAAGAATTATTTTTTCTCTTCTTTTAGTGTTGTCCAGTTTCCTAATCCATTAGAATTGGCGGGGTCCGCTACCTAAGTCTGAGGATTTGGCGAAGATACTGATTTTTACATGGAGCGACTGCTGTCAGACCTCAACAACGCGGAGGGTAAACTGTACCTTTCTTAGGTTAGTTCACACGTCTATCGAAATATAATTTCGTGAACGTGAGGGGTTTCCTTGATTTCCTTGGCACTTGAGCAGGCGATAATTACAAATATGTACATAAATCCGAAAGTACAAATTTAGTGAACCAGACGCCAGGATTCAAACCAGGCACCAGTTGATCAATAAGTCGATTCCTAGTTCACTGGGCTATCACTGCTGTTAAGCATTAGACCCACATAATGTAAAATAATGGCAGGAACTCTAGGAACCGACGAGCGTGCACTAAATGAGCTATGAATGTTAAAGATACGAGTGACGTATGCAAGGACCGAGTCTTATTGAGCCTACCGTGGAAGGGACTTCGCGTGAAGATATACATACAAAGTAAAAATTATTACCGAAGATTATAAACGCTTGTAATACACAGAGTATTGCTTTTTGCCTCGTTTTATTTACATAAAACGTCGGTATAGACACATGTATACTGATCACCTGTGGTTACCGTAACCTATGTACGCTTGTAATACAGGAATCACTCGCGCTTTACCACCAGTTTGAGGGAGTTGCTGTATTATCATACAACAGATAAATATAGCAACTCCCTAAAACCTTATTGGTGACCTCACTCTCTTGCTGAAACACACTAACCCACCAGGTAATTGTTTTTTTTGTTTTCTGTAAAGTGGAGGTACATCCCCAAAATTTCTGTTTTAATGCGCCCGGTCCATATGTTTTGGTTTCTTATCTTTTTTAACCAACTTGAAAAAGTTCTAGTGCCCTTTGGGTCCATATAACGGAAGCTAGCTTTCACGGTATTAAATCATACACTAGGAAAAAAAATATTTTTTATTATTTTTATACAACGTCGGGCGCCATACAAGCATACGGCCCACCTGATGTAAAGTGATTATGAACGTAGCTATTAACACTAACAGTACATTATAAATATAAATATAATAAATATAAATATTGTCGGACAAATTACACAGCGCCACCTAGCCCCAAAGTAAGCGAAGCTTGTGTTATGGGTACTAGACAACTGATAAACGTACGTAAATACATTTTTTTTTTGTAAATACATACTTATTATACATAGAAAATACCCAGACCAATACAAACAGACATGTTCATACACACAAATGTTTGTACTGTGTCGGAATCGAACCCACGAGCGTTGGTGTCAAAGTAGCGTAACAACGCGTTTCACCACTGCGCCACCGAGCTCGTCAAATCAAACATTAAGTATCAGTCATCCGATGCCACCTCTGCTGCTGACAAAGCAACTCCTCAGGAGCTAGAGGTGAGGTAGAGGTATTTCTCCAGACAAACTGTTATGATACACCGTACCTCTTATTAATCGACTTCAAAAAAAAGGAGATCAATCAATCAAATCGACTGTATTTTTTTTTGCATGTTTGTTACGCCATCGTTCCGCCAATTATGAATTGATTTTGATGATTCTTTTTTACATATAAATTTTAAAGAAATTGATTCAGCGCTTTTTGAGAAAATCAACAAAACAAAAATATATACACAGATAATGTTTTGACCCCTTTGATGAGGACTTTTAAGCTCTGTTTTTTTTATTTACCACTAAAAAGCAAAAAATAAATTATATTTAAATTAAAATACCACATTCAAAAAACAAGGTGTTTTTTTTTATTAAAAATAATTTATATAAACACCCAGACTAAGACAAACAGACATGTTCATGCACACGAATGTTTATCCTGTGTGGGAATCGAACCCATCCTTGCCATGCCCTGGTCAAAGTAGCATTACTAACCACTTCGCCACCGAACTCGTCAAATAAGGAATACATATCTATGGCTACTACGTATAATCCCTGTAAATATAGATGAAACTATAAGTATGTATATAAAGGCATAGTAGAGTAGTAAATAACTGATAAAGGAATGGAAAAAAAATTGGAACATTATGAAAATTATTTGAATTTTTGTGACTGAAATTTGATAGTACTATTTTATTTAATCGATTTCTAACTAATACTTGCATACAGGAACCATATTGCCTAAACAACTTTTCAAATATAAAACCGCAGTCCAATTGCAATCCAATTATAAAATGCATCTATTTTAGACAGAGAAACGCAAGCGGAATTTTTAAATTTATAACATCATTATTCGTTGTTGGGAGATATCAAAACTAATTTATACTAACTATAAATTTAGACAACATGCACATTTCGCTCATTGGACACGTGTTAAATGAATCAGTTAAATAATTGGATTGGATTGAATTAAATTGCAACACGATCTTCTGAATAATGTTAAATCGAATTTATTCGCGAGAATTGATAAATATTGGGCTACGATTCAAATTGATGAGTTAATTTATACCGTTTAGTACACGTTTGTGAAACTATCGTTACCAGGGATCTATGAATGCAAGAGGATATGTGCAAAGCTGATTTTTTTTATACTACGTCGGGAGGCATACAATCATACGGCCCGCCTGATGTAAAGCGGGTACCGTAGCCTATTAACGCTTGCGATATATTAAATATCACTCGCGTGATGCCTCCTCTGCTGCTTACACAGCAACTCCTTGGCAGCTTACTGGTGACCTCACTCACACGCAGGAACACAACAAGTCTCTAGGGAGTTATTATTTGGCTGTGGTTTTCTGTGAGGTGAAGGTACTTACCCACACGGGCTTCTCTTAAAAACACCCGTACCAAGACAAACAGACATGCTCATGCACCACACAAATGTTTGTCTTGTGTGAGAATCGAACCCACGAGCGTCGGTGATCTAATGATCTAATTTGATTATTGCGACTATTGGACTAAGGCGTGGCCATATGCTATTAATTTGTTAGATATTTTCACCAATTTGACGAACTCAGTGGCGCAGTAGTCAGTGACTCTGCTTTGGCACCAACGCCAGTGGGTTCAATTCCCACACAAGACAAATATTTGTGTGCATGCACATATCTGTTTTTTTTTTGCTCTGGGTTTTTTAAGAGAGGTAATCAAAAGGCACATCAGAGCAGCCCGCCTGGGTTAGTACATAAAAAACCTCATAAAAAACCAGAGCCAAATTACAACTCCGTTGATGGTTGGTCTGTGGTCTGCGTGTGAGTAATATCACCATTCACCAGTAAGCTCTTAAGGATTTGCTGTGTTAGCAGCAGAAATGGCATCGCGCGAGTGATACTTAATATATTGCAAGCGTTCATAGGTTACGGTAACCACTTTACATCAGGTGTGCAAAAAACAAAACAGAACAAATCAATAAATTACTTGACCGCGCTCATAAGCACCCCTTGCCGTATCTTTATGCCTCACCAAAACGTTTTAGCGCCTGACTATCACAAGCGATTCGAGCTTATTGACCAATAGAAGGATTTTTTAACCAGTAAGCCGTAAGTGACGCGATCTTGATCCGTGAACTAGCCAATAGGAGCTGCGCGTTTTTCTTCTTTTCTTCTATCATTAGACGCGTATTAGCAGCGGTGGCAACATGCAAGTGATACTCCTTGTATTCCAAGCACGAGATTGTCACCACTTCGCATCAGATCGACGTATTAACAATTTTTTTTTTCTTGGCGCAAGTAAACCTGAACATTTGTAATTAGCGAACAACTATGCCAATTCGTTTAATTCAGATGAGCCGGAAGCTTCATTGCCTCTCTAGACGTTGTACAGAACAATCATAATCGACTATCGAAACCTATGGCCGCGATTTTACAGCACTCAATCATCATTTCGTTCGCCATCGAAATTACCGACAGTAGCATTCATTCACTCGTTCAATCATTCATAAATCCCGCGAGTGCGTGAATAATTTGAATGTACTACAGTGACAGGATGATTGGTTGTTTGTGTGATAGTAAACGATGTAATAACTAGCGCTGAGCCCCAGCTTTGCACGTATATATAGATTAAAAGATATATTAGAACTTAATTTGGACATATAGAATATAACAACTATCTATTTTTAACTTCACGCCAAGTCCCTTGTCAGGTAGGCAGAGAGAACCAAGCGCCACATGACTCTATATACCTCGCTCGCTTTTTTAACTTTCATAACTCTTCGCATCTCGCCGGTTTCTAGGGCTCCTGACATCACTTTATGTTAACACGACAACAATTTTTCTATTGTTTTATAGAGGATTTATGTTTTAAATACTCAATTAAATTTAAATATTCAATTAATGTTACAACGTACTCAATTGTTTCTGGTTTACAAAAAAGCAAATTAATAGGCTAAGCAAGGGCTGTTCGCTCACACAGCCGTATTTTTTTTAATTCTATCATCGATAAACCCGTAAATAAAATACAGTACATGTTACTCGCTGATAATGTAGCTTACATGTGATACTTTTTCAAACCGGTTAAGTATATTTTGAGATTTATCCATTATAAACAAACATATATGTATACATTTGTCATTAACATAACCATTTTACCCAGATGACCGAGCTTCGGCGTTTTTTATATTTTTTGTAAGAAGTCGCGTTTTAACAGGAGCACCTAAATACATAAATTTAACAAGCAAAACTTTGTTTAAACATAAATTTTTATACAAATAATTTTAGCTGATTCTGAAATACACTGAATTATATTTATTACAACAATTGCTCGTCAGAAGTAACGAAAATATGTACAAAAACAGTGCTGTTACTGGATTTAGAAACGGAGACTTTGTGTCTGTATAAGATAGACTGTACACAAAAAAGTTGTGTATGTGTTGTGTTGTATATGTATTGTGTTGCATGTGTGTCGTGTTGTGTACGTGTTGTGTTGTGTATGTGTTGTGTTGTGTATGTGTTGTGTTGTGTTATGTACGTGTTGTGTATGTGTTGTGTTGTGTATGCCGGTACATCCGCTTGCTAGGACTGGTAGATCTTTTCTTGTAAATTGAATTCTTTTTTGTAATAAGTTGCCTGAAACAGTACTGTCCATTCCTGACAATGTACGAGTATTCAAAAAACACATTAAAACTACTCTCTATATATGGGCTTATTACAGATTTGTTGAATATGTAACTGACAAAGATGTCGGGATATAATTCAGCACAGACGACATTTCCTTAATAATCTCTAATTCTACTATTTGATATCATTATTGTACCAATATGCTGATGTGAAGATGTGTCTAAGTGTACGCGAGAGCTCAATGGGAAATAAAGAATTGTTATCTTATATCGTTATCTATATGATGAAAATAAATACGTATCCACCATAATGGCGAACAGGTGGTTTTGATGTTTAACATTGTATGCAGTTCCTTATTTTTTATTTAAATGTGCGTTTTTTTTTCTAGAATATATATTCCTACAACCCAAAATACATATTCCCTTAATCATCTATCTTCCACATTAGTATCAAAAATCATTAAGGAATTAAAATTATGTCACAACTCAAACGTAACTGGTTTTACTAAAGAGAACTGATTCTTAATTCGATTTGTATTTATTTTTTATACTACGTCCGGAGGCATACAAGCATACGGCCCACCTGATGTAAAGCGGGTATCGTAGCCTATTAACGCTTGCGATATATTAAGTATCAGTCGCGCGATGCCTCCTCTGCTGCTTACACAGCAACTCCTTGGGAGCTTACTGGTGACCTCACTTACACGCAGGAACACAACATCAATTGTTATTTGGCTGTGGTTTTCTGGGAGGTGTAGCTACTTCCCCAGACGGGCTGCTTTGATGCGCCCTACCTCTTAAAACATCCAGACCAAGACAAACAGACATGTTCACGCACACAAATTTTTGCCTTGTGTGGGAATCGAACCCACGAGCGTTGGTGTCAAAGTGGCGTCATTTACGACTGAGCCACCGAGCTCGTCAAACACAGTTTCAAAGTCAATTTTCAGTTTGTTGAGAAAACATTAATAGAATTGAATTCAATTCGAATCAACACAAAGTATGACGTAAAATACTCAGAAATCTCTTTCACGTGGAGGTAAATGGTTTAGAAGTCAGAACCGCATTTTCGGATCTCCTGAATTATACATGGCCGTTTAACACTAGGAAAGAGGATAGATGGATCCAGCCAGCTAGCGTTTCAGAGGCGCACTGACGACTTTTTCATGTTTGCATTGCTTTGAATGTTGTATGTGATACTTTTAGACTTCCCGTTGTTCAAAATAAGCACTTGGAAATATAAATTAATGCGTTTCGCTTTAATGCTCTAAAAAGATGAAAATAAGAGAATCAAATGCATTATTTTGTTACGTCATGCAATTTTGTTCGACATAAAAGCTAAATATTATAGCATAAATGTCACTTTTTCCTTATCAAATAATCGTATTAGTAATGTAAAATTATCATATTTGATTAAGGTAGAAATGAAAACATACGTGATGTAACTACACGAGATATTTGTAATACGAGCATTATAATATATTATTGCTATATCATTTTCCTTGAAGATAATGTAATATCATGATATCAATGTAATTATCCATCCTTTATTTTAATTTAATCTGTAAAATAGATTTCCAACTCAGAATGAGCACTCTATAATTTTTCCAGGCGTTTTATAGAAGGGGAACCCATGATATTGTGCTCGTTTTCTCGTTGTTTTATGAACTATACGGGATATTGGTAATATCGTGATATAACATTGATATATTATTTTCCTTGAAGATGTTACATCATGATATTAAGTTAATTTTTTCAAAATGTATTTTAATCTATCAAGTACATTTACAGAGTGTCAAAACATGGCCAAGTGCCATTGTTGTCTGCTCGTTGTTTTATAAACCACACGCCATAAACCATATCGCTACATATTTTTTCTTGAAGATAGTAGTATTATGTTATAAGGGAAATTTATCAAGCTTTATTTTGACCTGTCAAGTAGATTCATAGAGCGCTAACTCTCAATTTACACTCGATAATTTTCATCTACTCTTTTTAATCTATAGAAGCAAGTGCCCATGGTTATTTTCTAGTATTTACACAAATCACAAGAGATATTTGTAATATCGTGACACAACATTGCTACATAATTATCATTGAAGATAAGTAGTATTATTATATTATGATATTCAGTTAAATTTATCAAGCTTTATTTTGATCTGTCAAGTAGATTAATAGAGTGCCAAATCTCAATGGGCACTCTATAATTATCCTAAGCGTTTCATAGGAGGGAGTGCCCGTGGTTATTTGCTCGATGTGTGTAAATTCCACGAGATATTTGTAATATCGTAATATAATATAGCAATGCAAATGTCGTTGAAGAAAGCAGTATTATATTATGATATTAGGAAAAAAAATATCAAGCTTTATTTTGATCTGTCAAAGAGTGCAAATTATCAATGAACGGTATATGATTATCCAAGGCGTTTCATAGAAGGGAGAGTCCATGGTCGCCTGCCCGTTGCTTTGTAAACCGCACGAACCAACAGAGGACATTCGACACTCAAAAATAAATGCTTATAAATAGTCGCGTTTATCGAATATCCACGTTTTAGTCGCTTCCAAAGACTATGTTTGGAATTCGGTTCGTTTATTTTTACCAGCCCATGACAATCACGACTTAGACGATTCAATCTTATGGCAGTTGAGAAATATTCTTTACGGTAAATTTCCAATGGGTTTGTGGGTTGCATTATGTATTTTATGATAATTTTGTTTGATCTTTTCTTAAATATGCAACGATTAACTCATGTTTTTTGGCAGAAATGTTGACAAGTTTTTATCTTGCGTGGAGATTGCGCTTCAATCCAGTTACCAAGTCCTTATAAAAATATGTTGATTTACTACAATATATTCATATAAAATACGGAATAAATTCAAATGACTATTTGCTATACAATAAACACATTTTAATATTATAGGAGCGTCATTCCGCATTGCTTGATCCTCATATCCCGTGTTAGACTGACTAATGGAATATGTAGGTTAAGGAAGGTCGATCGCAGTCTGTATATAGATGAATATTCTAACAAGATCCTTGTCCGAAGATATATTAAGCCGTTGTTTCCAGCTATTGTCGATAGTCAACAGTCGTTAGGCTTAGTCAGTGATCTTCGGGCAGCCTGAAAATCCTGACTTCCACCAGTCCACAATTGAGTTTATTATTTGGTACTCAACCTAACGTCTCAAATGTCGCTGTCGCCCGTGTCTGGACCGACGCAGTATAGGGAGGGAAACTGGAAATATGTAGTAGTTATGATAGCTTCACCGGCGTTCTAAAATGGGCCAAAAAGTATTTTCGAAAATAAAACTGTAAGATGATGAATGGAAGATGAATTGCGGGATGAAAGAGCGAGTGATGTATGAATGTGTTTCTTTATACGTGTAAAAATTTTGTTTTTTTTTGTAATAATAAATGATAATGTCATAAAAAGAGCCTTGCTCATGGCAGGGGTGCAAGAGAAAAAGAAAAACAAAAAAAAAAAAAAAAAACGTCGCAAATGTAAAAATTGGAGTACCCCATGATTCCACTTTGCGTTTCTTATTCTTTTAAGTATTTACTTGGTAAATCAGCCGTACATGACGTAGAAAATGGCAAAAACAGTACTATTTGCTGATGATACATAATTAATTTGTAATGGGAGTGCTTGAGTGAAAATATTGATGAGGTAAATAGTGTTTTGTCTGCCATTATAAATTGTCAATTTCATGTTATTCTAGACTTAATTATTGCAATAGATGACGTGGCAGAGTATATTCTAAACTATTCAGTTAAGTATGGGTTGGTCTGAGCTGTGCAAGTTAAACCCAGCCAATTGCGAGTCGCGGTCTCGGGTTAATCTCGAATATATTTTATATGTTAAGTAAAATAATATATTTTATAGTACGTGCGTACGAAGGGTAGTGATAGCCCAGTGGCATAGAACCCAGCTATTGACCAACTGGTACCCAGTAAAGGTGTGGCATGTACACATTTGTGTTTTAAGATTTATCTACATATTCTTTTCTTTTATACAATGTCAGGAGGCATACAAGCATACGACCCACCTGTAGGCGCTTGTAATACATTAAGTATCACACGGCAACTCTTTAGGAGCTTACTAGTGACCTCACTCACTCGCAGGAACACAACAATCATTCAGATAGTTGTTATTTGCTTAACACTTACTCGGCGGTGAAGGAAATCATTTTGGCGAGGTCAGTGGCGCAGTGGTTAGTAACGCTATTTACACACCTATATATTTCCTACACAGGACAAATATTCAAGTGCATGAACATGTCTGTTTATCTGGTTTTAAGAGAGGTACCACGCATTGAAGCAGTCCGTCTGGAGAAGTATCACCTCCTCACAGAAAACCGCAGAAAAATGACAATTCCCTGGAGGGTTGTTGTATTCCTGCGTGTGAATAAGGTCACTACGGGTTCTAAGGAGTTGCTACCTTAGCAGCAGGGGTGGTATCGCGCGATTGATACTTAATGCATTGCAATAGGCTACGGTAACCGCTTTACATCAAGTGGGCCCTATGCTTGTATGGCTGTCGACGTTGTATAAAAAAAAAACATTGTGAGGACTTCCTCACGTCCAAGTATTTTGAAAGACCAAGAAATTGTTCAACTTAACCTAAGAATCTTGCTTCTGAAACAAATTCAGCATCTTCGCCACATCCTTAGACTTAGGAAGCGGACCTCCCCAATCCAATGAGTCGCCAAGCTCCAAAGTGTCAAGCAGATGTAGTCTTATGATTAACCGATGGACAAACAGGATACTGGACCCTAAAAAGTAAATTACAGTCAAGCAATAACAGAACCAACATCAGACAATTATAACAGCAACAATTGCAGCAAGGGAAATAAAACCTACCGCCAATTGCAATTAAGTTTCCTTCTCATTGGGGATGCGACTCGGCGCGAAAATCTTAATTTATATTTATACCTGCAAACACCTTCAGAAAATTGCATTTGCTAGGTTTTCATCCATTTTCCAATTATTTGGAATATTGAGTTTGTTGATTCGGTAACCGAGTTTTAAATTAGATTTGTGAATATTCTGTAAAAATATATTTTATGTTGTGTTCATTGAAGTATACATTGAACGAATGAGAGATGGCTTTACTAGAGTAGGTAGGTAGTAGTATTACGTGAATGATTTATATACATCCTCATGTACACATGTACTCAGCTGAAGTGGTGACGTAACGTAACGCTTGCGATACAAAGAGTATCACTCGCGCGTTGCTACCTTCGCTGCTAATACAGCAATTCAACTACGCGTATCATTTTTATACATCCTCATGTGCACATGTACCCAGCTGAAGTGGTGTAGTATATAAATACTTGCGATACAAATGCTAATATAGCAATTCCTCAGGAGCTTACTGTTAACCTCATTCGTAGGAGCATAATAAATCTCCAGTAGTTCTTGTGGATGATGCTAAACCGCGGCTAGCGATATTTGAACATGGAAAAACTTCACGGTAGCTCAGTTGAAAGAGCACTCTATTGGTAAAAGAGATGTACGTTATTCTAACCAGCGACGTATCAAAGGTAGACACGTTATACACAAACATTATTGTATTTTAAAATGGCGCAAGTAGTACTATATCTACGTACAGTTATTTATTATGACACTTTGCTCTAACAAACAGACAAATGATAGGGAATACCTGTCGTTAGAAAGAGATGAATATACATCTTTAGCTACGTATTGATTTCTGCTGAGCGCTCATTGGCGCGAGCACTGATTTACCGATATGGAGGAGACTGGGGAAAAACTCTGGATTTAATTAGTGTTTAAAATAATAAAACCAATTATGTACAAAACATCTATTTTCGTAATATAAATTGTGAACAATGAAATTATAAAATATTATCGAGTCAGTCTGTGAGTGAGTAAAAAAAAATACGTATTTAATAAAATATTATTCCTTAAATAAACTTTCCTTTTTTGTCTTTTTTAATCAGTTTTCTAATCTAGATTATTTTTATGCGCGAAATATATTTTAACTTCTCTATAATAGCGCGTATTAGGTGAAGCCTGTGATTATAAGTCGGATATTGCTCTAGGGAATGACAATTTAAAGAGGAAAATACATCATTGCGATATGAAAGACTTTAAATGACGACTCGAAATTTGACGAGCTCGGTGGCTCAGTCGTGAATGACGCGACTTTGACACCAACGCTCGTGGGTTCGATTCCCACACAAGGCAAACATTTGTGTGCAGGAACATGTCTGTTTGTCTTGGTCTGCATGTTTTAGGAGAGGTAGGGCGCATCTAAGCAGCCCGTCTGGGGAAGTACCTCCACCTCACAAAAAACCGCAGCCAAATAACAAATCCCTAGAGGGTTGTTGTGTTTCTACGTGTGAGTTTGGTCACCAGTAAGCTCCCAAGGAATTGTTGTGTAAGCAGCAGAGGAGGCATCGCGCGAGTGATAATTAATATATCGCAAGCGTTAATAGGCTACGGTACCCGCTTCACATCAGGTGGGCCGTATGCTTATATGCCTTCCGACGTAGTATAAAAAAAATATTTAACCATTTTGTTTGATCAAACTATCTAGGTAACTAAAATGGAAAGAAATAAATGATAAGTAATATTCTATTCGCTTCATTCTTTTCTAGAACGTGTAGTATTATTGGTATCTAATAATTGAAAATAAGGTAGGTAGGCATATTACTTAATATAAAACAAAGTTAGGAGTAATTTAATTCACAATTCTGTGTTCATAACGTGATAGTTAAATTTTCCTCAACTTCCCCTAGCAACGGCTGCCACTAGACCCGCTCTAATATTGCTAAAAACTAAATACATTTACTATGTTTTTAATAAAGAAAACTGTACTTACAAATGAAATGACATGTTTTCCTTGTCTTTAACAGTTGCCGTGTAATTTGTGGACCATCTAAAAACACAGGAAGGCATTTTTGCCAGAAATGACTTATTTACGCTTTGTGGCGAAGTACGTATATACGTGACGCGAGAGCGTGCCCAACTGAATGCGAGGTGGGCAATTACCTTACTTTCGTATTGCCATTTTAGAGCGTGTACGACGTATCTATGACTATAAAAACATCTTAGATTCTAACCCCTTCGGGGGGACCAATTTTTCTGTTGTATATTCAAATTTTCTGGCCAATGTTCCGAAAATAATTGTAACCTATAGTACTCGTACCTTTTACTACTGAATTGGAAATAGTCTGCAATTTCTTCTTTTTAGTGTTATCTCGTTTCCTGATTAATTAAGATTGGCGAGGTTCGCTTCTTAAGAGGGCGCACAAAGCTAAGTGGCGGCCTCATTTTGTTTTTATTAATAACGCTGAATTTAAGAACAATTCAAAAAAAAAAACGCTCATTACAGGCACCGAAGAACCATATTTATGTTCTTTTGAAACTTATCTTGTATTTATTATCTGTGTACAAGTAACCAAAATTGCTTATTGTGGCCACTTATAGCAATAATCGAAAATTATGACTAATTGCACATAAATAATAAATACAGAATATGTTTAAAAAAACGAAAATATGGTTCTACAGTGCCTGCATTAAGGGTTTTTTTTGAAATGGTCTTAAATTTAACGTTATTAATAAAAACAAAATGAGGGCGCCACTTAGCTTTGTGCGCCCTCTTAAGGCAGAGAAGTAAATTGTTTGTAAAATGTTAATGTACAAAATGTAACAAATATCTGGGCTTAACATGCCATTCTCCTTTTATATGCAATTTGATCCAACCTGCTTTGTGTGCTTCCGCCACCAATTAGTGCATGCGGCCTAGCGCCGGCCGAACTAATTACAAAGCAGGTTGGATCAAATTGCATGTAAATTTGACTTTCGCAAAATAACGCCTGAATCTATTAACTATTCTCCTTTTAATTATTTGGCCATTGTACCTCTTTATCACTAACACACTCAGTGTATCAATTTAATCTCCAATTGAGAAAAAAAGACACACAATGTAACTATCATTCCTATTCTACACTAGAATGAGATGGATGTTAGTTTTCGTAGTGGCGTAAACGAGACGGATATAGCTAAACTCATTTATTAAGATCATTAGCCTAGGATCGACGTTCTGACTGCAAATAACGTGAGCAAATTCCGTTACGAAAACTGTGGAGTTGGTACAATAAAGCTTCATACAATGTCTTATACAAAAAATAGTTCGATTTCAAAATAAACGATGTTTATATCATCCTTATTTACAACACATGGTTGTTGAAAAACAACCAATAAAAGTTTTGTAATTTTTTCATTGGCTTTGTACACACCTCAAGCTAGACTGTTTATGTTTCGTACCGATATTATGGGCATACACAATAAGGGTCAAAATGGTATTAAAAGTGTCTAATGTGACACATGAGAAATATGTACATAAGAGAAAGATTTAAAATTTCGATACGTCTTTTCGTCCAAAATACCTCAACGCCTAAAGACTAAAGTGTTCGAACAGTATCTATGTGTTACCGGTGATAGCATACGGAATTGAGACATGGCGCTTCAAGGTCGCTCAGCGTGCTATAGATATGTTCAGGGTTTCTCTGCGTGATATATATTGATCTGTATAATTACAAATTAGGAGGACCACAGTAGAACTAAGGTCACCGAAAAGGATAAACAAGTTGAAGTGTGGGGGGCTCCCTAGGTTATATAAAACATAGGTCATATGTTCTGTCAAAACCTTATCATTTTAATTTTGGAATACTGGCCAGAAATATTTTGAATAATTTTAAAAAAGAACGTTCACGCTTGCCGAAAATAAAAAATAAATTAATTTTCAAATATAGAGTGGTCGAAGAAGGGAGATAGAGTCGCGGTTATCGCGTTGCACCGCTGTGGTTACGCGTCAAAAGAGATTTTCAATATTCTACAAAAATTGAAAATAACACTACTGTTTATTTATCTCACTATCAAATGATATAACTAAAGATTCAAGTTTCGAAGATCGTAAGAGGAGCGGCCGACCTCGCACAGTTAGGCCACCAGCGTCATCAAAGTAGTGAAAGCGCGATTCCAAAGAACTAAAAAATCTTAGCTCTACAGATGGGATTTAGCAGAACCACTGTCAAAAGAGTGTTAAATGAAGACCTGGGACTACGAGCTTATCGTAAAAAAACCGGATATTTTTTGAACGAGTGATTATAGAGAATTAGGATGGAAAGATCCCGCGCTTTGTTACGTCGGTACGCGGGAAATACTGACTGAAATAACCCGACTAGGTATATAAATATCTTATTGCGTCTGTGAGAAAACTAATATAGTACCTAATATATTTTTACAACAATAATTACAATAAATAAATAAATAAATATTGTCGGACAAATTACACAGCGCCATCTAGCCCAAAGTAAGCGAAGCTTGTGTTATGGGTACTAGACAACTGATAAATATACGTAAATACATTTTTTTTTTGTAAATACATACTTATTATACATAGAAAATACCCAGACCAAGACAAACAGACATGTTCATGCACACAAATGTTTGCCTTGCGTGGGAATCAAACCCACGAGCGTTGGTATCAAAGTCGCGTCATTCACGACTGAGCCACCGAGCTCGTCACAATAATAATATCATGTACACTTAGAATAGTTTAAGAGAGGTAGGGCGCATCACAGCAGACCATCTGGGGAAGTTCCTCCATCTCACAGAAATTAGTAGTAAATATAAATATTCCGAATGCTTGTTGTATTATTGAATGAGTTTACAAGTAAACTCCCAAGGAATTGCTGTGTTAGTAGCAGAGGTAGAACCGCGCGAGCGTGTATTGCAAGAGTTCATAGGCTACGGTAACTACCTTATATCAGGCGGGCCGTATGCTCATACATTACATACAGTTAGGTGCACATGGAGCTAATCATGTGGTTCATTGTAATTAGCCTGTAGGTATAGGTAGATACAATAATCTTCTACTATATCTTAGCGTTATCCTATTTCGTTTTCCGTCAAGGTTGACAGGGTCCGCTATGTAAGCCAAAGCTAAGGTGAAGATACAGATTTTGACATGGAGCGGCTTCGGTCAGATCTCCATAACGCAGAAGGAAAACCAAACCTTTCTTAGGTAAGGTCACAAGTCTCTCGAATTACAATTTCTTGGTGTGCTGGTTTCCTCACGATGTTTTCCTTCACCGTCGAGCAAGTGATAATTACAAATATGTACGTAAATCTGAAAACGCAAATTTAGTAGCAAACACCTGGATTCAAACAGAGGACCAATTAGTTAATTAGCCAGTTCGTTATCTACTGCGCTATCACTGCTCAGATAGATACAATCAAAATATGGAACTCTTAGCCGGAGAACCCAAAAAAAAACAAATTTATTTAAGGTATTTATTGGGTAGAAATTACAATTTAAACTTAATGTCTAATTCCGACGGATGTTAGATACAGAATTAATATAATTAATACTTAAAATTACGAAATTACAAACTAGGTCAAATGCTGGCCTTTGTCACTGCAGCGTCAGCGTTGTCGGTCACGTAGTCCATTGTGGTGTTTCGCAATGTATATGTGGCCGGTGCATAGCTGCAGTTTCTATGATGGTTATTACTATAACAATCATGTAAACTTAGAAGCATCCACAAACAAAAACACTAGTAGTTGTTATTATAGAATTCAGTGACACTGAATGAATATTCAGTGATATAGGAATTGGAACGAAATTGTTCCTAAGTTCACAGTTTATAGGTAAGGCAAGCATTTCCACAGCAAACGGGAATCTGACACGTCACAGGCACCGTATATTCAAATTGGTGTAGCCGCATTTACATGCCAAACGACCTCCGAGCGCTGTGAACAGGGTGATAGCAACTCTCGAGCGCTCGTGTGGACCCCCGTTTACTCACAGGAGATATGTGGAAGAAACACTACCTGACCTGGGGCTTTGATTAACTGACGTTTGATATATTAACCTATTTACTTCGTATTTCGTAAACAAATTCTAATTTTCCTATAGGGCCCTTGTAGGGAAACGAACACGCTGAAATACGATAACCCTCGAGAAAATTATTATTTGACAGTGATTTTCTGTAAGATAGAGGTATTTTCCAGTTGGCGGATTTTATACTTAATATTTTAATCATTAATTCTGTATACTTATTACTTCAAACATGTATCCTACTAATATTATAAATGCGAAAGTTTGTATATATGGATGTTTGTTGCTCTTTCACGCTTAAACAGCTGAACGGATTTGAATGAAATTTGGCACGTAGATAGATTATGATCTGGATTAACACATAGGCTACGTTATTTGACTCCACGCGGGCGGAGCCGCGGGAAGCAGCTAGTTAGAAATAATGGCAGGAGTATCTTTTAAATTGTTCAGTATTCTTGCAAATAATCCTATATTCATCGTATCGAATGTCATTGAGATAGGTACAGTTATATCGAATCAAACTGAGAATAGGTCAACGAATTAGAATTAAATTAATTAGTATTTAAAATATATAAGTACTCCATTTAAATTAAACAAAACTCACAAGCTCATCGCGTCCGCCATGATCCATTTTTAAGAGAGATAGGTCGCATCAAAGCAGCCCGTCTGGGGAAAGTACGTCCACCTCACAGAAAAACCGCAACCAAATAACAACTCTCTAGACGGTTGTTGTTTTCCTCCGTGTGAGTGAGTTCTTCAGTAAGCATGGTGATATCGCGCGAGTAACACTTAATGTGCTCAAGCGTTTATAGGCTACGGTAACCGCTTTACATCAGGCGGGCCGTATGTTGTAAAATAAAACAGTATAAAATTCAATAAAACCCTATGTGCCTCTGAAACTTATCTTGGTATAACATAACATAATGCAACGTGTTTGCACTTGGAAAGATTTATTCAAATGCAAAATATTCCATTCCAGTACATTACTTGTTTCAGCAACAGCGCCACATTGCTTTCTTGACCAGTTCAGACACTAGAAAGTCGAGCATTGCAAATGCACAATGGTTGAGTGGTGAAGTGAAGTGACTCAGGCGAGCACTGAATCATCTCCGTTGTACGTGTGCTATCTTTAATTCAGCAGCTCAAGCAAAGCCGTCGACGGCCGCGAGGGATGAGCGCTGAGCGGGGATTAAGTTCCACATTAACGGATCGCTGCAATCCTTTTAAAAAATACGTCTTCTCGGTGTCAGATTAAATGCTAAAAGAAATTTTCTTTTTCCTAGTGCGTAACGTGGAATCTTTGTTTTATTTGCGTATCTTTGTTCCAGAATATAATTACGTTAAACAAACATTTTGTAAGGTAAAATTGTTGTATATTCAGACAGATAAGTCTTAAGGGAACATGACACTTATTATATTTCCTGCCACCGTAAGGATAAATATATTTACATCGAAGTGAGTATATAAGCATTGTTTGATAATTAGTTTTAAGCAGATCATTATGTGACCGTACTACCAATATCTAGTCGTTTTTTTTCGGCACTCCCTCTAATACATTATAAATTATTGTCATGTAAGTTCCATCATTAAATATTTATAATTTATTTATAACGAAACAGATATACAATGCGAAAATAGAAGAACTTAGATGCCAAGGAAGGCCAAGTCTCACCCACCACGACTACATTGGTCGTGTGTTGTCAGAAGGTAGTGTTTTGACAAGCTCGGAAGCGCAGTCGTCAAAGACGTGACTTTGACACCAACGCTCGTGGGTTCGATTCCCTCACAAGACAAACATTTGTGTGCATGAACATGGCTGTTGTCTCGATCTGGATATTTCAAGATAGGTAGGGCGCATCAAAGCAATCAAAGCGTCTAGGGGAGGTACCTCCACCTCACAGAAAACCGCAGCCAAATAACTTCTTAGAGAGTTGTTGTATTTCTGCGTGTGAGTGAGGTCACCAGTAAACTCCTAAGGAGTTGCTGTATTAGCATGTATAAAAAAAGGACCTCTAGGAACCGATGAGCATGAAAGGAGTGTGTAATGATCGAGTCATTTATCACTCGGGTGCCCCTACCTATCCCGCGAGGGACTTGGCGTGAAGATGTAGTAGCAGTTAAATAAATAAATACTAAATTGTCACCGCTCATACTGGCCGTACTTACACAACCTATTTACGTTTGTTTGTTTTATTTATAACTTTACACCAAATCCCTTGCGGGGTAGGCAGAGGGAATCGAGCGCCATAAGCCGCGGCCCTTACACACATCACTCGCTTCTTTAACGTTCATAACTCTTTTCATGGACACCCGCCGGTTTCTAGGATTCTTGACATCACCTTCTGATAAAACACGACCAATTTCGTTTTCTTATTTACTTTTTTCAATATTAATTGGAAATGTTTTAACTTAAAGTAAAAAAGTAACTGTTTACATGGTCACTATTCTCTTTTAGAAGATATAATGACTATAGCACGGCGTTAAATCGATCCAGCTTTCTTAAACTCCGTGCTCTCGATAAAGTAGACTATGCAGTGATAATGATGATTATTTAATTAATTAATTAAAATTTTAGTTGATTAAACGATTGATAAAAAAATCACTTATTTTGCGTAACGTTCATTGATTGTAATGAATTCTATTATACACTCGTACTTGTAGGTGAATGTTTATTATACTTGTGTGGAAATTAAAACTAAAAATTAAAGCGAATACGAAATCTTTCCACGTCCCGTTATTTAATAAATGCTGTTTTTAAACTCAAACTTTCCCAAATACTATATGAGCATATGTGCTGTTCTAAATAATTCACTTTCGACACATTGTCTCTTTGCTTGATATACGATGATGTTTTGCGATATTCGCTGTCACTCGTGCTTTGCACCAGTGTTGATATATATTTTCGAGATCGACTCACTGTATTTCAATATTTTTCACACGGAACAAATTCGGATAAGTAGAGCTTGGGTACGAATTGCAATTCTCCTCGCGTGTATATTTTTTTATTTCACTATTTCCATTTCAACGCAATTTCGGAAGAGGTTCCATGCTAGTTTTACTGTTTTCATCGTCGCAAAAATGATAATTGAAAAAGAAAAATAGTTATTAGTCTTAGTACTCTTTGAAGTCTTTTTATCAAATTATTTTTCTTCTTAGGGTTATTCCGTTTCCTAATCTATAACGATTGGAACGGTCCGCCTAAGCATAAGGATTTGGCGTGGATGCTGATTTTGACATGGAGCGACTGCCGTCAGACCGCCACAACGCTGAAGGAAAACTAGACCTTTGTTAGGTCTCACGTCTTTCAAAACACAATTTCTTGGGCGTGCGAGTTTCCTCACGATGTTTTCCTTTACCAACGAGCAAGTGACAATTAAAGTATTTTGTCAAAGTACAAATGTACTCAAATTTAACAACATAATAGTGCCCAGTTTTCGTTTACAGCAGTTTGATATATATTGTTTTTATACAATGCATACAAGTATACGGCCCACCTGATATAAAGCAGTTACCGTAGCCTATTAACGTTTGTAATATATTAAGTATCACTCTCGCGATGCCTCCTTTGTTGCTTGTACAGCAACTCCTTAGGAGCTTGTTGGTGACCTCGCTCACACGCAGGAACTCAACAACCCTCTACGGAATTGTTATTTGGCTTAGATTTTCAGTAAAGTGGAGGTACGACCCCAGACTACCTCTCTTAAAATATCCAGACCAAGACAAACAGACATGTTCATGCAGATAAATGTTTGTCTTGTCTGGGAATTGAACCCACGGGCGTTGGTGTCAAAGTCACGTTATTCACGTCTGAGCCAGTCAAAAGCAATAAGTAAATAATTACATTATTTTCTTATTTATAGTTTAACATCAATATATACTACTTTGTGGGCATCCACCGCCAAAAAGGGTAGCAATGATGATCTTCTACTGCAGGCACAACTTACCGTCACTTCTACATTTCTTTAGTACTCGATTCTACTTTAAAAATGTAGAAATGACGGTAACTCCAAGACTAACGATACTGGGTAGGATATTCTATACCGCTAGTTAGGCGGATATACTAATTGATTATGGAAGAAATGCATGCCCAATTGTTTTATGTACATAAAATTTAAAAAGAAACGCATACTTAGAAGTTCAAGGTTTCACTTCACATTAGATTGTATAGTAGTAAAATTTATCACTTAAAAATATTTTTTGTACAATGTCGGTAGGCAAAGCAGGCGTACGGCCCACCTAATGTAAAATGGCCACCGCTACGGTGACTTGTATAATAGGATTCATGACAATCAATGAACGTTACGCAAAATAAGTGATTTTTTTATCCATCAATCGTTTAATCAACTAAAATTTTAATTAATTAATTAAATAATCATCATTATCGCTGCATAGTCTACTTTGTCGAGAGCACGGAGTTTAAGAAAGCTGGATCGATTAAACGCCGTGCTATAGTCACTATATCTTCTAAAAGAGAATAGTGACCATGTAAAAAGTTACTTTTCTTCTTTCAGTTAAAGCATTTCCAATTATTATTGAAAAAAGTAAATAAGAAAATCAAATTGGTCGTATTTATCAGAAGGTGATGTCAAGAATCCTAGAAACCGGCGGGTGTACATGAAAAGAGTTATGAACGTTAAAGAAGCGAGTGATGTATGTGAGGACCGCGGCTTATGGCGCTCGATTCCCTCTGCCTACGCCGCAAGGGATTTGGTGTAAGTCGGTAGGCAAAGCAAGCGTACAGCCCACCTAATGTAAAACGGCCACCGCTACGGTGACCATTTTACATCAGCTGGGCCGTAGGAACGCTTGCTATACATTATCGTTTGCGCGACGCCTCCTCTGCTGCTTATACAACTCCTTAGGAGCTTACTGGTGACTTCACTCACACACTCCCACAACAACCCTCTAGGAAGTTGTTATTTGGCCGCGGTTTTCTGTGAGGTGGAGGTACTTCCCCAGACGGGCTGCTTTGATGCGCCCTATGGCGACCTTACGAATACATACACTTCCTACAGGCGCGTCACGTATGTATTCCTAAGGTCGCCATAGTTTTTACAAAGGGGGGAATACTATGGCGACCTTAGGAATACATACGTGAGGCGCCTGTAGGAAATGTATTAACATTGCTATTTTTGCTATATTCAATCACGCACGTATACCAGAACACGTATTCCTAACTCAGCGACCTTCCCCCACTATTGCACATGTATATAATTATTTTTAGTATATAAGTTAGTGTAATCTAAAATAAAAAAAATCCATATATTATACCGGTAACTGTGGTTTGAATAAATCGACATAGTACCCGACGTGATCACCACACAACATATATGAAGATCGTCATACGCCCTACCTCTCTTAAAAAGGTGTGTAAGGACCGCGTCTTATGGCTCTCGGCTCTCTATGCCTATCCCGCAAGGGACCTGGCGTGAAGATACATTTCTTACCAAGTTGACATTTGTAAGTTCCGCTTTGGTAAGATCATACATTAATATCAAACGTGAAATTCATATAATTTATTTCGAAATAAAAATATGGAAATAATTTGTATGAATATCAAAAGTTGAAGGGCTCTCAGGGTACGTTTTGATTTTGGGCCCACTGAATTATTTGTTCAAACATATTTATCAATGTTCAGCGGATCTTTGGGATGATTTACGGAGATACATCTGAAATATGTGCAGGCCTCTGACCGGAGACGGGCAATATACCATTTCTATGATTCATTACGATACGTTTCATCTCGAGGCCAGAATTGCCAAACGTTGAATCTAAACTATTCGCTACTTTTTGTTTTGGGGTATTTTGTACCGTGAAAAAAGAACGGAATACCAACGGGTTCAGTTTGGTTCACATACGTCTGTCTAAATTTATCTAAATGCTATAAGCTGGAAACATTATTTGGTGCAATTTAATGAAGATTTGCAAAAAATATATATATGCCAAGACTACCATGACCAAATTGGTCGTGTTTTATCAGATATATAATGTGATATCAGGAGAAGTAAAAGAAGCTAGTGAGGTGTGTAGGGAGCGCATGTTCGTGACGGGTTCCCTCTGCCTGAATTAGAGAAATAAGATTCCATTTAACATTTTTTTGCATATATCCGACGTAAAGCGGTTAGCCTATGAACGTTTGCTTACATTAAGTGTCACTCGCGCGATGACACCTCTGCTGCCAATAGTGCAACTATTTAGGTAAGCTCCTAAAAAGTTGCACTATTGGCAGCAGAGGTGTTCTCACTCACACGCAGGAACACAACAACTCTCCAGGGAGTTGAGCAGGAAAGCAGGCAAATAGCTGCGGGTTTCTGTGAGATGAAGTTGTTTCCCCACACGGGCCGCTTTGATGCGCCCTACACATCTTAAAAACAGCCCAAGGCAGACATGTTCATGCACACAAATGTTTGTCCTGTATGGAAATCGAACCCACGAGCATTGGCACAGCTTACTAAATAGTTACTACGTAAGAGACAAATAACTCCGTATAAAAACTTGTATACCTACCGAAATAATAGCCTACTCCGTCTCGTTAGGAATGGTTACGTTCTAAAATGTACCTATCTGCGCGAGCGTAGAGTTGTTATCGCTTCGCAGCCGACAGCATCAGTGACGCCAACAATAACGCCAGGGCTGACTGTTTATATAAAAATATAATTCCAGAATAGTTATGTAATAATCGAAACTCGTGACCATTTTTGCATGTTTTATTTCGTTTAAGTATAGTTTATTAAACAGAGCAGGTAGTCAAAAAATCGTAAAAATTACAATGCTTGATGCAATATTTGCTAATAAACTTCTTGCCCTGTCTAAATTAGCGGTTATTAAACTTAATTACAGCAAAAGTTCTGAATCTAACGGAAACGCAAGGAGGATCAAAATATTAATTTTTCAATATAAAAAAATTGTGCTAATCCCAACGCTAACTTATGGAAGTGAGAGCTGGGTATGGCAGAGAGAGCATGAAAGTAGAATGAATGCGGTCGAGATGAGAGCATTGCGCAAAATTTGTGGCATAACGCTTGCTGACCGCGTTCGTAATGAAGACGTGAGAGAAAGAGTTGGTCTGAGAGTGTCGGCGTTAAGATAAGAAAGGGCATGCTCCATTGGTTGGGACAAGTAGAAAGAATGCGGGACGAAAGAATGACGAAACAAATATACAATGCAAAAGTGGAAGGATGTAGGAGGCGAGGAAGACCGAGACTAACCTATCATGACCAAATTGGTCGTGTTTTATCAGAAGGTGATGTCAGGAACCCGAGGAACCTGCGAGCGTGCATGAAAAAAGCTATGAATGTCACAGAAGCGAGTAAAGTATGTCTCTGTTTGTCTCACATAATTATGAAACGCATCTGGCGGTGCTTTTAGCTTTACGTACTCGTAGAAGGACGAAGTTTTATTTAAACCTTTGAAATAGATAAACATTCTAGATTCGTTTGAACTAGGAATATTCTGCAATTCTGCATCAAAGCCGGGGCAGGTATGTTTCTTGTTACATTAAAAAAGTAAATAACCCCCCTGTTCATGAAAGCATTTTCAGCAGGTAATTGGAACAGGTTTTTATTTCTTTTCTTACTTGACGTGCATCCATCTACTGCACATAAATTACCAGGAGGCATTTTTTCGATGAATACGAACTGCCACAAAGCGGCGGTGTTTACCACAATAACAAATTATTATTTATCGCTTTGTGTGTCTATATCCCACTGTCTGCGTCTGAGACCTGCCATGCAATTCTGTAAGAGCAAACATCCTTACATCCTCAGAAACATCGGCTGTTATAGCCTTGAACAGAAAATTGCAATTCCTTAGTGTCGCTTTTCATGGTTGTGCGACACTAGCGCCGCAAGGCTGCGTTTGAAATTGGAATTCTACAAGGCAAACAGCCTCGCGCACGCTTACAGCCTTATAGAATACCAAATAAAAAGCCAGGATCGCAGTAGACGATGTCAAAGTTGTGACATCTGTGATCACAGCGACGCACACAGCCATTACGAGTCGCTTAGAGAATTGCATGGCAGTTACTTGCAAGTGTTTGATGCGATTGAGCGTATATATACTGCCTTTATCTATCATTGTACGTTTTGAATATCTGCTACCGCTATGAGCCGCTGTGCTACGCAGCGTAGTGGAAAAAAGAACGAACGTACGTTGACGCGCGCTTGCGACAGCCTAATATAATCTAATAATCTAGCCTAAATCTGGGTCGCAGGAGATCTGACGCCGTCAGTGTCCATCATGTACGCACGTTGGTTCTTTCACAACACGATCTGAGAAAACCGTACGAATTTGGCCATGGTAGATGAATCTATTCTTCCTAAGCTCCTACATCCTTACATTTTTGTGATATATATCTGTTTCGTCATTTTATCATCCTGCAATCTTTTCACATGCCCGAACCAACGGAGCACGAATGGCGCATTTTCTTATTTTAACACCGACACTTTCTTTCAGACCATCTCTCTAACATCATCTTTACGAATGTAAGAAAAATCGAATCTTGTGATTTACCTTGTACAACTAAGTGCACTTTGACGTTCGTAACGCTCTTATTCCGTTCGCGATAAGTGTTACAATCGAACTTTGAGCTAAAGCGTGTTTTGCTCTTAAATACGAGTATACTAGTTTACATGCATTGACTCCGTGAAAGTTGACAATATTTTATTTTAAATCGTAGTCTATTTCTGTGCCAAATGTACAAAGCTTTAGTCGTTTTGGCGTGATAAATTTAAACACAGAGACATGCATATATACATACGTACATATCATCACGCCTGCCTCCCATTGGGGTAAGCAGAGACTATGGAATAAATGGGTTTCGGGTGCTTTTGACCTTGGCCCTTTTTCAGCGCATTAACTACGAGTATTTGATTCATATTTGTACGTCTAGGGAGTCTTATGCATACGTGCTTTTGAATAATTGCCTTGATATCAATATCTTTACTACTAGTTTCTTGCAAGGAAGATATAAGAACCGAGCGCCACATTACTTGATCCTTTCACGCATCTCGGCTCTTTATCATGAATGATACGGTAGCGAGCGAGATTTTTTCATACATCCTTGCTTCACTTTCTATTTGAGGTTATATAGTAAACCTCTAATAAAAAGTGGTGCTACCAATAAATAATGATGTATCAAGCTAATCTTCTTCTTAGCATTATCCTGTTCCCCAGTCCATTAGGATTGTCGGTGTTCACTACCTAAGCCTAAGGATTTGGCGAAGATACTAATTTTTACATGCAGCGACTGCCGTCAGACCTCCATAATCCTGGGGGAAAACCTTTCTTAGGTTAAGGTCACACATCTTTCGTAATATTCTTTCTTGAATGTGCGGGTTTCCTCACGCTGTTTTCTTTCACCGCTTAGTAAATGATAATTACAAATCTATACTAATACATAGAGCGGAAGAAGTTGTTTGTTTGAAAGCGTTAATCTCTGGAACTACAAGTTGGATTTGAAAATTCTGTTGCGTAGTACATATGTTGGGTAGTGCTGGTGGCGATGATAAATGATAAATATTGTTCACTATATAAGATTGACTTTAATAGTTAAAGACAGTGTGTGACGATGTGTACTGTATTTAACTATTAACTAGAAGGCTGTAGCGAAGTGATCTGTGCAGGTGTCACGCGGTGACTGCCGCTTCATACATACTCTAGTCTAAGTTGCAAATTGATGATTCAACACTATAACATAGGGTCGCTACAATTGACTTTGCTATATGAAGTCTAAATCTTGATAAAGGTTATAGGCTATTAAACATCAAGATATGACCTTTAGCTTCCGAGAAATAAGAAAAAGGTAAAAAATCAGTTCCCACGAGATACCGTGATACGCGTACGAGTACGAAATACCGAAAACACAAATACAGTGGTACATATCAGGGTTCGAACCGAGGACCAGTTGATTAATAGCCCACTGGACTATCACTGCTGTATAATCTCTTGTTTATTCAGCTAATATACTCGCACCTAAATAACACTGCGTCACGTGGGCTATAAAAATAACAGGGTAAAAATGCAATGCAAAATGGGTGCAAATTCTGACTTGAGTCACGCTTGCGTGATAACACTGAGTCATTCGCCTTAACCCCTGTAATATGTTATTACTGCGCACACTGTAGACTACATAGAGTTGCGACTTTTGAATACACTACCAAAAATAGAACATTACATGGACTTTCGCACACTTGACACAATTTTTTACGTATTGATTGATACTACTTGGTGATTTCTACAGAAACCCCTTAAATGTATTTTGAAACGCACACTGTAGGGGAAATCCTGTTGCGAATTTTATAATCAGAACATTGCTGTCTGATCTGGTTCTAAAACAATGATATAACATTGGATCACATATTTGTTATAATAAACTAATATGAGACGTATGGTCTCATATTATTTGTAATAATTATAATTTGAACCAATTTTATAAGTTTTTTTACACGCTAATGTAAATCATCTTACACGCGTTATGAAGACGATAACTGCCACAGGTGTGATAATCCAATTTTTATTTTAAAATGAATGTACTTACAATTAATTGGAAAATTATCAAGGAGTGAGAGAATTATCAAAAGAATAATATTGATAAAACACGTGATCTTAGGCGGGGTAGTAATAGGCAGCCGTTTTCTTCAATGTCGCTAGTATTACTAATTGTAGGGATCTATTTTTAATTTATTTCCACATAATGTGAGTGAGCGTTGATGACACGAAATGGGACACATAAATTGGAGCGGCGATAGTCGTTAACGAGTTATTGCCGGAAAAGTCAAGAACACATTAAATGTACCAAGGTCATATGAAGTGGAAAATATCATAGTGGTAAACTAAAAATATGCTTACAATAGTCTCTTAAAAATTAGAACTGTAGCGAAAGGCTATACCTATAAATGTCTCGAATGCAAACAATATTAAAATGTGAAAGCAAATTCTAAATTACATTGGTTGCGTACTGTGCGGTTCAGATAATTTTTCTTTCGAGAACTCTCAAGTTGTAGAATGAACTACCAGTTGAGGTTTCCCAAGGGACTACAGCATGGGTTTCTTCAAGAAAGGCGTGAACAGGTCTTTACACGGTCGGCGTACAAATGACAGCCCTGGTTTTGCACATGCCCTCAGGCTACGGCAACTGTTTACCATTAGGCAGACCGTGTTTTCCACCTTAGTGATATAAAAAATTACTTCTAGAAATGCATTTGTCTGAATCTGATAATGTTCCCTCCATAACACTGCTATCTGCGGTCTCGAATAGAATCTTGAAATTTTAAGACCCTCATCGATGTAAAATGCAACTAGAGGAGAAGAAAGTTAATTGAAAAAAAAATACATGGATGTAATAATACATACACATACACAACTTATTTGTAATCAATTCACAAATATAACCAGTCTAAAGTGTGTGTTGCACCTAATTGTTATTAATGTAAGCTAACCCCAAGTCAAACGTCATCTGTCATTCATATCATTAGCATTATTAGCGAGTGGGGTGTGGATAATGTACCAATGTAGCTGGAGGTAATAAATTTTAGCATTAGGGTTGGCTTATTCGTTGAAACTGTTCGTGAGGTGAGTCACAAGAAGGGTTAAATATACATTGATTTTTTTAAATTTCAACAAATTAAAAACAATCACGCCAGACCTATATAGAAGTGACTTAAAAAGTAAACTTATACGATGTCGAGAGACATAAAAACGAACGGTCTATACAAACATACCTGGTGTAAAGCGGTTACCGTAGTCTATCAACGCTTGCGATACATTAAGTATCATCAGCGTGATGCCACATCTGCTGCTAATACAGCAACTCCTTATGAGCTTACCGGAGACCTCATTCATAGGCATGAACACAATGATATTGTATTTAAAGATGACGTATATTCATACTGCGCGTCGTTTTGTTATTGTTCCACTACGACATTATAGTACTTACTTACTTAAGAAGGGGATAGATAATACGGAACGCATGATATAGAGAGAGATAGCTATCTGTCAAGAGTTGCGCTTGAAATACGTCAGCGCATCATAGAATAGCGCATATTAGACCAATTGGGTTAATTTCATTGCCTCAGTTTTTGCGCGCTAGTACGACATCTACCTCTTTTTAATACAATATCATTGCATGAACACAACAACCATCAGGGTGTTGTTAATTTGCTGCGATTTCTGAGAAGTGGAGGTGCTTCCCCAGACGGAATACTTTGATGCCACCTACCTCTTTTAAAAACTAAGTAAGGATGATATTTTGTATATAGGTAAGTTGTGTTGTGTCGTGTTCTATCAGAAGGTGATGTCAGGAGCCCTAGAAACCGGCGAGCGTGCATGAGAAGAGCAATGAATGTTAAAGAAGCGAGTGAGATATGTAAGGATCGAGTCACGTGGCGCTCGGTTCCCTCTGCCTACCCTGCAAGGGATTTGGCGTGAAGTTATAGATATATAGATAAGTTGTAAAGACTTTCCATTATTCAGTGGTTTACTAAGAAGTCAGGAGTCTTAGTGTTAAGGAAAGATAATAATTTCTATTGAAATGTAGTGCTGTATAAATATAAGAAAAGGTATGGTCTGCTAGTTAGAACATGTTGACGACGACTGGAAGAAACCATGAAATAAATATACTACGCAATAATTAAAAAACGTAGGAGTCGAAGAAGGTTAAGACTCATCTACCGACACCAAGTAGATCCTATGACAGAATGTGATGTCTAGAGCCCTAGAAACCGTTCGTGCATGAAAAGACCTATGGTGGGTAAGTACAGGTTCTTGTGACGCTCACTTTTCTCTGCCTACCCCGTAAAGTATTTAGAGTGAAAATGTAGATAGATTGTATATTTATAAATTGTTTAGTTATATACTTACTTGTTGACCTATTAAAGTTGTACAAATTAGTTAAATATCTTTATAAATAAAAAGTTCCCCACACCAACTTATCCAATGCAGAGTTACGGGTCTTAACTGAAGGAGTCTAGAGCTTCGCCACGCTGCTCAAATGTGAATAGGCGGAAGCCTGTGTATTCAATCCGCCGAAAGACACTGAGTAAGTTTGACAAATGATATTTACCGACAACAGCCAGGACCAGGACCAAGGGATCTGACGTAAAGATATAAAATAGTTGAGCATGGTTTTTTTTTCTACGTCGGGAGGCGTTCTAGCATACGGCCTACCAGATGTAAAGCGGGTACCGTAGCCTATTAACGCTTGCGATATATTAATTATCACTCGCGCGATGCCTCGTCTGCTGCTTACACAGGGAGTTTACTGGTGACCTCACTCACACGCAGGAACACAACAACCCTCTAGGGACTTGTTTTTTTTTTTAAATCTTTATTTATTTAAAGGATTTTTGTACACTTTGTGACAATGTCAATCCTATAGTACTAGTACAAATAAAATCACAATAAAGTGTAACACTACATCTAACACCTAACAATATTAAGCATACTAACGTACAATGTACAAACTACTATCAAGGTGCTACGAATATAGTTACAATAACTACCTCAGGAATCCACACAGCCTTCTAGCCGCGTCCGAACACGGTTCTGCTAGGATGCCATGAAACAGTCCCGTATCAAGCCTGTTAAGTTTAAACTCGGCAATCAAGGCGTCCCTTTTGGCCGCTGTGCGGACACATTCCATTAGAACATGTTATTTGGCTGCGTTTTTCTGTGAGGTGGAGGTACTTCCGCAGGCGGGCTGCTTTGATGCGCCTTACCTCTCTTAAAACATCCAGACCAAGACAAACAGACATGTTCATGCACACAAATGTTTGCATTGTGTGGGAATCGAACGAGTGTTGGTGTCAAAGTCGCGTTATTCACGACTAAGCCACTGAGCTCGCCAATGCGAAGCGTCGAAATGTAGACAATCCATTGATTTGAATCTTCCTCGGTAACCTCTTTAACAATAGCCTGCAATTGCGAAATTCGAAGCAAATCGACCAGATAGTTAAGTCACGATAATCCATGCTATGTGATTTTCAGTGCCAACTAATGTTATAAATCTAAGTTGGACCCTCAATCGGCGCCGATTACTGATGTCGTTAGCGACCAATGAATCGATTTAATCGTTTCCTGAGCGAGAGATTTTGCCTATAAAATAGGTTAACTGCTCGAGAATGTAACGTGAAAAAACTTGTTAAATGTAAAACCGTATTGAAATTGGAATCAGTTCAGAATAAATTTTAGTCACGTTTCGAAAATATGCTTCTTTTTACACAACGTCGGAAGGAACATAAACATACTGCCGATCTAAAGTAAATTGATTACCGTAGCCTATGAATTCTTGCAATACAGGAAGCGCTATCGTACTACCTCTGCTGCTAATACAGTAACTTCTTAAATTGATTCAATCTTTTATTAAACTCAACTAAAACCAAATGTACAAAATTTAATATTTTAAATTTGGCTTCTGTCAATACAGAAGTTCTCATTGACAATAATGTACCAGAATTTATGAATGATACAGTATTTCTTACTTACAATTATTATTAATTACAACGCCGTATATGCAGTTAGGAGAATCAGACAATTCACGGATGTGGCTACTACGAGCTTAGTCTATTTCAGCTACTTTCACAGCATTCTGTCGTATGGATACTGTTATGGGAGAATTGGCTGATATTGAAACTATTTTATGTTACATAAGAGAGCCATCCGCTTTATTTATAACATAGTCTCCAAGGAATCACTTAGAGAACTATTCAAAGAAATAAACGAATACATATTTTAACCTCGTTAAAATCCTATGTCTAAATTCAAAATTTTGTGTAAATTTAGATATATCATCACATCGATTTGCTAATACTAGTAGATTTTTTGATGTAACTTGTATTCAATTCTATAAGAAACAACATGAATCAGTTCTATCCTTGCGTGACAATATTTTCAAAAGGCATATGAATATCGATGAATATCTGACTGACGCAGATGTCCATTTCCAGTTAGGATTTGATTTAAAGAATGTAAGACATGTCTAAGTACCGTGAGGGCCTAACGGCAAATATTTTTTTTTAATGATTTTTTCATCTTAGAGGCTACGGGTAATCTCATACTCTCGCAGGAATACAATAACTCTACAGATAATTGTTATTAATGAACGCTAAGAAAGCGAGCGAGGTCTGTGAGGACCGCGTCTCGGCAGTCGATTCTTTTTGTCTACCCCGCAAAGAACCTGGCGTGAAGAGATATATATATATAAAGAATTTTTATTTGACTGCGGTTCGGTGAAGATATATCACAATTCGAACATCTTTGATGCACCCTACTCTCTTAAAAATATATCCAACCTATAAGACAAATAGACATGTTTATGCACATAAATGTTTGTGCTGTGTGGCAATCGAACCTTTGTGGTAGAGTCTTTGTGTCAAAGTAGCAAAACTAAACCACTCCACCACCAAGCTCAACGAAAGATGCTCGAAAATGGTAAAAAAATCCCTCAATTTGAAGCCAATCTTGTGATTTGCAACTCAGAAGTCGTTGGCCGTACTTTTTACGCCACTTTTTTTACACAACTAAGGTGCAAACAAACATACCACCTGCCTGGTGGTAAACAGTCACCGTAGCCTACAGATATTAGCAACACCAGGGGTGTCACTCATGCGTTGTCAACCCTCTAAAAACCTCTTCACGCCTTTCTTGTAGAACGCCATGCTGTAATCCCTTGGGGAAACCTCGGCTGGGAGTTCATTGCACAACTTGAGAGTTCTCGGAAGAAAACTTCTCTCGAATCGCACAGTACGCGACCATTGTGGTTCCAGCGTGTGAAGGTAAACTCACCGTCGTCGTCGGCGAGCGGTGCGGTTATTAAAGAAAGCTGTTCTAAAACACTTCCTTAAGTTAACTGCGGAAACATCACCGTACCTCTCAAAGCTTGTATCTCGGACCAAAAGCAAACCGAATACAATTTTCTTATAATAAATTATTCACAAATTCGCAAGCTTAACTTGCCCACTATTACGACCGTTTGGTATATTGTATTTCCGCTTTACTACTTATTGCATTGCCCTCCTAAATAGTAGTTACGAGCTAGGACTGACCTAGTTCGGAACAGCTGTCTCTGAACAGTCGTTTGAGGTAATTATTTATTTAATCAATTTCAGCTTAGTCGAGTACGGTTTCCGATATTGAAACAGTATCTTATTGTTACAATGATAAACTTCAATTTATGTAATTTAAATATATCTAATACTATTTTAAAAATAATAAATAACCAGTTGAGAATGCGCAAGCTTGTATTGCCAGAGGAACACCTGGCTCGTCAATTATATAACAATTCAATTTTTTTTTTCATATGTCGGCCAATTTCACTATGTTCCTTAAGAGATAGGAACGGTGTTCCTGAACATTCCTATTCTACTTTTTTATACTGAATCCGAATCAGAAGTCAAAATTCGAATATTCGAAAAAAAGCGACAGACAAACACACAGACAAATGCACAGACAAACATATAGATTTCATATAGGAACGGTGTTCCTGAAAACAAGTATTTATTAAATGAAAAAAAAATATGACAAGCAGTTTCAACCTGAATTAAAAAGTGTATTTTTTTTTAGTCACCAGTATGAATTTACAAGTAAAAATCTTGGGGCGCTCAGATTTCATTAGGTATTTTATGAATCTTGATTCATCGTTGGTAGTAATTGCATTGCACTTCATCACTACATCTACATACACACACATACACTTACATCTACAATAGGGAATATGCACGAAATTTATTTTTCGTTTTAAATCACACAATTATCGTATAAAAAGTAAAACAAAACCATTTTTTTGTAGTTTTTTTTAGTTTAGTTTTGGTGTTAAAAATCGTAAAAAAATCAAATAGTTTCTGTATTAAAAAAACTTCATAATTGGAATAATTGTCATTTTTTAAACATGTTTTACTGTGACAGTATCAATGTGAATGCTTTAATTGCGGAAATACAGCTAATATTGAGATATTATCTATACGTTAAGATAAGAAAAAGCATGCTCCGTTGGTACGGACATGTAGAAAGAATGCAGGACGAAAGAATGACGAAACAGATATACAATGCAAAAGTAGAAGGATATAAGAGTCGAGAAAGACCGAGACTAACTTACCATGACCAAATTGGTCATGTTTTATCTGAAGGTGATGTCAGGAGCCCCACAGAACCGACAAGCGTGTACGAAAAGAGCTATGAATGTTAGAGAAGCGAGTGAAGTATGTAAGGACCGCGTCTTATGACGCTCGGTTATCTCTGCCTACCCCACAAGGGACCTGGCGTGAAAATATATTACTATACTACTACTATAAATCCATACGTTTCTTCATAGCCACACGGCTTGTGACGTCATCTGCCGCGGTCTTTTAGTATGAAGCGTTTTCAAGGTCACGTGATCAAATGCCTCTTTCAAACGGCATTATCTCGCAAACTAATTATCGTAGAAAAATTTTACTTTGATATATCTTTCTATCTCCTATTTTAAAATCTGTCCTAAAAATTTTCACGCATATTCCCTATTATCTCTTGCTGTGAAGGAAAACATCGTAAGCGAATCCGCACGTTCAAGAAATTATATTTCGAAAGGCGTGTGATCTTACATAAGAAAGGTCTGATTTTCCCGCTGGAATATGGAGGTCTGCTGGCAGTAGCTTCATGTAAAAATCAGTTTCTTCGCCAAATCATTAGACTTAATCAGCGGATCCTGCTAATCCTAATGGATTTGGAAACGGGATAGCGCTATAAAGAAGATGTTATAATAGTATCTATAACAGTTGAAACCTGAGCTTAATGTTTTATTTACCCATTAAATATTATGCATTTGAAAGAAATGTAATCAGCCATTTTTAGAATTCAAAAATGAATAATGTTTAGATGTATAGTCGAGATTCCTGCGAAAGAGGTAGACCAAAGGAGTTCCGCTGGAGATGTACCTCCCAACCCGGAAGACCGTAGTTGTATAACCGTTGAGGGTCTTTCTGATAACCGTAGGTTATCATTAAGTAGCCAGCGTTACTCCTTGTATCGTAGGGGTTTATAGGCTATGGGAATCGCTTTACATCAGGTAGGTTTGTTTTCTTCTCCGTGTTGCGTACAGAAAATTTCAAAAGTGAAGCAGCTTGGCTCTACCGGTATGCAAATCAAAACAGCCATTTGTAAAACACTTATCTGCATGTCTATCAGTTGCGCAAGCATCATTCGAAAACTACTGAATGGATTTTGTAGAAATTTTACATAGTGATTACCCGTTTCTCAAGTCAATATTTAGGCTACATTTTCAGACCACTGTAGTCGCAAACGAGCCTATTGATAATTGCATCACCGGGGGTGTCACTTGAACATTGCCGACCCGACTTTTTATTTATTTTCGTTCATTATTTTTTTTTCATTTAGTGTTTGTATTCTCGATATATTTTGGGTTCCTGTGTAAAACATAAAAAACCAGAGCCCGTACCTGCGCTGCCAAAGGTAGGACCTTGTTACGAAATATGGGTGAACCCTTTCACTCTTTCGCTAGAGCCACGATTAATAGCCGGCTGGATGCACTAAGTACATTTTAAATGAAGATATACAGTAGTTGCTTTAATGCTAAACCAACTACACTCCATTTCAATTACGAAGACCCACTAAACATCAACATATTTTTAATGTTTGACTTCGTAATTTTGATTTACTGAAATATACTGATATAATTATCCAATTTGAAATTCTCGATACCTTCAAATGGGTATTTTCATACGACTAAACCAACAAGCATACGGCCTACCTGAAGGCAAGTAGTTGCCATAGCGTACGTATTCTTAAAACACTATCACTTATAGTTGCCGAACCTGTAAAAACCTCTTGCACAAACAAAAACTGTTTAATTACATATATATGCGAAATAAGTGTATCAAGCAAGAGTGAACCCAAAACCGAAGAGCCATGCATGAAGAGGTTGATGAGTGTAGAAGAAGCGAGAGCAGTATGCTTGGATCGGAGCACCTGGCGTTCTATAGTCTCTGCCTACCACAAAGGCAGACAGGCGTGATGATATGTATGTATGCGAAACAAGCAAGACTATTACATAGAACGGTTACAGAACGTCCCAATTAGAATGAAGTGCAATCTATTTCCATAATCTACTTTCTCAGTACGAAACAAACTTCCAGCGATTACAGCCACAAATAGTTGAGTTTCAATTGAGTGCAAACTCATTTACGATACAAAATAGTTTCATTACAACATCACTCCATCTTGTAACTTGAGACCCACAGCTTAAATGCTGAAAGTGGCAAATTTGCCAAGTTGTCCAGCAGCGGCTATCGGCACACCTCGAAACAGCTGCTTGCCTTAAATAAATATACCTACTGGATTTAAGGCGAAGCTCTGGGGACTGCCTCGTTGAATATTCCCGATGAAAAAATGTGAACTGGAATTTTTATGATTGAACGGGTAACATATTTATTGAATAACGGTTTGGGTATTCCCTCGGGGCTCTGTTTCGTCCATACAAAAATGTATGTTTTGCATTGATGAGGAATATTGCTAGTATTACATAAACAACACGGTTTAATGTACCCCGCAACGTATGCGCTAATTTTATTTTTTTGTATTTATTTATAAAGATATTTCATTCACTTGGAAGCCTTTCATCAGTCAAATTGTTTTTACATGTAATTTGATCTAGCCTGCTTTGTGTGCTTCCATAACCAATTAGTTCATGCGGCCTAGCGCCGGCCGACACCCACCCACACTGTTAGTAAGTGCAACATGCATTCTTTGGGGTAACTCCGCGGACATTAACACCATCTTTTTATTGCAAAAGAGAGCCATAAGAGCTATCTACAAACTTGGTCCCCGGGAGAGCCTTAAAGAAAAATTCAAAGAAATAAATATTTTAACAGTCGCATCGCAATATATATATGAAAATCTTTTGTATGTCCATAAAAACATAGACTCATTTTGTAAAAAGAGTGATACTCATAATATAAATACTAGATATAAGCATAATCTTGTGTTACATGCAAGCCGTCTCCACAAAATAAGTAATTCTTTTATGGGGCAATGTATACGGTTCTATAACAAACTTCCCAGCAATATAAGAGAATTGTCAATAAACAAATTTAAAACTACTATTAAAGCCAAATTGTGTAGCAGGGCATATTATAAAGTATCTGACTATATTAATGATAAAAATGCCTGGGATTGAGTCGATCCAATTGTAATGTAATTAATAAATTATGTAAATTTGTTTGGATACCAAAAGAGGGATGCCTGAGTTTTTTGGCAGTATTTTTATCAGTGCTCACCTAGTCATGAACTGCACGGTAGGGAAAAAAATTGTGACGATTCCAAACAAATGTAGCCATTTTTACGGAATAAAAAGATTTTGACTTTGACTTTGACTTTGACATGCCGACGCTGCCATAGCTGCTTCGGTAGTCTCTGCGTCGGCTGCTGCGGTCGTCCGCCACCTGGAACAGAATCCGCATGCCTCCACCACCACCGTCGCTGCCACGGCTGGCCTGGTCTTTAAATGGTCTTTAATCGTGCAACGTGTAAATATTCACACACACATATATATTATTTCCAGTCGATAGATACAGGTGGCACAGTAGCCATCACTTACTATATAACATATATATTATATATAACAATAATATATATATATATATATATATATATATACACACACATCGACTCCTTACTAAGCTCTTGAGGTTGTCACTTCGTCAAGTAGGGGGTCACACTGCGTGTACGAGAACTTATTATACACTCATGTTTTTATTTGATTACGTATTTCATGAATTAGTATTTTCTTACTTAAGTGGATACATAGCGAGCCCCCAAGTATCTAAGACAACGCACCCTTAAGAGCCAGCTAAGAATTTCTTATATCTAAGAGCCTCCTTCAGCATTGATATCACGAAAGAGCAATCAATCATTCTCCTCCTTAACATCACGGAAGTAAAACGAACAGAATTCGCCCACTGTCAACAAACCGGACGCTCGGAACCATAAATATTTCTATTTGTGACCCAAAGGTAGGCGCCACGTGATAAGGGTCCTCGGATTAAAGGGCCAGTAGTTAAGAACTTTGAAACTCGTAATTAAATTCTTATTCAAAAGCCATGAAAGGTTGGATAAGAGAACTACCCCGAATTTAAATGTCGTATTGTCCAATTTATTAACCCCTTCCTACCCGCAAGTTATAACTGGGTTTGGGTGCTTGATGCCTTCATTAGTGGTTGGGGATCGGTAGGGCATGTGTTTTATGTCAATGTAAGGATAATTTTAAAAATGCATTGAGAAATATTTAGATAGTTTATAGGGTAGTTACATTATTATTAGCCATACAAACCAGAGGATCGTGCATGAATGATTCGTGCATTGACGAGCTCGGTGGCTCAGTGCTGAATGACGCGACTTTGATAGCAACGCTCGTGTGTTCGATTCCCACATAAGGCAAACATTTGTGTGCATGAACATGTCTATTTGTCGTGATCTGGATGTTTTATGAGAGGTAGGGCGCATCAAAGCAGCAGAGAAGTACCTCCACCTCACAGAAAACCGCAGCCAAATACCTAACAACTCCCTAGAGGGTTGTGTTCCTGCGTGTGAGTGAGGTAACCAGTAAGCACCCAAGGAGTTGCTGTGTAAGCAGCAGAGGAGGCATCGCGCGAGTGAGACTTAATATATTGCAAGCGTTAATAGGCTACGATACCCGCTTTACATCAGGTGTATGCTTGTATGCCTCCCGACGTAGCATAAAAAAAAAAAATATGGCGCTTGATTCTTTCTGCCAACTCCGCAAGGGATTTGGCATGAAGTTATAGGTAGATTGGTGACATTATCTTGGGCACACTTTTAGAAGGGATGACTGGTACACTGCTGATGTAGAATGGTAAGTGAAAGCAGGGAATAGTGTGAATGGAGCGTTGGAAATACTTCTTGAATCGGATTCTCCTGTATACAATGCGGTGGTAATATTTGACGAACTCGGTAATGATATGGCTAGCGATGGCTGTTTTAACACTAACGCTCCCGGTTCGATTCCCACATACGATAAATATTTGTATATATGAACGTGTTTGTTTGTCTTGGTCTGGGTGTTATTATAAGTATGTATTTAAAAAAAAAAAAGATTTACGTATGTTTATCACTTATCTAGTGCCCACAGCACAAGATTTGCTTAGTTCGCGATTAGATGACGCTGTATAATTTGTCTGACAATTTAAAAAAAATAATGATGACGTATAAAAGTCAGAGCTGGATTTGGCAGAGGGAGCATGTAAGTTGAGAAACCAGCGTTGACAAAGTCTGTGGTGCATGTAGACCGAGTTCGCAATGAAGATGAAAGAGAGAGAGAGTTGGTATGAAAGAGAATGCTGATGTTAAGATAAGAATATGCATGCTCTATTAGTTCGAACATGTAAACAAAATACGAAAGGAGACAATGACGAAACAGATAAACATTACGAAAGTAGACGAATGTAGAAGCCAAAGGAAGGCTAAGACTTATCTATTATAATCAAATTAGTCATGTGTACTCATAAGCTGGTGTCAGATCCCTAGGAGCTGGCGAGCCTATCTCGCAAGGAATTTGGCGTGAAGATATAAGATGGAGATAGGGGAAAATACTGATGTGTACGTGGTTCTCAAGGAATATATTTTAGAAATATATTTTGTAAGACTAATAAACCCCCAGAGTATGAGACGTAGCGGTAGCAATCAGTAAAATTATACAATAAATATTGATGATATATTTATTGTATAATTTTACTGATTGCTGACAAGGAAAATAAGGTAAAAAAAATATTTTTGTCATTGGGCACTCTTAGGCGCTTAAACCTTAGATTTTTTTAATACAATATTATTGTACTTTATTCATTTATCATAGCATTTCGAAAATATCCATTGACGAAGAAAATCTAAATAAATTAGTTAATGTGATTATTACCTATCAACTATTATCACAATAAATTCATATTCACAGACGAGCTCGGTGGCTCAGTGGTGGAACGCGCTGTTACGCTACTTTGACACCAACGCTCGTGGGTTCGATTCCCACACAGTAGAAACTTTTGTGTGCAACATGTCTGTTTGTATTGGTCTGGGTATTTTCTATGTATAATAAGTATGTATTTACAAAAAAAAAATGTATTTACGTATGTTTATCAGTTGTCTAGTACCCATAACACAAGCTTTGCTTACTTTGGGGCTAGATGGCGCTGTGTAATTTGTCCGACAATATTTATATTTATTTATTTTTCATATTAGTGTTGTAATACAACCATAATGACATCCTGTCATAAAATTAGAATATTGCATATACTGCGTCATGCGCTGAATCATTCCGGGACTTCTTTGTCGGTCAGATGTTCAGCAATTCTATAATAGGCTTTTTTACAAAAAGTATTTTTGAAGTGCCATGATGACATGGGACACAACTGTTTCAAGCAACAATTGTATACAGATTTCATCGACACTACAATGTAAATGGATTGTAGTGTCGATGAAATCTGTAGTTTTTTAGCAATTTAAAGAAATACAATTAACTTTTTTAAATGTTGAAATAAACATCTAAAGAGAGGTAGGACCCAGCAAGGGGTCGTGCTGTGCTCCGCCCTGTCAAGCATGCTGTAATGGCGGGGCATGGCAAGACCTCTTGCTCTAAGTATCCGTCTGGGGAAGCACCTCCACCTTACAGAAGACCGCAGCTAAATGACAACTCCGGGAGGATTGTTGTGTTCCTGTGTGTGAGTAAGGTTGCCAGTCATTTGGGAAGTCGTTGTGCAGGCAGCGGGAGGACCGGCGGATATCGAACCGCCACGAACAGCGGGGGCGCGGAAGGCTGGCGCGGCGGTCAGGGAGACCCGGTGAAACGGCTGACCGCTGGCCGCCCGCGGGTCAGTGGGGTTCCCGAACCCGGGGATTACTTAATCTCCGCCCCGGGAGGCTGAACCGCCAACCCGCGAAAAATCCCTGTTGTAGTGGTCGTGCCGGAGAAGGAGACCGGAGTGGACCCGGCTGCTGCAGCAGGGGGGGACCGGGGGCCCTTCCGCCCGCCGTGCCAGCAAACCGCATAACCTGCACTGTCCAGTGGTGGAAGATACCGCGCATTTGTCTTCCACTCTGTTGGCTCAGCGACTTCTCATTATTCAAACAACCTCATAAAACATGCCTAAGAGAAAGAAAGGAAAATGGAAAATTACAGCGGCTACCCCTTCCACAATAAATGTGGATTTTTGCAACATCAGGGGACTACACTCCAACATTAACGCGGTTCACTACCACCTCGAGACTGCTCGGCCGACCCTTCTTTTCCTCACGGAGACACAAATATCCTCACCGGCCGACACCTCTTACTTACATTACCCCGGGTACAAACTTGAACACTTATTTGTACGTCGTGCCGGGGTGTGTATGTTCGTTCGGGAGGATATTTGTTGTCGCCGTCTTCGTAGCCTGGAAGACAAGGACCTGTCATTACTATGGGTGCGCGTAGACCATGGCGGCCACACCCGAATCTACGCCTGCCTTTACAGGTCCTATAGCGGTGATGCAGACACAGCTCGTTTATTTGAGCACCTGCAAATGACGACTGACAGAGTTATCGAGCAGTATCCCTCCGCGGAATTAGTGATTTTGGGAGACTTTAATGCCCATCACACCGAATGGCTTGGCTCTCGGTGCACTGATTCCGCGGGGAGATCTGCTCATGACTTTGCTCTGGCCTATGGTTTCTCCCAACTGGTGCATTCTCCCACGAGAATACCAGATGTAGAGGACCATACAAGCTCCTTACTGGACCTTCTGCTGACAACACGTCCGGATGAGTACAACATCTCAGTGGATGCGCCGCTTGGCTCATCGGACCACTGTCTCATCCGAACCCAAGCGCCTTGTGCCAGGCGTGACCCACCTCGGCCTACCGGATGGCGGCGTGTTTGGCACTATAAGTCGGCAGACTGGGACGGACTGCGTGAGTTCTACGCGTCGTACCCGTGGAGGCAGCTTTGTTTCAAAACAGACGATATCGAATCCTGCGCGACTGCGGTAGCTACGGCGATATTGGATGGCATGGAATGCTACATTCCCAGTCGCTTAGTGGCTGCTGCGGGAGCTAAAAAGCGACCGTGGTTTAATCGGCCTTGTAGAGAAGCCAGACTTCTCAAACAGGCTGCTTTCGAGGCTTGGACCACGGCGCATGCTAATGGAAATCCTGATGTCTCTGTTTTGAAACGTAAACTCAACGCTGCCTCGAGGTCCAGTAAGAGGGTAATTGCCAGAGCAAAGTTTGATTTCGTCGGTAGAGTTGGCGAGCGGCTTGCAAGCCTTCCGTCTGGCAGCCGTGCTTTCTGGTCGCTGGCTAAAGCTGCCGAGGGAAACTTTTGTCAAGCGTCTATGCCACCACTGCAAAAACCGGATGGCAGTCTGGCCTACAGTGCTAAAGAGAAAGCCGACTTACTGGGTAATCTCTTTGCCTCTAACTCGACTTTGAATGACGGGGGAGCTGTGCCACCTACCATCCCGAGGTGCAGTAGCTCAATGCCGGAAATCTCAATTACCCAGCGAGATGTCCGGCGGGCGTTGCTCTCCCTCGACATTCATAGGTCGAGTGGGCCAGATGGCATACCAGCAGTGGTGCTAAAGCAGTGTGCTCCTGAGTTGTGTTCTGTGCTAACGCGCCTTTTCGTGCTTTCCTACTCCACTCGGCAAGTCCCGTCTTCGTGGAAGACCGCCAATGTGCACCCGGTGCCCAAAAAGGGCGATGAATCAGATCCGTCGAATTACAGGCCTATTGCCATAACCTCCCTTCTCTCCAAGGTGATGGAGCGTGTGATGTGTGACACGACTCCTAGCATACCGAGAAGATCACGACCTAATCAGCGACCGTCAATACGGCTTTCGCCACGGTCGTTCGACTGGTGATCTTCTAGTGTATCTTACACACCGCTGGGCTTCGGCGATTGAGAGTCAAGGTGAAGCATTGGCTGTTAGCCTAGATATGGCAAAGGCGTTCGATCGGGTCTGGCATCGGAGTCTTCTATCGAAGTTACCATCGTACGGGCTGCCCGAGGGTTTGTGCAAATGGATTGCCAGCTTCTTATCCAGCAGACGTATAAAAGCCGTGATAGACGGTAGTTGCTCCGATAGCATGGATATTAATGCTGGCGTCCCACAGGGCTCTGTATTGTCCCCGACGCTGTTTCTGCTGCACATTAATGACATGTTGTCAATCGACAGCATTCATTGTTATGCGGACGACAGCACCGGGGACACTTATTATACAGGCCGTGCTAACATCCCTCGTTCCCTTGTAGATAGATAGATAGATAGATATGAACTTTATTTGCACACTATGAAACATACACACATCATACAATAATCACTAGGTACCTTATTAAAACCAACACACTATGGTAATAACGCAGAACAACATTTTACGTTTCATTTACATTTAAAATTGTACATATATATGGACAATGGGGATGTTGACATTTAATTAAATCAATTACATTTAAATATTACTTAAAAGTTAATAGATTCAGGCGTTACTTTGCGAAAGTCAAATCTACATGCAATTTGATCCAACCTGCTTTGCGTGCTTCCGCCACCAATTAGTTCATGCGGCCTAGCGCCGGCCGGCACCCACCCACTACTGTTAGTACTTGGTACATGCCGACGCTGCCATGGCTGCTCCGGTAGTCTCTGCTTCGGCTGCTGCGGTCGTCCATCATCTGGAACAGAATCAGCATGCCCCCACCACCACCGTCGCTGCCACGACTGGCCTGGTCGTCGCTGCGACACGTGTTTCGCCTCTCCACGAGGCATCATCAGGCGTTGTAGACGTTAATCGTAAGAATAACATGCTACAAGTGACAAATCCATCGCAGTACCGTCCCTTATATTGAATTGAGGGTGGGGGTGGATGGTGTGAGCGAAAAGATATTTAATAGTGGGGAATGGTTTACGTCAGTCTGTTTGTTCATGAGAGTAATTTTAGAATTTTTATGTTTATTAATTTCTAATTGTTCCCTAATATTTAGTTTTAAACCTTTGTCTATGGTGTGTAAAATTTGATATGTATTAGTGGGGGATAAGTTATGTCCTTTGTCTATAAGATGCTCGGCGAAGTGTGACCTTTCTGGGCGATTGTTTTTATACGCCGATACGTGTTCGTGAAATCGTGTTATAAAGTTACGACCAGTTTGCCCGATATAAACGTGTTCACATTCATCGCAGAACAGCTTATAGACGCCGGATTTTTTATTGGGCGGGATTTTATCTTTAGTGTTACAAAGTGACCTGAGTGAATTATGGGATTTGAGAGCAACATGTATGTTATTTTTTCTAAATATGTGAACTATTTTGTCAGTGATTTTACCCAGGTATGACAAACTCGCAGTGTATTTATTTGTCGAAATATATGGAACCGCGTACAATAGTCTGTTAACGATACTACTCGTTTTTTTACGCAATAATTTATCGATGGTAGATTTGGAATAACCGTTTGACTTCGCGATCTGATATATTACATCAAGTTCTTTGTTGTAATTATCCTTACTTAATGGAACGCTCATCAAACGGTGTATCATAGTTTTATACGCTGCGAGCTTGTGTTGCCAAGGATGGCTGGATGACGCGGGAATCGTGGTATCGGTATGAGTTGGTTTACGGTATATCGAAAATTGATGGAGGGATTGATTTTTAGTTATGGTTAAATCTAAAAAGTGAAGTGAACTATTTTGTTCTATTTCTAAAGTGAATTTAATTTTAGGGTGGATTTTATTTAATTTGGAAACAAAGAGATCCAATTGACGATTGGTACCTGTCCAGCATATGAGAATATCGTCGACATATCTATAGTAATAGAATATGTGTGGTTTACCGATTATGTGTTCGCGTTCGTAATTATCCATAAATAAGTCAGCCATCAATGGACTAAGAGGGGACCCCATTGCTAACCCTTCTTTTTGAAAATAGTATTTATTATCAAACTGAAAATAATTTTGAGACATGCAAAGTCTTGTCAGTCGTAATATGTCATCTGTCTCGCCAGGATGAATGAATTTACTTTCTAAAGAGGACTTGAGGATTTTTAGACAATCCTCGTAAGGTACGTTAGTAAATAAACTTTCAACATCGAGTGAAATTAATTTGGAAGAAGGGGGTAGTGTTAAGTTTTTTATACTATCAATTAAATGTAAACTATTTTTAAGACTGTGTTTTGGCTCAAAAGATATCTTTTCACGGATATGTACATTAAGAAATTTTGCCAACTTATAGGTGGGAGCTCCAATGTACGACACAACTGGCCTTATTGGAATATTGATTTTATGTAATTTTGGTAAACCATAAAGCATAGGAGAATGGGGATTCATGGGAATAATTTTGAATTTTGAATATGAATTATCCGGAAAGATATATTTCGAGCCGTTAACAGTTAACTTTAATTGGGCCAAATATTTGTTGGTGGGATCTTGACTTACCGTCAAAAAGCTGTCTGTCTGTAAAACGTCACTGACTTTGGAGTTATACTCATTACGGTCCATGATGACTAACGTATTTCCTTTATCCGCTTTAGATAAAACAATATTATCGGTTAAAATTCTCTGCCTGACAGATACCAAATTACCATTACAGATACAAATACCGTTAATAGTGAGGCCAAGACGTTGGTATCTGTCAGGCAGAGAATTTTATCATATCTGTATTATCATAGCATTATTCGTTATTTTTCTTCATACTGTCAACATACCTTGATACACAAAAGGTAATAACGAAATAGAGAAATATAGTTAGCCTAGATCGAACCAAAGCAACTAGATAAATAGAAATTGAAAATGCATGTATGTGCCGCAGCAGTGCAAAAAGGCCAAAGTTCAGTGTGGTAAGTCACCATTTGTGACAGTACACTGATTTTCAACTATGACCCGGAGAGTGTACGCGGATGGCAAAATATCGTACTATTATGTGTATAAACAAGACGATATAAGTATACTTTTCCGATTACAATAGAATTGCACAGATTCGGTTGATACGATATTTCAAATCTTCACAATCGCAGTCAAATTCCCGTGGCAGTGATCATAAATAAAACAATAAGTTACCGGGAGGGCAATAGCAGTCACAAGTCGAAGACGAACAAAGTGCTAAATATTCATACACTGATTAATAATATTATCATTGCATACTCAAGAGAAGCTTTTTCAGCTTTGATTTAAATGTATTCTTTGATTTTAGAACTTTCAGTGGAGGTGGAATATTATTCCAGCACTTTGTCGCGTGATACCGGAAGCTGCCCGTAAATGCCACTGTTTTATGTTTTTGAGTCATCAAAGAACATCGTGCCGATCGGATTTCATAGTCTCCACGTGACCTATGAAATCGCAGTTTAGAAAATAAATATTCTGGAATACCGAACCTAACGAGATCAAACATTAAAACAGCCAAATGCAATTTCCTACGAGATCGCATGTTCAACATACCAGCCCTATTTAAAAAAGGTGTAATGTGACTACGAGGGGGAACATTGAAGCAATATCGACAGCAAGCATTCTGAACACGCTGTATAAGTCGCTGAGTTTTGTTTAGTATTCGAGGCCCATAGGCTAAATCACCATAATTAAATTTTGATAACACCAGCGACTCACACAAGGAAATACGTAGCTTCTCACTAAGTAGGTCACGAATCTTATAAAGTACCTTTAACCTAAAGAAACAATTCCTTGTAAGATTTTGTACATGATGCTCAAAACGCAAATGACTATCAAAAATGATCCCAAGGTTTTTAGCTTCTTCAACCCGTTCAATGCGTTGATCGTGAATAGCCAATGCGGGTTTATTATTCAAAATTTTTGTGAACTGTGACTTAGTGCCTAGAATCATAAATTTACATTTTGTCGGGTTAAGAGCAAGTGAATTTTTGACCGACCATTCAGCAACTCTAGTCAGATCCTCCTGCATTTTTTCTGCGGCTGATATAATGTTGGAAGGAGCTTCCGATATATAAAGCTGCAAGTCATCAGCATAACAATGAAATTTACAATTCTTAATGGCTTTTGTTAAATCAGCGCTATATATTATAAATAAAAGAGGCCCTAATAAAGATCCTTGGGGAACCCCTCGTTTGACAGGAATTGCGGTTGTAGAGGAAAGCCGCGATAAACTTGTGTCTGAAATGGAGGGTACATTGTCTAAAGTATCTGACTGGGGGCGATTGAACCTAGTCCAATTCAACCCTGCCAAGACACAAGTTTGCGCGTTCACCGCTAAGAAAACCCCATTTGCTGTGGTTCCCCAATTCGAGAACACGCCGCTCACAATTTCTAAGAGCATTAGGATTCTCGGTATCGAGATCTCCAGCGATGTTCAGTATCGAGGTCACCTGGAGGAGAAGGTTGTAGACTACGTTAACCGCTTTAGATCAGGTCGCCGTGCGTGCCTTCCAACGTCGTATAAATAAAACTGCACGCTCTCCTGTTTCAGCCTGGATCGTATTATTTAGTATTGAATGCGGATCTCTAAAAATAGGATGCACCAAAACACTATTAAATATAGCTAATTGTCAGTGGCAGCCACGAGTTGTCAAATGACACTAGTTTGACAGCTACGCCGATTAATCCATTTATTTGATGTTCCCGCAGACTGGACATGACTGGCGGTTGAAATAATAATGCTTATCAATGTAATATTTTTCGATTGATATTGTATTACGAGGAGTGAACGAAAAGTAATGATAATGAATATTAAATACAGTGATCATAGTTAAAAAAAATACTTTTTTTTTACATAGTCTCCTAACAAATCATTGCATTTGTTTTTAATGTTTATGCCTCGGATGTGTTCCTTGTGCTGAAGAAAGAGATAGCAGTCACTGGGAGCTAGGTCTGGCAAATAGGGCGGGTGTTCGAGCAGTTCAGCTATGTGTGCTAATATTGAAAGCGGAAGAGTTTGTTTGTTTGAACGCGCTAATCCCTGGAACCACCAGTCGGATTTAAAAAAATATTTTGGCATTGTATAGAAGAATTCTTGCGGAAGGTTATAGGCTGTTCAGCATCACGATATGACAATTAGAAGTCGAGCAAAAGGAAAGAATGTGAGGTAAAGGAATTCCTACAGGACACCGAGATAAGCGCCAATGAAGTACCGGGCGATATACTAACTGAACCTAGCTGTATATATATATAAATCACAGACGTCATATTGCACCTTTTCATTTTCTATACTTATTGTACAATATCACGTCTGCGATTTAAATATATATATTTACAATACAATACATTTTATTACAAAAGAAATATACAAAAAAAAGTAAAGTACTAATGCAACGGCGGTCTTACCGCGACGCGAAATCTTTCAGACAACCTAGGGTGGAAAAGAACTGAAGATATATATATATTTAGATTATTTTAGGTATTTAAATAAACAGTACCTGGGCGGCAAAGCTGCGATCGGCTTTTCACATATTTTTTTGGGTAAAATCGCATAATTTAAAGAAATGTACTTACATAGCAAAAACTTACGTAAACCTTACAAAATACAAAAAAATCCATTTAAACTAATAGGATTCTAGAAAAAAGAATACAATTTGTCTATATCTCAGCCACTAAATACAGAATGTAACTAAATATAAAATAATTAGTTAAAATCTTAAAACATAAAATAAATAATAATAAATAATACGCGTATAATAATAATATTTCCAAACTGGTCGAAATGTGGCAAGTTTAAATTTAATTAAAGTAATAGTCCCGCTATGCCCCCCCATAATATATGGTTTATATTTTTGGGTAAAGCAGATATACAGTAAATTATTATTGAGGTTAATAGTAGCCTATTAAAAATAAGTAGAGTTAAAAATCTATCGCCTACACGATGAGATCAGTAATACGAGTCTATTTGGACAAAATCCATTTCAGCGCTGTCTAACGTTTTAACCAACTGCCTACTTTGCACTTTGACATGATAGTTAATGTCCCATGGTATTGCCAAATAAAAAAAAAATATTTATACTTGACGTCTGTCACAACGGCTGTAGTATATGTACTTAATATTTGTGTGTCTGTAATTACATTAAAAATATGGCTGCTACAACTTGAACAACGTTTTTAATTTTAATCCAAAAATAATTCACCATCCCTTCGACCAATACATCTTCTCTAAAATTAGCAAGGAGTTAAATAAAATTCCATAGAGAAATAATTTATATTAACAGTTAATCATATATGGGAAATTAATAAAACAAAAGTTCTCATTAGTATACAAGCATTCGTAGGCAGTCATTTGAAAAAAGAACTAGATCCGAAAGCAAACATATGGCAATTAAAAACCTTAGAATATAAAAAACTAATTTGAATAAAAATAAAGCGTTATCTAAGTACTTTGCGAATCCTTTTTAGGGAGGGTAAAACGGAACCCTATTACTGAGGCTCCGCTGTCCGTCCGTCTGTCACCAGGCTGTATCTCATGAACCGTGATAGTTAGACAGTTGAAATTTTCACATATGATGTATTTCTATTGCCGCTATAACAACAAATACTAAAAAATATAATAAAATAAATATTTAAGGGAGCTCCCATACAACAAACGTGATTTTTTTTGCATTTTTTATAGATAATGGTACGGAACCCTTCGTGCGCGAGTCCCACTCGCACTTGGCCGATTTTTTTAGGGTTCCGTACCCAAAGGGTAAAACGGAACCCTATTACTGAGGCTCCGCTGTCCGTCCGTCCGTCCGTCCGTCTGTCACCAGCCTGTATCTCATGAACGGTGATAGTTAGACAGTTGAAATTTTTTGTCGTCTAGTTTCAATTTCGAATACTTCTAAAACAATCGCGAAAACCATACATTGAATTAAACAATTTTTAACGGAAGTATCGCGTGTTTTATTTATTTTGTTGAACCTGACGTTTCGAATGCTTTGCAACACCCATGGTCTTCGTAGTCTTCCTGCGACCACGGATGCTGCAAAGCATTCGAAACGTCAGGTTCAACAAAATAAATAAAACACGCGATACTTCCGTTAAAAATTGTTTAATTCAATTCGAATACTTTGTTTACATCCAGCACACAAATGTGACATTTTTCGTATTTTTATTCGTATTTATTTCGAATAAAAAACGTAGTAAACAAAAACAATTATTCGAGTTAAAAATAAAGCAGCGCTACAGCGAAGTACTATGCAAATTCTTTATTTGTCGTCTAGTTTTAATTACGGCGAATTTAAACACACCCAAGCTGCAGATGTGATACTTTGAATATTCTTTTTGCGAATATAATTTGAATAATTTCCGCGCATGTGCGTAAAAATAAATTATTTTCTTTTAGTATTATATTTATTTTTATTTTAGTATATTTTAAAAAGTGAGACTAATAAGATACTATCAACAAAATTTTCAAATTTTTACAAAGTCTAATTTGCGTTGTATCTGTAAAGGATAAGTTCCTAAAGGAAACCTTTGAGCTAAAACATACGTCCTACCTAATGTAAAGCGGTTACCGTAGCCCGTAGAACGCTTGCAATACAATAAATATCATTAGCGCAATGCCACCTCTGCCGCCAACACAGTAACTCCTTAGGAGCTCAAGAAAGTAGTTTTTTGGCTGCGGTTTTCTGTGAGGTGGAGGTACTTCCCTAGGCGGGCTGCTTTGATGCGCCACCCTACCTCTCTTAAAAACATCCAGACCAAGACAAACATACATGTTCGTGCACGAAAACATTTTGCCCGTGCAGGAATCGAATCCACGGGCATTTGTGTCAAAGTAGCGTTATTAACCACTGTGACAATCATCACCTAAGAACATGCAAGTCACAAGAATTTATATTGGATGTATCTACGTCTAAAATATATTTCCAATGTAAATCTCTCTCCCTCCCTCTAAAGGATTTAATTAAGACATCACAGTCCAATTCGCTTACAGCCAGCAATTGAGGAAATGGGACCAAGGAAAAAAAGCAAAACACTCGCGAGTCTGTGTTCGAACGGAGATAACCTATTTTGCAGCTGTAAATTTATTTGCTGCAGAGATGGGAGTTAACAGAAATTTCATTTGGCTGAAGCCAAAATTGAATTCTTTTACAAATGTTTCAATAATCAAAATGAATAATACACTCGCAGTCGCCTCTAGGGTGTCCGCGCGAGGCAACCGAAAAACGTAAAAAAATCGGTCAAGTGCGAGTCGGACTCGCGCACGAAGGGTTCCGTACCACTATCTATAAAAACGGCAAAAAAATCACGTTTGTTGTATGGGAGCCCCCCTTAAATATTTGTTTTATTTTAATTTAATTATTTATTCTTAAAGTGAATATATAACTAAATATTCTGTGAATATTTCAAGCGTCTACATGTTGCCGTTATCAATATCGAGCAAAAACGGGCAAAAAAATCACGTTTGTTGTATGGGAGCCCCCTTAAATATTTATGTTATTCTATTTTTTAGTATTTGTTGTTATAGCGGCAACAGAAATACATCATCTGTGAAAATTTTAACTGTCTACCTATTACGGTTCGTGAGATACAGCCTGGTGACAGACGGACGGACGGACGGACGGACGGACGGACGGACGGACAGCGAAGTTTCAGTAATAGGGTTCCGTTTTACCCTTTGGGTACGGAACCCTAAAAATGAGGGGGGGTCACGTGCTTTACTTTAGAACCATAGTGTAGGAATTTGGAACAATGGACAAACGGAGAAACTGGATTCAAACATTTGTGTGCATGAACATGTCCGTTTTTCTTGATCTGTGTGTGTTTTAAGAGAGGTATCAAAACAACCCGTCTGGGGAACTACCTCCACCTCATAGAAAACCGCAGCCAAATAATTACTCTCTGCTGGAGGGTTGTTGTATTCCTGCGTGTGAGTGAGATCAACAGAAAGCTCCTAAGCAGTAGCTTTATTAGCAGTAGCGGTAGCATCACGCGAGTGACAATTAATGTGCTATGCTTGATGATTATATTGATGTTGTATAAAAAATACATACAATGACGTTAACATACAACATCCGAAATCAATTCTACCTCCACTGTTTCTAACCTTTACTGTTCCAGAGTAAAAAATGTTATTTTCCATGAATTTTTATTCCGTTTGTATTACGTTAGTCCATTACGTTGGCAGGTGAGAATGGAGAAGCACGAGGAATTTTTAATATACCCCGAAATAACATTCCTCCGACTGCGTGAAGCTATTTTTCGTAAAATAATATAAGCCAATGTGGCGTTGAGGTATGCTTGGTTCCAATTGTTCCTGTATTCGTATTCTTTAGCCCGCCTGCTGTATTTGTTATTGCGAAAGGTTAATACCATTCCTTTTATCAAGAATATTATAAACGTGAAAAAGTTTGTGGAAATATGCATGATAAAGATCTATCTAGTTAATAGATTCAGGCGTTATTTTGCGAAAGTCAAATTTACATGCAATTTGATCTAACCTGCTTTGTGTTTTACTTTATTGGCGGCGGAAGCACACAAAGCAGGTTAGATCAAATTGCATGTAAAGATCCATCTATCGAACTTCACGCCAAATCCCTTGCAGGGTACGCAGAGAACCGAGCGCCACATGACTCGGTGCTTACACACCTGACTCGCTTCTTTATCATTCATAGCCCTGTTCATGCACGTTCACCGGTTCCTTGGGCTCCTGACGTCACTTTCTGATAAATCGCGACCAAAATCGGCAAATTACTTGGTGAACAATTGTCTAGCCGAGCCGCCTCCACCAGGCCCCAATAGAACTGGTAGGTCAAAGAAGTGCGGGCTTGATGTTGTGGGAATGACATGCGTACCAATCATCCCGCTATATGCCGAAGACCGCGCGAAATGGAAGGATAAAAGGCGGCAAATGGACCTTGGGCTCCGAAGAGAAAGGATAGGACGCGAGCGGGATTAACGCTCGGATGATGATGGCGAAGACATAAATCTGAAAACACGAATTCAGTGGTACACGTGTGGGATCTGGATTCGAACCCAGGACCGTCGAATAATGGGTCAGTTGTTCACCCATTGTGCTATCACCGGTCTCTATGGGAAAGAACCCACGAGCGTTAGTGTCGATATAGCGTTACTAACCACTGTGCTACCGAACTCGTCAAATAATGCCTGTTAACTACTATGCCTGTTAAGCTTATGCACCAGTTATAATATAAAACGATATTCAGTTCTATTGTGGGCCTGAAGGGAGTCGTTAGTTGAAACCATGATGAAATCATACAAGATTTATTTGCAATCAGGCAGGAAATAGCCAACTTTTTTATCGTTGTTGTTCAGAAACAAAGAATACATAACCTAGCATTATGTTAAATATTATATTTATATATGAATTAATAATTATTGTGAGCTCGATGGCGTCGTTGGGTGTGTCATTCTAACCAAACACTCAGGTCAAGCAACGTCAACCGCAGCCTGTCTATGGATGGGTTTATCTATCTTGAGTTTCTCCGTGCTTCGGAGGGCACGTTAAGCTGTCGGTCCCGGCTGTTGTCGATAGATGACAGTCGTTAAGCTAAGTTGGTGACCCTCGGGCGGCTTGAAAACACTGGCCTCCGCCAATCCGCATTTGAGCAGCGTGTTGGAGTATGTTCTAAACTCCTTCGGTTAAAGGGAGACCCCGTATCCCTGCAGTGGGGTGATTGAGGGTTGACGTGGTGATGGTGATGGGTGTGAATTAAACACCTCCACTATTTTAAACCAAACAAAGTTTATATTACTGTCTGTCTGTCCGTCTGTCTATTTCTTCCGGCTAATCTCTGAAACGGGTGGACCGATTTTGACGGGACTTTCACTGGCAGATAGCCGATGTAATAAGGAGTAACTTAGGCTACCTTTATTTTAGAAATTTTATTCATTTTTATTAATATATATAAATAATAAAAAAAAACTATTCCGCGCGTACGCAATCGCGGGCACAGCTAGTGAGTAAATAAAGTAATAAGCATAAGATATAAGATTTTTGTTTGAATCAGTGCACCTGGCTCCATGGTCTCCGCCTACCCCAATAGGAGAGAGATATGATGATACGTAAGTATGTAACTAAATATTTGTAGGTATATTTCTAGGCAAAGCTTGTCTATGGATTGATAAATAATCGATAAACATACGTAAATAAACTTTTGTTTTGTATATACATACTTATTATACACAGATAACATCCAAACCAAAAGAAACAGATAAGTTATGCACACAAATATTTGTCCTGCTTGGGAATCGCACCACCGGCTGGCGGGCAAAGCGGCATCTGAATAGTTTATCTTTTACCTTATAGATATCGTCACATAATATAATATTTTTACCGTTGCCAAAACAAAACGTAAAAAAAGTATCGATAGCTTGGAGAAGCACTTCCGAAATTTATATTTTTTCAATGACATCAAAGCTTTTACTCGTTTAAACACTCATAAAATTTAAATGCTATCATAAAATGCCTATAAAATTGCATTTGAGTGGCTTTGTCATCGATAAAACAATAATAAACTGAGCTATTGTAATAAGGTCTCGAAATTGATATTTTTTTTTGGATTTTAAACAATGGTGTGTCATTATGTATGACTTTTTCACATATTTTATCTATCTATCTATAACTTCACGCCAAATCCCTTGCAGTGTAGGCACAGAGAACAGAGCGCCACGTGACTCGGAATTACACACCTGACTCACTTTTTAGCACTCACTGCTGTTCGCATGCGTGCTTACCAATTTATAAGCCTCCTGACATCCCCTTCCGATAAAACACGATCTAACAGTACTTCGTCGGCATGACCACCTGATGAAGAGCGGTTACTGTAGTCTATGCGATATATTAAGTAACACTCGCGCGAAGACATTTCAGTTAACACAGCAATTCGTTGGGAGCTTACTGGTGGCACTCACACATAGGAACTGTCTTGTACGAACCGAATCCCCGTGCCTTTGTATTAAACTTACCATTTCTAACAACTCGACGACTCAACTCTTAAACATCTAATATTCTAATTCTATTTATCTACATATAACTTCAACTTTTTTGAAAATTATATTACAAGGAATAAGGTTGACAAGGTACCGATTAAGCTCCTGAGGAGTTTACATACAGCTTTAAAAACAAGTGTGCAATACTGCAAGTGACTACTTAGTATGATTACTTGCATAACGTAGTTTTAAATAAAATAACATAAAAACTTTAAATGAAACATTTAGATACTAAGCATGGTACCAGCATACTGCCTAGTGGACGTCCCAAACTAAATAACTGCGAGCAAATAAAAAACACATCTATGAATATCGAAATAAATAACGACACAAATGTTCACACCAGCTAGTCCATTCTGTTAGATTTACGTGTAAAAAATCGTCATAACTCAGACTTCCTCCAGCGCATGGCCCCAGGCCAAGCTGCCATAATTAGGGTCACAGCTTTACGCAATGCTCTAAATATACCAGGCCCTCTTAATGGGAGGGAAGTTCGACGGCTAGCTGACAGAGTCGCGACGAGAATATTATTTTTAAATAAATGTTTTTATTATGACAGTCGTGTGCGAAACTCTTCATTGAGCGTACGAGTACATGAAATTTGGTAGGAAATTTCCTATCATTAATAAGAATATTGATCGTGTTGCATCAGAAGGTGATGTCAGGAGCATTAGAATTCTGGGAGTGTGCAAGAAGTAGTGCTACTAATGTTAAAGAAGCGAGTGAGGTGTGTAAGGACCGAGACATATGGCGCTCAGTCCTCTATGCATAAAAGGAATTGCTGTGAAGATATTGATAGCTATTTGTTAAGGAACACCGTTCCTATATGAAATCTATATGTTTGTTGTGCGTTTGTATGTGTATTTGTCTGTCGGTTTTATTCGAATTTTGACTTCAAATTCGGATTCAGCATAAAAACGTAGAATAGGAATGTTCAGGAACACCGTTCCTATCTCTTAAGGAACATGGTCAACATGGCCGACAAAAAAAAAAAAAATTGAATTGTTATATAATTGACGAGCCAGGTGTTCTTCTGGCAATGCAAGCTTGCGCATTCTCAACTGGTTGTATTTGCATTCTATTTAGATATAAAAAGCTATTTCATGCAGAAATCTTAGGCATTTTAAAAAAGGTCTGCACGAGAAAAGTGAATAAATGAGAAGCTCGCCAAGTCCGAATGCCTAGCAATGTAGATATTGCTTTACATTTATCACCAAGGGTTGTGACTTCGATTGGTACAAGGGGCAAACATATTTATGCATGAATACATCTGGAATGATTTTCATATAATGTAAATATATATTTACATATATAATAATACTTAACAAAGTAATGACGTATATCTATGTTAATTTGAAATTAGATAGCATTGTGTGATTTGTATAAAATATACTACAATTTTTCGAGTTGATCAATTGAGAAGTCATAAAAGTGATATTGTTGTGCTTTCGATATGACATAGGCATGTTTTATATAAATCACACAACGCTGTCTAATTTAAAATTAACATAGATATAATAGGATAGTATCGCAATAAAAAATAAAGGAAATATTTTTGGATACAGTCTCCTATTTGAATAGAGACTCGTTAAAGTTGAGCACAAGGAGTTGTCGCCAAAACAAGACTACATCTCTTTTTCAGCTACTAGCCGGTAAAATACATATGGAAGCTCTAAGATTGAGAATCTCACAGATCCTAAATACCTACTAGCTATTACCCTTTATCTGCGTGGTCAAAGGGCAACAAAATGTGTTTTTTCATGGAAGCAAACAATTGTACTGCGATAGAATTCCCATACAAGAGAATCACATCACTTCAATATTCTGTTTGATGTGAAGAAGGGCAAAAAAACACACTTACACATTTATAATATTAATATGGATTTATGAACTCTAGGCTGTAGCTCAAATACTTTAAAGAAAAATGCGTTGGAATTCGTTTAGCGGTTTAGCCTAAATAACATACAAATATAAAATTAAGTTAGGTTGGTATTTATAATATTTGTATAAATTCTGGCCCAACCTTCCATGACTGAATTTTTCGTCGTTCAAAGAATCGCTCTAATCATGCAGAATATAATGGAGCTCGAAAAAACATTAAAAACTGTTTAAAGCTTTTACAGCAAAAATTTACTTTGTGAACATAATTTCACGAATTTCATTTCTATTGCAAATACATTTTTCCTTTGAATAATTGAATTCTAAGTAGTTAATAAATTCAGGCGTTATTTTGCGAAAGTCAACTTTACATGCAATTTGTTGGTGGCGGAAGCACACAAAGCAGGTTAGATCAAATTGCATGAATTCTAAGTGACTAAAGTTTAATTTTTCAAAGTTTGTTGAGTCATACCTAATGATTTGAATAACTATGTATAATATTATATATTAATATATCAATAATAGTTTGTCGAAAATCACACACCTGCTCCCAAGGAGTCGACGCAAGAGAGCTAGCCAGCTATAAAATCAGTTAGGGAAATTAAGTCGCACGCCGGTGGTAGGGTTTGGGGCACGTGCCCCCAAGACGGCGCGTTAGTGACGGGTCAGGGAGTCCGTCCTGAGGGAAGCCTGAAGGCCCGCGGTTCACGCACTACCGCCTTCGTGGAAGATTGGATAGTTTTGGATTTGGATTAGATATAATATTTTGCGAGGAAACAGAATTTTACCTGTCTCACAGTTTATCAAGTATCATGAAATTTGCCAAAAGAAATATTTATGCAACCTGTGGTGGAAAACAATCATACAACCCACCTGATGTAACGTGATTACTGTAAACTAGGAATGTTGTCAATGCAATTAGCATCTCTCGTGCATCACTACACTGCTAACCTTGCAACTTCACAGGAACTTACTGGTAACCTCACTCAGAAGCAGGAATACAACAGCGAGCGCTCCATGACGTACTGTCCCGGTCGTCGGTCTGATTTTATGTGACCTATACTGTTCTTTAGTCAGAGTTTCATCTGTTAATTAACAGGCTCTACCACGTACAGGTAAGACTAGCTTTGATACTAAGATGATAGTAAACCACATACCTCCAAATAACATTAAATTATATTACTAAAAAGGTAACTTTTAGTTTTTAGTAACATACATAGCTGCTTTTGCTCTCAATTTTTCTATAGCAAAGCAATCTCACATTGCTATAGAAAAATTTCGGCCCGGTATTCTTTATTCATGAACTTATATCAGGGTACATCTGTCTCATCTATTTCTACCTCCAAGCAGTTATATTTACATAGCTGTGTTCCGGTTTGAAGGGTGAGATATGGCAGAGAAATTACTGGGTACTGTGACGAAACAGCCTTAAGTCACAAGATTGGCAGCGCGCGAGTAATATACCCGTGGTGTTGCGAGCGACAATAGCATAGGGTGACTGCTTACCATCTAATCTAATTTAGTTGTATATAAAACAACTAACTATATAAACAAAAATGTAAAAAAAAACCCTGTCTCTGTTCATCGGAAATATTCTTTTATGGGGCAATTCGGGTTACCTTCGCCTAGTCCAAACATCGGTAACCATGCGGTGCCCTAATAAAACTGCTTTGTTTACAAATTGCGACTATTTATAACTGAACTAGTACAGACCAACTTACAGTAGGATTTATCGTCAGATTTGTTTTGTCTGTTAAGTAGAGTGAAGTCAGGATACAGTTTGTTTGCGCGGTAATAAAATTTATGTTTTTATTATTCGTTAACTTCTTATTTACAGCTTTAAGGCTGAAATATGCGCTACAGCATCGCAATATACAGACCGACGAGTAGATTGTGAGTACTTCATGCGGCACTGGTACTTAGTTTGATTGATCTTTGTTATTTCATATTTTTTTTATTATGAGGGGGGGGGGGGGGGCGGGGGAGGAGAGGCAACGAGCGTGTGGGTCACCTGATGGTAAGTGGTCACCACCGCCCATAGACATCAGCAACACCAAAGGGTCACGTTGCCAGACTTTTTAGGGAAACCTAGGCTCTTTTCTTAAAGGTACCCATATCGTATTTGTTCGGGAACACCGTTGAGGGTTATTTATTCCAGAATTTCACCGTACATGGTAGAAAATGCCTAAAAAGCGTACTGTAGTGGATTGCCTCTCATCAAGATGATGAGTACCACTGTACGATAGTGGAACTCAGCGGCTGATATTAAGTTGAACAGCTTCTCCGAAGAGAACTCTCCCTATGATACAATGTGTACAGAACACAAAGAGAAGCAACGTCTTTTGAGTTCCACTAGCGTCACTTTTTTATGCCATTTTGGAATATACACGTAATAAGTACATCAGAATTATTGAAATATATATTAAATTGAAGGTACATTATAGCAAAACTAATTGCTGTTCAATGCACTTGATGCTGACAAAATGAAAAGAAAAAGTTTTTACTCATTGGGCCCACCCGGGTACGTCTTACATTTTCAGGAACACCGTTCCTATATGAAATCTATATGTTTGTCTATGCGTTTTTCGAATATTCGAATTTTAACTTCAGATTCGGATTCAGGATAAAAAAATATAATAGGAATGTTCAAGAACAACGTTCCTATCCCTTAAGGAACATGGTCAAAATGGCCGACAAAATAAAAAAATGTTATATAATTGTCGAGTCAGGTGTTCCTCTGGCAATGCAAGCTTGCGCATTCTCAACTGGTTTAGATGTGACTTTATTGTATGTGCTGCATTCGGAAAATCACTATTGGTGAAGAAGGAATGCCGAATGAAACGTATTCAAATTGTCATTTAATTAGTATAACATAAAATTAAATAATATAATAAATGTACATCAGCATAGGTATTTATACTATAATTACAAAAGTAACCTCTTTGTAAAATTTCAGCTTTCCAGGTTCAAGGGTTTGGCCTGGGCGTTGATGAGTCAGTGAATTAGTCAGGAACTTCATTTTTATATAAATAGATTACGATGTCAAGTCGTAGAATTAAAAATATATGGTTACCTATTCTGAATCATTTCCAGACACATAATTTTATTGATTTATTTATGGACATATCTCTAAAAATGGTAAATTAGTTTAACTAATCAGAATTTCAAAAATATATAAATAAAGAAATCAATTTCTAGCATATCATTTATCGATTGATGTAAATATCGAATGTAATCCTAAGCTTGCGATAATACACCCAGAAGATTTTTTATACTACGTCGGGAGGCATACGAGCATACGGCCCACCTCATGTAAAGCGGGCACCGTAGCCTATTAACGCTTGCGATATATTAATTATTACTCGCGCGATGCCTCCTCTGCTGCTTACACAGCCACTCCTTGGGAGCAGGAACACAACAACCCTCTAGGGAATAGTTATTTGGCTGCGGTTTTCTGTGAGGTGTAGGTACTTCACCAGCCGGCCTGCTTTGATGCGCCCTACCTCTCTTAAAATATCTAGACCAAGACAGACCAAGACAGACATGTTCATACACACAAATGTTTGTATTGTGTGTGAATCGAACCCACGAGCATTGGTGTCAAAGTCGCGTCATTCACGACTGAGCCACCGAGATTTCTGTTATCTATATAATAAACAATTCAGAAACATCATTTATAGTCTTACAACAATGTTTATCTCCATTCTCTTCTCGCAATCCAATCGAATTGAAATTTTGCCATAAAATGTTCGAATTTTAGCTCGCTATACTGCTGCCAAGCATACGGCCCACCTGATGTAAAGCGGGTACCGTAGCCTATAAACGCTTGCAATACATTGAGTGTGACTCGCGCGATGCCACCTCTGCTGCTAGCACAGCAACTCCATAGGAGCTTACTGGTGACCTTACTGACACGTAGCAACACAACGCCCCTCTATGGAGTTCTTATTCGGCTGCGGTTTTCTGTGAGGTGGAGGTACTTCCTCAGACGGGCTGCTTCGTTGCACCCTAGCAAAAATTCTTTGGTAAAACAAAGATTTTCAATTCAAACAATTTTGACAATAAACAAGAAGTTGTTCTATTCATTGAGACCACTCGTAAGTGCACGGGACACGTATGAGTAGTCTCAAATTGCATATAATTTTGATTACGTACGATAATTTAGTCAGTATTGTCATCCACAATAAACCTAATTTGGCATGCAAATTGTTGTGGCTGGGCAGTGATGTACGAGCCTTTACGGTCTATTGAGCAATCGAAATTATTGACATACGTCCATTTGCAATTCCGACAATGTGACTGAGCCAATCTGTAATATTTGCATCAAATTCTGTTAAACGGAATGTATGACACTTAAAATATTTTTTTCAACCAAAATTAACATTATTTTTCATGTGTTAAAATACAAACTAATAAACCACTAGCGCTTAAATATTTCAACGATTTGAATCTACTGACCGCCGCTATATTATGTGATGTCGATACGTGATATAGCCAATCACAGGTGGATTACTTCCTCAATCAAGCTGTTTTGATGCATAATATCTCTCTTGAAATATAAAAAGAACGTGCTCTTTCGGTTTCACCAGTAATTTTACATTATTTTCAAGGATTGAACATTAATTATCTATCATTGTTCAAGGCACCGTTTCGAAACTGATAAAATATCCCAGCAAAACTGAAAGTTTCAGACGTGTTCCCCTTTTTCCTATTTTCGTAAAGTTATAAATATCGTTTTTCTCGTTAAAAGCGAAAAACTTTCAGTAAAAAGTTTCACGATATCCACGGTTTAGTACGTACGTTTAGAAATAAACGAGAAGTGTATTGTATGAGAGTACAAAATTGGAAAGTTATCATTTTGTTATTCAGCAAAGGGGCAATCTGAGTATCAATAAAACGCATGGTAAAACAATAGAATGTTAACTGGCATACATTTAGCATTCTATTCTACTAAAGTATTTTGATGACAGAAATCCACTCGGCTTTAGGACAGTTATAGAAACGTTAGTAAAAATGACGGGAAATGTATTCAAAACATAAATAGCAATGAAATTCAATAGTAGTATCAGTATATTACCTCTCAGTATACATATTTATGAGAATATAACGTATGCACGAAAAATATAAAGTCGCTTTTCAAAGTCGATTTTCAAAATTTTGTGAAAATCGGTCTGCAGGACAAGTAGATATTTTGTTGTAAATTGTACTCGATTCTATAATAAATTACCTGCAACAGTTCTGTCACTCAAAGTACTCTTAGTAAAAAGACAGAATCGATGAATATCTGACTGACAGAGTCTGGAAATGGTAGGATTTGATTAAAAGAATGTAAGACATGTCTAAGTACCCGTGAGGGGCTAAAGGCAAGTAAGTAATTTTAATTTTTCCTTTTTTTTAGGGGTTTACGGGAAAACTCTTTCAGTAGAAGGAATATAATAACTCTACAAATAGTTCTTATTAATGAATGTTAAAGAAGCGAGCGACGTCTGTAAGGGCCGCGTCTCGGCGGTCCGTTTTCTCTGTCTACCCCGCAAGGAACTTTTTTGGCTATGGTTTAGTTTGGCTGTGGTTTTCTGTGAGGTAGAGATAGATACTTTACCAGTCGGAGTTCTTGGTTGTACCCTACTCCCTTAAACATATCCAGACACAGACATGTTCATTTGTTCATGCACAAAAGTTTGGCACAGCAAAAATACTCTAGGCTTATTACAGAATCGATAAATACCTGACTGACAGGGATGTCTGAAAATGATCCAGCATATTCATTAATACCATATATCTTTAATTTTACCACTTGACTTCAATTGACATATAAAAGTTACTGTAATAGAAATCGGTGATTTGAAAAAATATTTATATTGGCAAGTTTCTTCTGCCATTTCTTATTCGCCAATGGTCACATTTGAAACGCTTGAAATCAAATAGTAGTTTAAAAAAATAAAACTATGAAAGTTAATAAGATCTACAATAAAATCTTATTAAAATAGTAATACGAGTCTAAGTAAGGGCCTAATGGATATATTTATTTAAGATTTTATTTCATTGATTGCTAAATCAACAGTTCTCATTAGGTTTATTGCCATATATTAAATATTCAATTCTACGAAAATCACATAATTTTGAACCAATGATCATAATGTAATGCTGTTAAATTTATTGATTTCTGAAAGTTGAATCGCAAAATGCATAGTTAACTTTGCCTTTGCCATATATTCTATTCTTATGTAGCATTTCGGTGATAGAACATGGTTTTAGGTCCAGTAATCAAAATGTTAGTAAAATATGAATTCAAATTTATTGATTGCTGACGATTCACCAAGAGATTTGCGCTTGATGGTTGCTGGAGCTGGCCTGCTGTAACATTTAGCATTCTAATCTACTACAGCATTTTGATAAGAAAAACCCCTTCGGCTCTTGGATTACACATTAATAAAATATGATGTTAAATGAAATTGGTTCACATATTATGTGAGATAGCTTGACGTATTCTTGGCTTATAGCATTGCCATATATTTACCATTCTAATCTACTACTACATTTTAATAGCAGAAATAGCTTTAGAACCAGTTATCAAAACGTTAGTAATGTATGATGTTATTGATATAAACGAGTTTTCGTTTTTCATATTTGTATTCATCAGTTGCCCTAGGAAAACATCCTGAGGAGACCCGCACGTCTAGGAAATTATATTTCGAAAGAGCTGCCCTGAGCTGAAGAGAGGCTCACTGTAGAGATGTGGTAATCAGTTCATAGAACATTCTTGCGACCACTGAAGAAGGTTTAGCCAATATGGATTGAGATATTCTCACGTGTTATACATTGAAATTTTAATTTTCAGTGAGTCCCTCTTTCCGTTCTTTTCGTTCCTTGTACTTGACACGCTTCATCAAAAAATGTTGGACGTCATCTACCACTCCACTCATTTTTTTCATAAGAAACCCAATTTTTCTTGATGGATAGTGACCTGATCGAAGTCTCATGGCTAATATTACAATATTGTTAATTCAGTAATCCATGGTAGGCGAAGAGGTTAATCCTGTCTTAATAATAGAAAGCCGTTTGTGTCAAGTGTTTAATAAAGTTTCTTAATAACTAGCCCGTTATGGCCTCGTACGGGTGAACCGATCGCTACCAAACTTCACAGGATCACCACTTTCACGCCAGGCCCCTTGCGGCGTAGGCAGAGAGAACCGAGCGCCATAAGACGCGGTCCTTACATACTTCACTCGCTCTGTGGCATTCATAGCTATTTTTATGCACGCTCGCCAGTTCCTGAGGCTCCTGACATCAACTTCTGATAAATCTGTTGGGCTAATCTGAAGATTACCTGAAATTTTCATCAAAATCGGCACAATTTTTAAATCCATACGGAACAGACATACACTAAATACGGGTGCATCGAAATCAAAGTTACCTCAGTCCACCCCCGTTTGAACATAAATCTGAATGTATATAGACAACAAATGACTGTAATCTAACATATAACAATTATTCACGCCACCACACTCCCTTCCTCGTAACATTTCAACCTACATGCGTATGATGTGCTTATTTCCCATGGGTTTAAAATTATTAGCACCATTTGAACTGGCGTACAACACATCGAAACAGGTTATGCAATGTATTGTTGTGATTTTATTGAGTCTAACCATTTCCTGTGACTTTATTCACGGCTATTGTAATATTAATCGATGTTAACATATTATTTTAATTAATAATAAAACATTCAAATCCAACATTCAATTTTAGTATTTAAATTGTTCCTCTTCCTAGCCGTATCCCGTTTCCTAATCCATTAGGATCGGCGGGGTCCGCTATCTAAGCCTAAGATTTCAAAAATACTGATTTTGACATGGCGCCACTCCCCTCAGACTACCACAACTCATAGAGAAAACTATACCTTTCTTAGGTTAGGTCACACGTCTAGCGAAATATAAATTTCCTCGCGATGATTTCCATCACCGAGCATATAATTACAAATATGTACATAAATCCGAAAACATGAATTTAGTGGTATGTACATACCAGGATTCGAACCGGCGACGTGTTGCTCAATAGGCCGGTTCTTTATCAATTGGGCTATCAATCACTACTCTATTTAGTGTTTAAATTGTATTATCTATTAATCCTATTGTAGAGGCTGTCAACGAGGTCTTTACCTTCAAAATGTCAAGGGTTTGAATACTTGGTGGTCAGATTTAATTGGAAGTTGGTAAGTTTCAGCTATTAGGGTTATAAGTTAATGTACCACTCAGTCAGTTAATTTTGAATCGACTTTAATAAAGTAGTAGACTATATTAAAGTCGATTCAAAACTTGCTGTAATATAACAATTTTAGGCACCAATAATGTTAGATATCTGATAACTCGTGCTCGGCAGTTGAGCTTCGCTTGACTAGCCATCTCTTTAAGGTTGTTTAATGCCTTATTTGTCATATTGCTGTCTCTCACTTTGCCATGAGAGGAAGTCAATTACAAAACTTTCTACTCTTACAAATGACTTCTGATTAAATTCGTTGTGAGTTCCAAGGCAGCTGTAGTTTAACGCCCGGGACAGAATGAACTTCACTGTTCATTGCCTTTTTGGTGATCGCCGCTGTTAATTCTGGCTACACAGGAGACACACACAGTGTTGGGATGAGTGGTGGGTCTTTCCTTAAAAAAGTAGTAGATTTATTTCATATGTTTCTATCTAATATATTCAATGAAATCTCGGATTTGATTCAAACTATTTGTCCAATCCATATTTCTCTTAAGATTGATGAGAAATTTGAAATCTGCGTACATTGCATTAACGGGCTGTCCTAATACGTGTATTTTGTTTACGATAAGAGTTTGGGAGCATACTCCTGTTACCATTATATGGAACAGAAATTTCTGTGACCTTTTGATAAAGTTTTTGTGATTAAATAAAAAGTTGTGTAGGAATTAATTAAACTACTAACTAATTTAGGCCCGAAACCTAACAGTTTAGATTGTGAATTTCCAATAAGTGTGGATTGCCAAATAGTTTTTACTTACTTAGGACTGCCATTTAGCATAGAATTTTTATCCCCATATTTGTACAAATCATGAAATGTAATAATAACGATATGTATATTATATATACGAAGTGAATTTGGAGTAAAACTTAAAAACAATGAGTTACGGTCGATTTTCGACCACTAGGTGATCACTGGTACATATTAAAATCATAGCATAGACAAAACATTTCAAAACTCACAGTCATTCCATCAACATAGACGCGGTGGCCGAGCTTTACCTTTTGTGTGTAGATAATGAAATCAGTATTCCATTGTGAATTGTCAAAACACTGATTCCAAAAGCGTTTCAGAACTCAGAACATAAACAAAATGTTTTTTACAAGTCGCGTCTGGCAGCGGTGCCAAATTTACACGTAATCTCCAATGTCTCGTTCACACGCTCACTCTACTTGCGTTTGTAATTGAATCTTGTAACTCAAGTGTTCACTTTCGAATGCTCAAAAGTTTGTATGAAACTTCTTAATTGAATGAGAAAACTTTTTTACTCATAGAATTAAAAGGCATTGTCCCCTACGATGGTAGTAAAATGCCAATACGTCTTACCGATAACCATACGCATTTAAAATGTGTGTATGTAAATAAATAAAGATAAATTTACTTATTTGGCATTATCAGTTTCTCATAGTTTCTGTTTTTCTTTCTTTAATTTACCAGCGCTTGGAAAATTATCATTGACGAAGAAGAAATACCGAATGTAACTTACATGTAAGTACATGCATTTTTCAATTGATATTGTAATAAATGTAGGTCATGATCGCGGTACAATAACAATGATGATGACAATTAATATGACATGTGATAAAATAAAAAATTATGTATAGGCAATTCGATCCAAACTACTTTGTGTGCTTCCGCTCCCGATTAGTTCATGCGAAATAACGAATCGTATTCGTAGCATGTTATTTTAACGACTAACATCTACAGCGCCTGAGGATGCCTCGTGGAGAGGCGAAACACGTGTCGCGGAGACGACCAGAGCAGCCAGGGCAACAACGGTGGCGGGTGCATGCGGTTCACATTTCAGATGGCGAACACTCGCAGAGACGACCGGAGCAGCCAGGGCAACAACGGTGGCGGGTGCATGCGGTTCACATTTCAGATGGCGAACACTCGCAGAGACGACCGGAGCAGCCAGGGCAACGACGGTGGTGGGTGCATGCGGTTCACATTTCAGATGGCGAACACTCGCAGAGACGACCGGAGCAGCCAGGGCAACGACGGTGGCGGGTGCATGCGGTTCACATTTCAGATGGCGAACACTCGCAGAGACGACCGGAGCAGCCAGGGCAACAACGGTGGCGGGTGCATGCGGTTCACATTTCAGATGGCGAACACTCGCAGAGACGACCGGAGCAGCCAGGACAACAACGGTGGCGGGTGCATGCGGTTCACATTTCAGATGGCGAACACTCGCAGAGACGACCGGAGCAGCCAGGGCAACAACGGTGGCGGGTGCATGCGGTTCACATTTCAGATGGCGAACACTCGCAGAGACGACCGGAGCAGCCAGGGCAACGACGGTGGCGGGTGCATGCGGTTCACATTTCAGATGGCGAACACTCGCAGAGACGACCGGAGCAGCCAGGGCAACAACGGTGGCGGGTGCATGCGGTTCACATTTCAGATGGCGAACACTCGCAGAGACGACCGGAGCAGCCAGGACAACAACGGTGGCGGGTGCATGCGGTTCACATTTCAGATGGCGAACACTCGCAGAGACGACCGGAGCAGCCAGGACAACAACGGTGGCGGGTGCATGCGGTTCACATTTCAGATGGCGAACACTCGCAGAGACGACCGGAGCAGCCAGGGCAACAACGGTGGCGGGTGCATGCGGTTCACATTTCAGATGGCGAACACTCGCAGAGACGACCGGAGCAGCCAGGGCAACGACGGTGGCGGGTGCATGCGGTTCACATTTCAGATGGCGAACACTCGCAGAGACGACCGGAGTAGCCAGGGCAACAACGGTGGCGGGTGCAGGCGGTTCACATTTCAGATGGCGAACACTCGCAGAGATGACCGGAGCAGCCATGGCAGCGGCGGCATGCATCTACTAACGGTAGTGGGTGGGTGCCGGCCGGCAGTAGTTCGCATGAACTAATCGGGAGCGGAAGCACACAAAGTAGTTTGGATCGAATTGCCTGTAAATTTGACTTTCGCAAAGTAACGCCTGAATCTATTAACTAAAATAATGTATGTTAGCATATTTCCATTAAATGTGTACTTACCTCAACTATTAAAAAACATTCTGAAATGTTCAACTTTTGTTATGTATGTTGACAACTGACACGAAAACGATGAGGACTTGCAGGTAAAAATACAAAAGTCCTAATTTAAAATTCTACATCACTTCTTTTACGAGCGCGATTGAATGACCACCGAGAATATTTTCGTACAATGATGCTCAATACTGGATGAATCATTTGATAGAAATGGCTTGAGAAAGACTCTTCGGAAGGAACCGCGCCCCTCTACATAAGTTGGAAGCCATTCGTGTGCGGGAAATTGCGTTATGATATGGCGTTGTGGTTAATAAATTAGTAGAAAATGAAAAAAAGAACATTTGATCACAACGTAGGAGGCATCTGTACAGTTATTCCACGAATGTGTCTTATCCGGACAAACAAACACAAGCCTTCATTCATATTTTTAGTTAATATTAAACGTCCAATCTTGCGTTACGGGAAAACATAAACGTACAGGAAAAAACCTAAACAAATCATAACTTTTACATAAAAGAGGAGCATATAAATGGAAACGCGAATAATCCGAGATCACAGCGTGGTGCCTGCCGGATTTACGCGCAATCTCATCTCATACGAAGTTCTGTTTACGCCGCTCTGCCGTTCGCCACATCGGGCGCCATTAGCAAAAACATCTAATTCCAGCCGTACAAATAGTGAAATCGACGCTTCTCATTAGCTGGTGTTTATTTTCGCCTATACACACGCAATAATGGCTTATGAAAATTAAACTTTGATGTTCCGCTTTGTGATTCTAGAGTATTTTGTAGTGGAGTACACATCCTCTTCGTGCGGATTTCTGCAATAATTGTTGTTACGTTTATGTTTACTATTATTAAAAAAATAATGGTCATCTATCCTGTAGCACACTTTGATAACATTTTGGTGGTAGTTGAATGATAAATAACAATGAGTGGTAAATAATAATACAAGAGGGTAAATGTGACTAGTGATAAGTAACTGAGTGAAATGTTTATTTCCCATGCACTTAGGTATACCTTACATCTCTACACAAAATTTGATTTTATTAATTCATCCGAGCTTTCCCGTTTTTTTATCTGCAAGCATTTCGGAAATAATCTATGGCTAAGAAAAACTGCCGAAAGAAACTTGCCCATAGATATTTTTTTGTATCTATCTATAAATTCACGCCAAATCCCTTGCAGGGTAGGCAGAGAGAACCGAGCACCATGTGACTCGATCCTTACGTACCTCACTCGCTTCTGTAACATTCACTGCTCTTCTCATGCACGCTCGCCATTTTCTAATGCTTCTGACATCATCTGTTGATAGAACACGACCAATTTTGATCATAGTAGGTAAGTCTTGGCCTTCCTCGGCTCCTACATCCTTCCACTTTTGCGTTGTATATCTGCTTCATAATTCTTTCATCCTGCATTCTTTCCACATGTTCGAACGAATGGAGCATGGGTCTTCTTATTTTAGCAACGACGCTCTCTTGCAAGCCAGCTCTGTTTCTAACATCATCATTGCAAATACGGTCTACAAGCGTTACACCACGAATTTTGTGCAACGCTCGCATTTCGACCGCGTTTATACTACTTTCATGCTCTCTCTGCCATATCAAACTCTCGCTTCCATAAGTAAGCATTGAGACCAGCACTGCATTGTGTATAGCAAGCTGTGCCTTCTGGCTCAAGTTTTACTGCCAAACCCAACGCTCCATTCACACTAGTCTCAGCACTCACTCGTCATTCCACATCAGTGGTGTAACTTCCATACCTGCTGAAAGCGCATTCATGATATAACAATCTCATCCACTTGTTCCAACACTTCATTATCAACCGTAATCCTTACATTGGTTCTGGTTTCTTCTATTTAAAATACTATTATCTTTGTTTTCTTCGCATTAATTTTATAATATTTTTTTTTAATAGTTAATTGATATAAAATTTCATTAATTTATGTCAGTACAGCGATAAAATAATAATAATATAATTTCGCACAACATAATTTCTAGATATTTTTGTTAGTCATATATTCATCAATTTTATAATAAGTTTCCTAATTAACATTTTTGAAGATATTGTTGGAAATAAAGTAGCACTGTTTCTTGCTTTTATTATAGAATGAAATGCAATTTACAACAAAAGATCTGCCAGTTCTACTAACCCGGAATGTGCAACTGAGTCCTGATTCTCGTAACTCCATATGCGGTGGCACTGAGCGTACTGGCAGGTTTATTTATGTGGGGGCCCACCCTAATTTGGAGTCTGCTGTAATTCCAAGAAATACAGCATCATTAACAAATAATAGTTCATTATTCACAACTAGAACTTCTGTATTGGTAGAAGTTAGGTACATTTGATATATTAAATTTGATACTTGGTTTAGTTGAATTTATTAAATTAAATATTGCATGTGAACTAATTTAAAATGGTAGAATGAACACCTTTTTTTATATTAGAGGGGGGGGGGGGGGGGGAACGAGCATGTGGGTCACCTGATGGTAAGTGGTCACTACCGCCCATAGACATCAGCAACACCAAAGTGGCACTGATCGGTTGCCAGCCTTTTTAGGGAAACATAGGCTCATTTCCTGAAGGCACCCATATCATATTTGTTGGGTAATTTATTCCACAATTTCACCGGACGTGGTAGAAAATGCCTCAAAGAGCGTACTGTAGAGAATTACCTCTCATCAAGATAGTGACAGTGCAAATTAAGTTTATGGCGAGTCGTACGATAGTGGAACTCAGCGGCTAGTATTAAGTTGAAAACTCCTCCTAACACTCCCCATGATACAATTTGTATAGTACACAAAGAGAAGCAACATCTCTTCGTGTACAAAGCGAGTCTAGCCGAACGGAGACCACTGGGTCGCCGACGATACGAACCGTTCTACGTTGTTTGCAATCAAGTGAAGTAAACAAATATTGTGGCGCGCGAACCCAAATATGTGAACAGCATTCCATGCGAGGCCGTACTTTAGCAATAAAAAGTTGGAGGCGATGTTGAGGTGTAAAGTATTGTTTAGCTCTATTGATCACGCCAACTTAGGCTTGCTCTCCAGACCGCGAAACTGTACATCGCTCGATACGTCGACACCCAGGATACCGAAGCTAGGTGTAATGCAGAGAGATATACCTTCTAATTGAGGAGCTACGATAAATGGAGATCTTTTTTGCGGTAAATGCGCACTCTTGTGTCTTTAGGGGATTAACTTGAACTAAATTCAGTCTACCCCAATCCAAGACCTGTTCTAGTGATGCCTCAATTTCAGACACAAGCTGTGATCGGCACATCCGCATAGCAATGAGTGTTTGCGCACGCGCAACAACTCATTGATATGCAGAAGGAATAGAGTGGGAGGCAACACATAGCCTTGTGTGACGCTAGCATGCAGGGGCAGTGGATCTGAACAAGCACCGTCAACTACGACCTTGATACTCTACCTAATGAGAAAACAGGCAACCCATGTACAAATTTTTTCGAGTAGCCCAAAAGAAGCAAGCTTAAGAGAAGTGTTTTGTACCACACCCGATCAAAGGCTTTTGCTAGGTCCAAACTAACAACTAAAGCCTCCTCTTTGCTTTCTAATGACTGCGCCCAGCGGTGGGTCAAGAATACCAGCAGATCGCCAGCTGAGCGGCCACGGCGGAAGCCGTATTCCACCGGCACTCTCCCACTACGTTTAGTAATATGTATTTCGCCTCTAAACGAATCATCCTCAGGCGCTGTAGATGTTAGTCGTAAGAATAAAATACTACAAATAACAAATTGAACATAACCATTCCTCTCTATTAAATATCTTTTCACTCACCCCTTCTACAACTGATTATAAGTAACGGAAGATGAATGTATATTTTTTTTATAAACAAATAACTAACACACAAGAGACTTGGCATGAAAATGTAGATGCCGTTCACAAGTGACTTCTACTTCATTGTTACAGGTAAACTTATCATCTATACATATAAATAAAATCGGAGTGTCTGTTTGTAATAGTAAAATAACCGCTTTTTACTAAATGCATATGGATGTATACACGGTACATATACCAAAATGAATATTTTTACAATTTTTGTATGTCTGTCTGTCTGTTTGTTCCGGCTAATCTCTGAAACGGCTGGACCGATTTTGACGGGACTTTCACTGGCAGATAGCTGATGTAAGAAGGAGGAACTTAGGCTATTTTATTTTAGATATTTTATTTATTTTTATTAATATAAATAAATAATAAAAAAAATAACTATTCCGCGCGAACGAAGTCGCGGTCACAGCTAGTCAACAATAAAAGCGGTCTTCCCTAAGACGGAGACACTTCACCGGTTGCATTGATTCTTAATTATAATACGTATAATTTCATTGGTTGTCGCCAGCTAGCAAGTATATTTGGCTTCCATGGCAAAAACCTCTTAGACTTTTCGTAGCAACTCATGATCCAGTAAGTACTATTATTAGCAGTGCTGTGAAACCCATTTGTTAGCCAGTCGCTATTACTCGTAGCAGCAGTACACGGCAGTACACTTCACTAGTAATTCTATATTGTATGACGAAAATTTAAAGTAAATTGTTTAGGAATTTATTTTTATATTACAACATACATAATTATCGATAAAAATACCCATATTGGCAAGTTTCTTTTGGCATTTCTTCTTCGCCAATGGTCATTTTCGAAATGCTGGTAGATTCAAAAAGAGAGATTAAAACTAAAAACTATGGAAAATTATTAAGATACAATATAAACTAATTTAAAAAATGTAAAACGTGTCCTAATGGGAAATAAATGTCTTTTTTATCTTTTTTGTCCCCTACATTAGTAACACGAAATATCGATGAACTGTGAGTGACAGCATATATAGAATAGCATATATATAGAAAGACTGTTGTTGTTTCGGTTACTGTCCACCAAAACCAACGATATTGCGGACTTTTATATAGACTTCCTACGTATGTGTTCAAACTTAATACCCTTGATGAACAGTAAGTTATAAATAAAGCTAGAGAAACCGTCCTCGAAAGTACTACGTTGTCGCCAGTAGTTTATGCCAGGGGATAGATTTGATAGACATTTCATCAAATACTATGTCGGCCAGGCGGTTTTAAACGTCAAACAAATCGTTACGTTGTATTAACTTAGCCCTAAAAAAAATTTTGATAACTTATCACTAATAAAAACTTTAAAATAGACATTGGTTTCTTGGATTATTTCTTCATCGGAGTTAAATCTTTGCCTTTAGTGACATTTTTTTTTCGGGTCAGGGTAGTAGTCACACATGAAAAATACCACAGAATTTGGTAGGTGAGAAAGCAACTCATAGTATGACTCGTGAAATTTGTCACAGGATTCGTGCATTGTTCTGATGGAAAAATATTTTAGCCAAACACAGCTGTTTTCAAGTAAGCATCTGTCGAATTTATCCATTAAATTGACATCATACTAACTGATGTTCGTTTAACCATCTCTGAATAATAAATATAGGTTACATATTGGACATTTTAATAGCAGTGATGGCCCAGTGGACAAACAACCAACCTACTGACCAACTGGTTACAGGTACGAATCCTGGCGGTGAACGAAAACCTCATGAGGAAACCTACGCGTCCAAGAAATTATTTTTCGAAAGACGTGTGACCTTACCTAAGAAACCAATTAAACTAAAAAAGCTTTTAGCAATAAGGCCGCCTTGTTGCATAATAAGTGTTCATATTTACAATTTTTAAGAAATTTCCTGTAATAATTATTATGTAAATAACGCTTATTTTATTTATCTAAGAAAGGTATGGTTTATCCATTGGATTGTCGACTACCGAGTCGCTCCATGTAAAAATCAGTATCTACAGCAAATCTTTAGGCTTAGGTTGCGGACACCGCCAATCCAATAGATAGGAAACACGATAACGCTAAAAAGAAGAACATTGCCGATTACAACAACTGTTGCTAATAAAATTGCATTACACTTTTTTGACGTAACTTCGATAGTTGTGCTCCTGATGATGGTCAACATAACAAATACGTCTATAAAACAGTGCTGCGTAATTTCATAAAACAGTTATGTGTTTTTATACACCTGAGACTACTAACCTGCCTCTGGAGTAGCTACAGGATATATTTTTGGCATGAAGGAAGTAATGGAGAACCGATAGAAAGATTTTGCTTTGAAACTCAACTCGCCGCTACGGGTCGCTAGTGAAGTAGAGCTCTAATTGGCTAATTTATGGGTCAACGTCGCGTCACTCATCGGTTTATTGGTTAAACGGCATTTGACCATAGGCTCTAATAGGTGACGTATTATGGAGTTAAAATGGTTAAAACACTAAGTTTTGGTGAAGGAGTGCCTTTATGCGCCGTCAACTAGTTAATGGTCTGCGGTGATTCCTGTCGCACGGTGAGCTTCTTCAAGCCTAAATGTTTGTATATTATACATTTATCAGAGATGCTATAGCGACTATACACTTTCGCTCCTTGGTTACTCAATACGAGGTAACGAGTTTTGGCGATCACCACATGGAAAATCGTCAATCCGAAATCGGTTTATTGTGACAACGCAACTTGCTCTTGGGTTGTTTTTACTAGACTTATCATTCCCTATAAGTATAGAAAACACGAAACAAAGAAAGGAACACCTGAAATTGCAGCATGAAATTCTTTAAAATAGGTGTGCAAGGGTTTTTACTGTGTCGGCTATATCCGAGTGATGCATCTGGTGTTCCAAGTATCCATAGGCTATGGTAACTGCTTATTATCAGGTACGAATGCTTTCAGCCTTAGTAGTAAAATAAAAGTTTCCACTAATGTTTGTCGATTTAGGCCTATACATTTGATTATTACCTCTAAATATGCTTTTATTTTGAAAAAATATCAGTTTATTTCATCTCTTTAATAAGATTATAGTCATATAATGCAATCCTCTTTAAATGTACTGTAAAAACAAATATGTACGTATATCTTCACGTCAGGACCCTTGCGGGGTAGGCAGAGAAAACCGAGCGCCATAAGAGCCGGTCCTTACACACTTTATTTGCTTCTTTAACATTCCCAGCTCTTTTCATGCACGCTCGCCGATTCCTAAGGCTCCTAACATCATTTTCTGATAAAACACTACCAATTTGGTCATGGTAGTTTAATCTCGATATTCTGCGGCTTCTACGTCCTTCCACTTTCGCATTGCATAAATATGTTTGGTCATTCTTTTCTTTTATTAAAAAATATTTTTCTTGTAAAAAACGGCAACACAGATTTTGCATCGGCATATGTATACATAGGTAAAATCCAAAAGTATATTGATCTACTGTCAAATTGACAGTATTTTTGTAAAGTATTTTTCTTTATAGAACGTCGGGAGGCATGCAAGCATACGGGCCACCTGATGTAAAGCAGTTACCGTAGCCTATCAACGCTTGTGATACATTAAGTATCACTCGCGCGATGCCTCCTCTGCTGCTAACACAGCAACTCCTTAGGAGCTTACTGGTAACCTCACTCACACGCAGGAACACTACAACCCTCCAGGGAGTGGTTATTTGGCCGCGGTTTTCTGTGAGGTGGAGGTATTTCCCCAGACGGGCTGCGCCCTACCTCTCTTAAAACATACAGACCAAGATAAACACAAATATTTGTCTTGTGTGGGAATCGAACCCACGACCGTCGGTGTCAATGTCGCGTCATTCACGACTGAGCCACCGAGCTCTTCGAACGTAGAAAAGTCGACGAAACGATCGGAATCACTTCGCCACGCCGCTCAACTCTGTGTTTATTTTATAAACACACGCATATATTCCCCAAACTCACGTCTTTGATGTCTCTTCGCACGCGACAGCGTAGGCGTTTTCGGCGGTTTCGTTTTAACACTTCTGTTGTAACAATACAAGGGTTCCTCCTTGGTCCCCTTCTTGAGCAATGGCAGGATATTAGAGAACATTTCACTGACACAACACAAACATCACAACACTTGTCTTTCTTATCGATATATCCATGATTCGATGCGCGCGACGATTACGTGCGCCCGCGCCGCGTCTTCCCGATGCTGTGAGTTGTTGTTTTGTGGCTCGAGTATATAAATATAGAACGGCGTCTGGTGCGGCGTCCGTTGTAATTTTCTATATTAATAAATAAAACTCGATACAAATATTACCGGTAATAAAGTATTATAAATAGTACGCACTGCCTTTTATCTCTGTTTAATGGAGCGTAGTACTTGCGTTAGGGTATTTGGAACACACGTTCGGGTATTTACTAATACTAATTGAGGCTTGCAAGTCGTTCAAGATGATTTCAACATTTAACAGACGACTGTGTAGTACATTAATTTTACTTATGCCCCTAAGCCAGCTTAGGCAGACCCGTAAGCTCGTTTGCGCCTTAGTATTTACGTATCTTCCCGCCAGGTGCTAAGATGTTGCTGTGTTGTCTGAGGTAGCATCGCGCGAGCGATACTTAATGTATTGCAAGCTTTCATAGGCTGCGGTAACAGTTTTACATCAGGTGGGCCGTATGCTTGTATGCATTCTGGTGTTGTATAAAAAAGGTCCTTTGCGAGATAGGCAGAGAGAACTGAGCGCCATAAGACGCAGTCTTCACTAAACCTCAGTCGCTACTTTAATATTCATAGCTCTTATCATGCATGCTCGTCAGTTCCTAGAAAAAGTAGAATAAATGCGGTCGAGACGCGAGCATTGTGCAAAATATGTGACGTAACGCTTACTGACTGCGTTAGCAATGATGATGTAAGAAAGGGAGTTGGTCTGAAAGAGAGTGTCGGTGTTAAAATAAGAAAAGGCATACGCATGCATGTATGAAAGAAAGAAAAACTCACCTACTATGTCCAAATTGGTCATGATTTATCAGAAGGTGATATCTGGAGCCCTAGAAACTAGCGAGCACGTACCTAAGTGGTTTACAAATATATATTTCTCCTGGAATCTGTTTCATTTCGCTCATTTTCAAAAAGTGGTGTAAGGTACGGAGGGAAAATATTTCTAACCTGAAGAAAAAGAGAGGAAAAAGACTTCAAACTTCGAAATTCTTTGTTTTTCTTCACAATCTAGATATAATAGTTTTGAGATTGTGAGAGAATAGTGTCTGAACTAAGCAGAATATATATCTCAGTATACCAGGTTTTGTCTACGGAGTGGTAACAGCATAACAGTTTTGACTATTTTGTTGTTCTTATCTACATGGCGGGGAGATGAGCTCGCCTCTTGGTAGTACAAGCTTTTGGTACATTATTAACCGCATCAGGCAGGGGGCACTTAAAATTTCAAACGCTAAAAAAACCGACTTCTTTGTTAGTTGTCAGATTTAGACGGTAACAAATTATTGAATCTGCCACACGACGACAGATCATTGGTGGAAATGAGTCTGTCTTCGACACATCATTGAAAAGTTTCGATGGCCATCTTTATCAGCTCTATTTAACTAAACAAATGTTACTTCTGAATGCAAGTTCTCGATATAATTTTTTGTTTACTATAAATACCGAAATCGTTATATGTGTGCCTATGATATTTGAGGAGTTTCCTCAAATCTTCATGAACCCCACTATCAGAACTAAACTTTATGTTATGAAAAAAATGGGACCAATCTGGAAGTGTACTTAGAAGGCCAAGACTTACCTACCATGATCAACTTGGTCGTGTTCTATCAGAAGGTGATGTCAGGAGCCCTAGAAACCGACGAGCGTGCATTAAAAGAGCAATGAATATTAAAGAAGCGAGTTAGGTATGTAAGGATCGAATCACGTGGCGCTCGAATCTCTCTGCCTACCCCGCAACGGATTTGGCGTGAAGTAATAGATAGATAGACTATAATTAAAAACCTTCAATATAAATTCCCGTACTTACAGTTAATAAACTAGTACTACTTACCCTAGTCCATATAACATAGGTCAAATAAAGTATTACTAACTCAAACTAGTACAATACGGGGCACTTCGGGGTCATAACGAGCCGACATTAGGCCGTCGTTGAGTGCGTAATTAAAGTGTGCCGCACGTACCGTGAGTCCATTGTCGGTGTCCCAAGCCTGTTAGTGTGTACCTGCCCTTAGAAACCCGACTTAAATGTGAAATATATGGGGACAAATCTTGTCGGAAATCGTTGATTAATATATTTAATGGGATAACTCGACAGTAGTTAAAGTTTTTGATAAGCATTACTGATACAGTTTTTGCGTTTCCCTATGGAAGCTTTTATTTTTTGGAGTAAAAACATCTATGTTGACGTGGGATATAGGCTATACAGGAGACTTTTGGTTAAATTCTGTACGTTAGTTTTCAAAGGATGTATGTAGAGAATAGTAATAAAATTTATAAAAATTAAATGTATTTTGAACCTGCGAAATAACATATTCTACATGTTATCGCAATGGCGCGCCCGCACTTGGGCAAAGCCGCTATAGTAAATAATTATTCATCAAATATTCAATAGATTCAGGCATTATTTTGCTACTATGGTTATCTCTGCGTATGCGTATATACTTGGTTCCAAATATTTCGACAACAAAATACACTACGAGTTTGTCACACCTAGGAAAAATTACTGACAATGTAGTTGAATTGACATATTTAGAAAGAATAACATGCACATCGCACTCAAAACATATAATTCACTCAAATCACTTTGTATCTGTAATGATAAAATTCCGCTAAAATCAAAAATGCGGCATCTACGAGTGTGATAATGTTTATATCGGTCAAACCGGTCGTTATTTTCAGAAACGATTTCATGAACACATATCAGCGTATAAAATTATTCGCTCAGAAACGTCACACTTCGCCGAGCATCTTATAGATAAAGTACACAAATTATTTGCTACTAACACATAAAATCTTACACACGAAAATATTAAAATTAAATATTAGCGAAGAATTACAAATCTTAAAAGATAAAAATCCTGAAATACAGACTGACGAAAGCAACTCTCCATTGAATATCTTTTCACTAATCTCTCATCCTTCTTCGCCAAATCTCTACAAGTGACGGCACTGCTATGGATTTGTCACGCGTAACATGTTATTTTAACGACTAACATCTACAGCGCCTGAAAATGCCTCGTAGAGAAGTCTGCCTCGAAACACGTGTCGCAGAGACGCTTAAAGCAGTCAAGACACACCATTGCGGTGGCATGCATCTACGAGTACTAACTTTAGTAGGTGGGTGCCCATCAGCGTTCGCATGAACTAATCGGTACCGGAAGCGCACAAAGTAGTATAGATCAAATTGCCTCTAATTATTCTTCAAATATTTGTCAGTATCATTGACTTTGTATACCAGCTGATTTAGTATTGTGATCGCGAAAAAAGACTCTAGCAAATGTATTATGAAAAACTACGACCATATTACGACCATAGTATCGGGCGCTTTCAATACGAAATTTATGACTTGTATACAATTGATGTGATTGAATGATATATTTTTATAGAAAATATTTTAATGTATTCATTTTAGTACAATATCGAAATCAAAATTAAATTGCATTAATATACATTAAAAGCATTAAAAGCCTTAAGCGTTAACACACTAAAAAAAATTTTAACTTTACCCTTTAGTGATTATAATCCAAAAAATGTTTCGAAAACATTTCGAGAGCTCATGAGCCAGTGAATATTCCAACTCAAAACGTGCTTGCAAAACGTTTCAAGCTGAATGTCGAATGTAAACACTTAAAACAAGTAATGTGAACACACCAGCCATTTCTGATAAAACTTGTAACCAACGATACACAAAAGTTGATATGTATGTATTGTATACCTTTATCCCTTGCGAGGTAGGCTGAGAGAACCGGGCGCCATAGGACGCGGTCTTTACACACCTCGATCGCATATTTAACATTCAAAGCTCTTATCATGCACGCTCGCCGGTTCCTAGGGCTCCTTTCTTCACCTTCTGATTAAATACGACCAATTTGGTCGTGCTAGGTAAGTCTTGGCCTTCCTCGACTTCTAATCCTTCTCCTAAACTAACGAATTATATATTTCGTCATTCTTTCCTCCCGCATTTGTACCGCATGTGTGTACATGTCTTTTCTATCCTTAACATATATTTTGTTTCACTTCATCTCTCTTTTATGTCAACATTGCGAATGCGGACACCAAGCATTAAGCAGTAATTGTTGATAAAAAGTAGAACTTCATTACATAGCAATTTAAATGTCTTCAACCTTATGAATCTAAATAGTGATGTAAATAGTTGTCAATGTAAAGAGTTTTACCGACTGGTCCCTAGTTCGAATCCTAGAGGGTTACCTACCACTAAATTGATGGTTTCGGTTTTATTGCACATTATTTGCAATGATCATTTGCTAGGCGACGAAATAAAACATAGTGAGAAAATCTGCATACGCATGAAATTATATTTCAAAAGATGTGTGATCTAACCTCAGTAAGGTCTGATTATCGCTGTGGATCATGTAGGTCTGACTGGAGTAACTTCACGTCAGTGATATCGCCAATTCTAAGGGATTAGGAAACGGGTTGACGTTAGAAATAAGTCTACATCCGCGTCATACCTGCCCGTAACTCACGACCGTATGTCTTTCCCGTCCAGAATCTACACATTGGCCAACATTAACTTAGTTCGACCACATTATTATACAGGATAGCCGTTATGTTCCGGATAATGAAACAACCTTTATCGTGTCCGGATGTTCACTTACATTTAACATGAAAACGCAACTGAAATTAGGCTTTATAGCTCGTGCATAAACTTGAAATTTAATATTAATGTCGCCTGAGGAATTGTTCCCGGAAAGTTATTTAGTACATCTCAAAGTTCATGATATATGCGCAGTAAGCAGTAAGATTGCATGTATGTTGCTAGAGATAATGTATGTGCATGTTTTGCTTGGCGGAATCGGGTTTTATGATGTATAGTATATGACAGAATCTACATTGTAATATACGGGTTATGAGAGTGGTTTACCTAACAAATTGTTGAACCGGTTACGGCTTGCATTTGTAAGTGAAGGAGTTTGAAGAGGTTTGTATAAGCACGAAATAAAAAATACAATTATTGAGTACAATTAATGAAATACAATAGGCTTATGAAGGCACCCTACGCTCACAAAAATGTTGTGTTTGGCCTAAAGATTTCAACGATTCGAACATATCGACCAATGGAAGAATATTTTAACCAATAAGCCGATAAATGCCACGATGTTCATCTGCGAACTAACCAATAAGAGCTGCACGTTATACTTTACCCTCCGTCGCGTTGCGGTGAATTGAGTTACTACGTGTTATCGGTTCTCCGTGGGTTATTACTTCATTACGAAAGTTCACGTATAAGCTTGGATCTTGCGTTTCGAATCACATAGGAGTTTGAAGAATTATCGACGCTTTTAAGCCCACACGCTGCATTGAAAATCTAGCTTAAAGGAGTTAAGTTGGGAAAAGGATTTTGACCCAATTCGCAAGTATCACAGAATCCTCGTTTCCTGGGTTATACTTACTGCTACTACTTGCCCTATTTTAATAATCCTGACATTATATGAATGCATTATATTATTTCTTATTCTATGGATGCGAGAGCTATGTGGAATGACAGATGATATGGTCACAAAAATTGAAAAATATATGCTGAGATGGTTTGGACATTTGGACAATGAGTGACAAAAGAGTTCTGGAATAAGGGTATCGAGCAAGAGTGAATGGAGATATCGGCCGCCATGTATGCACACATGTAAATTAAATTTATGATGCGCTGAAAAAGGGTGAAATCAAGAGTATGCATGAAGAGGTTGATGAGCTTGAAAGAAGCGAGGTATATTTGGATCGGTGCATCTGGCGTTCATACAGTCTCTGCCTACCCGAATGGGAGACAGACGTGATGATGTGCATGTATTTCTTATTTACTTATTTTATGCAACGTTATGCGGCAAACATAGATATGGCCTACCCGATGTAAAGTGGTTACCGTAGTCTACGAACGCTTGTTATATAGAACTTGCCACTCACGTATTGACACATCTGCTGCTAACTCAACAACTCCGTAGGAATTTACTGGCAACCTAACTCACTCGCAGGAACACAACAACCCTCCAGGGAGTAGTCGTGTGACTGCGGTTTGACGTACCGTACCTCTCTTCAAAATAAAAAAAAACTTATATATCAGCAAAGACAAAGTTTCAGGTGGTTTTAGCAATGATTGGGAAAACTGTTGTATAATCTTGACAATCATTTATAATCAAACGCAACATGGCTTTATCATTGACTAAATCATTGTACAGGTTGAAAAAAAGTTTAAAAATTAGTACACATCTACGTAGATTGCATTTTGAAGTGTCCATCGCTGAATTGTAATGCTGAAGATGATATTTACTTGTACAAGTGAAATATTAAGATATAAGAAATATATTAGCGACAATGTAACGCGTGACACAACTGAACTCTAAACGCTACTTGCGGCATTCCAATCCACTGACAGAAAAGCCGGACGAAACAGTAGCTTATTTTCTACATTTACATAATCGGGGTTTTAATTTTTGTACCGCTATAAATCCAGACTTTTTTTATATACAACGTTCAGAGGCATTCTAGCAAACGACCCACCTAAATGTAAACCGGTTAAGGTAGCGTACGAACGCTTGCAATACAATTAAGTACCGTCGCTGCTAATACAGCAACTCCTCAGAAGTTTATTGGTAACCTCACTCCCTCGTAGAATCATTGCAACCCTCCGTGTATTTGTAATTTTGCTGAAGTTTTCAGTGAGGTAGAGCTACTTCACCAGATGGGCTGCTTTGATCCCCCCTACCTTGAAAAAATACTCAGGCCAAGACAAACAGATATGTTCATGCACACAAATGTTCGTCCTGTGTCGGAATGAACTGCCACTAAACGTAACTTAGTTGATCTCATTAACTTACTCATAGTTATTAAAAGCCTCATATTTTATGAGCTGTAACCTGTTGTATGATAGGACCTATAAAGCTAAATAATATTTTCGTAACTGCTATCACCACATTCTACATACCGTGGATTACGCCAATGTCAGTAAAATTAATTCCAAAACTACAACAGTTTGTTAAACATAAGAGACCATTAAATCACTGAACCTAATCTCAGGAGACAAGTTTAATTAACCTAAGGAAGTTATTATCTCGCAGGCATATCTGGCTCAAATGAGATTTAAACGTAACTTTAGGAGCATAAGGATGACTAAAACCTGTACGATAATTGTAACAAAGCCATCATTGTGTTATGTATTATCATCATTATAACCCTACTATTCGTCCACTATTGACCATAAGCCTCCACTCTAGAGAGTCGCTCATCTCAATCTAGAGCCATTAGCATCCATCACTCACTATATTTTTTTTCAGGTGGTCGCTCTATTTAGGGGAGTGGAATTATCCCACACTGCTTGTATCAGTAAGTAGATGCCATTTGAGAACCTTATTTCCCAAGCGGTTGTTGGTTCTAGGACAAATGTGGTCGCCCACGGCACACTTTAACTTAGATATCCTTTGGGCAATATCGATTGCCTTAGTTCTACTGCAGACATCCTCATTTCTGATTCTTATTGAGCGAAAATCTGAGAATAATAATTCCGTGAAAAATAATCTTTCAATGGTGCGCTGAGCTGCCTTGAGCTATTCCAGACATTCACTAATAATATATATATTCTTTTAAAGTAAAGTATATTATAACATAACAAATGCAATTAAACATTTTAAGAACAGTGACTTCTGATAACTTAGTGTACAAAGAACTGGTCTTGACCAACTAGTCTAATCCGAAAACATGAATTTAGTTGAGTAACTGAATTCATTTATTCGTATTTATGTAGGCATAAATTTTTGATTATCACTTACTAGTCGGTGATATAAAATATCGTGATGTGCAGGAAATTATACTTCGGAGGACTAACCTAGATTTTTTTAGCTCTAGATTGTAGAGGTCTGATGCCAGTCGCTCAATGTCAAAATCAGTACCTATATTCGCCAAATGCGTCAATGCTTACGTAGCAAACGTCGCCGATCCTAATGGATTAGCAAATGAGATTATTATATTTAAATATTTAAAACACTTTTGATGAGGTCTACATACCTATGTGTCAGTATTCCATTTTTATCATCGTTAGCGAATTAGAAATATGATAGTCTTAATAATTCGCTGCCGATTTTGTGGCTTCTATTCCACACAAGACAAAATTCAATTTGTGCCTTTCGGTTCATTATGCCCAATTCCAGAATCATAGAACAGTTTCAAATTGGTTAATTCTCTACATATCCAATGCTTGAATCGCCCAATTCTCGAGATGTTCATTTGCTAATATGTCCATTTCCCGAATTGTCCAATTCATCCGCAAGTTCTAAGTAGCCATAAGACTTGCGGATAAATTAGACAATTCCTCTGCGCAGATCATCAAGTTTAATGGTATCTTGAGATGTTTTTAGTTTTCAAAACATCGAAGAAAGGGTATATTTCCGACCAAAGCCAGCGTAGATTCTACACAAAGTACACTTTTGCTTTGTAAATAATAAACGATATTTTTATCTTCATTCATCTCCTTTATTGTTACTTATTTCATTAGATCGGTAAGAGAGAGAGTCACGGTGATAAGATAATAAAAGGCATGCTTCGTCGGTTCGGACATGCAGAAAGAATGCAGGAGAAAAAAATGATGAAACAGATACACAATGCGAAAGTGGAAGGATGTACGAGCCGAGGAGGACCATAACTAACCTACCATGATCAAATTGGTCGTGTTTTATCTGAAGGTGATGTCAGGAGCCCTAGGAACCGACGAGCGTGCATGAAAAGAACTATGAATATAAAAAAAGTACATGAAAATAACTGTGAGTGTAAGACCCGCGTCTTATGACGCTCGTTTATCTCTGCCTATCCCATAGCGACCTGGCGTGAAGATATACACATACATACATTTTTGTAAATAACAATTGATTGTTACTACATAAATATACGACTGACATTGTTAGACATTAAGAAAAATATTTGTGTTTATTTTTATTTATTATGAATATAAATCCTTGCCTATTTAATATTAGTAACACTAAATTGTCAATTTTCTGATATAGTGAAAAATATTGCTTGTTTCTTATTTCAAATAACTAAACTAATTGCTTGTTTATTTTCAATTGAAATATTATTTAGGTCCAAAAACAGGACTTACAGCGACTGTTATCAGACCTCCGTAATCCACGGGGAAAACCAGACCTTTCTTTGGGTAGAGAGCACGTCTTACGAAATATAATATATTGGACGTGCGCATTTCCTCACGCTATCTTCCTTCAACTCCGAGCTAGTGATAATTACATATATGTACATAAATCCAAAAACTGAACCATAACAGCTTCACTTACATAGATCGGCATCGAGATATTACATACTGGTAACAAATGGCGCGATCTTATCTCAAGAGAGGCATGGGTTGGTCAATTACTTATGCTTATAGTACTAGTTTAAATCTAGTATTCATCTGGTATTAACATACCATTAAACAAGTCCATCATATACGTAGACTCAACGTGGGCTTGATTAAGTAGGCATGACACTTGATCCCGGGACGCCGGGATTTGATCCCGGGTATCAACACGCCGGGACAATTTGTAACAGGTAATCACCGAATCTCATGAATAATAACTGGAGGGAAATTAATTTTGGATATCAAATAATATAGCACCGTAAGCCCGGGATTTTGCGGCAAATTGTTTATAAATATGCAATGCCGAGCGGAAAAATCTTACAAATGCTTTGAAAGGGAGAAGTGAAATGTATAAACGTCCATCAGTAATATGTTTCATTATTTTGGATGAAATTTGATTATTTTATCCCGATAATAGGTTTTCTCTGTACCGGGAAATGGAATGATATTTAGCAAAGTTTATCCCTCACATTCATTATACTGAAGTTGTATGTATCCTATTATTTTACTGACGAGCTCGGTGGCGCAGTTGTGAATGATGCGACTTTGATACCAACGGTCGCGGATTCGTTTCCCACTCAAGACAAATATTTATGTGCATGAACATGTCTGTTTGTCTTAGTCTTCCCCTGGAAAGTCGGCAACTATGACGTTGAAGGGAAAATTCCACCGGCTCTCAATAATTAAATTTGATCAAAGCGCTGTGCGGAGTGTCACATCAGCTACTGTCCTCGGAGTGGAGTTGGATACGGCCATCTTCCCGGATTGGCGAGCGCGCTGCAGCCTATTTTGGGAGAATGTCAAGGGTCACACCATCATCTTGAGGCATAAAGTACCCTGCACTCAAGGTACTGTATAGGCAACATATGTTACATTGCTTACCTACGCAGCAGCAATTTGGTGCTACCGATTAGCAGCGTATGCTTGCCGCAGTGTCGTACTGAGAAGTCAGAGACAGGCACTAATTCTTTTGACTAAGGCATACAGGTCCGCCAGTGCGGCTGCTGTGCCCGTTTTGGCTGGAGTCCTCCCTGGAGATCTGGAGGTAGTCCGTGCTGGTAACCTTGACGGGGCGGGTAAGACCGCGGTTGGTGAGTAGTTGAGCCAACGGAGACGCGACATCTGGGCCGCTGTGGTTCGTGAGTGGCAGGATCGCTGGGCTGACGAAGTTAGGGGTAGAGAATTACATCGATTCTTCCCGGATGTGTCGGCCCGGCTCAGGGCTACCTGGGTCGTGCCTGATTACCAAGTTTTACACATGCTCCTGGGACATGGTATAATAATAATAAATATTGTCGGACAAATTACACAGCGCCATCTAGCCTAAAGTAAGCGAAGCCTGTGTTATGGGCACTAGACAACCGATAAACATACGTAAATACATTTTTTTTTGTAAATACATACTTATTATACATAGAAAGTACCCAGACCAAGACAAACAGATATGTTCATGTACACAAATGTTATCGAACCCACGAGCGTTGGTGTCAAAGCCGCGTCATTCACGACTGAGCCACCGAGCTCGTCGATATTTCGTAAGAGACTGCATGAACTGGGTAGGCATGTATCGAGTATGTGTGAATGCGGGGAAAGTGCCTATTGACCAAGCAGTTCCCGGTTCAAACTCTGGCATGTCCCACTAAATTCACATTACGCACATATTTATAATTATCACTAACAAAAAAACGGTAAAGGAAAATAGCGCGAGGAAACCCGCCAATCCAAGAAATTGCTGCAGCTGCAAGAAAATCGATATCTTCACCAAAAATTGAGAGCACGATGGTGTCGTTAAGCCTGTCATTTTAACCGTACACGCTGGTTAAGCAACAAAGCAGCCCGTCTATGGATGGGTTTATCTATCTCAAGTTTCTCCGGGCTTCGGGGGGCATGTAAAGCCGTCGGTCCCGGCTGTTGCTGATAGATGAGAGTCGTTAAGCTAAGTCAGTGGCCCTCGGCCGGCTTGAAATTACTGGCCTCCGCCAATCCGCATTTCAGCAACGTGGTGGAGTACGCTCTATACCCCTTCGGTTGAAGGGAGACCCGTATCTCTGCAGTGGGATGAGTAATGGTTGAAGCGGTGGTGGTAGCAGATCTTGCCAATACTAATGGATTAGGAAACGGGACAACGCTAAGAAATAAGAAGAAGATTAACTGTCTGGGTAAATACTGCCCGGTATACTTGAGCTATGCAAGTCATAAGAGAATATTCTAGTGAAAATTAAACAAAACGTGCCTGCGCAAAAGATCCCGTCCCAAATCGTTGCCGGTTACCCGCTTTTCTCGCTCCTGTAGGTTTTATGTTTTTATATATATATTTTCAGGAACACCGTTCCTATATGAAATCTATATGTTTGTCTGTGTGTTTGTCTGTCGCTTTTTTCGAATATTCGAATTTTGACTTCAGATTCGGATTCAGCATAAAAAAGTAGAATAGGAACGTTCAGGAACAACATTCCTTTTGTGTATATCAATATCACGTCACGTCATATCACGTCGGGGTCACCACTTTTGAGGTCTTTTATTGGTGACTCCAGATCAGAAGGTTAGGTAAATGAGAGTTGCTAGAAAGTTCACTGTTTATTCTTAACTTCACGAAATGTCATTTACAATTACACACATGCTATTCAATATTTATATAAACATATATTGGGGAAACTAGCTCGAGCGGGCGACAAGGGACGACTGGCGCCGCGTGCGCGTGGCAACCGGTTCGCTGTGCCGAAAGTGTCGAGCATGCACTTTTCGTACCGAGTCGCCAGCCCGCTACATTCCTATCTCTTAAGGAACATGGTCAAAATGGCCGACAAATTAAAAAAATATATAATTTTGTATTGTTATATAATTGACGAGCCAGGTGTTCCTCTGGCAATGCAAGCTTGCGCATTTCAACTGGTTATATATTAAGTATCACTCGCACGATGCCTCCTCTGCTGCTTACACAGCAACTCCTTAGGAGTTTACTGGTGACCTCACTCACACACAGGTACACAACAACCCTCTAGGGAGTTGTTATTTGGCTGCGGTTTTCTGTGAGGTGGAGGTAGTTCGCCAGACGGGCTGCTTTGATGCGCCCTGAAAACACCCAGACCAAAACAAACAGAAATGTTCATGCACACAAATGCTTGTCTTGTGTGGGAATCGAACCAAGGTGTCAAGGTCGCGTCATTCACGACTGAGCCATTGAGCTCGTCGAAATTCGCTTCACAAACCTCGGAGATAGGATGAAGGTAATCGTATGTCGGACTAGACATACAAACAGATAGTAACGCGCCATCGGAGGTCAACTATGGTATATTAGTACATGGTAATTAAAATTTTCGTTATTTTAGTATGCGGCCCGTAAAATTAAAACGGTTTTCACACTACAACGCCTGCAGGGATTTGTTTGAAGTTTAAATACACAAGTGGAGAATGTTCCAGATTAACACCCAAGGTTCGTTGTAAACTGAAAATATATTACTTATGATTTCTGTGTTAAATTTAAAAATCGGCCAAGTGCGAGTCGGACTCGCTCATGAAGGGTTCCGTACCATTATCTATAAAAACAGCAAAAAAAATCACGTTTGTTGTATGGGAGCCCTCTTAAATATTTATTTTATTCTATTTTTTAGTATTTGTTATAGCGGCAACAGAAATACATCATCTGTGAAAATTTCAACTGTCTAACTATCACGGTTCAAGAGATACAGCCTGGTGACAGACGGACGGACGGACAGCGGAGCCTCAGTAATAGGGTTCCGTTTTACCCTTTGGGTACGGAACCCTAAAAACTGAAATATACGTAGGCGGAACTGCGACCAGCAAGTATTTATCATGTAACCATGCGACCCAATTGATGGAAAGTTGCTACAATATACTATGGACGCTCGGCTGTGTAAGCAGCAGAGGAGGCATCGCACGAGTGATACTTAATATATCGCAAGCGTTAATAGGCTACGGTGCCCGCTTTACATCAGGTGGGCCGTGGGCTTGTATGCATCCCGACGTAGTATAAAAAAAATCGGCCAAGTGCGAGTCGGACTCGCGCACGTAGGGTTCCGTACCATTATCTATAAAAGCGCCAAAATAATACACGTTTGTTGTATGGGAGCCTCCCTTAAATATTTGTTTTATTTCAATTTAAATATTTATTCTTAAAGTGAATATATAACTAAATATTCTGTGAATATTTCAAGCGTCTACCTGTTGCCGTTATCAATATCGAGCAAAAATGAGCAAAAAAATCGGCCAAGTGCGAGTCGGACTCGCGCACGAAGGGTTCCGTACCATTATCTATAAAAACAGCAAAAATAATCACGTTTGTTGTATGGGATATTAAAGGGTTAAAGGGGGCCTTTAACCCTTTAATATTTACTTTATTCTATTTTTTAGTATTTGTTGTTATAGCGGCAACAGAAATACATCATCTGTGAAAATTTCAATTGTCTAACTATCACGGTTCAAGAGATACAGCCTGGTGACAGACGGACGGACGGACGGACAGCGGAGCCTCAGTAATAAGGTTCCGTTTTATCCTTTGGGTACGGAACCCTAAAAATCACATTTCTTGTATGGGAGCACCCTTAAATATTTATTATATTCTATTTTTTAGTATTTGTTGTTATAGCGGCAACAGAAATACATCATCTGTGAAAATTTCAACTATCTAACTATCACGGTTCATGAGATACAGCCTGGTGACAGACGGACGGACGGACGGACGGACGGACAGCGGAGCCTCAGTAACAGGGTTCCGTTTTACCCATTGGGTACGGAACCCTGAAAACGCTTCTCAAATATAAAAACTGGAAGTTCATAGGAGCTTACTGGTAATCTCACTCACTCGCAGAAACACAACAATCCTCTAGAGAGTTGTTACGTCGTATCATGCTTAGTCAGTATAATGGAGCACGAATAATAAACGTTTCATTCATTCGCTCATCTAAACCCTCGGTTTTTAACCAGTCGGATGCATGAGGTACGTCTAGGTAATGATGGCAATATATCTATGAAAATCTTTTGTATGTCCATAAAAACATAGACTCATTTTGTAAGAAGAGTGATACTCATAACATAAATACTAGATATAAGCATAATCTTGTGTTACATGCAAGCCGTCTCCACAAAATAAGTAATTCTTTTACGGGGCAATGTATACGGTTCTATAACAAACTTCCCAGCAATATAAGAGAATTGTCAATAAACAAATTTAAAACTACTATTAAAGCCAAATTGTGTAGCAGGGCATATTAGAATAGAATAGAATACTCTTTATTGCACCAATGACAAATACATACAGAACACACGTAAAAAGAAAACAAATGTACAATAGGCGGTCTTATCGCTAAAGCGATCTCTTCCAGACAACCATGACACGAAAAAAAACATACATATATAAAAAGTAGGTAGGTGGCGCATTTAAGCAAGTACAATTTTCACTTAATATATTGTATACTTATATACAACGAATTACACATTCTAACAAATACAAAAAATAAAAATAATAATGGAAAAAATAACAAAGTAGCAAAACATAACAGAAGATCATACAATAATATTCACATAAAGGTAATGGCAAATATATATATATACATATATAGTACCATAGTTACATGGAGAGATAGTGAGATTTTACCATATTTTTAAAGGAGGCTAAGGATTGTGCACTGCGTATAGAAATTGGCAACGCATTCCAGAGTTGCATAGCTCGTACCGAGAAGGACTTAGTGTAATATTGTGAAGAGTGAGATGGCGTTATTAGACGAAGGGAAAGAATACTGCGTGTACTGCGATCACTACGATCTCGTACCTCACTGAGAAAAACAAAACGTTCCTTTCAGTAACTGGGAGAAGTAGGGTTGAAGAGAATAGAATAAAGAAGAGAGACAATGTGCCAGTTACGACGTAACTTGATAGGGAGCCACTTGAGCTGAGTGCGAAGTTCGGAAACATGATCATATTTGCGAAGCCCAAATATAAATCGAATACAGAGATTTTGAAGGCGCTCAAGTTTGTTTAATTGGTCTTCAGTGAGGTTAAGGTAACAAGAATCAGCATAGTCCAGAATAGGGAGGAGCAAGGAATGTGCAAGTGAAATTTTGGTATCGATAGGGAGAAAATTACGCAACCGCCGAAGGGAGCCAGCAGCTGCAAACAGTTTCCTGCTGACGTGGGCTATTTGCACCGTCCAGGAAAAGGTTCTATCAAAAAAAATGCCAAGGTTTTTGACACTCTCGCTATAGGGAACATGAACATTATCAAATATTATTCCAGGGACAGTCACCCAATCGAGTTTGGAAATAAGACGGGTGCTGCCGATAATAATGGCCTGGGACTTACTAGGGTTAACCATAAGGCCATTAGATTTACTCCATTGGATTATACGCGCCAGGTCTTTATTTACTTCAGTGATCGCATTAGGCAGATTACCCGCTGAAGTATGTGAATAAATCTGCAAGTCATCTGCATAAAGATGGCAGAAGGAGCGAAGATTTGATGTAATAGAATTTATAAAGAGTGAAAATAACAAAGGAGATAATACGCCGCCCTGAGGTACGCCAGCAGTAGTAGGACACCAAGAGGAAAGCTGATCATCGAGGCGAACACGCTGCTGACGCCCATACAGGTAAGATTGAAACCAGTCAATTGCTGTAGGAGATATGTTAAGAGAACGTAGTCGCTTTAAGAGTATATCGAAATCGACAGTGTTGAACGCGTTACTAAAGTCTAGCAAGCAAAAGCAAGCATATTATAAAGTATCTGACTATATTAATGATAAAAATGCCTGGGAATGAGTCGATCCAATTATAATGTAATTAATAAATTATGTAAATTTGTTTGGATACCAAAAGAGGGATGCCTGAGTTTTTTGGCAGTATTTTTATCAGTGCTCACCTAGTCATAAACTGCACGGTAGGGAAAAAAATTGTGACGATTCCAAACAAATGTAGCCATTTTTACGGAATAAAAAGATTTTGACTTTGACTATCAAACTTGTATGCATGATCATGAAAGAATCGCCAAGCTAGAATAGAGAAGATAGAAATTAACGCCCCTGACATCTGACCTTATGTTAAAACCCAACCAATTTCCTCAGGGTAGGTGAGTTCTCGGCTCCTGTATCCTTCCACTAGTACATTATATATCTGTTTTATAATTCTTTCATTCTGCATTGTTTCTACATGTGCGGTTCAAATTATAATATTCTTATATCTAACTTAATATCTTTAATATCAACATCTCCAACATTCATGTCCTTGCAATATCACTTCCATACACGAGCATTACGCAACATTGTATTTCCGTAACATAGTATTTGTACGAGATAATAAGTAATAAGTGCTCATAAAGTCTGCAGTGAGGATTCAATCTGCATACATTGTAATATTCACATAACAGCGAGCTCAATTGCCGTAAACGAAACTCCATTTTATTATAAGCTTATTAAGCTTATTTTACGCTTGCTGACCGCGTTAGTAATGAAGACGTGAGAGAAAGAGTTGGTCTGAAAGAGAGTGTCGGTGTTAAGATAAGAAAGGGCATGCCCCGTTGGTTCGGATATGTAGAAAGAATGCAAGACGAAAGAATGACGAAACAGATATACAATGCAAAAGTGGAAGGATGTAGGAGCCGAGAAAGACCGAGACTAACCTACCATGACCAAATTGGTCGTGTTTTATCAGAAGGTGATGTCAGGAGTCCCGCGGCGGCCGAAGCGGCGAGCGTGTGGCTATGAATGTCACAGAAGCGAGTGAAGTATCTAAGGACCGCGTCTTATGGCACTCGGTTCTCTCTGCCTACCCCGCAAGGGCCTTGGCGTGAAGATATACATACATACATACCAGAGAGAGACTTTGTATAAAAGTTATCTGCGTGGATACTTCTGTCTCACCTATTTCTACCGTCAAGCAGCTGTATTTATATAGCTGTGTTCCGGTTTGAAGGGTGTGATATGGCAGAGAAATTACTTGGTACTGTAACGAAACAGCCTTAGGTCACAAGATTGGCAGTGTGGTGTTGCGAGCGTTAATTGGCTGAGGTGACCGCTTACGATCTTGGGCCGCATGCTTGTTTGCCAATCTAGTTGTATAAAATAAAATGATCGTTTATATGTAGTACCTGGGTAGCATAACTTCGCTTTTTATGCTTTTTTACGTAAAATAGCGGGTTTTAAGTAAAAATCTATATAGATCTTCTTGTTCGCGTTATCGCGTTTCCTAATCCATCAGGATTGACGGGGTCCGCTACATAAGCTGAAGGATTTGGAGATGACACTGATTTCTACATGCAGCGACTGCCGTCAGACTTCCTCGACCCCGAGGGAAAACCAGATCTATCTTAGGTCATACATCTTTCGAAGTATAATTTTTTGAACGAGTAGGCTTCCTCACGATGTTTTCGTTAAACAACACCTAGTGGTACATGCCCACGCCAGGATTCAAACTGGGGACCACTGGCTATCACTGTTCCAGATGCTCCTAAAGACCTAAATATATAAACTTACCAAAAACCGTATGTGAACACAAAATTTTATTCAGATCTTTAGAGTCATTTTCGAGATATACGAAATATATATATAAATTGCTAGTTTAAAGCGATAGGATTTATAATGTAGCATTGTATGCCACAATTCTTTATTCTTGCATTCTTTCTACATGTCCGGTACAACGGAGCATGCCTCTTCTTATTTTAACGCCGCGCCGTCAATTTCCGACTCTATTTCCAACATCATTATTGAGAACGAGATCTTTTTTTATACGTCGGGAGGCATGCAAGCATACGACTCACCTCATGTAAAGTGGCTACCGTAGCCTAGAACGCTTACAGCACATTGTGTATCACTCGCGCGGAGTCACGTCTGCTGCTACTCCATAGGACTGGTAACCCCACTCAAAAACCCTCCAGAGAGTTGTTATTTCAGCTGCAGTTCTCTGTGTGCTATTTTGATGCACAGTACCTCTCTTAAAACACCCAGATCAAGACAAGCAGACACGTTCGTACACACAAATGTTTGTCCAGTTTGTGAATCAAACCCACGCTTTGGTATCAAAGTAAAGTCACTAATCAAAACTTCACCGAGCTCGTCTTTAGGGTTACGCTTCACTACAGGCACTGGCTAACTGGTGAAGAAAGCTCAAAGGGTAATATAGATCAAATTGCTTGGAAGACCATGAGTTCTGTTTGCCAACACGGTAAACTAAAAACACATAAAAATAAGAATGTTTACACAACAACTCAAAAAACTAGAGTGGCGGAAAAACTTACTTTCTCACGAACATTCTGATGATAAAATCTAAATGTTCACCCAGTATTTATGACCTTAGCACCAAACAATAGAGTTCATTTTGGCACAGTTTACGTTATGGGGTGCCGGTTCCATTTACGGTGATAACTAATATGAAAGAATCAAGTTTTTCGCTATATCACCGACGGTATGGGTTGTTTTCGTTGCCATGTCGTTTTCTAAGTGTTTTACTTTCGGCATAGGATGAGGAATATATATGCGTATGTTTATACGATATTTTTACCGAGATCAAAAAAGGACCAGCTCGGTGGCACAGTGGTTACTAGCCCTACTTTGACACCGACGCTCATGGTTTTGATTCGCACATAGGACAAACACTTGTGTGCGTGCATATGTCTGTCGGTCTTGGTCTGGGTGCTTTTAATGAGAGGTAGGGAGCATCAAAGCAGTCCATCAGGGGAAGTACCAATACCTCACAGAAAACCGCAGCTAAATAACGACTCCATGGAGGGTTGTTGTATTCCTATGTGTGAGTAAGATCACCAGTAAGCTTAGTAAGGAGTTGCTGTGTTAGCTGCAAACGTGGTATCGGTGATACTCAGTGTATTGCAACTGTTCATAGGCTATAGTAATGGCATTACATTAGGTGGGCCGTAAGCGTACCTCCTGACATTGTATAAAAATAATACAAATTTATTATCTCACATTTTGTAGCAGTTTTAAAGTTACACACTAAAGATAAAAGCCCAACTTTTACAGATTATTGAAACATCAAGTTGTATGTAAAAAAACTTGTTCTTATGTGTTACATCATCATCGTTCGTAATAATATTTTATGTGTGTATCAGGCTATCTATGTCTAACAATTCTAATATGTGTCAGACACCTGACACATATTAGAATAAACATCAACAACAAAAGTGACAAAGAATATGCTGGTTTACCTACTTTTTATACATTATAGCTACATTTACGAGCAGACGTGCCCAGTGGCGCAATAGTTAGTAACGCTACTTTGACACCAACGCTCGTGGGTTCGATTCCCACACAGGACAAACATTTGTGTGCATGAACATGTCTGTTTGTAGTGGTCTGGGTATTTTCTATGTATCATAAGTAATTATTTACAAAAAAAATGTATTTACATATGTTTATCAGTTGTTTAGTACCAATGACACAAGTATCGCTTATTTTGGTGCTAAATGGCGATGTGTCCGACAATATTTATTTATTTATTTTACACCCGGGTTCCTTTTGAAGAACTTACCAGTCTCCAGAAAAAGAAAAAGAATGAAATAAAGAATGCGGGACGAAAGAATAACGAAACAGATATACAATGTGAAGGTGGAAGGAAGTAGGAGCCTAGGAAGACCGAGACTAACCTAAAATAACCAAATTGGTCGTGTTTTATCAGAAGGTAATGTCAGGAGTCCCAGGAACCGGCGAGCGTGCATGAAAAGAGCTATGAATGTCACAGAAGCGAGTGAAGTATGTAAGGACCGCGTCTTATGGCGCTCGGCTGTTTCTGCCACACTTACATACCATTCTCTAGCTGTTTTGTTCGCGCCACTGTGATACCCCTGCAGAACTGTGCTGGTTTTGAGTTTTACTAGTGTCTAAATTCTATTACGCAGTTGCATGTCTGTTTGTGTTGGTCTGGGTGTTTTTAAAATAGGTAGGGCGCATCAAAGCAACCCGTCTGATTAAGTACCTCCACTTCATAGAAAATCGCAGCCAAATAACAACTCCCTAGAGGGTTGTTGTGTTCCTGCGTGTGAGTGAGGTCTTCAGTAAGCTGCTTAGGAGTTGCTGTGTTAGTAGATGGCATCGCGCGACCGATACGCAAGCGTTTATGGGCTACGGTAACCGCTTTACATCAGGCGGGCCATGCGCTTTTATGCCTCCCGATATTGTATAAAAAAAACAAAATTATTACGAGTATCTTATACTTTGTAGCACTTTTGGAGTACTAAAGATAAAAGCTCAATTCTTACAGATTCTTGAAACATCAAGTTTTATAACTTTTTCCTCAAAGCTCACCAATCCTATCTTCACCGACCCTTTCTTTATATAAAACTAAAAAAAACATTGTTTTCCATACCGAACTTCCTACACCCCCCTTTTACCCCTAATACCCGTTTACATAAAGCTGATTTATGCGTACAATACGTACCAGAAGAAGCCAAGTTCCTCGGGTTCAGTGTGCCATACATTAACATATATCTCTGCGGCGAAATATGGCAGTATGCTCTCCATAGTTATTATAATTAATGGGGATTGTATGCTAAATAAATTCAGATTCGAATATATAGTATAAATTTTGTTTTATCTTCGTAGACGTTAAATCGAATAAGGTAGATACGTCAATGTGCTGATAACATAGCATGTTGAAATATATATCTATATTGTAATATATGCAACCTTTTTATTGTCTTTCTATGTATGTATGTATATCTTCACGCCAAGTCCCTTGTGGGATAGGCAGAGAGAACCGAGCGCCATAAGACGCGGTCCTTACACACTTCACTCGCTTCTGTGACATTCATAGCTCTTTTCATCGTATTTATATCAAAGTAAAACACATAGTAATGTTATACGAGTATTAGATACCAAAATTGATGAAAACGGCCTATTATGGCAACTTTCTATTAAAAAATTCAGTAACGAAACATCACAATTGTTTCTGAAGGTTTATAAAAATCTACAGGATAAATTAAAAGTTCATGTAAATATATTTTTTTAAGGAATTGTGAATTTACCGAATTTTTAGGGCTCCGTATCTTAACAGGGAAAACCATTATAGGATCACTTTGTTGCCCGTCTGTCCGTCTGTCAAGACCCTTTTCCTCAGGAACGGGTGGAGCTATCAAGCTGAAATTAATACTTAGTTCTGTAATCCCTTCGAGATGTAAAAAAATTAAACTTCTAAGTCAACGCAATCCAAAGATATGCCTCGTTTATGCGCCATATTTTGACACTCGCAAGGAATAAAAATCTATAGGGTACTTCCTGTTGACGTAGAATCATGAAATTTGGTAACAACCAATGTCATGTAGCACAAGTAAAGGAAAAATTTGGAAAACCGTTAATTTATAGTTCCATCACAAAATACAACATTTTTCTTACGGAACCCTCAGAGCGCGAGTCGGACACGCACTAAACGTGTGTTAGAGAATAATTCATAACAGTTCATGTACACGAAATGTAATTTCGAAATAATTTATGACGGAACGTAATCTCCCTAGTATTACTTATATTTTCATGAAAATTATTACGAAATTATATTTCGGGTACATAAATTACATAAATTATTTCCCAACAAACGTTATGCTTCGTTTTTGTTTGTACTGTACAAATAATACTCACATAGTACCGGTGAAATGGGAGTTTTACGTACCTGCAATTAAAAAAAACATAATTGTTAAAAATTATAACAATGCAACATATTAATCCGTTATACATATACAGCTATTATAACATTATTTTTCGAAATGTTCCCTATGTGACAATCCAGAGTTGAGCAGCGTGGCAGCGTATGCACTAATCTAATTTTTAGAGATCAAATTTTAAGAGAGGTAGGGCGCATCAAAGCAGCCCGTCTGGGGAAGTACCTCAACCTCACAGAAAACCGCAGCCAAATAACAACTCCCTCGAGGGTTGTTGTGTTCCTGCCTGTGAGTGAGGTCACCAGTAAGCTCCCAAGGAGTTGATGTGTAAGCAGCAGAGGAGGCATCGCGCGAGTGATACTTAATATATCGCAAGCGTTAATGGGCTACGGTACCCGCTTTACATCAGGTGGGCCGTATGCTTGTATCCTGTCGTACCCCTGACGTAGTATAAAAAAAATGCTTCAATGCATTTTTTATACTACCGACGAGACCCTTATCCCTGCAGTGGGATAAATAAGGGTTGATGTGATGTTAAAAAAAGCAGCAAGCAGTGACAGCCTAGTGGATAAAGAATCAGCCTAGTGATCAATAGGTCCCTGGTTCGATTCCTGGCATGTACCACTAAATTCGTGTTATCGGATTTAAGTACATATTTAGATTTATCACTTGCGCAGCGGTGAAGGTAAACATCGTGGGAAAACCTGCGCGTTCAAGAAATTATATTTCGATTGACGTGTGACCTTACATAAGAATGATCTGATCCTCCCTCTGGGTTACAGACATGTAAAAATCAGTATCTTCGTCAAGTTCTTAGGGTTAGGTAACCCATCAATATTAACGCATTAGGAAACGGCATAACCCTAGGAAGAAAAAGACTTAATCGTACAAAGATATATAGATGTAGGTAACAAAAACTAAATAAACTCTCAATAGACTAGCGCACGAGGGCCTTTTTGACCCAATTTTCGACGGCCGAGTTACGGCGGTTGGGTTGTCACTTTTCAAAATCACGAACAGGAAACAGCTGGAAAAGGAACATTGGCTTCCAAATACCCGCCAAGACTGGGTTGAAATCTGTGACAATGATTTCTTTAGAGTGATTACATAGCCTGTATTATGTTTATTATGATTTGGGCTATCAAACAATCACTTAGGGCGTTGCCTAAAAAAAATATTCCTTCACCGCCCAGCAACTGATAATTACAAATATGTATTTAAATTCGAAAATACAAACTAAATGATAGATGTTCACAAATTTAATGGTATGTATGTATGAAGGTATACCCTTCACGCCACGTCCCTTGCGGGGTAGGCTGAGAGAATCGAGCGCTATAAGAGGCGGTCCTTACATACTTCACTCGCCTCTCTAACGTTCATAGCTCTTTTCATGCACGCTCGCCGGTTCCTGGGGCTTCTGACATCACCTTCTGATAAAACACGACCAATTTGGTCATGGTCAAATTTAATGGTGAATATTTTTTCGATGTTTTCCACCATCATTTAGCGGTTTGAAAAGTTAAATAAAAATAACGGAACGTTTCGCCATCAAAGGGAATGTGACCGAAATTAAGCTTTCATAAATTCCCTTTATCTCCCATTGTCACCATATTACCGTTCATAACACATTTAATAATGCACATTACAAGGGTATTGCTAGTAAATTTAAATTTCCACACATAAAAAGGGGAAACGGTGCCCTATATCATTATCAAAAAGTTATTAAGTGGGTCCTTTCGACCGCCGCGATTTATGAGATAGGGCGGATTCATTGAACCGTTTTATTATGTGGTATTTTTGCCAAAAATTTTGTAAAATACTATAATGACACGCAACTTTGGTGGTATAAATGGGTGGAACACAATGAGGGACCAAATGAATAAAGAATTTATCGCGCAGATGTAATCTATCTATTATTTCGCGCTAAATCTCTTGCAGGGTAGGCAGAGCAGGGAGGGTAGGGAGGACTGAGTGCTACATGGCCCGATCCTTACACACCTCACTCGCTTCTTTAACATTCACTACCGTTCTCATGAACACTCGCCGTTTTCTATGGCCCCTGATTACCTTCTGATAACACGATCAATTTGATATTCAGCAGATATGATAACAGGAGAATTGTGTACATTTTAGTCCAAGGTCCAAGAAATAATGTTTCGAAAGACATATTTACTTAAGAAAGGTCTGGGTTGTAGAGGTATATGAGAGGTCTAACGGCAGTCGCTCCGTGTAAAAACCAGTATCTTCGCCAAATCCTTAGGCTTAGATAGCGGACCCCGCTAATGGATTAGGAAGCGGGATGCGGAATGCTAAGAAGAAGAAGATCTAATAACAGGAGATCAAACGTCGAATATAAATTGACAGTGACATTTGATACCAGTGATAGTTAGATGAGGCTGGTGGTCAAGTGACAAACAATAGTTAATTTAAAAGCATGCATGTTCAATTCCCACACAGAGCAAATATTTGCGTGCATGAACACACACAAATATCTGTGCATATCTTGGTGTGGGTGTTATTGAGAAGAGTAGGTACATCAAAGCAAGCCAACTGGGGAAGTACCTCCCTTTCATTAAATACGGATTGGTTGTCAGATTAACAGACAGATTAAAAGAGGTAGAGCGCATCATAGCAACCCGTCTGGGGAAGTACATCTACGTCACAGAAAACCGCTGACAAGTAACAACTCCCTAGAGAGTTGTTGTGTTCCTGCGTGTGAGTAAGATCAGCGGTGACTACTTGCTGTGTTAGCAGCAGAGGTGGCATCGCGCAAGTAATACTTATTGCATTAGAAGCGTTCATAGACTATGCTTGTATACCACCTAAAAAAATAATATTTTAACACCGATTCCCAAACGGGATCAAAATTAGTGTCAATGAGCATGTCTGTTTGTCTTGGTGTGGTGTGTTTAAGACAGCGCATTGATCGAATACTTGTGATACAGGAAGAATCACTCGCGCACTTCTACTCCAGTTGGTAACACAGTAACTTCTTAGGAGATTACTGGTAACTTCACTCACACGCACGTACACAACAATCCTATACGAAGTTGTTAGTTGTCTGTAGTTTTCTGTGAGATGAAGGTACTTTTTTTATACTACGTCGGGTCGTACATCGGCATTAGGTACTACTACTAAGACAATCGTATTTTATTCATTTATTTTATTTGGAAAACAAAACAGCAATGATATCACCTAAAATGAGTTACTATTTAAACATGAGATATACACATTTACATAGTTTTCGCATATAGTCTCTGAAAACTTGTTTATTTTTTCACATACACAAGAAATGAAAATATTGGTACTGTTACTAAAAATAGATTAGCACAATACATATCTAAATAAAATACCGCAAAAAATGGTAGGATCCAACAACAGAATGTATTTAAATAATAAATACCTTTCCTTAATACCACGCTAATACCTCCTTAACACATCTATATATATAAAAATGAATGTTTGCCTGTATGTCCTCTATGGACACAAAAACGACGACGACGATATATATTTCTAATTGTATATGGACAGTGGAATCAAAAACCAAAAGCGAATATTTAGTAATTGAATTATTTACAATTTAATAATTGAAAGTATCTGAGGCTTTTTCTGTACATATATCCTGTTACTTCGAATGAGCAATTCTTGATATATTTCGTGTATCTACGAAATAGGTGTAACGATTTCAATCAAATTTTGTGCTTAGATAAGTTTTTACTTTTTAAATTTATCTACATAGGGGTCCGCCTTTTTATGCAGCATCGGGAATATACTCGTAGTAAGTGTAGTCTACGTAGGCTTCACAACACAAATAGTACCATCACGCTCAAACGAGGTGGGCTTCGAATCTACATACGATATTGATACTCGTGCTTGCACTTCCACTGAATCATTTAAGCCCCATAGCACAAGTACCTACTGGATGAAATCAGAGAAATGCCACATAGTCTTTGTTCTTTTTTTCAAGTAATAATGTACATAAATAATAAATGATATTTATAAGTACGTGAATATTTATTACCATTGAATTTTTTTTATACTACGTCGGGAGGTATACAAGCATACGGCCCACCTGATGTAAATCGGATACCGTAGCCTATTGACGCTTGCGATATATTAAGTATCACTCGCGCGATGCCTCCTCTGCCGCTCACACAACAACTCCTTGGGAGCTTACTGGTGACCTCATTCACACGCAGGAACACAACAACCCTCTAGGAAGTGGTTATTTGACTGCGGTTTTTCTGTGAGGTGGAGGTACTTCCCCAGACGGGCTGCTCTGATGCGCCCTACCTCTCTTAAAACATCTAGACCACATGTGGGCAACACCCGGCCCGCGGGCCGAATTCGGCCCGCTGTAAGGTTTGATCCGGCCCGCGAGACATTTTGAAAAAACCCAATTAAAAAAAATAAGTACACTACTTATATACCTCACGGAATCTACTTATATATATGCACTACTTTCAAACGCGGCCCGCGAACGTATTTACATGCTAAAGTTTGGCCCACAACATGTCAAAGGTTGCCCATACCTGATCTAGACCAAGACAAACAGACTTGTTCATGCACACAAATGTTTGCCTTGGTTTGGGAATCGAACCCACGAGCGTTGGTGTCAAAGTCGCGTTATTCACGACTGAGCCACCGAGCTCGTCCAACATCGTCCAACGTCGTGAGATAAAATTTTGCATTTTAAGTTTATAAAATGGTGCGCGAATCTCGGTCGATCAGGCACTACCCATAAAATCAGCATTTCATAATCAAATGAGAGATATTCAATGCAATTAAATTCGATACGTTAATAAAATTAATATTATACGCATAAAGTAATTTATGCGTATAATATTTTAAATTCATATTCAATTGAACAACCATAAAGCTTGTCATATAAATGAATACCATTCGTTGAAAATATATATTTTCAATTTTCTTTTGAAATTGTTTATTTGCATTATCATTTACGCCTCATAACGAATAAAATAATTACAATATTTAATACGCACAGTTTTATACGTTATATATTAAGCTTTTGAAATGCTATATTATGCTTTTGAAATATAGTATATATTAATTTTAACGATTTCCATATTATTTATAAGACGTGCCAATGTTTTAATGAGACAGTAATGTAGAGTTCGTAATTTTCGGATGAGCTCGGTGGCGCAGTGGTGGAACACGCTGTTACGCTACTTTGACACCAACGCTCGTGGGTTCGATTCCCACACAGTATAAACATTTGTGTGCATGAACATGTCTGTTTGTCTTGGTCTGGGTATTTTCTATGCATAATAAGTATGTATTTACAAAAAAAATGTATTTACGTATGTTTATCAGTTGTCTAGTTCCCATAACACAAGCTTCCGCTTACTTTGGGGCTAGGTGGCGCTGTGTAATTTGTCCGACAATATTTATTTATTTTATTTAATTTTAAGTATTCCTTCTCATTTGTGCTCATACCATCCTATTACGATTGAGCGAATGACTTGGGTTTTTATATGTATAAAATTGTGTCTTTTCAAGAATGAGACCTATCTATATAAACTTAGAGAACAATATCTTAATACTAAATTTGATCCAAATCGTTAGAGCCGTTTCAGAGATACACGAAATTTATCACATATAGGTATATATACGAGAATTGTTCATTTAAAGTAATAGAATATAGAGTAAATTACACTACAGTATATTATCTGTTCCAGTTATAGATCTCTCGACGTATCAAACTCGGATGGGCAGCGTTTGGGAAATTGCTAAATATGTTCTCGTCCATAATACCTCAACGTCTCAAGAAAGTCTTCGACCAGTGTGTGTTGCCAGTGATGACTTACAGCACAGAAACGTGGTCGCTTACTATGGGCATCATACGGAAGCTCAAGGTTGCACGTGCGATGGAGAGAGCCATGTTCAGAGTTTTCCTGCGAGATAGATTCAGAAATGAGCACACCCGTAGCAGAACTAGAGTTACCGACGTGAGTCTAAGGATCAGCAAGCTGAAGTAGCAGTGGGCAGGCCACATAGCTCAGAGAACCAACGGCCATTGGGGCAGAAAAATTCTCCAATGGCGACCACGATTCGGAAAACGCAGCGTAGGACGCCCCCCACATGATGGACCGACGATCTTGTAAAGATCGCAGGGAGCCGATGGATGCAAGCAGCACAAGACCGATCGCTGTGGAAATCTAAGGCGGAGGCATATGTTCAAAAGTGGACGTCCTTCGACTGATATGATGATAATATTTGTTACCTATGGAGTTCAGTGCATCCAAGCCGTCTGCAGGCCACATCATGACGACTGTTATCTATCGACATCAACCGGGAACGAAACTTAATGTGCCCTCCAAACCATGGAGAACCTCGATAGATAGATAACCTCATTCATAGACAGGCTGCGGTGGATGTTGCTTAACCTGCGTGTTCGGTTAGAATGAACGAGCACCGATGCCATCGACCTCACAAAACACACAAAATATCACAAGATAGACTCCGTAAACGAGACGTACATCGATTGTTAAAGTTACATCAAGAATGTACATAATATAAAGTACAAGATATATAATGCATGTATATCTTCACGCTAGGTCCCTTGCGGGGTAGGCAGAGATAAGCGAGCGCCCGAGGACGCGGTCCTTACACACTTCACTCGCTTTCTTAACGTTCATAGCTCTTTTCATGCACGCTCGCCGGTCTTGCTGGACTCCTTTCTCGAATCTGCATTCTGTCTACATGTCCGAACCAACGGACCATGACTTTTTTTTATCTTAACACTGACACTCTATTTCAGACCAAGATAATTATGTAAATAATACACCTACAAAATACTTGCTTTAATACACAACATACTTGCTTATTAACAATAATTACGAAACTGAAACAAGTCTCGCGCAAAATAATGTTTATTTCCCAGGAGATCAGAAAATGATTAGTGCCAATTGAACTGGCTCGCAATAATATTGAAACAGGAAATGCATGGTTGCACTGTGCGCATATAACTGCTCGCGGGGGATTACGGCTGCGGTCGGGATATCGCTTCGTGCTTACAAACTTCTGAAGTAATCATTTTATATATCTGTTATTAAAAATGTTATGAAATTGTAATATCTTTTCCAGATTAAAAGAATTACGATTCATTTTTGAAATACTGGTAGATTAAAAAAGAGATATCAAAAGTATGAAAAATTAATAAGATACAATAATGAGAATGTAAGACATGTCTAAGTGCTCGTACAATTAAATATTTTTATCTTTTATCTATCTTTTAATTTATCTGTTTGCACATATGAATTTATAAAATTGTAATATCTTTTTCAGAATGCAAGAATTACGATTGATGATAATGTTAAATCTAGCTTCTTCCCGCGCTTTTGACGAGTGACATTGTTGTTATACTTGAAATTTTTACAATTCAGTATAAAATTAGTTTTGTGTGACAATTTTGATAGTATTTTGTAACACGTTTATGTACTTTTTGGAAGACGTGAATAAGTTCATCAAGAACACCTTGTAAAAATCACTATCGTTTTACGAGTGGTATTTAAACTGGGTTGATTGGGTCTAGGTACCCTTCCCAAATATTTTTTCAGCACAGTTCCTGAAGCTGGAACATAGAATTAAGATTTTCAAATGGTCCTATACTGAAGACTTTGACACTGGCATAAAGTAGCAACACTATTGCCATATGTATATATAAAAAAAAATGTTAAATCTAGTGAATGAGATAGTATATCTTAGATGCTCTTTTAGCAGAGAAGAAGATATCCCGCTGATGTGGAGAAGTGAGTGGGATCAGGAAATAGTGTGAGTGCGAAAACTTCTTGGCAGTAAAAACTTGAGCCAGAAGGCACAGCTACATATCGCAGTGCTGATCCTAGCGCCAATGTATGGAAGCGACGAGCTCGTTGTCGTAGTGGTTAATATAGCGACTTTGACATCAACTCTCGTGGGTTCGATTCCCACACAGGTCAAACATTTGTGTGAATGAACATTTTTAGGGTTCCGTACCCAAAGGGTAAAACGGAACCCTATTACTGAGGCTCCGCTATCCGTCCGTCCGTCCGTCTGTCACCAGGCTGTATCTCATGAACCGTGATAGTTAGACAGTTGAAATTTTCACAGATGATGTATTTCTATTGCCGCTATAACAACAAATACTAAAAAATAGAATAAAATAAATATTTAAGGGGACTCCCATACAAAAAACGTGATTTTTTTGCTTATTTTTGCTCGATATTGATAACGGCGACAGGTAGGCGCCTGAAATATTCACAGATTATTTAGTTATATATTCACTTTAAGAATAAATAATTTTATTTAATTAAAACAAATATTTAAGGGGGGCTCCCATACTACAAACGTGATTTTTTTGCCTTTTTTATAGATAGTGGTACGGAACCCTTCGTGCGCGAGTCCGACTCGCACTTAGCCGATTTTTGTTTGTTTAGTCTGGATGTTTTAAACAGAGCTAGGGCGCATCAAAGCAGTCCGCCTGGAAAAGTACCTCCACGTCACAGAAAACCGCAGTCAAATGACTCCCTGGACGGTTCTTATGTTTCTGCGAGTGAGTGAGATCACACATTAGCTCCAATGGAGTTGCTGTATTCACAGCAGAGGTGGCATCGCACGTGTGGTACTTAATGAATTGCAAGCGTTCATAGGCTACGGTAACCTTGTAATGCCCCCGACGTTGCATAAAAAACAGTTTCCATCACAGCTGCTTTAAAGGAAGACAATGTATACTCATTAAAAAAAATTAATGGCATTTCTTATTATATTTACATGCTCGCCTGATAAAAGAAATTTCCATATACCAGGTTCTGCTGAATGGGAAATGTATTTGCTGAGGCAGTGTCGCTAGAACCTATAAGAGACTTGGAATGAGATTTATTAATATTTCTAGCGCTATCTCGTTTCCTAATCCATGAGGATTGACGGTGTCTGTTACCTAAGCCTAAGGATTTAGCAAAGATACTAATTTTTACATAGAGCGACTGTCGTTAAACCACTACAACCCAGAGGACGTATTTCCAAATCCAATTCCTGGGACGAGCTGGTTACCTCACGACGTTTTCCTTTATCGCCGAGCAAATGATAATTACAAATATGTACATAAATAAAACAGATATACAATGCGAAAGTGGAAGGATGTAGGAGCCGAGGAAGACCAAGACAGACCCACCATGACCCAATTGGTCGTGTTTTATCTGAAGATATCAGGAGATCTAGAAACCGGCGAATGTGCATAAAAAAGCTATGAATGTTAAAAAAAAAAAACGGCCAAGTGCTAGTCGGACTCGCACACGAAGGGTTCCGTACCATTATCTATAAAACGGCAAAAAAAAAATCACGTTTGTTGTATGGGAGCCCCCTTAAATATTTGTTTTATTTTAATTTAATTATTTATTTTTAAACTGTTGCCGTTATCAATATCGAGCAAAAACGAGCAAAAAGTTCACGTTTGTTGTATGGGAGCCCCCTTAAATATTTATTTTATTTTTTAGTATTTGTTGTCATAGCGGCAACAAAAATACATCATCTGTGAAAATTTCAACTGTCTAACTATCGCGGTTCATGAGATACAGCCTGGTGACAGACGGACGGACAGACGGACAGCGGAGTCTCAGTAATAGGGTTCCGTTTTACCCTTTGGGTACAGAAGCCTAAAACACGAGAGAGGTGTAGAAGGACCGCGTCTTATCGGTTGTCTCTGCCTACCCGGCAAGGGACCTGCCGGCAAGATATACATATATACATACACATGTATATAAATCCAAGACCAAGACTGTGTTATAAGCCTAGCCTAGTACTCGAACCGAAGACTTCTCATATATTCCGAATGAGATGTGATGATGTTATGCTGGAGCATGGATGATTTGATACACAGATTCGTCTATACAGATAAATAAAATTGGAGTGTCTGTTTGTAATATTAAAATAACCGCTTTTTACTAAATGCACATGGATGTATACACGGTACATATATCAAAATGAATATTTTTACAATATTTGTCTGTCTGTCTATCTGTCTGTTTGTTCCGGCTAATATCTGAAACGGCTGGACCGATTTTGACGGGACTTTCACTGGCAGACAGCTGATGTAATAAGGAGTAACGTAGGCTACTTTTATTTTAGAAATTTCATTTATTTTTAGTAATATAAATAAATAATAAAAAAAAATAACTATTCCGCGCGGACGAAGTACATAATACATGGTCGCTATTTGACTCTGCTTATTTAGGTACTTATAATCAAATCAAATAAATTAAATAATAACTGAACAATAACTTATTTTGTTAAATCCCGTGCGGACGAAGTCGCGGGCACCGCTAGTTTTCTATTAAAATAAAAAAGAGTCTTATGAAGTCCTGACAGTTCGATATGAAAATAACAAATATTTTCATTTTCTCCCCAAATATTACATATTTATCAAAGACCTAAGCAATCTTAGATCCGGATGTTGGTAATAAGTAAGCATATACGTCGCCGGATGTGGATCGTAAGTCACGCCACAAAATCCCGGTTCGCTTCCGGTGTGAGTTGATACTAGACGCTTTGTCGTCCGATAGTTGTACGTCTGTAATGTTGTTAGCTTCGCCTGCCCGTTAACGGTGATTATTATTGGGTCGTCCTTTATAGGCTTTATTTTACTTGCAATCGCAATATAATTATTTTCTGTTTATCATGGAACTTTATAACCTTTGGAATTAAGGAATTGATTATAAAATACGACGAGCTCGTTGTCGTAGTGGTTAATATAGCGACTTTGACACCAACTCTCGTGGGTTCGATTCCCACACAGTACAAACATTTGTGTGCATGAACATGTCCGTTTGTCTTGGTCTGGGTATTTTCTAAGTATAATAAGTATGTATTTACAAAAAAAAAAATGTATTTACGTATGTTTATCAGTTGTCTAGACATAGACTATAACACAAGCTTCGCTTACTTTGGGGCTAGATGGCGCTCTGCAATTTGTCTGACATAATTATTTATTTGATAGCTACCAATAAAAGTTTGCTTTCAACTTAATTCACATATAAATTTTTGATTGTTTTGTGAATTCTAATATTTCATCTCATATCTATAGCTATTGTGTTACTAATCACTATATTGTATACTGAAGTTTAGTGATTAGTAACACAATAGCTGTGGATCTTGTTTTCCAAATTTAAATACGCGGTGTGCGTGTGGGAAATTTGCAAAAAATTCTTAATTATTGTAATTATTTTTACAATAACTTAAGCATTTTTTAATTTTTTATTACAAAAAGTACAGGTTCATTTAAGGAGACAATCTAATCAGAGCTAAGTTATATCAAGATATAGCTCATAAAAATCTGTTAAATTATTTTAGCGGTTCAGAAAAAAGCCGAGCTTAAAAATTCGGTTCCGCACCCACGCACAGATTAATATAAAAAATACGTACACACACATATACAACTATACTCTTAGATATGATATAGAATAACTTAGAAAGCCTTAAAATATGTCAATAATATTTGATTTCCAATTTGGGACAATTACAATACGTATGAGAAATTGGCAGTTAAAAAAAAAATATATGTAGCAATAAGTTTCGTATGTTAGTATATGGGCTTGCTAGAACCGTTAGATCTTTTGTTATAAATTGTATTCGATTCTATAATAAATTGCCTGAAACAGTTCTATTTCTTATCTTCAAAAGGCACATAAAAATACACTCTGCAAAAAGGCTTATTATGTAATTAATGAATATCGGACTGACAAAGATGTCTGAATATGATTCAGTAAACGAATTAATATTTCTTCAATTCTACCACTTGACATGTTTATTATTGTACATACTTTATTATTATTGTACTTGTATTAGGGTAGGCAGAGACTATGGAATGCCAAGTGCACCGATCCAAGCATACTTCGCTTCTTCCACACTCATCAACCTCTTTGTGCTTGCTCTTCGGTTTTGGATGCCTTTGACGAAATATTGTTTTTGTTTTTTATTGTGCTATATTGATATATAAATATATTGTAATATCAAATGACTGCTAGAAAAAAGACCTTTGTCTTTTTCGAAATGTTGGTAATAAAAAAAAAGAAAAATGAAAGCTACGTGAAATAATGTATACAGCATATAAAAATGGAGTTCCTGACTAATTCACTGACTCATCATCGCCGAGGCCAAACCCTTGAACCTAGAAAGCTGAAATTTAGCAAACACATTACTTTTGTAATTCTCACGAGAGATAAGAAAGGATTTTTTGAAATTCAACCCCTAAGGGGGTGAAAAGGGGATTGACAGTTTGTATGGAGCAGAAATATTTTTAGTGACTTGAAACTTTGTATAGATTCTCTTTATTAGAATCAAAAAAAAGTAATTTCATCATTTTCAAAAATTCCACCCCTTAAAGGGTAATGGGGGATCAAAAGTAATTCTTGAACTAAAAGTTGAATTGTTAAGAAATTGTTTTTTTTTAAAGTGAGCTGCTTTAGACTTTTTAAATATACTCTGAATCAAGACGTCAAAAAAGTAATTTCAGCGTTTTTCAAAATTCCACATTTATGGGGGCTGAAAAGGGGGTTGACAGTTTGTATGGAGCAGAAATATTTTTTGAAGTTAGTGACTTGAAACTTTGTACAGATACTCTCTATTAGAATGCAAACAAAGCAATTTCAGCGTTTTCAAAAATTCCACCCAATTAAAGGGTGTAATGGAGGTCAAAATATTTCTTAAACTAAAAGTTGAATTGTTAAGAAATTGTTTTCCTTTAAAGTGAGCTGCTTTAGACTTTGTAGATATACTCTCAATCAAGACGTCAGAAAAGTAATTTCAGCGTTTTTCAAAATTTTACATTTAGAGGGCTGAAAAGGGGGTTGACAGTTTGTATGGAGCAGAAATATTATTTCAAGACAGTGACTTAAAACTTTGTACAAATACTCTCTATTAGAATATAAAAACATTGAATTCAGCGTTTCTAAAAATTCCACCCCTTAAAGGTGGTAATGGGGGTCAAAAGTATTTCTTGAATTAAAAGTTGAAGGTGTTAAGGAATTGTTTTTTTAAAGTAGCTACTTTAGACTGAAAATATTCTCTCAATTAAGACGACAAAAAGTTATTAGAGCGTGTACCAAAATTCCACCCTTAGAGAGCTGAAAAATAGGTTGACACTTTGTATAGAGTAGAAATGTTTTTTGAAGTTAGTGACTTAAAACATTGTACATATACTCTCTGTTAGAGTACAAAAAAAAATCGTTTCAGCGTTTTCGAAAATCCCAACCTTAGGGGGATGAAAAGGGGGTTGAAAGTGTGTTTGGACGAGACGCTAATCTATATTAATAAATATATATTAATAAAAATGGAGTTCCTGACTAATTCACTGACTCATTAAGAGGTTCCTTTTGTAATGCATATGAAAGATAAGAACGGTTTATGAATTTCAACCCAGACATACTTTTTCAGGTTAGTGATTTGAAACTTTTATGTTTTTAAAATAGGCAATGCTATATATAAAGAGGTGCTTTGAGTGTATACAGTCAGTATCAAATAGTTAATGAAAACCGAACAGATCATGATATATCTTCATTACTACACAAATAAGGATATTTGGTACTTTTACTAACTATTTAATGCCGATTGTACTAAAAAATAAGAAGCAAAATAAAAATAAGTAAAACTGCCGAAATTCCAAAATCTACGCGTACGCGAAGCCGCGGGCAAAAGCTAGTAATTTATAAATTAAAAAAGTCAAAGACGTGTCAAAGTGGCTAAGTAAAAACCTTTTATCCTTTTTATCTTATCTCTGTTGTGCTCCTTAAAGTACTGTTGAGATTTATCCATCAAATAAATAAAAAAGACCAAAATATCCATTTTTGTTCGTGAAGATTGATAAATCAATCACTACCTTCTATTACCTTTCCCTCCAATTCATTCCTTTCCTCGAACTAAATTCCCAGTTCTTTTATACGCCATGTAAATACTTTTTCCATTAGGCGATCCGTCATAATCTTTATTAGCCAGTTATATAATATTAATAGGTACCATTCATGTTACCCCACGTAGAATAAATCATGGGCTTTAGTCATATACCTAATCTGGTTTACCTTTGAGGCAAGTAAGCCGATATTCACAGTAAAATGGAAGGCCGCTACTCCTTCGAAGAGTAATTCTATAAGAATAGATGTTCCAGTAGGCATAATATACGCAAATGGGATTATGGAAACGTGTAAAATATTGCTAAAGTAATATTTTGGTTGTACGCATTTCGAAGAAAAGAAAATCCTGCTTAACTTCATCCATCTGTTTATAGTATACCACTAAGCTGACGCATTAGACTATAAAAGCCAAAACCCACAGCAGGGGTGGGGAATGCGGGAAAGCGGCAACGATTCGTAACGAGATTTTGTGTAATATTCGTGTTTGTATACAAGCTGACATACAAAAGCTGCAGCTTACCCGCTTTTCTCGACTCTGTGGGGTTTTTTATACAACGCTGGAAGTCATACAAGCATATGGCACACTTGATGGTAAAGCGGTCCACTCAATGTTTGTAATACATTAAGTATCACTCGCGCAATGCGTCCTTTGCTGCTAATACAGCAACTTAGGAGCTTACTGGTATCTTCACTCACACGCAGGAACACTACAACCTTCTAGGGAGTTATTATTCGGTTTTCTGTGAGGTAGCGGTACTTCAGCTTTAATGCGTCCTACCTCTCTTAAAAACATCCAGACCATGACAAACAGACATGTTCATGCACATAAATATTTATCCTGTGTGGGAATCGAACTCACAAGCGTTGGTGTCAAAGTCGCGTTATTCGCGGCTGTGCCACCAAGCTTCTCAAACAAAAAAGTATACGTATAAAGTAGAATAAACGCGGTCGAGATACGAGCATTGGGTAAAATTTGTGGCGTAACGCTTGCTGCGTTTTCAATGATATAAGACATTCGCTTTCAGACCACCTAGTCTGAAAGAGAGTGTCGATATTAGGAAAAGATAATTCGTTCGGGTATGTAAAAATAATGTGGGACGAAATAAACGTTCAATGTGAAAACGGAAGGATGTAACAGCTGAGGCAGTAAACGTAGGTAAATTGGTCGCGTTTTATCAGAAGATGATGTGCAAGAGCCTACTCTAGCTCTGCCTGCGCCACATGGACCTGATTTTTACAAGTTAGAGATAAATAAAATTTCCTCAGAGGGGTTATGTTGCATCATGAGAGTAGTGAAGGATTCTAAAATGAAGTTAAGGAGTCTACGGAATCCCGACCGAAACTAGAATCCAGCAAAAAAATATTTCTGACATCCCTCGCTCCACTTTGGATACAGGTTTAGAAATTTTTTTTGGTTAATTCAGGATTTGTTGAAAATTGCCAGAAATTATTTTGTTTTTTATATTAGTTACATAATATATTTTAAAATACCAATAGAAATTAAATTAAAAAGAAATGAGAAGTGCCAATATTTTTTTCTTTAAATGAATATTACGATTACCAAACGAATATTAAATTCGGTCTTAAGGCGAGCGTTGCGAAAAGTGTGTCGGTGTTAAAATAAGAAAAGGCATGCTGCGTTGGTTCGGACATGTATAAAGAGTTACGAAACAGATATACAACGCTAAAGTAGAAGAATGTAGGAGCTGAGGAAGACCAAGAATTAACTACCATTACCAAATTGGTCGTGTTTCAAAAGGTGATGTCAAGAGTCACAGAAACCGGCGAGCGTGCATGTTTAAGAGCTATGAATAATAAATAAGCGAATGAGGTGTGTAAGAACCGAGTCAAGAGGCACTCGGGTCTCTCTCTGCCTAAACCGCAAGGGGTTGGGCATGAAGTTAAAGATAGATTGACAGAATATTAAATACTAAAACTATAAACTCACACAAGGCTAACTACAATTTTTTTTTTTATATACAACGTCGGGGTGCACACCTGATGTAAAGCAGTTACCATAGTCTATAAATGCATGTAACACATGAAGTATTCGTGCGTACGATGGCACCAATGCTGCTAACACAGCCACTCCTTAGGAGAATACTGGTAACCTCATTCACACGCAGGAACACAACAACTCTCCAGGGAGTTGTTATTTGGCTGTGGTTTTCTGCGAGGTGGAGGTTCTTAGTTAGATAGACTGCTTTAATGCGCCTAACCTGACTTAAAAGCACACAGACCAAGACAAAAAGACAAGTTCATGTACACAAATCTTTGGCAATCTTGTGTGGGGATCGAACCCACTAGTATTGGTGTCAAAGTCGCGATATTAACAACTGCACCACCGAGCTCGTCAGAAAGCTCGTTTCTGAATACTTGCACGACTTCTCGTTTAAAAATTAAACAAAGAAGATATGAAAGGAGCGAATAGCAATATTTTAACCCCTTTGCTAGATTAACAAGATAATATTAGGACTTAAAGTATGAAATTACCGATTTGTACTGAAAAATTAAAACTCGTTTATTTCTAAGATGTAACATATTTATTTAATCAAAATATTTACGGTCATTATATCTACATTGCTGCCATCTAATCAGAAGTTTATTTATGCCTTTGCGATAGAACTCTGGTGATCTAGATTCGACAAAGTGTCTGAAAGCATTTTGTACTGCCTCCAGTAAGAATTTTTTTTACCACTTGGTAAATTGTCCAAAACACGAAAAAATTGTAGTCAGTTGGAGCAATGTCTGGCGAGTACGGAGGATGACGTATGGTTTCTAACTGCAGCTCCTGTAGAGTTACAACGGTTTCTCGTGCAGTTATCGCAGAGTAATAATGGTGAGGATCGATTCACGAGTCGGGATTGTTTCACTGCTAGTTTAGCCATCATTTTTCGAAGTTCGGCACCGTAAACATCTGCTGTTATTGCTTGACCAGACCTGAGAAAGCTACAGTGAATAACGCCATGAAGAGACCACTAAACAGTTACCATTACCTTTTTATTGATAAGCTTTCCTTTAGGGCATTGTTGCGGCGTTTGATCTGGGATCAGCCACTGCATTTTTTTGTTTACGGTTATCGTAAAGAATCCATTTTTCGTCACATGTGACAATTCGATTCAATATTTCTTCATTTCTGTACCGATTCAACAAGGCAACACAAATTTCAATGCGCGTTCTGCAGATCAGTCAAAACATGAGGCACCCATTTTTCATATTTTTTATGTTATTATTATTGATTTTAACACAAATGAGTCAATATTGTAGGCAAGGTAACGTTAAACCATGCCGGTAATTCCTGGGTAGTTTAACTCGGTCAGGCTTCCACCATCTCCTTCAATTCAGCGTTATTCACCTGTGTGGGTGTGGGCGGTCTTCCACGTGGTTCGTTCTTTAAGTCGAAATTTCCATTACGAAAGCATTTAAACCAAAAACGCACGGTGCGTTCATTAGCAGTCTCCTCTCCAAACGCAGCATTGATATTACGAGCCGTTTCTGCCGCGTTAGTTCCGCGTCGGAACTTTTATTCGAAAATTACTCGGATTTTTGAAGTATCCATCATACCCGCCTAAGCTGAATAAAAAAAACAATTGAAATTCGAAAATCAAATGTTGCACATTTTTTAAAACCTCATAGGGTTCATAAGGTTTAATATCAATTCAAATAAAATGGCAATTTCATACTTTAACCCTAATTATAATAGGATATGACTTACAAGATTAGAAGAGAAAATTTGCGACTATCAAAATTTCTACTCTCCAATTTATAGAACAAAACTTTTAGAACAAAACGGATCTAGATCTACCAAATCCGTTGAGATATCTCAATGCACATATAAACTTATGTATAAACACAATTTAAAATCGCCTCTCAGGTATTCACAATACGTTTCTATATTGAACGCAAAGTAGTGAAGATAATTCACAGTACACTGGCATTGGTAAAATATTTATCGTACATTCTTGGCAAGAGAAAATGAGCCCTATGACTTTTAAGAATGGGTATACAATGTCGAAATTTGTGCTTGATCCGTAAAGGTACTTTTTCTTTCTTTATTCTAAATACGGTAATTTTGTTAAATTCAAAAAAATACAGTGAAAAAATCGAAATTTATGTGAAAGGTTTTTTTTTTGCCGACTATAATAAAAGGAGTCCATGTTTTTTTTGTGTATATTACACGATTACACATTTCTTTGTACGTGATGCATGTTTGTTTTTTTTATTCAACATTGGGAAGCACACAAGCATACGGCCCATCTGATGTAAATCAGTTACCGTAGTCAAGAACATTTGCAATACATAAAGTATCACTTCCCTCGATGTCACCTCTGCTGCTAACACAGTAACTCCTTAGGAGCTTACTATTGACTCACACGTAGGAACACGACAATGCTCCAGGGAGTTGTTATTTTACTGAGGTTTTCTGTGCGGTGGAGGCACATACCCAGGCGGGCTGCTTTGAAGCGCCCGACCGCGGCTTCGCCAGCGGATTCGAACAAGGGTTGGCGTCAAAATGGCGCTACTACGTACTGAGCTACCGAGCTCGTCAAAATATTTGGTAGGATATTTGTTGCCGTTATCTTCATAGTCTACCGATAACCCTCTCGCTGGTGTAGTAAGTACTTGTGGATCCTGACATCCACACGGATCCACGCGTGACTTTGACAAGGTTCATTGCTGAGACATAACACTACGTATCTACCCGAGCACTAGGTATGTATCTATTACTGGATTTTTTTTACCACTAAGGTAGCAATCAAGCGTACGGTTTGCCTGATGGTAAGCAATTACCGCAGCCTATGGACATTTGTGATACCAGGGGTGTTACACATGCGTTACCGACCCTGTAAATCCCGTCTATGCCGATATTATGAGAACCAGATAGGAGAGGTTGATATATAGTGCTAAACAGAAAGAGGCCTCTTTGAGAAGATTGATGTAATGTTGTATAACCGCCATGACTTGCTCCAGGGGATATCAATGCTACAATGTATCCATGAACAAGGTGAAATTGCGAATATATCGAAAAATATTGGTCTATTAAAATGAGATTTGGAGGAATTATTGGGCTATTGCAGAAAGGAGCATAGACGCCTTCCAGGACTATCATATCTGATGTTTTAATAGATATTATTATAAGTTCTATTGTAGCTAGAACACAATCTGAATCAAAGTACTCAAATACTTACATAGTCTATGGTTCCATAGCCAACTCATTTTTTTATGCACAACCGCAGAAGGCCTCAGACTTGGGGTCCGAAGTGAAAGCGTAGGACGCGACCGGAATTAACGCTCGAATGACGATGAACCTCGGAGGGCATGCAAGCATAGGGCTGACGGTTATTTGGCTGCAATTTGTGAGGTGGAGGTACTTAGATACATTCCTGGACGAGCTGCTTCATGCTTTCATGCACACAATTATTTGTACTATGTGGGAATCGAACCCACAAATGTTAGTGTCAAAGTGGCGTTATTAATCATCGCATCAAAGCAGCCCATCTGGGGAAGTACCTCCACCTCACAGAAAACAGCAGCCAAATAACAACTCCCTAGAGGGTTGTTGTGTTCCTGCATGTGAGTGAGATCACCAGTAAGCTCCCAAGGAGTTGCTATGTAAGCAGCAGAGAAGGCATCGCGCGAGTGATACTTAATATATCTCAAGCGTTAATAGGCTACGGTACCCGCGTTACATCAGGTGAGCCATATGCTTGTATGCCTCCCGACATAGTATAAAAAAAAATACATGACGTAGCGACGACCGGAGCGGCTAGGGCAGCAACCGTGGTTAGTGCATGCGATTCACGTTTCAGATGACGGACATTCGCAGAGATGAGCCAGCACGAGTCACAAGAGACAGCAGCCGAGGCAGAGACGACCGGAGCAGCAATGACAGGGGCGGCAGGCGTCTACTAACGGCAGTGGTTGGGTGCCGGCAAGCTCTAATTCGCATAAACTAATTGTTAGCGGAAGCACACACAATAGCTTTGACCAAATTGTCTGTAAATTTATTTTTAACTGAAATGATAATTAAAAATGACAGAAAACATTTATTAATACGTGTAACAGATACAATGAAAAATCATACTGATAATGTGTGCTTAAAATTAAACAGATACATATATGTTCTTAATAGGTTGCACGAAATAGATACACAAGAAACCGCAACAACAGCGTACTATGGTTACATAGAGTCGGTATTAATATACGGATTGGTAATTTGGGGCGATCGTATTGGTTTAAATAGATTTCCCAGCAATATAAGAGAATTGTCAATAAACAAATTAAAAACTACTATTAAAGCCAAATTGTGTAGCAGGGCATATTATAAAGTATCTGACTATATTAATGATAAAAATGCCTGGGAGTGAGTCGATTCAATTATAATGTAATTAATAAAATATGTAAATTTGTTTGGATACCAAAAGAGGGATGCCTGAGTTTTTTGGCAGTATTTTTATTAGTGCTCACCTAGTCATAAACTGCACGGTAGGGAAAAAAATTGTGACGATTCCAAACAAATGTAGCCATTTTTACGGAATAAAAAGATTTTGACTTTGACTTTGACTTTGAATAAAGCTTTCATTGTCGAAAACAATTTATAAGAGTTATTTGCGGTGTTCCTCCCTATGTTTTGCGTAAGCCATTATTTAAGATACTTAGCTTCCTAACACTTCTTGAGATTCCTTAAAAATAATATGAATTTGTTTAAATGAGCTACTGAAGGATATGCAAAGAATATTACCATATAATAAATTTACAAAATGTATAACAGACATATTACCTACTAATAATTTGAGATATTCATTATTTTATCTGTAATATCATTTATCAATGTTTATATTTAAATTTAACGACATCTAACTTTTGCATGCCATATATGTAGCTGAATAAATTGACTCAAATATTGTACCTAACGCTTATTGTACCTTATTCATAAGCAAATAAACATTTATCATTGTCGTGATTACAAATACAGAAAGTGAGAAAACTCTCTCATCTATTGCTCTGTTCAAAAAACTTCTCAATTCCCTTCAATTCAACAACTGCCAATTATGTTTCTTACAAAAGTAGATATTTTTGTTGACGAAATTCGTAAATGCGTACCCCTTAATATTATCACTGTCCAGCCGAACCCTTCAATCGTATTTTCGACGTTTCACTGATATTGCACGTCGATGCAAAAAAAAACCCTAATATTTTATTGTTATGACTGAGATTGCTCTGCCTTTGATGTTAAAAGGGAAATAAATTTCTGAGGGCTTGTCGATTTATAAACTTGGTCTGTCAAGAAATGAAAAATAAGTTTTTTATATGTATATCTTATATGTACATGAAATGAAATTTTAACGGGCTTGGTGGCGCAGTGTTTAGTAACGTTACTTTGACACCAATGCTCGTGGATTCGATTCCCATACAGAATAAACATTTGTGTGCGTAAACATGGCAGTTTGTGTTAGTGTGAGTGTTTTTGATAGATGTAGGACACATCAAAGATGCCCTTTTGGGAAACCTCCACCTCACAGAAAATCGCAGCCAAATAACAGCTACCTGGAGGGTTATTGCGGTCCTACGACCGAATGAGGTCACCATTGAGTTCCAAAGGAGTTGCTGTGTTGCAGAGGCGGCATCGCGCGAGTGATACTCATTGCACTGCAAGCATTCATGGGCTACGGTAATTGCCTAATATCATGGGTCGTGTGCTTGTATGTCTCTTGACGGCGAAAGTTCCTATGCCATGAACGGCGATATTTCTTTATTTGAATAGGGGTGCATTTCTCGCTACTAGACCCTTATCGATGTCTGTCCCTTCATCTGTCGTAGTTGCCAGATCGATCGAACAGATTTTTTTTATACAAATTTGGGAAATGTGCAAGCCTACAACCCACCTGATACTCAGTGACCCTACTAAATAATAAAATCTAATAAAACACGACCAATTTGATCATGGTAGGTAAGTCTCGGTCTTTCTCGGCTCATACATCCTTCCACTTTCGCATTGTATATCTGCTTCGTCATTCTTTCAACTTGCATTTTTTCTACATGTCCGATTTCTTTCTATATGTAGGTCTAACAAATAAATTCGATTACATACACACATCAAAAGTGTCTAGGGATCAAGCATTTTTATGCGGATTTTTTGAGATTGAGATGTGGCTTTGTAAGAAATTTATGATTTTATAAATTTATATGGATCCTTTTTGGTGCATTTCATAATTTGAAACAGGAACTGTCAATCAAATTCGAGTAAAAGATGAAAATCAGCTGTCAATATTTTCCCTATAAAAACATACAACGCATTGAAGACATTATTAGTGCTACTGTTTCCCTACTACTGATTAAAACCAACGTTATTATGGAGCGGCGACGTCATTTAAGCAGGGAAGAAATGCTCAGAGCCGTGAGAATGATAGAAGCTGGTTCCCGGCAACGTACTATGGCTTTAGCTCTGAATACAAGTCAGAGTGTTATCAGTCGACTTTGGACACGTTACCGAAGCACTGGTACCGTGGCTGAGCGCCATGGAGAACGGCATCGCTGCACCACACGGAGACAAGACCGATACATTCAAATCACAACTCGAAGAGCTCCAACAATAACCGCCATGATGTTAGCCGTGACGCTTCATCACTCTTCAGGGAACTTAATTAGCGATCAAACAGTCAGAAACCGCTTGCATGAAGTGAACCTTCATTCCCGAAGACCGCTAAGGGTACCACCTATAGCAATGCACAATCGTAGGATTCGATATCAATGGGCTCTTGAACACAGAAATTGGGCAGAAGAACAATGGCGTTTCGTGTGCTTTTCTGATGAGTCTCGTTTTGGTATGAGACCGGATACAAGACGTATACGATACTGGAGAACCCCTGGACGCCAACAGCGATTAAAATCCTGCCAGGAAGTCCATCCTTATAGTGGTGGAACCATCATGGTATGGGCGGGTATTTGGATCGGCGGAAGAACTGAGTTGATTTGGATCAGAGGCAACCTCAACGCTCAAATTTATGCTGAGACGATTGTATCAGACGTCATCGTTCCTCTACAAGTGCAAATCGGTCCCTTATTTCAGTTAATGCATGATAATGCACGACCGCACACCGCAAGAGTTGTAAGACAGACTCTCGCCGCAGCTAACATCAATGTCATGCCCTGGCCTGCTCAGTCGCCAGACTTGAACCCGATTGAGCATGCATGGGATATGCTACAGAGAAGAGCTCTGCCGAATATGGAGGGTATCCAGTCGCAAGAAGACCTTTTTTTGTTGTTGCAACGAACATGGGCGGCCATTCCACAGCGTGATTTGGATGAACTCATTTTGAGTATGCCAAACCGATGTTCTTGTGTTGTTAGTGTTCGCGGTAGAAACACGGATTATTAATTGTTTAAGTTACCCAATAAAATTTTAAAGAAAACTGTTATTTCAGTCTTTTTTTCGAACTTTAATGTTAGTGGTTCAAATGTCAAAAATCCCTTTATTATGAAAATGGCAAATTTCTTTATTAATGCAAAGGTGACTTGGTTTATCGTTACTGTAGACAAACGAAAACACTTTATTTGATGAATCCTTAAAGAAAATTTTAATTAATGTCAATCAGGAGAAAAGTTATTGCAAAAATATATGTTGATCCCTAGACACTTTTGATGTGTGTATAATTTGTTTCTATATATCAAAGTTCAGTTCCATATAATTCGTCTCTATATATGTAAGATCAGTTATACATAATTTGTTTCTATGTACGAAAGTTCAATTATACTCGTATATATATATATATATATATAGATATGAAACCATGCATTTTTGTGAAAGAACCAAATTGTTTTACAATAAATGGACCACAAATAACATGACCACGAACAGGCAATAGGAGAGCGATTTTTAAAATAATATTTACTCTGGAATCGCTCTGGGTCTGTTTACGCCGTTCCGTTCCTCCATACCGTCTAACGTCATTCCGTTTTGCTCTACGTTTGAAAACAACACTGGCAATTTTCAATTCAAGATATAGTGTTGCTGTTAATTATTGAATTTTACGGTACTACGAGAACATTCAGAAGGAGAAAAACCTGTAAAATATATGTGTCGACCAAACTCATTCATATTTTTTTCCTTGCTTACTTTTATGAATGATAAATAAATAAAATCCATTGTAAATACATACTTATTATACATAGAAATTACCCAGACCAAGACAAACAGACATGTTCATGCACACAAATGTTTGTACTGTGTGGGAATCGAACCCACGAGCGTTGGTGTCAAAGCAGCGCAACAAAAGGATTTGGATTAGAAAACAGGAAAGAAAGAAAGAACATACAGCGATACGAGCGATAACATATCGAGCAACGGAAGCCTTGCTGACGGTTTATTACTTGGATGTATTAACGCCAACTTTGATTGATGTACGGCGGTGAAACCAGGGTATGGCAGAAGAAACATGAAAACAGGGTGAACACCGTAGAAATAAGAGCGCTGACGAGTATATGTGGAGTGGGAATGATTGATAGACTAAAAGATAGACACGAGAAATTTGTGGAAAGAATAATGATGTAGTGACAAAAATTGAAAAGATGAAAGAGAGAAAGAATGAATAACAAAAGAGTTACGAAAGAAGTGTATCGGGTAAGAGTGAATGGAGATTTCGGGAGGGGCCGCCCTAGACGCACACTTATAATAGATTAAATTGATGATGTGTTGAAAAAGGGCTAAAAAGCACCCAAAACCAAAGAGCATGTAGAGGTCGATGAGTGTGGAAGAATCGAGGTATATTTGGATCGGTGCACCTGGCGTTCCATAGTCTCTGCCTACCCCAATAGGAGTTTGTATAAATATATATGTAAGAACTACTTGTTTAAAATAATAAGCATAAGATATAAGATTAGAGATTAAAATTGACTTTTCGGTATATTAATTCCGCATATACTATGAGATATGCTTATAATTGTCGGAACAATTAATATTCATCAGTTATTTGAGGTAATATGGTTATCTAAAATTACATTTCAATGCAAAATGTGAAAAGCGTAAATGTAAACAGACATTCCCCTCATCAAGCAAACTAAAGACAGGGGAATAATTAGCTAAATATAACTTTCAATTTGATCTAACATGCTTTGTGTGCTTCCGCCACCAATTAGTTCATACGGCCTAGTGCCGGCCAGCACCCACCCACTACTGTTAGTTGATGCAACATGCCGACGCCAACTGACAGTAGTGGGTGGGTGCCGGCCGGCGCTAGGCTGCATGAACTAATTGGTGGCGGAAGCACACAAAGCAGGTTAGATCAAATTGCATGTAAATTTAACTTTCGCAAAATAACGCCTGAATCTATTAACTACTAAATATAACTTGCAAGTATATAAAAGATATTAACTTGGAAGCTAACATATATCTTTGCACTCGAATAACAACGTTGTTCTCGTGGTTACCCAAAATATATAGGTTAATTAGCAAAGTTAGATAATTTACTGTATACTGTAATTAATACCTTATTAATTATTATTAAATTAGACGAGCTCGGTGGCGCAGTGGTGAAACGCGTTATTACGCTACTTTGACACCAACGCTCGTGGGTTCGATTCCCACACAGTACAAACATGTGTGTGCATGAACATGTCTGTTTGTCTTGGTTTGGGTATTGTCTATGCATAATAAGTATGTATTTACAAAACAAATATTTACGTATGTTTATCAGTTGTCTAGTACCCATAATACAAGCTTCGCTTACTTTGGGGCTAGGTGGCGCTGTGTAATTTGTCCGACAATATTAAAAAAAAAAAAACATTTACACCTATATTCGTAACCCTTTTGTATAAATAGACACAGGTACGTACTTAGGTACTAGCGACGCGATGTGTGACGGCACCTATAATTTTTTAAGAGAGGTAGGCGCATCAAAGAAGCTTACAAGCATACGGCCCACCTGATATAAAGATTTTACCGTAGCCTATCAACGCTTGTAATACTCTAGTCTCTTTACTGGTCACCTCACTCACACGCAGGAACACAACAAACAGTTTTTTGTGAAGTGGAGGTACTTCCTTAAACTAGGTGCTTTGATGCGACCTACCTCTCTTAAAACACCCAGACAAATACAAACAGATATATTAATGCACACAAATGTTTATCCCGTGTAGGAATCGAACCGACGAATGTCGATGACAATCTATCTATCTATATCTATAACTTCACGCCAAATCCCTTGCGGGGTAGGCAGAGACAACCGAGCGCCATGTGACTCGACCCTTACATATCTCACTCGCTTCTTTAACATTCATTGCTCTTCTCATGCACGCACGCCGGTTTCTAGGGCTCCTGACATCACCTTCTGATAGAACATGACCAATTTGGTCATGGTAGGTAAGTTTTGGCCTTCCCCGGCTCCTACATCCTTCCACTTTTGCATTGTATATCTGCTTCGTCATTCTTTCATCTTGCATTCTTTCTACATGCCCGAACCATCGGAGCATGCCTCTTCTTATTTTAACACCGACGCTCTCTTTCAGACCAACTCTATTTCTAACATCATCATTGCGAATACGGTCTACGAGCCTTACGCCACAAATTTTGCGCAGCGCTCGCATTTCAACCGCGTTTATACGTCGATGACAAAGTCGCGTTATTAACCGCTGCGCCACAGAGCTCGTCAAATCTCACACCCAAATGACTCACTGGAAGGTTGTTGTGTTCCTGGGTGGGAGTGAGGTCACCAATAAGTTCATAAGGAGTTGCTGTATTAGGCATCGCGCGAGTGATACTTAATATATTGCAAGCGTTTATAGGCTATTATAACCGCTTCATATCAGGTGGGCCGTAAACTTGTATGCCTCCTGTTGTTGCATAGATATTTCACCGCATATACGTGTGAACTCGTCCTTTCGCCATTATCTATGATAAATGAATTGTAAACCCTTTTTTCTGTCTTTCACCGCCATGTCACCATAAGTATGCTATTTGATCTGCTAATACTACTGTTACGCATTTTGGAATTATTAGTTATGTATACTCTTTGAATGAAAGAATGAAGAAACAGATAATAATAATAATAATAAATATACTTTATTGCACCAACATAAAATTATATTAAACTTATGAACTAAGGTACAACAGGCGGTCTTATCGCTAAGCGATCTCTTCCAGACAACCTATATCTGAGAGAGAAAAATAAAAAAATTGATAAAAACAGGTAGGTGGCGCTGAGTAAATTTTATAATATAAATGTAGAATAATATATATATACATATTGAATTTACATAATATAGATACTGTAGTTGCATGCATAATAATAGAAAAAGAAAAAAGAAAGAAATAGAGGTTAGCGAAAGGTGACGATTAGGTTGAGTTTAGGGAAAGGTAGTACGTTTTGACTAGAGATTTGAAGGAGGAAAGAGTTTGAGCACTTCGAATATTAAACGGCAGAGCATTCCAGAGGCGCACTGCTTGAACTGAAAAGGATTTCGCGTAGAATTGAGAGGAGTGTAGTGGTGTTCTGAGTCAAAGAAGAAGGGATTGACGTAACTCTCGACCTTGACTGTCACTGTAAAATGTGAAACGGTCTTTGAGGTAACAAGGAGTCCTTTAACCTTTCTGGGCGATTTACACACTTCACACACTCACACTTCGCCGAGCATCTTATAGACAAAGGACATAACTTATCCCCCACTAATACATATCAAATTTTACACACCATAGACAAAGGTTTAAAACTAAATATTAGGGAACAATTAGAAATTAATAAACATAAAAATTCTAAAATTACTCTCATGAACAAACAGACTGACGTAAACCATTCCCCACTATTAAATATCTTTTCGCTCACACCATCCACCCCCACCCTCAATTCAATATAACGGACGGCACTGCGATGGATTTGTCACTTGTAGCATGTTATTCTTACGATTAACGTCTACAACGCCTGATGATGCCTCGTGGAGAGGCGAAACACGTGTCGCAGCGACGACCAGGCCAGTCGTGGCAGCGACGGTGGTGGTGGGGGCATGCGGATTCTGTTCCAGATGACGGACGACCGCAGCAGCCGAGGCAGAGACTACCGGAGCAGCCATGGCAGCGTCGGCATGTACCACGTACTAACAGTAGTGGGTGGGTGCCGGCCGGCGCTAGGCCGCATGAACTAATTGGTGGCGGAAGCACACAAAGCAGGTTAGATCAAATTGCATGTAAATTTGACTTTCGCAAAATAACGCCTGAATCTATTAAGAATATTTATTTCTTTGAATTTATCTCTAAGGCTCTCCCAGGGATCAAGTATGTAGATAGCTCTTATGGCTCTCTTTTGCAATAAAAAGATGGTGTTAATGTCCGCGGAGTTACCCCAAAGAAGAATTCCGTATGACATAATACTATGAAAGTAGCTGAAATAAACTATTCTATCCGTATCAACATCTGTGAGCCGTCTAATAGTTTTCACTGCATAGGCTGCAGAACTTAGTTTTCCTGATAATTTTTCAATTTGTGGGCCCCATTGTAGTTTGGAGTCAATTGTTATACGCAAGAACACAGTTCTGTTGTCTCCACAGGGGCTAAATTAGTTCCATTAACATGTACATTGGTAGTCACCTGTCTTACATTAGGTGTTGAGAACTTAATTACTTTAGTCTTTTTATCATTTAAAAGCAGATTATTAACATTAAACCAATGCATAACTTTAGAGAGAGCATCGTTAACTTCGTCATAATTACCTAACCGTCTATTAATTTTGAATGTCAAAGAGGTATCATCCGCAAACAATACAATCTCATGTCTATCCTTTACATAATAAGCTAAGTCATTTATATATACTAAAAATAAGAATGGACCTAGAATTGACCCCTGTGGGACTCCCATAACTACAGGGGACCCCGAAGATCTTTTACCATTAACATCGACCTTCTGTATCCTATTGCCCAGATAAGAAGACAGAAGTTCGAGAGCCTTGTTCCTGATACCGTAGTGGTGTAATTTTCGGACAAGAGTGTCATGGTGCACGCAGTTAAACGCTTTATACAGATCACAGAAAATTCCCAAGGCATCTTGCGAACCTTCCCATGCCGCGAATATACTTTTAAGCAAATTAATCCCTGCGTCTATAGTTGAACAACCTCTCGTAAATCCAAACTGTCTCCTATGAAGCAAATTATGTGTATTGAAATGTCTGAGCAACTGGCTAAGCATTAGTTTTTCAAAAATTTTACTGAGAATGGGCAGTATGGAAACAGGTCGAAAATTCGAAGGGTCCGAACTATCACCAGATTTAAATAATGGAATGATTTTACTATGTTTCATCAAGTCAGGAAATACACCAGATGCCACACAACAATTGAAAATTGTAGCTAAATGTGGAGCGATTGAAATAATAATAGAAGATATGGTTTTGACAGATAGACCCCACAGATCTTTAGTGTTTTTCATATTTATTGATTTAAAAGCGTTCAAAACATTTTTTGGGCTTACAGCTGAAAATTCAAATATTGTGTCGCATTCTACCACGCTCTGTTTGAGAACCAGTTCAGCAGCTATAGAAGAAGACCTAAGATTTCTCGTAGTAATAAGAGGAATGTTAGAAAAATATTTTTCAAACTCAGTCGCAATTTCTATATCATTTTTGATATCTATATCATTTATCTTTAACTGAAAGTCTCGACTACGTACTTTCGCTCTACCCGTCTCATTATTTATCATATTCCAAACAGATTAAATAATATTTGTTGAACCATTAATTTTGTTTCTTAAATATATAGACTTAGTATTGGAACAGGCTCGTTTAAATATTTTAGCATAATTATTTACAAGTTCTTGAAAAGTCGGATTGTGATTACAGGTCCTTTCTTCATAAAGTTCATACAATTTATTCCGACTTTTATAAATACCAGGAGTTGCTCAATCACTGAATGTCATACGGTCACTTACAGACAGTTGTTTTGGAGTAAAGACTGCATTAAATTCACTAGTGATTAAGCTAAATAACGAACTGTACAAGTAGATACAGTGTAGATAGTAGATATATGTGTAGATAGTATTCCGAAAGGAAGAATTACAAAATGGATATACAACGCGAAAGCAGAAGGATGTAATAGACGAGCAAAGCCAATACGTACCTACCAGTGGCGAAGAGTCCATATAACCCGATTCCCATCGGCTTCCCTTACGAAAAATCTAATCTATGGGCTAACGACATTTTTAGTTTGTTATATTATCCACTCACTTTGAATAGTTTGAATTGACTAAACGCCTTAAAAAATTTAAATAGCAATTGTCAAATTGCAAGCCGAAAAATACCGGGTTACTTTTTCATACTACAATATCTCATACAGAGCATCTATTCCTTTCGTTTCTATGAACTGACTCCTATTACTGCTACTCGTTCCGTCTCGTTTTAGCACGCGAAAACAATACGCGAAATAACTCGGAGAATAGCGGCTTGTGACAGAGTAAGGTAATTAGCAACGTACAAGTGTAAGCGAGAAAGATCATTTAAGAAAGATTCTAAATTATGGATGAATGTAGCGCCTTAAAACTGTTACTGGCGAGTAATATATTTTATTTGGCAGGATTTATTGTAATGATTCTAAATTAAGAATGATTAGCGACATAAAATCGTGACAGGCGCGGAATACATTTTATTTGCCTGGATTTTATACATGGCGGGTAGTGTGTACTGCGCATGCGTGTGTAGCGGGAAACTTTAGTTTTGTTGAATTTGCTTTTTGTCAATTACTTGTTGAATTTTATTTGTTTGTGCTGAACTCACTCAACACGAGTTGTTTTAATTTGTATTGTGTGTTGTACCGACAGTTGGTTCGTTATGGCATTAATTCATGAAACTGTTGTCTAACAGATTCTTTGCTGTCGAAGGAAACTTCGGTTTCAAAACTATTTTATACAACAGTGTTTTATGGTTTTATCTTATTATGCTAAAAAGAACTGACGAATTACTTTAGAATATAAATAAGTCCTAGGTCGTCGTAGTGGTAGTAGATGGTCGTTTTGAGGGTTCCGTAGCCAAAGGCTAAAACGGACCCTATTACTGAGACTCCGCTGTCCGTCCCTCCTTCCGTCCGTCCATCCGTCTGTCACTAGGCTGTATCTCATGAACCGTGATAGTTAGACAGTTGAAATTTTCACAGATGATGTATTTCTGTTGCCGCTATAACAACAAATACTAAAAAACAGAATAAAATAAATATTTAAGAGGGCTCCCATACAACAAACGTGATTATTTTGCTCGATATTGATAACGGCAACAGGTAGATGCTTGAAATATTCACAGAATATTTAGTTATATATTCACTTTAAAAATAAATAATTAAATTAAAATAAAACAATTATTCAAGAGGGGCTCCCATACAACAAACGTGATTTAACGTTTTTATAGATAATGGTACGGAACCCTTCGTGCGCGAGTCCGACTCGCACTTGGCCGGTTTTATTTTGATAGTCCTCGTTTCTATTGTTAACTTTTCAATTTCATTTTTTACTAACAGGGTTCGAAATATTTTTCGAAGTAACTAAGACTAAAGAACGCATGCACACATACTGCTTTATCTCAAAAGGCTTTTTTTAAAGCCACCATTATCATACTTGAAAGCCACTGTTACTCGTATATAAACAGCTTCCATGTATGATAGAGATGGGGCCTATATTTTTGCATCATGGAGCGGGCAGATTTGCTGAGTGGACTTTTTATTCTCCGGCTTCCCTTCTGAAAATATCCACCCTTCGCTACTGGTACCTACCATGACTGAATTGATCCGTGTTTTATCAGAAGTCCTAGAAACTGTTGACGGTGCATGAGAAGAGACGAATGTTAAAGAAGAGAGTTAGGTATGTATGGACGAAAGCATGTGGCGATCGGTTCTCCCTGCCTACCCTGCAAGGGATTTAACGTGAACTTATAGACAGATAGATAGAAATTTAAACATGGCCTTGAGGGATTAGAGAACAGTCCCCTTAGCGAACGGCTATGTTCTACAGTTACCATAGATAACCTCGAAAAAGTGACAAGTACTGGGTGATGGACGAATCAAGCAGAAAGAGAGTTACTTGTAGCATGTTATTTTAACATCTACAGCACTTTAGGATGCCTCGTGGAGAGGCGAAATACGTGTCGCAGCGACGACCAGGGCCGTCATGGTAGCAACGGAGGCGGGTATATGCGGTTTCCATTGCAGATAGAGGGTACTCGCGAGGACGACTGCAACAACTGAGGCTGAGACGCATAGATAGGTAGGGTGCATCAAAGCAGTCCGTCTGGGGAAGTACCTCCACCTCACAGAAAACCGCAGTCAAATAATAACTCCCTAGAGGGTTGATGTGTTCCTGCGTGAGAGTGAGGTCACCAGTAGCTCCTAAGGAGTTGCTGTGTAAGCAGCAGAGGAGGCATCGCGCGAGTGATATTTAATATATCGCAAGCGTTAATAGGCTACGGTACCCGCTTTACATCAGATGGGCCGTATACTTGCATGCCTCCCGACGTAGTATAAAAAAAAATACCTACGATGAAATTTGGATTTGCTAGGGGGATTACGAAAATATATGGATAAACAAGACACAAAAATATTGCAGCTATTTTCATATTTATTTTAATATAGTATATACTAGTATATATAATGAGCAGTGATAGCCCAGTGGATAAAGAACCGGCCTAGTGACCAATAGGTCCTCGGTTCGAATCCTGGCATGTACCACTAAATTCGTAAGGAAAACATTGTGAGGAAACCTGCACGTCCAAGAAATTATATTTTGATAGACATGTTACCTTACCTAAGAATTATCTCATTTTCCCTCTCCGTTGGAGGTCTGACGGCAGTCGCTTCATATAAAAAACAGTATCTTCGCCAAATCTTTAGGCTTAGGTAGCGAACCCCGCCAATCCTAATGAAGTAGGAAACGTGATAACGCTAAAAAGAAGAAAGGTAGCGGCGGCATGTATCTACTAACAGTAGTGGGTGAGTCCCGGCCGGCAGTAGTTCGCATGAACTAATCGGGAGCGGAAGCACACAAAGTAGTTTAGATCAAATTGCCTGTATTTTATAATTTACCTTAGCTCTATTTTTCTTTTTAATCAAATCTTTAATTTCTTCTGTTAGCCACGGTGCAGGAAGATGCTTGACTCTAACTGAACGATTTTTTTATGATACTAAATTGGCAAATAAGCATGCGGCCTGCTTTAGATGGTAAGCGGTCACCGTAGCCTATAGACGCTCGCAACACCACGGGGATGTTACTCGCGGGCTGTTAATCTTGTGACGTAAGAATGTTACGTCACAGTACCCAGTAATTTCTCTGCCATATCTCACCCTTCAAACCGGAACACAGCTATATAAATGTAGCCGCTTGGCGGTAGAAAACCACAAATTTTTATTTTTGTGAAAAAGGAGTGAAGACTTAAGCCAAAGTGAATCAAGAGACTGTCTTGGATCGTGTTGTGAAACCTCTCAGCACTATACATTTTAAAAATGTACTGAGGACTTTCCATCATAATTCTGCACCTGGTCACAAGGCACGAACTACCCAAGCTTGGTTCAAAACCAACGTTCCGGACTTTATACGAGCTGGAGACTGCCCCTCGTTTAGCCCAGATATGGATCCTCTAGACTACAATTTATGATAAATTTTAGAGGACATGGCCTGCTCGAAACGACACGGCGACATTGTGTTTCTTAAGAAATCTCTGGAGCAAACAGTGGCTTAATTGGCCTATAAATAAATGTAGCTATAGTTGTGTTCCGTTTTCATATTCTGTTATTGTTTACTTTCTGTTTTGTTTTTGTGTTTTTAGGGGTAAGAAAACCTCGAGCGAGCAGTGTTCGCATATTAACAGCTTACTCTTAAGCGTTTTTTGAAAAAGGAGACTATTCTTACCATTTTAAAGCATGTAGAGTAAAAGCAATCTGTAAGTTTGGAAGCTTATGTATTCATTGTTTACATTTTATCTCACGACATAATTAATGAACTATAAGCCATATAACAATATAGAATTTATCTAATCCGGTCGAATCTTTTATTTAATCATCATTTAGTTTTGTTTTCAAATTCAAGTGAAATGTTATCTTAATAGACAGTTGCATTAAGCACAGTTTATTAAAATATTTGTCTGAACTTTCTCAAATATATTCCTAAATAAAACAAAAAAAAAACTTTGCCAGGCTTAATAACTGTAGGATTAACTATATCAACGTCTAACATTTTTATGCACTGGTTAATTTTTCTTTTATTTCATTAGGTTTAAAATTTTTAGCTAATATATTGAGAAGCTTATACGTGTCACTCAAACACGTAATCTGGCTATTTTTGCTAGTAGACAGTGGTGGAATTAATATAAGAAAAGTAGGGCACATAAAACAAATCAGATCGATGAATTACTCCATGTTTCAGACAACCATGGGCAATAACAACTCTCTGGTGGATTCTTGTATTCCTGATAGTAAGTAAACCAGTATGCTCCCTGAGGATGCTGTGTAAACAGAAAGGCTGGCAACACGAACATCCTGCATTGCAAGCGTATTTATACGCTATGCTTATTAAAAAAAGATGTTAAGTTTATTATGTAACAAAAACATTAGCCAATAAAAATGTTAAGTTTATTATGTAACAAAAACATTAGCTAATAAAAATGTTAAGTTTATTAGGTAACAAAAACATTAACTAATAAAAATGTTAAGTTTATTGTAAAGCAAAAACATTAGCCAAAACGTACGTAGCATTGTATTCGAGGCTGAAATGAAAGCAAATCACTGACTTTATTATAGAAATGCGAAGAATCACAATGGTGGAATGAATTTAATGTTTTAATCACATCGAGCGCTTCCTCGCAGCTGCTAATCGGTTTAGTAACAAAGTCGGTGTTATGTCAGGTACAGTGAGCAGTGAGCTGCTGTAGCGCTGAGATAATTGGCAGCTACCCTCCCGTGCTTAGCAAATATAATTAGTAAGTTGTTTAAAGTTGCGAAATGTGTTGTTTGTTTTACATTATTTTTATTCTTACTAAGTGAAAATTAAAACACCAAGATAGAAACTAAGCAAAATTATACTTTTTGTATAAAGAACACACAACTCAGAACCGACAGTGATAGCCCAGTGGATGAAGAACCAGCCTATTGACCAATTGGTCTCCGGTTTGAATCCTGGTATATACCACTAAACAAGTAACCAGGTAGCGATGGAGCAAGACCCTCTTCTCCATCACGCAGCCATATCTCGTTAATAGCTATGATATCTAACCCCAAATGGTTCATGATAATCAGAAATTCATTCTGATTCTCCAGGTATGACGATAGGACATAGAGCAACTATCGTCAAACCTGGAGAAACCACACCCCCCTTAGGTTAGATTACACGACTTTCGAATCATAATTTATTAGAAGTGTTGGTTTCCTCATTATATTTAGACCTCCACCGACAAGGAAGTGACCATTACAAATAAGTATATAAATCCGAAAAATGAATTTAGTGGTACATGCCCACACAAGGATTCGAACCCCAAGCAATGGGTTAATAGGTTGGTTCTTTCCACTAAGCCATCTGTACTCTCTTCTTCTTCTTAGCGTTATCTCGTTTCCTAACCCCTCCGCTCCTAACAAATCCTTAGCTTTTCAATGCTATTAGCATTGGCGGAGTCCGCTACCTAAGCCTAAGGATTTGGCGAAGGCGTAAGGTTACGCGTCATTAGAAATATAATTTCTTGGACGTGCGGGTTTCCTCACGATGTTTTTCTTCACCGCCGAGCAAGTGACAATTACAAATATGTACATAAATCGACGAACGAATTTTAGTGGTACTTGCCAGGATTTGAACCAGGGACCTCTTGGTTACTAGGCTGGTTCTTTATCCACTATTTCTACTCTATCTATCACTATATATACCAAGATAAAGAGTAGACATATCTCAAATTATAAAAATCGAAAAATCCTTCAATTTTTTGAATCGTGACCCACTTTGACGTCGAATCAATAATTCCATCGAAGTCCAGCGCAGACACTAGAAGTGGTCTGTAATGACTGCTGATGCCTCTCTTTGACGCCAGCTTAATGATGGACTCTCTACCCTTTTCAAATCCCCCAGTCAATATATCTGACGCTGCATTTTTATTATTTTTGACGTTTATTTTGGGGATCCGGGTTATTGTAAGGTTTATTAAATATAAGGGTCGTGTTTGGGTGATGTTTTATTTTGATTTACCTCATCTAAAGTTTGGCTTTGGTATGAAATTCTTTATTTAGCTAGCTTCGCCACGTAAATTAGATTTTTATGTATTACTTAGCTTAGCTGACTTTTCGTTGCGTGGGATAAAATTCAGTTTTATATTACTAGCTTATCTACTCCGGCTTCGCCTGGACAGATTTCGCCTTCGATGCCATTCAAACAGTAAAGCAGCGTTGAACGTGGCCTATATATAGATGGATTTTGTCTGCAATTCCTCCGTGATTAGGAGAGTAGTTTCGTGAGAGAGACTGACTTTTCACGAGTTCGGTGGCTCGGTCGTGAATGACGCGACTTTGATACCAACGCGTGTGGGTTCGATTCCCACACAAGACAAACATTTGTGTGCATGAACATGTCTGTTTATCTTGGTCTGGATGTTTAAAGAGAGGTAGGGTGCATCAAAGCAACCCGTCTGGGGAAGTACCTCCATCTCACAGAAAACCGCAGCCAAATAACAACTCCCTAGAGGGTTGTTGTGTTCCTGTGTGTGAGTGAGGTCACCAGTAAGCTCCTAAGGAGTTGCTGTGTAAACAGCAGAGGAGGCATCGCGCGATTGATACTTAATATATTACAAGTGTTAATAGGCTACGGTAACTGCTTTACATCAGGCGGGCCGCATGCTTGAATGCCTCTCGACCTTGTATAAAAAAAAATTGGCAACTTTTAAAATTAATGACCACTGAATTGTATATAAAATACGTAATGGAGAGTAATACTCGTTGTTTCACCCTTCTTGTCGTCGTAATTCCTTTATTTTGCCACACAAATACAAAATTTCAACATTTTTCTTCTTCCCAGGGTTATTCCATTTCTAATCCATTACATTTTTTTAATACAACTAGATTAACAAACAAGCATGCAGCCCGCAACGGTAAGCGGTCACCGCAGCCTATTGACGCTCGCAACACTTCCAATCTTGTGACATATGACCTAACCTAAGAAAACCTTTCTTTAAACACCTTTCTTTCGCCAAATCTTTAGGCTTAGGTAGGGGACATCGCCAATCCTATTGAATTACAAAACAGAATAACACTATAATAAAATAATTATTAAAAAACCTACGACACGTAATATGATTATTACACAGAATATTATCAATAGTCACAGTTCGTAACCTATGTTGTAGAACCCATATTAATTAACAACAAACCTACTGGCACATACTACTCAATGTGTACAGTCTACAACACAGGTTACGCACGACGTCTAATAATGTTATTCTATATAATATATGCAGGATGAAAGAATGACGAAGCAGATATACAATGCAAAAGTGGAAGGACGTGGGAGCCGAGGAAGGCCAAGACTTACCTACCATGATCAAATTGGTCGTGTTCTATCAGAAGGTGATGTCAGGAGCGCTAGAAACCGGCGAGCGTGCGTGAAAAGAACAAAGAATGTTAAAGAAGCGAGTGAGGTATGTAAGGATCGAGTCGCGTGGCGCTCGGTTCTCTCTGCCTACCCCGTAAGGGATTCGGCGTGAAGTTATAGATAGATATATAATAATCATATTACGTTTCAATGTCGTGGGTAACTGAAATATTTTATTTGAAGTCTTTACATGTCATATTTTTTTAGTTGTGAGGTTTTTAAGTTTTAATTTGTGTTAAATTTGTTTTTGTTTTACATTTATTTAATTTAAAGTTTGCTTTATATTCATATTCCGATTTATAATAAAATGAAAAAATATTTTTAGCCGTTTTGGAGAAACATGTGTACTGTAGCGCCCCCTTGCGGTTTGTAAGATTAGATCTTAGCTAAGGACATGCTCAGGAATGAGACTTATACAAACAAAAAATAACCCAAACGCAAGTACTGGGTAAAAAAAGATAACTTAGTATAGTTCAAAAGATACAGGCCTTTAATGGTAGAATATTCGGGCAGACGGATAGTGTAAGGTTCGACAATGAATCTCATTGCACCCTTTGATTAAGAAACTATACAAAAATAAGTTTGTTTGTACAAGTACAAATCAAATCATCGATACTAAATAATAAAAAAATAAATGCACTTGCTTTTCTTACAAATCCTCCATGCCGGGACAAATTTTAAAATTATGTAAACATTTTATCTTCATTATGTTTAATTATTAGGTACTGCTCTTTAGAGAATGACTATTATAATTCGTTCACCCCTACCAACTCCCCTGTATAACCCTCAAAAACCCCTTCAACTCTGTATAAAGTACGGCACTGCATTGGATTTCTCATTCGTAGCATTACTCTACGCCGACGCCAGTGCAGCAACGGTGGAGGGTGCATGCGATTCAATGCGAACATTCGCAGATACGACCGTAGCAGCCGAGGCAGAGACGACCCGAGCAGCCATGGCAGCGGCGGCAGGCTACTAACGGCAGTGGGTAAGTGCCGGCAATTAATATGAATGTTAAATAATTTATAAGGATCCAGCTTTAAACGTTTATAACCGGAGACATTAGAAGGTCACTCATGTCGCTGTTTGTCTGTCGCAAGCACTTAACTGAGCGACAGTTTGCCATACAAAATAGAAATTTGACACCAAGAAAATATAAAATCTATCTCTACAAATAGATTCAATATAATCTATCCAGTGTATTTTTGGAAGATTTATTTTGTGATATCACCTAATTCGATTTAGAAAAACACGAAAACACTTAACTTCATTTAATTGAAAAAGTTTTCGCTTTCTCCTCGAAGCAAAAAGAAGTTTAATTTCATTAACGCTAAATTACTCTATGTTCTTTGCAACTGTTACTATCTCGATAAAGGCTTTGATTGCTCCGGACTTACTTCTTTCCGGAGGATATCTGTAAAGCGCTTGTTATTTACGGCGCCGGATAAAATCTCAACTTCAAGACGTAATCTTGATGTCTACAAAATTTTAATGGAATTTTAATTTGAAGATACTTTGTATTACCTGAAAGGATTTATACAGGTCTATAGTTAAGTTATTTAATTTGTATAAAAATATTTAAAATTCTATAAAAAAACCCAATACACCGAATGTCACACAAATTCATAGATGATACTTTTTCTACTTTTCGGATTTTTTTAGGAAGGGGGGAAGAGGAATTTGTGAAATCTGACGACGGGATCATGATCAGCGACCCTGAAAACCCCCGTTATTACATCTTCAGGCCTATTCGGCAGTATTATTTAATTATTTCCTCATTTTTTATTTATTTAATTTGATAAGTTGTGAACAAAAATAATTTGGGGTCCTTTTGTCTACATATTTTTTCCCATCGAATGCATACTGTTTCAGCCTGATCGGTAAAAAATATGTTTATATTTAATAGCCCAATTCTTGAGGAATAATAAAAATAGGTCGATTATTAAATTTTTTTGAATAACATTTTCAAAAAAAAATCGACCTATTTTTATTATTCCTCAAGAATTGGGCTATTAAATATAAACATATTTTTTCCAATGTTAATAAATATTGTAGAACCAATTAGACGGCGCCATCTAGTCCCATACAAAGCAAAGCTTATACTCGTACTATAGTTACTAGACAACTGATAATCATAATATATTTATTTTCATAAATACATAGTAAATAGACATATTAAGATAAATAAATACAACTGATAAACATACCTTTCTTTTTCATAAATACATAGTAAATAGACATACTAAGATAAATACAACTGATAAACATACGTAAATACATTTCTTTTTCATAAATACATAGTAAATAGACATACCAAGATAAACATAACTGTCATGCACACAAATATTTGCCTTGTATGGGAATCCATACCCTTAGCCTTAATGCTAAAGTAGCCATCGCTAGTCAATTCACCAGCGAGCTCTTGAGAAATGCCAGAAATCCAATAGCAGTTCCAGAGATTAGCGCATTTAAACAAACAATTTCGCTTTATATATTAGTATAGATAATGAACTAATAAAACTCTTCCCCAAGAGACATAATAGAATAGGACAATGTTAAAACTGGGTACCGATAGTTACACCCACTTAAGTAAGGTACTCCAAGAAAGGTCAATTGCTGAGGCCTGCCTGAGCTTATTTGTTGATGGATTAGCGCTGGAAGAAGGGATAGAAATGTGGTTGGACTGGTGGATTATCCCCGGGCCGGGTATCAGTGGCGTGTATAGGATTTCAATTCTTGAGGAAACGCTGAGTGCCTTTGTGTCTCGGACATATTGTCTTTTATCTTATATATAAAATTCTCGTGTCACAATGCTAGTTACCATACTCCTCCGAAACGGCTTGACCGATTTTGATGAAATTTTATATGCATATTCAGTAGGTCTGAGAATCGGCTACTATCTATTTTTCATACCCCTAAGTGATAAGGGTGGTCCACCCCAAATTTATATTTTTATTTTTTGGACAAAATTTTTTATTATTATTATTTTATGATGTGGCATTAAAAATACATACATATATATACATATATATAATACTAAAATAATCCGAGGAATAATTTATATGGCAAAACAACGTTTGCCGGGTCAGCTAAGTATACATATATATAAGTATAATATACGGAGGAACTCCATTAGCTTAGAATCAATTAGTAATCCCCATATAGACGATTACAAGGACTTTATAGTAATCATTCTATAATGTTTATCATTCTGCTCGGTACTCTCTTACTACCCCGCAAGGGTTTTGGATAGATAGATAAATTCTGTTATGTTATTATTATTTTAGAACATCTCCTACAATCGTCCTTGTAATTGCCCGCAGATCTCGAGTTGATTCCAAAGACACAGACTGGCTCGTGACGAGCTCAGTGGGGTGGTGATTAGTAACGCTACTCTGAGACTAACGCTCGTGGGTTCAATTTCTACACAGGAAATACATCTGTGTGCACGAAAATGTCCGTTTATCTTGGTCTAGGTGTTCTTAAGAGAGATAAAATATTAGAAAAGCAGCGCATCTGAGTAAGTAACTCCACCTCAGAGAAAACCGCAGCTAAATAACTACTCCCTAAAGTGTTGTGGTGTATCTGCGTGTCAGTGAGGTCACCAGAAAACTTTTAAGAAATTGCTGTGTCAATAGCAGACGTAGCATCGCGCCAGTGATACTTAACGCATTCATAGGCTACGGTAACCGCTTACCTCAGGCGGGCCGTATAAGTCTTTACTACATTTAATATTATTTAATGAAAAGTAGCATAAATTAAATGATGTGGCAAATTGTAAGAACGTTTCTAGAATCGTCCACAGCAACCTTTACAATATAATAATGGAATAAATAAGTCAGCTTATGAATAGTCGATTCTAGTAAAATCATCTGCAAATAGTTGATTATCCGTAAAAGTGCTATTTACCACATTTTACTGGAATCAATTAGACATAATACGAACAATCAAAAGGACGGTTATAGGAACGTTCCTAGAATCACCCATAAGTAATGACTAAGTCATTCATGAATACTCATAGACGATTCTAGGAACGAATTCCATCTTCACCACATTTTATGGAAATTTATTAATCATCCGTGAGTACTCATATAGACTTTTGTACGAATGTAATAGTTTATTTAAGCATGTAACATTGGATTTAATTAGACATTTTCGAACAAATTCACGGACGATTCTAGGTATGTTCCTACATTCATCCATAACGATCTTATATTGGAATGAGTAAGTCATTCACAAACACCCATATGAACGATTCTAGGAACGACTTCGATTGTTACACATTTTACCATATTAAACAGCAATTAGGTTTGCTATAATGTACCTACAATTTAATATATAGTTCAATAATTCTGATATACTTATTACGTGTATATTCCAAAATGGCATAAACGAAATATCTATATGCCAAACAATTTAGTCACATGCGAAAATCTACATTGATGTGTTTATGTGATATAAAGAAATTACAGAAGCATGGTACTTGACTAACATTTTTTTTATTATTATAAGCAAAATTTTATGCAAGTCACCTTCATAAACAAGTTTAATTATTATTAGTGGTCGTAAATGTATATCCATACATCGTAATCGTAAGTAGGAATCGTATATCAATCCTGATGTACGATTCCTACTTCAACTTGGCCGGATTTTATACACAAAATTTCCATTGCAGTTTAATATTAGTTCTGTGAAGATAGTAAGTATAGGACATCGTAAATTATATAGAAGCGCCCATTATATAAGACAATTATGATAATTCCCATTGCGAAACACTCAGCTTCTAGGTCCGTTCCTCGTAATTCCTACAATTTTTACAAATTCCGACAGGTTCTCTTGATTTGTGGCCCCTGGAATCTACTATAAATCTCCCTTTTTGCCTTTTTTCCTGTCTTCATGTTTGGTACAAGTGAGAGGATTTAACGAGTTATTTTAGTTGAAACTTTGAAACAATCTTTCAACAGAGTTAAAAATGTGGAAAATAGGGTAATAAAAGTTTAGTAGTAAAGCAAACACCCGCAACATTGCGTATTGGAAGAAGATATTTTCAAGTCCCCTGAATGTCACTGACTTGCCTTAATAACTGCCATCTATAGATAATATTTAGAATTGATAGTATATGGTAGCTATAAACCTATGCAATGAAAATAAACGTACTCATTATGGATCTTCCACTGATCTAATAAAATGTTGATCAGAAAAAAAATATATTGACCTGTCACTAATGAAATATTTTTATGTACAAATTATTTTAGCAGACATCCAAAAAACTAGATTTTTATAGTCTTAACAAATGTATTTCGAACTCCTCGTAATTTAAGATACACTCTTTTATTATATTCTTAATATTATTTTGCTAACATGATGTTGTTATAACAAACAGCCTGTTAAATGCAACACCCGCACCCTCAATTCAATATAAGGGGCGGCACTATAATGAATTTGTCACTTATAGTATGTTATTCTAACGACTAACATCTACAGCAGCTGAGGATGCCTCGTGGAGAGCCGAAATACGTGACGGTGTCGGCTGCATACGGTTTCTGTTCCAGATGGCGGACAACCTTAGTAGCCGAGGTAGACACTAAAGTAATGTAAGCCATGGCAGCGACGGCATGTTGCATCTAATAATGGTAGTGGGTGTGTGCCGGCCGGCGCTAGTCCGCATGAAACAATTGATGGCGGAAGTACACAAAGCAGGTTAGATCAAATCGCATGTACATTTGACTTTCGCAAAATAACGCCTGAATCTCTTAACTATTTAGTCTGTTAAATGTTAAAGATTTTTGCGAGCTGATACATTCGATTACTTCTATCGCAACTTGTTCATATTGCATGAGGTATAATTTCAAATAAATGTTTTACCCCAGTAAAAATGCAAATAATAATAAACCATATGGCATAAGCTACAAATATTCACTTAAAACTGGCATTTATATATGCTAACAAATATGTGAAAACATCCTTATATTACATCCTGAATCATAAACCGTTATTAATTGTTACATTTATTTTAATAGATATTTGGCAAGTTACTCGTAATATCAGATGAGATTATCTCGCCGGTCTCTTGTAACTTGGAGCACAGCATATGAACTTTCCTCTTTGTTGCGGAGCTCGCGAGTTTATTATTAAAATGTTATTAGGAAGTCGGGGTATATCCTTGAGCTTATGCCTTGACAGCTAGTGTATATTGCTTTGTTTAGCACTTCAAAAATAAAAGCTGTTTCCGTACCAACGAGATTTACTTGATAAATTCAAACGCGAGAAAAGGCAAGTTTATTTATAACAATTAATAGATTCCGGCGATATTTTGCGAAAGACAAATTAACATTCAATTTGATCTCTCCTGCATTTTCATGTGTTCAAATGTAACTTAAATTAGTGGCAGAAGTCCACAAAGCAGGTTAGTTAGTTTATAATTTCTGCTACATTACACATTAATCATTATCATCTTTAAAGTAAATATCACCTACATAAGGTGGACTGTGGTCTGTGGTTAAAGAACAGTAAGGTCAACCTTGTAGTTAATTCCAATGGTAATTCAATCCGAATAATGAAGTATTAACTTCTTTACCTGGACTAGAGTTTGGTCAATATTGAATTGAGTCTCATTAATACTGATGATTATTTCTTCTTCTTTGTCCTAGTGTTATTCTGTTTCCTAGTTTGATAGGAGTGGCGGGGTCGGCTAAGACTTAGGACTGGCAAAGGTAGTAGGAATATAGTCAAAATTAGTTCCTGCTTTGAATTTTGACTATGCTTTTTATTATTTTTTATTGCTTTTCTGCAGGTTCTTTATCCACTAGATCATCATTACTACTGTTAGTATAATTACTTAATGCAGTAAATAATATTTTTTCGAAATTATGCTTACGAGAAGCAACTCCAAATTGTTCAAAACAACACATCGAGCATACAAAAACAGCAAAGTTATAAATCCACGCAAACATCTTGCCGCTTCCTTGCAACTAACTTTTAAAAGCGAAGTAACAACTGAACCGTGGCCATTATTTAAAATTATTTGTTTGCTTGCATTAAGGCATTAAGCGGAAAACAGATTTAATATAGCAGTCCATCACTGTTATAGCAAATATTTGTTACGTTCCTCTTCGTACCTTTTAATAGTCCTTATTAAAAATGGAAAGTCGAGACACATAAGAAATCATCTCCATTTATTATAGTATAGCAGTAATTTTTGAATACGAGTTCGGACGCGGAACTAACGCGTCAGAAACGGCTCGCAATATCAAGGCTGCGAATGGAGAGGAGACTGCTAATGAACGCACCGTGCGTTTTTGGCTTAAACGCTTTCGTAATGAAAACTTCGTTTTGAAGAACGAACCACGTGGAAGACCGCCCACACAGGTGAATAACGTTGAATTGAAGGAGATGGTGGAAGCCGATCCCAGTCAAACTACCCAGGAATTAGCGGCATGGTTTAACGTTACCTTACCTACAATATTGACTCATTTGCATGAAATCAATATTATAAAAAAATATAAAAAATGGGTGCCTCATGATTTGACTGATGTGCAGAAAGAAACGCGATGGCAGCAATGTATAGATAATGAGGATTTTGATTGAATAAATATGTTACATGTTAGAAAAAAAAGGATTTTTAATTTTTCAGTACCAATCGGCAATTTCATACTTTACTTATATATATATATTCATATTCATATTCATTTAATCACATAAGATTTGTTACATAATTCGAACACATTGCAGGTCACGTAAGGTGGTAGTATATTACGTTAACAAATCACCTTTACAAGGTATTCGTGATTTCAGATTCTGGATGTCACAGTACAATAAATAATTATAGAATTGAAATTACATTAAATCTACGAATATAGCACTAAATTAACAATAAGAACATATAAAAATAAATGTCACAATAATAATAACCTATACAATTAATTGAAAGCCTGTAATCCTAATAAATTTAAAGTTTGTCACTAAAATATTCTTTGACATTGTAATAGGCTTTCACGATTAGCAGCTTGCTTAACTGGGCTTCAAATTTACCTTATATATTACATAAATGTATATAAGTATATATATTATATATACCGAATTTTTTGTTGCTTACTGTAACGTAATAAAGAACAATTATTCTTCCTTGTACAGTTTTACATCGATCCTAACATAAATAAATTGTATTGTTACCAGATATAGCATTGATTTAGGTGTATTAATGCTTGTGGGTACGGAAATCACGGGCGTGATACCTAACCCACACATTTCAAATTTTTAGGGTTGCGTATATCATGTATAAATCTTTGCCAAATCCTGAGATTTAGGTAGAGGACCTCGCCAATCCTAATGTATTAAGAAGACCTACGGAACCCACCTACGTGGGTCCGTAATCCTTCCTCTCCTTATTCTCAGCAACGTGCGATAATGTAAAATCTCTGCGGTGTCGAAATCGCAAATTGATATTTTCCGATTTATGTACATTTTTGTAATTATCACTTGCTTGGTGCAGGATAACATCGTGAGGAAACTCACACGTCCAATAAATTATATGTCGAAAGATGTCAAATTATATGTCAAAAGTCTGGTCTTCTCTATCTATAAACAAATTTAAAACTACTATTAATAATGTAATTAATAAAATATGTAACATTGTTTGGATACCAAAAGATGCCTGAGTTTTTTGGCAGTATTTTTATCAGTGCTCACCTCGTCATGAAAAAACGGTGCACGGTAGGGAAAAAAATTGTGACGATTCCAAACAAATGTAGCCATTTTTACGGAATAAAAAGATTTTGACTTTGACTTATGAGCCGTGGAGATCTGACGGCAGTCTCTTCACCTAAAAACCAGTATCATCGCTAAATCTTTAGATCCAATCCGCCAATGGACTCCGCGAATCCTAATGAATTAAGAAACGGAATAACGCTATAAGAAGAAGACTTTAAAAAAAAAACAAAATTTTAAACAATCGCTACCTCTGTCTACAGTCAATATCAAAACTTCCTACTCCTACAAATTTCTTCTAATTAAATTCGTTGTGAGTTACAAGACAGCTGTAGTTTAACCCCCGGGACAGCAATGAATTCGCGCATTGGTTCGGACATGTAGAAAGAATGCAGGATGAAAGAATGACGAAGCAGATATACAATGCAAAAGTGGAAGGATGTAGGAGCCGAGGAAGGCCAAGACTTACCTACCATGATCAAATTGGTCGTGTTTCGTCAGAAGGTGATGCCAGGAGTCCTAGAAACCGGCGAGCGTGCATGAAAAGAGCAATGAATGTTAAAGAAGCGAGTGAGGTATGTAAGGATCGAGTCACGTGGCGCTCGGTTCTCTCTGCCTATCCCGTAAGGGATTTGGCGTGAAGTTATAGATAGATATAATATACATTTATCTACATACAAGCTTGTACAGAACCCTCAGCGGTTCAGTTAGACTCGTAGCTTTCGTTGTGTTTTTGGGTAGCATTAAAAGGAAGTGACATGTTTTTATTTCGCCCTCTTTATGGACCGTTACGGAAACGTTCAAATATTACGTTTAATGTTCAACTGGATTGTTTGGGGTAAATAATGGGTGTAATTTGTTTGTTTGTGTCCTTATTTTGTTTGTTATATGAAGGTAGCGGAGAAACGTTCATATTCCATTAAACATGACTTTCACTAAAGGATAACGAATGTCAGTTGATAAAAATTCAAGTTACTTTCTTCTCTGCATGGACTTAATTTGTTTATCTATCTGTTACTTCACGCCAAAACCCTTGCAGAGTAGGCAGAGATAACCGAGCGCGACGCGTGTCAGTACTTGAATACCTCACTCGCTTCTTGAACATTCGCAGGAATAGACAATACAAGGAGTAAGGAGTACTCCACAAAATAAGTAATTCCTTTATGGGGCAATGTATACGGTTTTATAACAAACTTCCCAGCAATATAAGAGAATTGTCAATTAACAAATTTAAAACTACTATTAAAGCCAAATTGTGTAGCAGGGCATATTATAAAGTATCTGACTATATTAATGATAAAAATTATAATGTAATTAATAAATTATGTAAATTTGTTTGGATACCAAAAGAGGGATGCCTGAGTTTTTTTGGCAGTATTTTTATCAGTGCTCACCTAGTCATAAACTGCACGGTAGGGAAAAAATTGTGACGATTCCAAACAAATGTAGCCATTTTTACGGAATAAAAAGATTTTGACTTTGAACTAGTATTATTTTTAATGACCCTTTTACACAACGGAACACGGAAAACTTTTAAAATCATTTCGTCGTCCGTCTGTCAATATCATTTTACTCGCGGAACGCGTGAAGGTCTCAAGTTGAAATTGTTATCAAATATTCAAGTCAGTAATTTCTTGGATCAGAGAAACTACTAAGTTATTGTTTTACTGGATCGTGTGGCCTTACAATAGCCGCACGATCCAGTATAACGAGTCTTGTTCTTCTACCTAACATAATCCCAATCACGAATTCATTAGGATTGGCTACCTAGTGAAGATAGGTACATATTTTTACATGGAGCGACCGTAATCAGACCTTCACAACCCAGAGGGAAAATTAGATCTTTCTCACGATAGGTCATACGCATTTCGAGTTTTCTCATGATATTTTCCTTTACGGCAGAGGAAGTGATAGTTACAAATGTGTATACATATAAATCCGAAGACGCTAATTCAGCCGTACACGCCGATACTAGGATAGACTAACCAGGATAGACCAGGGACCAGGCAGTTAATAGCCCGATTCCATATTATGGGCCATAGCTGCTCTTCAAAGTCAATTCCAAAACTTCCTATTCCTACAAATTTCTTCTGATTAAATTCGTTGTGAGTTCCAAGGCAACTGTAGTTTAACCCCCGGAACAGCAATGAATTTCACTGTTCATTGCCTTTTTGGTGGTCGCCGCTGTTAATTCTGGCTACACAGGAGACAGAGTGGTGGGAATGAGTGGTGGGCCTGTCCCGTTATAGCTGCATAGCTGGTCCTTATTGATCCACTAAAATGGGTAACTCATTCAAAAAGCATTATTTTATTTTATTCAGGATAACAAATAACCCTAACAGAAATTTAAGAAAACTCATTCCAATTTTTAAAAATATGTAGTATTCCCTTAACACCCATAAATCAAAAAAAAAAAAAGAATGTAGGTACGTAATGTTCTCAATGTAAGTATTATTTTTGAAGTAAAACTTCTTGACGCACGCTTGTCTTGGGGAGTAAGCTGGTGAATCCTTGACGAGATCGTTACGAAAAGTGTGATCGGGCGAGGCGAACGGAAGTTCAGAGGGAGATATAAGTTAGTGAAGATAGAAAGAGAGAGAGTTACGTTTCGTATATTAATGTAGGGGCAAGAGAGAGAGATGTAAGCACACATTTTCTTTCTTTCTCTCATAGCGATTTAAGTTTCGTATATTTAAGACACAGTGCGGGCCTATTGTCTGTATCACACTGTGGAACTAAAGAAGTTTTTTTTCAGTCGTGTGGTCTAAAGCACACCCGTTTTTTTAAGAGAGGTAGAGGTAGGACGCATCAAAGCAGGCCGTCTGGGGTAGTACCTCCACCTCACATAAAACCGCAGCAAAATAACAACCTGTGTGTGAGGTCACCAATAAATTCCTAAGGAGTTGCTATGTTAGTTACAGAGGGGGCGCGTGTGATACTTACGTGTTGCTATACAATAGAACCGCTATACATCAGGTGGGCCGTATGATTGTACGCCTCCAGACTCTCCAGAGACTTTTCCCGAGAAAACCTCCAAAGGTAGTAAGGTAAAACCACCATTAATCTCCAAAGGAGTTGCTGTGTCAGCAACGGCAACCGCTTTACATCATGTGGGCCGTATGCTTGTATGGCGGCGACGTTGTATAAAAAGAAATTATGAGATGAGGGTGTCAGTTACTCGTTGTTCATATACGAATTTACTCGACAAGCTCAATGGCACAATGGCGAAACGCGCTGTTACTTTGACACCAAGCTCGTGGGTTCAATTCTCACACAGGGCCAACCATTTGTGTGCATGAACATGTCTGTTTGTCTTGGTCTGTATATTTTAAGAGACGTAGGGTGGATCGAAGCAAAGTAAGTAATAAGTCTGGGGAAGCACCTCCACCTCACAGAAAACCGCAGCCAAATACCAACTCCCTAGAGGGTTTTTGTGTTCCTTCATGTGAGTGAGGTCACCAGTAAGCTCCTATGGAGTTGCTGTGTTAGCAGCAGAGGTGGCATCGCGCGAGTGATACTCAATGTATTGCAAGCGTTTATTAGGCTACGGTAATCGCTTTACATCAGGTCCAACATTCTATATAAAAAAAAAATTGAATATTGAACCAAAATATGTCAATAGAATTGAAGATGTTTGTATCATGCGACGAAACGGTACGCGTACATCAGCATTGGTTTTACAGTTGCAAAGTATAAATAAACGATTATTTGTTTGGTAAATGTTTAATATAACTACAGTTGTTCATAATAAAGCGAAAAAGTCTGCGTCCCGCGTAATGTACGGACTTTGTCGTTGTGAAGTTTTTAGAGAAAATTATGATAATTTATGAAAGCAACCACGCAGAGGCAAATTAGCTCTCTGCGCATAAACTACCAAACGTTGTATGGTAGAATATTTTTTATACTACGCTAATATAATATGCTCAATATATTTAGAACAGTAATAGCCTACATTTTTTTTATACAAGTTCACCATAGTGGCTCCTCTTTGCCTGATGGTAAGCGAAAGAGGAGCCCAAATCGCAACTGCAACTGACAAAAGACCACACAATGTCCCGTCAGTTGACGCTGCCATGCTGACCAACAAGATGCTTATTCACGCTTCGTTTGAAGGATCCCATATTGTAGGAAGGAGGGAACACATGTGCAGGTAAGGCGTTCCACTTTTTAATAGTACGACAAAGATAGGAGTTGCCGAACTTTTTGGTATGCGAAGAAATATTCTCAACAGTGGAATAATGACATCGCAAGCCCGCACGTGTGGTTCTATGACGGAAGGGAGAGGGTAGGATAAGGGAAAACAGTTCTTCAGAGCACTCGCCATGGTAAAGGCGATAAAATGCGCTTAGAGAGCCTATGCCCCTATGGAGAGGTTCTAGGTTTTTGGTTTTTTTACTATATACATGCATATCATCACGCCTGTCTCCCATTAGGGGTAGGCAGAGACTATAGAACGCCAGGTGCACCGATCCAAACATACCTCTCTCACCTCTATCATACTCAACAACCTCTTCATGCATACTCTTCGGTTTCAAGTGCTTTTGATTTGGCAGTTTTTCAACACATCAGCTATTTGATTCACACGTGTGCATAATAGCTCAGTGTATAACAAACTAATTTAGAGGAGTAATAACCCAGGGGATAGTAACATTGACCACCTGGTCCTCAGTTCGTATCCCGGCGGGGGAATATACCACTAAAATTCAGATTTTCGGATTTATGTACATTTTTTTTATACAATATCAGGAGGCATTCAAGCATAAAGTGAAGTGGTTACCGTAGCCTCTGAATGCTTGCAATACATTAAGTATTACTTGCGTTAACTCGTTATGAGTTTACTGGTAAGCTCACTCTCCCGCTAGAACACAACAATCATCTAGGGAGTTGTTATTAGACTGCGTTTTTCTGGTTGGCTTACTTCCCCAGATGGGCAGCTTCAATGTGCACTAACTCCCTTAACAACACCCAGAACAAGAATGTTTGTCCTGTGCGGAAATCGAATCCAATTCGTATGAAAGTAGCGTTTCTAAGCACATCGCCACCTTCCTCAATTAATGTACACAGATCTTTCACGGTGGTTTATATCACTATTGTAGGTGCTTATCGTTTTTGTATTTTCATCAGAAAAATATAAAAACAAATGGCGTTAAGTCCCGTACTCACAATTGTAATGGTAAAGACAAACCTTCCGCACCCTCTAAAGTACTTTAGTATTCTATAAAATTGGTCTTTACTAACAAAATCCATCGGTCTCCCCCCGGGGGCGTATCGGAGCCCCTAATCCCCCATAAAATTTGCGAAAAACTCTTAATCGAAGTCCAAGCTCGTAACTTCTTTGTGCCTTACAACTTGCCAGGGAGATTTAAAATATCCTTTTCGCATTTGTGTTTTTCTTATCAGCACATACAAAGTTTATTCATGGTGAGATAGTGAATTAGTAAGCTGAGGTGGCCATGAGCTGGCCATAGAGCTCGATGAATGGATAGCCGTTGAGAACGAATGTTTTATTTGTACAACATCCGGAGACATACAAGCATACGGCCCACCTGGCAGCATAAAATGCCAACTCCGCTGCTAACACAGTAAATCCTTAGGAGCTTACTGGTGACCTCACTCACACGCAGGAACACAACGACCCTCTAGAGGGTTCTTACTTGGCTGTGGTTTTCTGTGAGGTGGAGGTACTACTTAGGCTACTTTAATGCGACCTACCTGCGATACATTTAAAAAAACCCAGACCGTGAGAAACAGATATCTTCATACACACAAATATTTGCACAAATATTGTATATAGAACCCATAAGCGTTGGTGTCAAAGTCGTATGACCGATGCGCCACCGAGCTCGTCAACATTTTCGGCATCGGCAACGCTCGTGCGCCTCTGATTGCAAGTTTTCATTATCTAAGGCAGCTTATCATCAGGCAGACGGGACGCCTGTTTGTGACCTACAGTGATACACAAAACATTTCACCCTCGGGACGTCGGTGAGATATATTCATATACCAGTATCGTAGATCATTTTCTCGAGAGCCTAGAGAAAGAGAAATTAAAATGAAAAATTGTTCTTTTTTCTTTGTTTTTCCTCAATTAGCTAGTTGGCAGATTGCACCACGTGTAGATGCGATTATAAATACGATCCTATGACCAAACTAAATGAGATATTTGAAGCAGTGCATAACCAAGCAGCCCACTAACCTCCTGGTCCTTGGTTCGAATCCTGGTGTGATATGTATTGCTTGGCGATGAAAGAAAACATCATGCGGAAACCCGCACGTCCGGAAATATATATTTCAAAAGACTGAAAAACCTAACCTAAGGATAGGTCTAGATTGATGAGGTCCAACGACAGTCGCTCCATGTCATAAAATATTTTTAAATAACTAGTAAATAACAGCAAGCTGTGTAGGCAGAGCTGATATTTTTAAATTTAAAAAATATTTAAATATATTATTTTTAATTTTTAAATTTTTAAAAAATATATGGAACCCTGTACGACATCTAGCGACGAGTGCTGTTACTTTTTCTGTTGATGGGAGTGCAGTGCAGACTCTGCACTGCAGAGTGGCCGGCCATACGTTTTCCCATATGTTTTTTTTTCTAATTGGAACGATTTTGGACCGTTCTTCCTCACCAACGAACATTTAAATTTCAAATTAAAGGATACAAAACTACAATATGTTAGCTATTAGTGTGTCGATTTTGGAGTTTCTCACTATTACCGTCTAATCGCTAGCTGGATGACATCAGTCTACCCCAAACGGCAATTTTGAGGGTAATGTGGCTCCGCTGGCTATCGCAGCTCTGCCAAAAATAAAACTGCCTTCAAAAACACCCAGGAAGTAAAAAGCGAAAAATAATTGGTCACAATTACGTACGATTTTTGGATTCGGTGCCAGTGTAGTGATATTATCAATAGATATTATGCGGCTGGCACCGACTGCAAAAATCGTATGTAATTGTGACAGCTTTTTTCACTTTTTAGTTCCTGGGTGTGTTTTGAAGTCGGTTTTTTTTTATTTAAAAATCATTTATTCTTTTGCTTTATAGTGGTGTAAATATTAAAAAAAAGAGATTGAAAGTCCTCATTAAAAAAAAATTGCTAAAGGGAACCACAAACCAAAACATGATCAGTGTATATATTTTGGTTATTGATGTTTTTTTTTTTCAAAAAGCGCTGAATCAATTTCAAGAAATTTATATGGGACTACATCTGAGATATAACCTACCAAACAGAAAAAGAATCATCAAATTCAATTTATAATTGGCGGCATGATCGCGTAACAACCTACAAAAAAAATACAGTCGAATTGAGAACCTTCTTTCTTGAAGTAGGTTAAAATCCATTAGATTAGGAAACAAGATAGCACTGGGAAGAAGATCAAAGTAATATGAAGATGAGACATTCTTTTAAACACAGTTCCCAACTACTTCTGAATATCTTTCAAGGACATAAAGTTTGAGATCCATCTCACGTTTCATTCCTACGGCATCTATTTTTACAAGAAAGTCTTCATTTTCAAGATCACTAGGCACAAGACGGACCTCCAGAATGTAATAAATGTGAAGCACCCCTTACAAGGGCCATCGGTTCATCCCCCATAAATCGGCGGAGCTGTTTAACTGTCGAGAAATAATAGGAAATTTTTGAATGGGGTGTCTCTTGACCAGTGACACAATTTATGGACGTTCAGGGTTCATGGCTGTTAAGGGAATACTACATACTTTTAAAAATTGGATTGAGTTTTCTTAACTTTCTGTTAGGTTTAAAGTGACGAGCTCGGTGGCTCAGTCGCGAATGACGCGCATTTGACACCAACGCTCGTGGATTTGATTCCCTCACAAGGCAAACATTTGTGTGCATGAACATGTCTGTTTGTCTTGGTCTGAATGTTTTAAGAGAAGAAGGGCACATCAAAGCCCGTATGGGGAAGTACCTCCGCCTCACAGAAAACCGCAGCCAAATAATAACTCCCTAGAGGGTTGTTGTGTCCTGCGTGTGAGTGAGGTCATCAGTAAGCTCCAAAGGAGTTGCTGTGTAAGCAGCAGAGGAGGTATCGCGCGAATGATACTTAATATGGCGCAAGCTTAATAGGTTACGGTACCCGTTTTACATCAGATGGGCCGTATGCTTGAATACCTCCCGACGTAGTATAAAAAAGAGGTTTATTTGTATTTATTCATCTCTAGGAGACACCAAATCATAGAACGCTATTATGATAAACCATTTTGGATGTGCAGGTACATGAATAAAGTAATTGGAAAGTCCTTTTGAATCCGATAGCATATTCAACCATTTTTGAGTGATGTGTTACTTGGAGAAGGAAGGAGGCAGGTTGTGTTCCGGCGAGTGATGGTATAATGTATGCTTATTGGATTCTTAACCTATGTAAGAACAAATAACGGAATTTTAACAACGTTATGACTCAAATAGCACGCTTATAGTTACCATTTTTATTTACCTTTTTATTGTTTTAACTAAAATCAAAGTAAAAACAACAAAAATGTAACTCAAAAACATCATCGGGAGTCATACAACCATACGGCACACCTGATGTAAAGTGATTACCGTTGCCTAAGGAAGCTTGCAATATACTAAGTATCGTTAGGAGTATATTGGTAACCTCACTCACTCGCAGGAACACCACAGCCCTCCACAGATGCAGATTTAGCTGCAGTTTGAAAGAGAGTGTCGGTGTTAAGATAAGAAAAGGCGTCCTCCGTTGGTTCGTACATGTAGAAAGAATGCAGGATGAAAGAATTACGAATCAGATATATAATGCGAAAGTGGAAGGATGTAGGAGCCGAGGAAGACCAAGACTAACCTACCATGGCCATATTTGTGTTTCTTTTAGAAGGTGATGTCAGGAGTCCTAGGAACCGGCAAGCGTGCATGAAGTGAGCTATGAATGTTTTTGAAGCGAGTGAAGTATGTAAGGACCGCGCCTAATGGCGTTCAGTTCTCTCTGCCTACCCCGCAAGGGACATGGCTATAGATATACATGTATACAGTTTTCTGTGAAGTGAAAGTATTTCTCAAGCCGGGCCGCTTTGAACCTACCATACTCCTAAAATATTTAAAAATTTTCTGCCAAGTTGCGCGGAAGTAAACTGTACAGATAGATAGAATATTACACATAAAAAGTTTTTCCTTCTTTCTTCTTTTTGTCTTCCAAAACTAAAGTGTTTCCTCAAATTGGGTCGGCATTTTCGAGTAGTATTAGCCTTATTACGTAAACGTGAACGAACTGGGCGATCTGTCGGCGGGGCGGCTCCCGGCACGTCGCTCTTCCCTCTTATTAGATTCTCGGAGCCTGTTTGTTATTTAAAGTAGGCGATGTATAATCCCGAGATTGTTCCATCATCTTTATGTAACCTGTGATACACAATCTGTCATCGATATATTGATTTTTAGGCTTTGATCTACTAACCTAAAACTAACAACTAACCTAAAAACTTAAATAACTAACCAAACACAGCAACGCCTTAGGAGCTTACTAGTGACCTCACTGATACGTAGGAATGCAACAACCCTTTGAAGAGTAGTTATTTTGCAGCTGTTTTCCGTGAGGTGGAGGTAGTTCCACAGACGGGCAGCTTTAACTCGCCCTACCTCTCTTAAATACACCCAGATCAAGGCAAACAGACATATTCATGCACACAAATGTTTGCCCTGTGTGGGAATCGAACCCATGAGCGTTGGTGTCAAAGTGATGTAACAGCGCGTTTCACCACTGCGCCACCGAGCTCGTCAAAATAACGAAATAAAATACGTAGCAGACCTTCCCATCACTGAAATCATCAATATTCATCAATCATCAATTCACATTTTGATATCTTCTAAAGATAAAAGATAAAAAACATTTATTTGTCATTAGGCCCTTACGGGTACTTAGACACGTCTTACATTCTTTAAATTAGATCATATTGTAATAACTTATCTCTGTATCATTATATATTCATCTCTCAACAATTGTCTACAGTCAGATTAGGAAATAGTCACAATTATGGAACCGTATCAGTTTGATGGACGTCCGAATGAGAAGTGAGGATTACCTAGATTAAGTAAAGGGCAGTACAAGCTGTCTCGGCCTGTAATTCTTCTTCTTCTTCTTAGAATTATCCCTTTTCTCAATCCATTAGGATATGCGTGGTCCTCTACCTAGGCCCAAAGACTTAACGAAGATACAGATTTTGACATGGAGTGACTGCTGTCAGACCTCCATAAGCCAGAGGGAAAGCTAGATTTTTCTTAGGTTAGGTCACATGTCTTTTGAAATTAAATTGCTTGGACGATTTCCTCACGATGTTTTCCTTCAAAACCAAGCAAGTGATAAGTAAATGCTAAAATGCTAAATGGTGGAAACCTTATCCAGTATGATTTTTATAAACGTGGATGAGTATTAAGCGAATGAAAATAATCATAACAGAAACATTGTAATATCCATAAAGCAACTTACATAATGAAGTTAATAGCGGCGGCAGTAGCCTATGCGGACCGCACGATGGATTTTAAATATTTAAATGGCGTCCGGTCAAGCACCGGGTGGGATAACTGAAATTTTATTCATAGCAGTCCACCGGCTTTTTCGAAAGCAATTTTCGTGGTTACCATAAATTAGTAGTCCATTTACAACGCCTTACCGAGTAAGTTCGTTAGAGAGTTACCGTTTCACGCCTTTTCCCCCCCTTTTTTATTTTTACAGTGCGTGACGAAAATACTGTTTCGGAATTTCGCCGAGATGAGATGGTAATTTTGCACGGGTTTGCGGTAAAGCTATGCTTTTTATTAATTTTCCAACGTGCACTTCTTAATTTTAACCGGTGGTTACTTGAATACGTGACTGGGTTGCTGTACTTTGGTTAACTTGGAGGGCAGAATTTAAACACAGCTTAATTTTGGTAGAGAATGGAGAATCGCCGTTCGTTCTGCTAAATTATTTCACTATTTTGGGTGTATTATGATACATTTTATTTTAATTATGTCTGTAATTAAATGGTGGAAGATGAATTTTAATCTGGGTTATCTTATGAACTTTAGTTTTAGAATTGAGAGCACGTTTTCATTAACCATACTAGCCAATATCAGTGGCCGCAACCATGATGCTATAAGATTATATTTAAAAAATGTAAAACGTGTCTAAGTGTCCGCTAGGGCCCACAAAGCAAACAAGCAGTAAATAAAGATATTTTTTTTATCTTTATCAGGACCTTGATGGTTTTGTTTCTCAAGCTGTTGTAATGCCCATGTAATACCGAGACTAACCTACCATGACCAAATTGCTCGTGTTTTATCAGAAGCTGATGTTAGGAGCCCCAGGAACCGGCGAGCGTGCATGAAAAGAGCTATGAATGTTAGAGAAGCGAGCAAAATTTAGTTAAAGTCTTAGAAGCAGCAACAAGTTATGTATACCAGCTAAGCCCGGCAGGTACTCGTGTAACAAATTTTATCGAATTCTACAAAATATTTCCAGAAACAGGTCTGTTCTTTCCCGACAATGTCTTCGAAAACGCTGTTTGTAAAAAATATTTTTAACTTAACATCATTATGGTATACTGACATTTTATTTTAATATCTATTCACGATTTTAAAAATTACTACATTTGCAAATTTTCCTTTTCGACATTTCCTTACAACAAAAGGTGATTAATAAAATGCTGGTAGATTGAAAAATTAAAGCTATTAGAAATAACTAGGACGCAATAAGACTTTAATTTAAAAATGTAAATCTAGGTGCTTGCGAGGACCTAATGGTAAATACATAATTTCTTTTATCATTTCTTCATCATCGGTGAAGGCAAACGAGCCATTCAGCTTTGTCCAGAGCATGTCTCTTCTTATTTTAATAAAGCCATTATGTTTCATACCAACTCTATATCTAACATCATCGTTGCGAACATGATCTACAATAATAAGATATACAATGCGAAATTGCAACGATGTAGTAGTGGAAGACCAAGAGTCACCTACCATGAAATGGTTGGTGGTGTTTTATCAAAAGGTGATGTCAGGAGCTCAAGGAACAGACGTGCGTGCATGAAAAGAGCTTTGAATTACGAAGAAACCAGTGAGGTCCAGAGAGAGACTTGGTACAAAACTCGTCTGCATGGGTACCTCTGTCTCACCTATGTCTACCGCCAAGCAGCTATAATACGGCTGTGTTCCGGTTTGAAGGGTGAGATATGGCAGAGAAATTACTGGGTACTGTGACGAAACAGCGTTAGGTCACAAGATTGGCAGCGAGCGAGTAACATCCCCGTGGTGTTGCGAGCGTCAATAGGCTGTGGAAACCGCTTACCATCTTGCCGTATGCTTGTTTGTCAATCTAGTTGTATAAAAAAAGAAGTGTGTAAAAACCGCGTCTTATGGCACTGGTCTCTGCCTACCCTGAAAGAGACCTGGGTAAAGATATACATACATACATAGAAACAAATGTTCATCTTTAATGTAAGTTGTGGACTAAATTTTCTTTGAAACAATCATATCCTGAGGTAGCATACCTTTCTCTTTAATGAATTAATCATGAAAACCGCAGGTTATAATACCTATGGCTGAATCGTTGGAAAGTTTTTAATATTATTTGCAGGTTTACGTAGCTGCGTCCGTTTTAGTACCGGGAAGAGCATGCCGTTTTTAAATAAGAAATAGTGGTTACTTGAATACGTGAGTGGGTTGTGCTGTTCTACTTAAGTTATATTTGCGGATACCATTTCAACGTATATTGATGTTAGTGGTAACTTTTTTTAAAGCAGCATTCCGTTTTTATACAGCAAAAAGTGAATGCATTTTTTATACTGGGCGATTATTTGAGTCTGTAACTACCATCAACATCTTTATGATACACAAACTGTCACCGATATATTGATTTTTGGCTTTGATCTATGGCAACTAACCAAAAAACTTATTAAATAACTTACTAGTTAATAGATTCAGGCGTTATTTTGCGAAAGTCAAATTTACATGCAATTTGATCTAATCTGCTTTGTGTGCTTACGCCACCAATTAGTTACCACTACTGTTAGTAAATGCAACATGCCGACGCTGCCATGGCTGCTCCGGTAGTCTCTGCCTCGGCTGCTGCGGTCGTCCGCCATCTGGAACAGAATCCGCATGCCCACCACCACCGTCGCTGCCACGACTGACCTGGACGTCGCTGCGACACGTGTTTCGCCTCTCCACTAGGCATCATCAGGCGTTGTAGACGTTAATCGTAAGAATAACATGCTACAAGTGACAAATTCATCGCAATGCCGTCCCTTATATTGAATTGAGGGTGGGGGTGGATGGTGTGAGAGAAAAGATATTTAATATTGGGGAATGGTTTACGTCAGTCTGTTTGTTCATGAGAGTAATTTTAGAATTTTTATGTTTATTAATTTCTAATTGTTCCCTAATACAGGGTGGCGCAATAGAACGTGCATATTAAAAAAAAATATATTAAAAATAAATACAAAAGGTATATGTACTTAGTTTAAATAAAAATGAAGCATTGTACTGTTATAATTGAAGTTTATTTTTTAAAAATTACATCATCCAAATGATGACCCTCTCTACGACGGCAGTCCTCTAACCGCAAACGGAAATTATTGAAAACTTTCTTCAATAATGTTGGTGTAATTGCTGCCATTTCACCACGGATATTCTCTTTGAGCTGATCAATGTTCTTCGGATTATTACTATAGACTTTGTGTTTGAGGTATCCCCACAAAAAAAGTCAGTTCAGTACAGCATCTATCTATCTATAGAAATATATACAATGAAAATGAGAATACTTTATGTATCCACATGCTATACAATTTATTGCGAATTATAAACATGTATGTGAGTATGTTTGTAATTCCTATGAAACTATTTTGTTCTATAAATATAGACATTGTAGACACAATCACTATGAAATTCAATTACTAAGACTTATACATGATGTAGCTAGAAACACGACGGTTCTATTCATTCACAAAATTACAATTTTGATTATGATTCATTCAATAATTTGAGTTAAATAAAATGTAATTATATTATACTATTACATAAATTAAAATGAAAATTTAAATTATCAGCAACTCCTCAGTAGGTATCGGTTAAAACATGTTGCCCATTGTTTTGCAACCGTTCATATCAGCGCACATCAGCGACGTACGAGTATCAAAAGGTAGACACGTTATACACAAACATTATTGTATTTTAAAATGGCGCAAGTAGTACTATATCTACGTACAGTTATTTATTATGACACTGCTCTAACAAACAGACAAATGATAGGGCATACTTGTCGTTACAAAGAGATTAATATATATCTTAAGACATTTATGCTTTGTGGCGAAGTACGTATAGACGCGACGGGAGAGCGTGCCCAACTGAATGCGAGTTGGGCAATTACCTTAATTTCGTATTGCCATTCTAGAGCATGTACGACGTATCTATAACTATAAAAACATCTTAAGCGCACATAGACCCAAAGTAATAAAAAGTACTTAATAGGTAGCATAAGGTTGATAAAAAGGGATGGAGTGTAGTTAAAAAAAGCTTTGAGATGATAAAAAAAACGGTATACGTATTTAGGGAATCATTTTCTGTAACATTTTTTAAAAGCAATTCCTGGAAGAAAACGTCATAAAAGTATATTTGTGAACGGGTGTAGAATCGAAGGCGCCTGCGAGACACAGATTACGGAATACGGAACTGCGAAGTGCTTCTTTTTACGCCCTTCCAATAAACCGACTTTATAGACTATATTTTTATTCAATTTATTATATTTTTCGATGGCTCGAGATTGAGTAATAGAATTATTGTATTTTACATGTGACATCTTACGGCGTTGGCTAAATGATTAGTTATTCTTGTTTAGTACAAAAAGGAAGGTGGTATTTATGGTGAGACTGAAAGCAGCGATCCCTGGTCGAATCCGGGGGGGGGGGGGGGGGGGGGGAGGGCACCTACCACTTAATTTGTGTTTTCAGATTTAAGTACGTATTTGTAGTTATGAATTATTATGACGTTTAAAGTAATATAATGAAGGGCTGGTTTTCTCTGTGGGTCATGTATGTCTGTCGGCAGCCGCTCCGCATCAAAATCAGAATGTTTGCCAAAACCTTAGGCTTGGTTAGCGGAGCCCGCCTAAATTCTAATGGATAAGGAAACGGTATAACGCAGGGAAGAAATAGTCGAGACCTAACAGAAAATTGAGACAGTAGAAGGCACAAGTGGGCAAAGGCGGCATATCGTACGATCAATAAAATAAGAATTATTTAAATTACACATTAATTTATAGAGAGGATGATAAGATTGAAAGCAGGTATGCGTACATTTTTGTAGAACTATTATAAAAAATTAAAGCTATGTCTGTCTGTTATTTTCATTGTACTGAGATTTAGTAAGGAGGTAACCTCGATATTAATCCCAAGTCCAGTACACGTAGGAGAAAAATCTGTGTCATATATACTATCGATTTCCTTCCAGTCAAGATCTAAAATGTACATATTACGAGCTGGTAACCGCAACTTTGTCCGCGAGGACTTCACAATTAGATTCAGAATAGGTAAAAAGTGTAGAAATAGATTAAAATGCAAAAAAATATTACTACAAAAGTATTGAAATGAAGGAAAACTTCATTCTATTTCAATACTTTTTTATAAACTACATTATTTCTCTTTCCTTCCTTTGTGAAAACATGAAGATTGTGTGGGCTTGATACTCGTGAGCATGCCCCATACAGTTGTCCATGAGAGAAACATTATTTCTTAAAGGGCACACTTGCTTTTTCACTCTTTAAATATTAGGACTTAGGATTTATTTATCCTCATCGCATATGCTGCTTTCAGTTGGAATAATTTGGATTTGGGGAATCAATACATTTTCTCTTTTTGCCATCCCTGCCATAATTATCACTTTTATAATATTATGCCCCAGGTGTGTTACTTGTAACCTTGTACAATTACATAGTATTGGTGTATCAAGATTGCGCATTAACCACACTGGAACACCAATTTTCAGTCTCAACTGACGTGAACGCAGTCGTAATAACGATAGTTACGTGATAGTTCTAAAGAGTTCATAAATTCTACAGGGTACGAAGTAATTTCTTCTGTTTCCTATAGAAATATACAACCCCCTCCTACCCCATCTTAAGGATGTAATTTCTGAAATTCTTTGTTTATGTTCATTAGTTTAAAATATAAAATTATAAATAACAAAACACAGGTTACTAAACTCTTAATTTGAAACATTCTAGGTTTCCAACAATAACTTCAAAAGTGCTATTCCCGCTTCACCCTCTTAGGTGTTCATTTCCAAAATTTACATACAAACATACACACTTTTGCATTTATAATATTAGTAAGAAACTATGGGTAAGGATATAGAAATTGTGAAGAAAATTCGGTATTAATGACTAGAATTCAAGGTTTATCCATGAAGCGTAGAAGTATCAAATATCTTTCTAATAAACGGCAAGCATTATTTTTGGAATTACCGAATATATTACCCTGCGGCGTGCCATAACAAAAACATTCTGAAGACGCTTGCTTACATTTTATCAAAATTAATCCTCAAAACTGACAAAATTCAAGGCATTTTGTGAAACCTCCGACTCAATATGCGGGAAGCGGGGATGTTTTTATGCGTCTACCCGTTTTCTGCGGCCGTATCAAATTTATTTAGCAGTATCTAAACATTAAACACGCATCTGTTTGATATATATTAGTAAAAATATATTGTCTAAATATTTATACAAAAATAAAATAACTTTGGGCAATTAATCCCCAATTGTATCGTTCTTCTTAAAACACTTGTGTGTCAAATTATACTGAATTATATGTTATAGCTAGTATTATCAATCCTTTGTTTAAAGATAAAGAAAGGTAAAAGAACCAATTATGACTAGATACGTAAACCGCATTATAACATGCTATATTATAAGGCAGCTAGTTCCACAGATATTTCTTTTTGAAACCCAATAAATAAAAATAATACTTCTATATGACGACAACTCTAATTACAAAATAACACTATATAGCAAAGGTTAAGTAAAGCAAGGTGAAAGAACCAATTATATATTTCTAATAATTTATGAGGGTTTCAAAATTAAATACCGAGAGAACTGGCTGCAAGTTTTGTCGGTATTTATTTTTCAAACCCAATGAATGAAGACAAGACTTTTAGACGGCTACAACTATAATTACAAAATAATATAAGTTACCAAGTTTTGAAAGTTGTAGAAAAGACTTTTAGAAGTGATAACTTCACCAAAGCTATATGGAACAAATCGAATGCTAAACATTGTCTAACAACAATGGAATTACGACAATCGCAAGAAGCTTTAAAATTGTGAAAGCAGACTTAATGGAGTCGTAACTTCGCCATATGCATACGGGGTCAATCGAACACTAGGAGCTTACCAATAATAAAAAAAAGATCGAGAAAGACGATCAGAGGCCACATCGAGCACATACAAACGAACATATTGGTCGAATTCGGAATTTCCTGCTTCATGAACAAGGTAAGAAATTAAAGGCAACCACTGTTACTTTAAAAAAACCTATTTTTGTACCTTACAAGCATGGTGGCGCAGTCCCACACAGGACAAACATTTGTTCGCATGGCTGTTTGTCTTGATCCGGTTGTTTTAAGATAGGTAGACTATAGCCCGTCTGGGGAAATACCTCCACATCAAAGAAAACCGTAGCCAAATAACAACCCTCCAGAGCTAGGTAAGCTGCTAAGTTAGCAGCAGACGTGGCATCACCCGAGTGACACTTAATGCATTTCAAACGTTTATAGGCGACAGTAGCTACTTTACATCAGGTGAGCCGTATGCTTGCATTGTGTTGCGTTATACGTCATCTTTTGTGTAAATGGTTACTGTTCAGTATATTCAATGGCGACTAACGATATGCCAAAACAGGTTTTTCACATTTCGCAAATATTTTAAGCCCCCAGGAATTTCCTCCCCGATGGAGCCCGCAAGAGATGCGGCCTGTAAAAAGATTGGATAAAAACTTCGTTAGCGTAAAAAGGTTCAGCATAATCTTGTAACTTAAAAAGCTCGTGAAATCAAAACAACTGATATGAACATAGACTGAATTCGGATGTGTCATATTTTTCAAAGAGAAGATGCATTGTTAATCTATAAGGCCCTTTATACACTGAGATTTTTGACGAGCTCGGTGGCTCAGTCGTGAATGACGCTACTTTGACACCAACGCTCGTGGGTTCGATTCCCACACAAGGCAAACATTTGTGTGCATGAACATGTCTGTTTGTCTTGGTCTGGATGTTTTAAGAGTGGTAGGGCGCATCAAAGTGGCCCGTCTCGGGAAGTACCTCCACCTCACAGAAAACCGCAGCCAAATAACAACTCTCTGGAGGGTTGTTGTGTTCCTGCGTGTGAGTGAGGTAATCAGTTTGTTAGCAGCAGAGATGGCTTCGCGCGAGTGATACGTAATGTATCGTAAGCGTTCATAGTCTATGGTCACCACTTTACATCATGTGGCAATATTTTTTAAAAGTTATATTACTTACGCGTGCAGTACCAAAGCCCATGTACAGTGCAGACTTACCTGAAAATAAAAAAGTATATATTAGTAGGTATATTATTCATTTTAGATATGACATTGGAATACGGTAATACAGATGTATATATAAATATATATATGTAAGTGAGTGGACTAATCATTTCGAGTTCGGATGTATTCTGCAGAACTGTACCGCAAGTGAGTTCGCTCTTAGCTATCTATAACTTCACGCCAAGTCCCTTGCAGGGTAGGCAGAGAGAACCGAGCGCCGCATGACTCGATCCTTACACACCTCACTCACATCTTTAGCATTCATTCTCATGCGCGCTCGCCGGTTTCTAAGGCTCTTGACATCACCTTCTGATAAGACACGATGAGTTTCGCTCTTAGCTGATACCAAAATTATATAAAATCGCTTCAAGTCTAACTTTTCTTTACCAAAATACAGGCAATTCCATTTAAACTATTTTGTGTGCTTCCAACCGCAGTTAGATCAACATACTTTCCATCCCCGTTGTAACTTGTGTTTTGTAACTTGTTATTTATGTATGCCTCGTGGAGACGCAAAACGTACATCGCAGAGACGACCATGGTAGCCAACGCAGCAGTCGTTGCATGCTAAGCTTCTGTTTCAGGAAGCGGGCATGCGCAGAGGATCATCTGTCGATGGATTTTCTGTTACGATACTTAAGCACGCAACCGCAGCTGTTGTGGTCATAATTAGAGAGACAACCGCAGCAGCTATCGCTGAGATGACCAATAATGCCATAGCACCGGCATGCATCTATTAACGGCCGTGAGTATGTGCTGACCGGTGCTAGTTCGTATGAAGTGACTGGTGGCAGAAAGACACGAAGTAATTTAGATCGAATTGCCTGCATTGCAATACTACTTTCTTGAATACATTACTGAAGTGGCTCTAAGGATCAGCAAGCTGAAGTGAATTGGAATCGATGTCTTAGGTAACAACTCACAGTTTAGGTCCCAATAGTGTTAGATATCTGATAAACCGTGGTGTACGGCAGTTGAGCTTCGCTTGACTAGCCATCTCTTTGAGGTTTTTAAATGCCTTATTTGTCATATTGCTGTCTCTCACTTTGCCAAGAGGGTAAGTCAATTCCAATTCCAAAACTTCCTACTCCTACAAATTTCTTCTGATTAAATTCGTTGTGAGTTCCAAGGCAGCTGTAGTTTAACCCCCGGGACGGCAGTGAACTTCACCGTTCATTGCCTTTTTGTTGGTCGCCGCTGTTAATTCTGGCTACACAGGAGACACAGTGGTGGGTATGAGTGGTGGGCCCGTCCCGTAAAAAAAAGCTGAAGTGACAAGCTAGAGGGGCAGAAAGGTTCTTGAATGGCCATCGACCAGGATGGCCCCCACGCGATGGACAGACGATCGTGTAAAGATCGTGTTCCTGCGTCTCCCAGCTAGCCACTGAGTTCAAAAAAGACCCACTAACTTTGGAAAGCTTGGTTTTGGAATGTGTGAGATCTGTTTAGTCCACTTATTCATACGCGCCATAGCACTTTCCCGAAAAATGTTGTTTGTTTTTTACCTTTCAATTGGTTGTCGTCTTGCATATCAATCTTCGATATATATACAATGTATCAGCCGCGCACAGGCGCTGACGTGAAATGTCGACACTGATCAATCACCAGCGAATGTTTGTATAGACAGCGGTAGATATAGAATTACCTTTTGTGTTTCACTCCTATTCTCTCTCAAGTTTTGTGAACGCGATTATTATAAAAGCAACATAAAAGAAAGAGAGCTCGATGGCGTCTTTGCGCGTGTTATTCTAACCGAACACGCAGGTTAACCATGGGTTAACGTATCTCGAGTTTCTCCGTGCTTCGCAGGGCACGTTAAGACGTCGGTCCCGGCTGTTGTCGATAGATGACAGTCGTTAAGCTATGTCAGTTCATTTTTATTCATAAACAATGTAATAATGTGTCTGAAATTGATAGTAGCAATATATATATTCCTAAAATAATTAATTAATACGTCATTACATTAGATTTTAATCACGAAGCAGGTCAGGTAATCTAGTCAAGTTTTATATAAATTTAAAAAACAGTGGCTCTCGGGCGGCTAGAAAACAATTTGAGCAGTATCATCCGCATCCGCATTTGAGCCGCGTGGTGGAGTATGCTCTAAACCACTTCGGTAGAAGGGAGAACATATCCCTGCAGTAGGATGTGTAAGACAGGTAAACCCATCCATGAACAAGCTGCGGTTGACGTTGCTTAACCTGCGTATTCGGTTATAATGACACGCGCAACGACGCCATCAAGCTCTGTATAGCTAATAGACATAAATATATAAATAATGCACACAAATGTTTGTCCTGTGTGAGAATCGAAACCACGAGCGTAGGTATCTAAGTCATCATGAGAAAATCCGCACGTATGTACAAGAAATTATATTATATTTCGAAAGACGCGCCTCTTACCTAAGGAGGTCTGGCGGCACCAGAATCTGTAGGATTTGGAGGTTTGACGGCAGTCGTTCCATGTAAAATCCTTACCACTTCGCCAAATTCTTAGGATAGATAGCGAACCCCTTCAATCCTAATGGATTAGGAAACCGGATAACGCTAAGAAGAACTATATACAGGTAAGGACATGTATTTCGATGACTGGACCTCATCACACATTAGACACGCACGTTGAGGACAGACGAGAAAATTACAGAATTGGAAGAAGATATAGGTGAGTTGCACTGGGACGTCATTGGACTATCAGCAATCTGAAGAGGAAGGGTGGACACGAAAGTCCTTCAGTCCTGCAACCTACTCTGTTTTCGGGAAGATGACCAATAATCTCAAGGAACGGCTGGCTTCATCGTTCGGAGTTCCCTCTACAATAACATTGTGACCAATCAAGCGATACTCGCTAAAGGCTACAGGGTCTATCCACCGACCTCGATGTACCCCGATAAGAAGTGGAATTGTTAACAAATATGTCTACCTAGGATAAGTTATTCATTTAGTTAGGTCCATCTTCGAGAGGGCAGATGGATCCAACTCAGCTGGGCAGCGTTTGGGAAACTTAGACGCATGTTCTGAAGACTAAAGTCTTTGAACAGTTTCTGATGCCAGTGACGACATAATGGAACTAAGACGTAGCCCTTCACTGCGGGCCGTATGGGGAAGTTCATATTCATTAAGTGTACTATGGAAAGGACAATATTCGGGGGCTATGAGTATATCCACAGTAGAACGAAGGTAGTCCAAAGGATAAGCAAGCTGAAGTGGCAGTGAGACGGCACCATTATTCGTAGAACCAACAATCGCTGGGGAAGAAAGGTTCCCGAACGGCGTCCCCGTACTGGTACACGCAGTGTGGGATAGATTAGACTAGACTAGATTGGGCGACGACCTGAAAAGGTCTGGAGCGAGTCGATGAAAGCAGGTGGCTCAGGATCGAGGCGAGTGGCTGTCGAGAGAGGAGGATATGTCCAGCAGTGGAAGAATACAGGCTAAAATGATAATGATAAAACTTGAAAGACAATGGGAGGTATATACATTTTCAGAAGGTTTTTTTGGTCAAAGTCAATTCCAAAACTTCCTACCACTATAAATTAATTCTGATTAAATTCGTTGTGAGTTCCCAGGCAGCTGTAGCTTAACTCCCGGGACGGCAATAACATTGCATTGCAACTGTTCATTGCTTTTCTGGTGGTCGCCGCTGTTAATTCTGGCTACACAGGAGACACAGTGGCGGGAATGAGTGGTGGGCCTGCCCCTAAAAAAAAAGGTTTATTGGCGATATCTAAAAAAAACTGAACCAGGTAAAAGCATTATTCTATTTTTGCCGTAATATTTACTGAGCCCTTTATTTTAGTCTGTAAAATATCAAATGTAAATCGGAGATAAATTAAGAGTGATATCTGTGATTCGAAATTTCACCAATTTCAAATGCAAACCAATCGGCAGCGTAGCTTCCGATTGGCTCTATATAATTTGATTCGTAAAAAAATCTAGATATGTATTGCTAACGATTACGTCTATAGGACGTACGGTTAAAGTTGTAAGTAGAATTTCTGTCTGTCTATAACTAACATTTTTACTAAGACATTGAAATTTTAGTTATATTTCTCAAATTATTTTTATCGAGTGTTTCTGTCGAGTATAGCACTTAATAATTATTCAATACTTAGAAACTAGATATTTTTACAGTATACGAATCTTATCTACATATCTAGAAAACTCGACGGATGCTTAACGTGTCATTCTAACTGAATATGTACTGTAACTGTAACGTCGATCGTACTCTGTCTATAGATGGGTTTATCTATCTCGGGTTTCTCCATTCTTCGGATGGCGCGTTTAGCCGTCGATCTCGACTGTTATCGATAAATGACAGTCACTAAGCTAAGTCAGTAGCCTTCGGGCGGCTTCCAAACACTAATCTCCTTCAATCCGCAGTTGAGTAGCGTGGTGGAGTACGCTCTAAACCTCGGTTTTCAGTTGAATTTCGGTTGAAGGGATACCCGTATCCCTGCAGTCGGATTAGTTAAGGTTGTGTAGTCGAATATTATCTATGTTAAGTTCTTGTATCTATAAACGAAAATTGTCTATCACATATATTGTGCTTACCTATATATGATCAACACGTTCAGTGTTAGGGCAATAGTAACCATCAGACCATGAGGCTCGACAAGTCGTAACACTTCGTGCTCATGGTGAAATTTCACTTCAAGAACAATAAATCCAATTCAGAAATTAACTGAAAACAAACTCGCCCACAAAACCTTGGCTCCAGCCCAAACCGTCCTGAAATAAAAAAGCTGCATCTGAAATTCAGATGCGAGACGTTCACGCTGCCGAAATTTTATTCTGACAAATAAGCAGAGATGAAACAAAGGAAAACAGGTTTTATGTTGTGGTGATACAGTCGGCCGTGGTGTTAAGTTAGAGCTTGTAATTGGCTAAACGAACCCTTGTATCACATTTTCATTTGCCGTTGAAAGTGTATGGATGGTCAAGTGACGGTGTTTCCAAAAAGAATTGGTTTGCTAAGTGCGTGGTTTCAATCTCTGTTAGTACTGTTTACATTATGCAGTGTTCCATTTTCCTATAGTTTCCTCAGGTTGTATTTACCTATTTCTTTGATTGGCATACATTTAAAGATTTATTGTTTTTTGTTGAAAACTTTATTGTACAGTAAGGAGTATTACAATCCTACTAATATTAGAAATGCGAAAGTTTGTATGTATGGATGTTTGTTCCTCTTTCACGCTTAAAAGGCTCAACGGATTTGAATGAAATTTGGCAGGTAGATAGATTATGATCTGGATTAACACATAGGCTACGTTATTTGACTCCACGCGGGCGGAGCCGCGGGCAGCAGCTGTGTGTAATATAAGTAGTCTGGCCATAAATACATAGAGACGTTTCTTTTTCCAATTCTTTAATTATTTTGAATTTGGATCGCGTTTATCGTGTTAATAACTTCTTTCGATTTCCCGCCGTTTTACATAATTATTCGTGTTTATTACCAATATGGAATGGGGTAATAAAGAAAATAGGATTGCAGCGATTGCCTTGCACAAAGTAGGTATGGAGCCATCGGAAGATACTTGAAAAGCTTGGTATCAGCCGCATGTTCGTATATCGTACTATCGACAGATATACCAATACTTCCTCTGTTGAAGACTATAATAGATTGAGGCGACCGCGTGCTGTAAGAACTACACAAGCTGTTAATGCTGTTAAAGCTAAAATTCGCCGAAACTCTATTATGAAACAAAAAATCTTATCGCGAGAAATGAAGATTCCCGCTAGAACTCTGTCGCGTATAAGAAATCAAATCCTAAAGCTTGGCGTTTATCGTCGATATACAGGACATGCCCTAAATTAATCCCTACAGTTGAAGAGAGTGGATCGATCAAAACGCCTTCTGTCCAGATACGCAGACGAAAGGCACAGAAATATCCTCTTTACTGATTATAATATTGTCACGACTGAAGAGTACTACAATAAGCAAAATGACAAAGTGTTTTGATTGAAGAGCACTACAATAAGCAAAAAAAAACACAGTTCTAAAGAAGCCGTCCAAGTGGTCGGAAAGGTACAACATGATCATCGTCCTGCGTCTATAATGGTTTGGTGGGTGTGTCTTATCAAGGAGTCACAAGGCTTAATTTTTTCAAAAAGGAGTGAAGACTTCAGCCAGAATGTATCAAGAGACTCTCTTGGATGGTGTTTTTTTTTAATATCGGGACAGGCCCACCACTCATACCCACCACTGTGTCTCCTGTGTAGCCAGAATTAACAGCGGCGACTAACAAAAAGGCAATGAACAGTGAAGTTCACTGCCGTCCCGGGGGTTAAACTACAGCTGCCTTGGAACTCACAACGAATTTAATCAGAAGAAATTTGTAGGAGTAGGAAGTTTTGGAATTGATTTTGGAATTTTGGATGGTGTTGTGAAACCTCTCAGCAATACACTTTTTAAAAATGTACCGTGGACTTTCCAGCAGGACTCTGCACCTGGTCACAAGACACGAACTACCCAAGCCTGGCCTGCAATCAACGCTCCGGACTTTATATGAGCTGAAGACTGGCCCTATTCTAGCCCAGATCTGAACCCCTTAGACTACAAATTATGGTCAGCGTTATGTTGACGAGTTTACATTACAACCATCATCATTAGAATCTGATGATCTGTACTGCAGGCTTACTGCCAAGTCTGCCTTAGGCACCAGCTTCACTCATAATTACACTTATAAGTAACTTTGCCTAATTGTGAAGTGGTTACGGTAGGTTATGATCGCTTTTAATACAAGGAGTATCTAGCCATACACTGTTAAGAGCATTATAATGTTAAATCATGACGTGCCTTAGTGTTTGAGTGACGCTCGGTTTTGTATGTTTATAAACAACTTCATATCTACTCGTAATTACAAAATTGATCCAAATCGTTAGAGCCGTTTTCGAGACACACGTAACATGTTCAAATTATACACGAACTGTTCGTGCAATTGACCTTACCTGCTTGGTGTGCTTCCGCCACCAATTAGTTCATGCGGCCTAGGGTCGGCCGGCACCCATACACTACCGTTAGTAGATGCAACATGCCGACGCTGCCATGGCTGCTCCGGTAGTCTCTGCTTCGGCTGCTGCGGTCGTCCGCCATCTGGAACAGAAACCGCATGGCCCCACCACCGTCGCTGCCACGACTGGCCTGGTTGTCGCTGTGACACGTGTTTCGCCTCTCCACACAGCCATGGTAGCGTCGGCATGTTGCATCTACTAACGTTAATGGGTAGATGCCGGCCGGCGCTAGGCCTCATGAGCTAAAAAAGTATAACTATAGAAATATAAAAGTTATTATATAAATCTTATCATAAGTAAATAATAGTGAATAAATAACCTAATGTTATAAAAATGACTAGCTCGGTGGCACAGTCGTGAATGACGCGACTTTGACACCAACGCTTGTGGGTTCGATTCTCACACAAGGCAAACATTTGTGTGCATGAACATGTCTGTTTGTCTTGGTCTGGATGTTTTAAGAGAGGTATGGCGCATCAAAGCAGCCCGTCTGGGGAAGTACCTCCACCTCACAAAAAACCGCAGCCAAATGACAACTCCCTAGAAGGTTGTTGTGTTCCTGCGTATGAGTGAGGTCATCGGTAAGCTCCCAAGGAGTTGCTGTGTAAGCAGCAGAGGAGGCATCGCGCGACTGATACATATATCGCAAGCGTTAATAGGCTACGGTACCCGCTTTACATCAGGTGGGCCGTATGCTTGTATGCCTCCCGACATAGTAATAATCTAGAATATATAACTAAATATTCTGTGAATATTTCAAGCGTCTACCTGTTGCTGTTATCAATATCGAGCAAAAATTAGCAAAAAAATCACGGGAGCCCCCTTGAATATTTATTTTATTCTATTTTTTAGTATTTGTTGTTATAGTGGCAACAGAAATACATCATCTGTGAAAATTTCAAATGTCTAACTATCACCGTTCATGAGATACAGCCTGGTGACAGACGGACGGACGGATGAACGGATGGACGGACGGACGGACGGACGGACGGACGGACAGCGGAGCCTCAGTAATAGGGTTCCGTTTTACCCTTTGGGTACGGAACCCTAATAATATGAATACGAACTATTTGGTGGCGGAAGCACACAAAGCAGGTTAAATCAAATTGCATGTAAATTTGACTTTCGCAAAATAGCGCCTGAATCTATTAACGAATTGTTCATTTAAAACAGTAGGAGTGCCAGGACGACTCGGCTTCGTTCAGGATTTTCATGTTATTTTTTCGGTAAAATTGGGTTTTTTCAAGAAAACGCGTGAGAGATAAGCTTAAAAAGAAAATTCTTATCTAGACACAAAATTACATGTAAGTAAGTAGTCGAAGATGTTTCAGAGTTGGCATAAAATGTATTCATATATTTTCAAGAATTGCTTATTTACTGTAATAATATATAAGTAAATTCTACTATTCAACTGATATGATCTTTTATACATCTATACAGATAAATAAAATTGGAGTGTCTGTTTGTAATATTAAAATAACCGCTTTTTCTTAAATGCATATGGATGTGATATACGATACAAATACCAAAATATTTTTTTTACAATTTTTGTCTGTCTGTTTGTTCCAGGTAATCTCTGAAACGGCGGGACCGATTTTAACGGAACTTTCACTGGCAGATAGCTGATGTAATAAGGAGTAACTTAGGCTACTTTTATTTTAGAAATTTTATTTATTTTTATTAATATTATAAATAAATAATAAAAAAATAACTATTCCGCGTGGACGAAGTCGCGGGCACAGCTAGTAATGCATAATATGTTATTATGTTATATGACATGTTGTTATAACTTATAAGACAATCTTTAGATTAAAAGATAAAGTAGGATAAAAGCGGTTGAAATGTGAGCGTTGTGCAAAATTTGTAGCGTAACGCTTGTAGACCTCGTTCGCAATGTTGATGTTAGAAACAAAATTGGTCTGAAAGAGTGTTGGTGTTAATATTCAAACAAGTAGAAGGAATGCAGGAAGAAAGAACTACTAGACGGATATACAACGCGATAGTGGAAGGATGTAGGAGCCGAGGAACGTCTGACTTACCTACCATGACCAAATTGATCGTGTTTTTTTCAGAAGATGATGAAGACCTAGAAACAGGTACGTATGAGAAGAGCTTTGAATTTTATAGAAGCGAATGAAGTTTGAGACATCTGGCGCTCGGTTCACTCTGCCTACCCCGCAAGAGACTTAACGTGAATTTATAGATACATGGGTAAGTTATTATAACTAATAAAATATTCTTTGTAGCAGCTTTTTAAGAGAGGTAGGGCGCAGTAAAGCAGCCCGTCTGGTGAAGTACCTCCACCTACCTCACAGAAAACCGAAGGCAAATAACAACTCCCTGGCGGGTTGTTGTATTTCTGCGTTTGAGTGAGATCACCAGTAAGCTCCTAAGGAGTTGCTGTGTAAGCAGCAGAGGAGGCATCGCACGAGTGATACTTAATATGTTACAAGCGATAATAGGTTACGGTAACTGCTTTACATCACGTATGCTTGCAAGCCTAAAAAAAGCTTCATCAAAAATTGAATAAAGTATGTAAACTGTGAAAAGGCACAGCACGGACAGACATAAAATGTACATACGTAATAATTTCACAACGTGCTAGCAGATTCATGAATTTTCTGATAATAAATAAATATGGGATAAGATGATGGCACGCATTTTCTTTTTACAACGTCTGGAGACATACAAGCATACGGCCTGCCTGATGGTAAGTAGTCACCGTAGCCTATGGACATTTGCAACACCTGGGGCGTCAATCTTGCGCTGCCGACCGTCTAAAAACCTCTTTACGCCTTTCTTGAAGAACTTCATGTTAATAGACCCTTGCGAAAATGTGGGCAGGGAGCTCATTCAGACAACATACAACTTATCGAATAGCTCCTCAGAACACAACTATTGTACAATCGATAGAACACGCAAAGGGAGGCGAAACCTCTTCTTAAACTCAAGGGCTCAATACTGAGTTTAGGATCATCGACGATTCTCACAGCTCGTCTTTGCACCGAGTCACAAGATCCTAGCTAAGTAACCAGGTGCCGTCGCCCAGAGGTGACTCTACAGTACTCCATATGCGGTTTGATTTCGAACTTATATAAGTATTTGTCCCGGGCTGAAGTACTGTTTGGCTCTGTTGAGCACACCATCTAAGGAGTTGCTGTATCAGTAACAGTGGTGACAATGCGCGAGCGATACGTGATGTGTTGCAAGCGTTCATAGTTCACGAGAACTAGGTGGGCCGTATGCTTGTATGCCTCTCGACGTTGTATATACAAAAACAGTTACCTTCGCATCTGGACAGTTTCTACACTAGGTTTATCATTGAAGCCCGCGGCTTCGCACGCATGAGATTTGGGCTTTTAGCTTTTATTTCTATAAAGACCTTTAAAAAAAAAGTTCAGGGTCGTAGATGCAACCATAGAGCGATTCAATTTTCATACAGCGCCAACTTTTGACCATTACGGGAGGCAACGTATATTTATTTTATTTTTATTACATAAAAATGCGTAGTTATTTTATGTCACAAAAATACATATTCCGTGAAAATAATAATAAAAATAAAATCGCAAAGTTACTGATATTTGTCCCTAATTTTAACAGTTTTTCATTTTTTACGCAGGAACCCTAAATATTTACGGGATAAAAAGTACCCTATATTCTGCTCTGAACAGTCCAGTGACCAGTGAAAGTCCTGTCAAAATCGGTTCAGTCATTTCGAAGATTAGCCCGGACAAACAAACAGACAGACAGACAAAAAGTTAAAATTAGGCTTTGGTAACGTAAAATAATAATATGAGCTTGAAAAAAAGGTTTTATTTTGAAATCACAGACAGACACTTCAATTTTATTTATATGTATAGATGTATAGATTATAGACCCTTCAAAAACACACGTTTTTTTAAAAGAACTTATTTTTTTTTTACATCGGGAGGCATACAAGCATACGGCCCACCTGATGCAAAGCGGGTACCGTAGCCCATTAACGCTAGCGATATATTAAGTATCACTCGCGTGATGCCTCCTCTGCTACTTTCACAGCAACTCATTAGGAGCTTACTGGTGATCTCACTCACACGCAGGAACACAGCAAACCGCCGCCAACTCAATGGAGGGTTGCTGTGTTCCTGCGTGATATAAAAAACTCACTCTGACTACGGTCCACGACTACGGTTTTCTGTGAGGTGAAGGTACTACCTCAGACGGCCTGCTAGCCGTCAGAACCCGTTATATACCTTTTCCCATACATTTCGCGGTCATATATGACCACACGGGTTTCGAAGGGTTTGCGCTTTGCTTCTCTTAAAACACCCTGACCAAGACAAACAGACATATCCATGCACACAAATATTAACCACTGCGCAACCGAGCTGGTCAAATATCATTACGCATGTCGAATGGTTGTTTGCCAGATTAATGCTAAAAAAGGCTTTACCGCAGCAACAATTACGGTCTGCATTTTCTATACTGTTTTTACTTCCCTTGACACTATTACTTACTTTTTCTTTCTTTCCTTACTTTCTTTAATTAAAAGTCGCCATGGTTTATCAGGAAAGTCTAAACTAGACTAGACGTAGACTCCGAATGTCTATACCAATATATATAATATTATGTTTCAGTCAGTTTTTGAGGATGGATTTGCAGGCGCCGGCGAACGGTACGTTTGTAAAACGAGGCTGTCGGCATCATGTTGAACAGCTCCTCGGAACGGAGGAGACCAGGCAGAGAGACAGAAGCTCTCCTTAAACTTAAGAGCTCAATACCATATATAAGCTATAGATGAGTTAGTTCTAAATTAGAATAAATAATACTACTATAATAAAACAGTTGGAAATGTATGGCAATAATGCAATATAAAAATAGTAGAAATTACGTCGATAGTTGTTTACTCTTTTAGTAGAAATTGAAGATTATTTCTCTATTTTTTTATGTATAAAGTCATAACATCACGGTTTAGTATTTCGTATTGGCAATAACAAACGAATAGCTTGATTGATGATCCAGAATGACTGGATATATATTTTCACAACATTGTAAGTGGTTCGATATGTTAAAAAAATACCCATTGTGTTGGTAAAAAGGGAAACATATCGCTCATGCTCGGTGAATAAATTTCATTTGCGTAATATCTGTTGGCATTCGTTATTTGCTGAGTAACATTTCTGCATTTATTTGTTATTCTTTCATCGCAAAATTTGAACGTAAACACAATTGATAGGCGCTCTCGTTGACAATTATCCATTTACATACATACACACATTTCATCGCGCCTGCCTCCCGTTGTCATAGGCAGCGACTATGGACCGTCAGTTGCATCGATCCAAACATACCTCTCTCGCTTCTTCCGCATTCATCAACCTCTTTATGTATTCTCTTCTATTTTAGGTGCTTTTGATTTGGTTCTTTTTATGCACATCGCCAATTTGAACTAAATGTGTGCGTCTGGGGCGGTCCTTGCTGATATCTCCACTCACACTTGCTCGATACAATTCTATCGCAACTTTTTTATCATTCATTCCAAATGTGTAAACCATCTCAGCTTACACTTTTCAATTTTTGTTACTACATCATTTTTTAATCTACATAGATCAAGTAACGTGCTATTTCTTACTCTCATAATCACCCGAATAAAATATTGCACTTTTCAATTCAACAAAGGAAATAAATAATATACGACTACAGCACATTTTGCATTGGACAACATATCAAGTTGGTAATCCCAGTCAGATCCCAGTACATACTGGCTGGTGGCTTTTGCTTTTTATAGTTTTATGGCCCTGGATACCAGCTCTTCAAAGTAGAAGATAACATGTATATTTGTAACTCGGATGTAATTCCGAAACGTTATACAGGAAATATTCCGCCAGCAATTTTTTGAAGGAACTCAATAAGCAAACCTGGTCACTTTCACTGCTATTTTGGACGAGTTATTAAAAACACGAAAAGCCACGTTTTACATAACAGATCTCAATAATGATATCTATTATACATACTATTACAATTATTTATGTGGTACAAATAGGTGTAAATTAGATAAAATGTAATTTTACAGCACAGTCATAGGTATTTTTATATTTTTTTATATTCTCCCAGTGGGCTTTATCCGCGCTTATAATATGCAAATATTTAAACATTTTTATTAAATCCCCTAACAATGTATTTTGTTAGGTTATTCGAGAATTTTTTGTTTTATTATATTAGATTTCTGGTATGTATTTTTATAGGTACTGCGTCAAATCAAATCATCTTTATTTGCACATTTATAAAAAATCTTACATTTATAAAGTTGGTTATAGTGCAATGTATTCAGATTGCATGCAAGCGTACAAATTTGTGTTTCCTAATTTCTTAAATAGCTAACATATAATTAACAAATTAAAATAAAATCAATAGTAATATTAATACAATTTTAACAGTTAGTTTTCATGAATTATGAGACACTGTAAAAGCAATGACCCGAAATCCAATTTGTCAGTTGAACTTTGAAGATATTCCAACTTAGTAGTTTAATGTCCTCGGGCAAATGGTTGTATTGTATATATTTATGGCAGGAAGTTTAATATAATCTGCTCATAACTTTTGCTCTTGTTTGCCTAGTACAAATTTCACTCCGCTTTTTAAAGTATTGTGGATGGAAATCGACAATGACCCAGGCATCGCCGATATACATGCTTGGCAAGGGTATTATATATATTTTTAAAACAATTACGGGAGGGATACAAGCATACGGCCCACCTGATGTAAAGCAGTTACCGTAGCCTATTAACGCTTGTAATACATTAAATTTTAATCGCGCGATGCCTCCTCTGCTGCTAACACAGCAACTCCTTAGGAGCTTCTTTCGAACCTCACTCACCCGCAGGAACACAACAGCCCTCTAGGGACTTGTTATTTGGCTGCGGTTTTCTGTGAGGTGGAGGTACTTCCCCAGACGGGCTGCTTTGATGCGCCTTACCTCTCTTAAAACATCCAGATCAAGACAAACAAACGTATTCATGCACACAAATGTTTGTCTTGTGTGGGAATCGAACCCACGAGCGTTGGAGTCAAAGTCGCGTCATTCACGACTGAGTCACCGAGCTCGTCAAAATGTAGTTAGAGCCGCAAATAATGAATAATTGTTTATCCACCTTACGTGAAACAGTTTTTGTGGGTATCATAGAGTATGGGTTGACGTGAATGTGGATTTTTCCATAACAACTACATAACATACGTGTACGACGTAATGTCCGAACAAATTGCAATAAAATACACCGGGGATCATTGAATCGATTCGTAAAGGTTTTGACAGACTAACGTTCGAACATTGATTTTATAATAATACATAATTCAAACAATTAAAGGGACACTTCAGCGAGAACATATTGCGTACAGTACGAGTACGTGAACTGTGATGCGGTTATTGTCGTCAATGATGGCTTAATGCAGTAAAATATACTCAAGAAGAGTTTATTGGTAACATCACTCACTCGCAGTAATATGACGACGTCCCAGGAAGTTCTGGCAGCGTTCTTCTTCAGGGCCCAGTAGGGTACAACAATTATTGAGTGCTCTATCTCTTGAATTAAACAATTTTTAACGGAAGTATCGCGTGTTTTATTTATTTTGTTGAACCTGACGTTTCGAACGCTTTGCAGCGTCCGTGGTCGCAGGAAATAACGTCAGGTTCAACAAAATAAATAAAACACGCGATACTTCCGTTAAAAATTGTTTAATTCAATGTGTAACAATCGCGAAAACCTAAGACAATACTATGCTCTATCTCTCTTTTGCCAGAGCTTCGTCAGGTAATTGGTAAGACACACTACGTGCAATTTACCATTGGCAATTCCTAAATGGCAGCTATGGTATTACAAGTGTTCACAGGTTACGGTAATTACTACTGCCGAGGCAGCCCATACATTATACATCTTTAATGGTATAAAAAAGGTTGTGTCAGATTGTGGTTTAATGATGAGTTACAACTACACTAATTCTTTTTTAAAGAGGTTGAGCGGATCAAAGAAGTCCGTCTGTGGAAGTACCTCCACCTTACAGAAAACCGCTGCCAAATAACAACTTCCTAGCGGGTTATTGCGTTCCTGCGTGTGAGTGAGGTCACCAGTAAGCTCCAAAGGAGTGTGTTGGCAGCGTTGCATGTTTGTATGCCTCCTGACGTTGTATAAAACAAAAACGAGAAATATCTCCTTATTTCTCGATCTCCTGATTTTTCGATCGAGATATCGTCGAGTTCCAGAACAATAGTAGCGGCCCGTCTCTTCAAAGTGCCATCTCTTTTTGCACGCTTATTACCCGCGACACGGTACGCTTAGCGTATACGTCCCGACTGCCACCCTCTAATTTTATTTTGCATATGAAATTTTATCTTCGTTCGACACATCAAAGCGGGATCACTTTTGAAGTTCCACAGAACTTCAAATTCGTCTCATTTTCTTTCTTGATTGTGTTTTTATGTCACCATGATGAAACGTAGTCGCGGGTGGTATGTATAATCATGCTTCTTGGGAGATAAGAGAGTTTTTATTTATTTAAGGCTTATAATTTGGATGAATTTGCAATAGAACGCAAGCGACAAGCGCGAATTTAAAAATGGAGAAGTCGGTAAGCGTTTTATATTACCATTTGCTACAATAGGTACTCAAAAAAAGGCTTTTTTAATAGATAACATATGGGGTGTTATATTAAACAACGCGGTGCTGATACCAATACTTTACGGAATTACGCCTTACGAACAAATGCCTAACGAACAATTTGACCTTTGACCTAAACTAATTTGTGGTTAAGCAGGCATGGCTCCAGTTGCAGACAGTAGCACAACTGCATCAGCCGAAACAGTGGCAATAAGAGCAGCGGTACCAGAGAACGAGTTGGTGAGTGTCGGCCGGTGCTAGTTCTCGTAAATTAATTGATAGCGGAAGCAGGGAAAGTAATATCAATATCAACTTACTGTTGACGTCACGCACTTTCAGGAACAGAACAATCCTCCACGTATTTGTTACTTGACTCTGTTTTTGTTAGGTACTTCCCCAGTACGACTTACTTCATGCGCCCTACCTCTTTTGAAAATATCTAGATCAAGACAGACATGTTCATGCACACAAATCTTTATCCTATCCGGGAATCAAACCCAGGAGCATTGTTGTTAAAGTAACATTGCTAAACGCCAACGAGCTCCCCAAAAATTCGCAAACTTCGGAATTGAGATGGTATGGTATTTTATTATTTCGAAGTTTTATCTAAAAATCCGCACTTGTTATATATTATAATAATTTATAATTCTTGTAACATCTTCCAAAAGTATCATAAAGTGTTAGGAAATAGAATTAATACGTATGTCTCTTATTGAGCTAGGCAAGAACTATGGAACAACAGGTGCATCAATCCAAAAAATACCTCTTTCGCTTCTTCTATATTCATCAGCTTCTTCATGAATGCTCGTTTCGAGTGCTTTTGATTTAGTCCTTTTACGGCACATCATTTATTGATCTATAGGTGTGCACTTACGGCGGCCTCTGTCGACATCCTCACTCACTCTTGCTCGATACACTTCATTCGTAACTCTTTTGCCATCCATTGTTTCCAATTTTCCAAATTACCTCAGCATACACTCTTTAAATTTGTCATTGTCTTTCATTCCACGTTGTTCTCGTATCATGCTATTTCTTACTCTATAAATCAACGTAACTCTACACGTACTCCTCTCATATCTACAGCCTTCACCCTACTTTCAGGCTTCTTCTTCCATACCCATATTTAAGTTAAGTACCATTATACCAATGTTGGCGTTAATACTCTCTGAAAAGCTAAGCGAGCTCTGCTAGATACGTTTTTGCATGTCAATAACTTTTTTAACTACAACAATATAAAAATTTGGTTTCATATATTTCGGAGATGAATATCATATATTAATATAATAAATATTTGAGTGTCTTTTATTTTATCTTCTTTGTATACAAATCAAAAATAGTATCACTTACGCGAAGTAAAACGTATCTCATTTTGAAACTTGCTTTTGTTAAATTAACTAAGCGATGCTATCAGGTCCGCTGTGTACTCCCAGCGGGCGACTGGACAAGATCTTGAACATTGGAATTTCAGATTACAGTTCCGAGCATCTCGCTCGATGTTATTGTCCCCTAAACGGCTCTCCACTCAACTAACCGAATGCAGTCTCTCTTGCTGAGTTGCCGTTTTAAATCATACTCACTTTGATTTCATTGTGGTTTTCGCTCTTTGCATCACAGTGGAAGGATATAAACGGATAGATAAATTTAAGACATGTATTTCTTAAAAACAGATTCCATAATAATATTGTAAATATATGTTGTTTCGTATTTCACGTCAAAACAAAGCAATGAATATTATCTTTTGTACGTAGATGAATGACGATAGAATTACCTACGAGTAGCTTGGTCGATGGAAAAATTGGAAAATGAAAATATAAAAGTATGTTTTAATTGTCTGGCCTTCTTTCAAACTACAAACAACGAATTGATGTGATTTTTGTATGGAGATGAAAGACGCGAGAATGACATAGCTTGGACAATAAAAAAATATTTTTCTCTCTGACCACGGAGGCGTAACCGCGGGTAATAGCTGATACAATACAAAAATAGAGGAGCATAATAGTGTCATTGCGTGTGTTACTCTATTCAAGCAGGTTCAGTAACGATGGGTTTATCTCAAGGTTCTGCGTGCTTCCAAAGGCAAATGAAATAGTCCGTATCGCCTTTTGTCGATAGATGACAGTCGTTGAGCTAAGTCAGTAGGATTCGAACGCCTTATAATCACTGCCCTTCACCAATACGGATTTGCGGCATGGCATACTCATATGCTTTAAACTCCTTCGGAAGACCGGTATCCCGTATAGGGGGATGAATAAGGGTTGTTGTGGTAGGAGGGTAAGAACGTCTTGAAACGGCCCATCTGATGTAAAGTGATTATAGCCAATGTACGCTTGCAATACACGACTTCTAGACTTATCGCTAATGCTACGGCTGCTAATATAGCAACTCCTTAGGAGTTTACTGTAAACATCGGTCTCTCGCAGGAACATAACATAAGTTGTTATTTGACCTGCTGCTTTGATGTTGCCTATTTCTTTTAAAACTTTCAGACCAAGATATGTTCATATATGTATATGTCATCACTATGCACATATCTCTAATAACTTTCTGAAATTACTTAAAACTTTAATATTAATTCAACGTAGTTTTTCTCCAAATCGAACCTTAATATTGTGAAAAGTCTATTTCTAATCAACCCCCATCCTACAAACTTTTTCAGTGTTCCAGATTTGACTTTTCAATAGGCACCAGTTAGCGTTAGTTTTCATGAACTGACTCATAGCAGATATATTTGAAGTAGTTTACACCAAATTTCATACTTTATCGTATATTTGAGTTTTCATGGGCAGTCTTTTTCTTACCAGCGTTATCCTGAGGGCCCACCACTTAAACCTAAAGATTTAGAGAAGATACTGATTTTAACACGGATTGCTCCTGTCAGACGTCCACAACCAGACATTTCTTAGATCAGTCTTTCGAAATATAATTTCTTGGACGTGCTGGTTTCCTCACGATGTTTTCCTTCACCGCCGGGCAAGTGATAATTACAAATAAGTACCTACATAAATCTGAAAACACAAATTTGGTAGTACACAGTTCATTAGGATTGAAAGCAGACCAAATTGGACGAGGGAGTTAATTTGGTGGCCCTCTATCCACTAGCCTATCACTAGTTTTTTGCCACCTACATCTATATGGTTATGTCTCTGTGTTGAAAACTAAACGTTAGAATTATCAAAAGGTTTTAGTATTTGAATTGAATGCTTGAAATCGGCCCGAGCGATGACTCCGATCTCTTCGCTACCGTGTGCCAACAAAGCGACTGAACACAAACCACATTTGAAATTCAAATGCGGACACAATGTTCCCGCCACTTGTTTCAAGTAAAGACGTATTTTAAGTCCGCTCGGTCTATTATATGTTTGCTTGAAAGGGAAGGAAAAGGTGAGAAATATTTAGGAGTCCGTACCTAAAGGATATGATAAAAGCGTTTTTTTATTTTTGGCATAATTTTAAATCCTAGCATTTGTATGTATATCTTCACGCCAGGTTCCATGCGGGGTAGGCAGAGAGATTAGAGCGCCATAAGACGCGGTCCTTACATGTAAACATAATAAACCCTGGCGTGTACCACTAACTTCGTGTTTTCAGATTTATGTACATTTTTGTAATTATCACTTGCTCCGCGGTGAAAGAAAATATTGTGTGTAAATATTGTGAGGAAAATAAAAAATCAGTATCTTCGCCAAATGCTTAGGCTTAGGTAGCAGACGCCGCTAATGGTAACTGAAAAGGAAACGGGATAACGCTAAGAAAAAAATTCGGAGGCAAATGAGAAAACGGATGATTACAAAACCGAGGGATACAGTTTAGTTTGTAGATACAAATCTATCGAGTACATCCAAAATTTAACTGCACTGCTTGATAGCTAAAAAATTGAAGAATACCTTATGTTGAGTGAAGACTGTGACACATCGCGCACAGTAAGTTAAATATTACTCGCGCCATGTCTACCGCTGCTACTAACAAAGCCACTTAGGCGCTTAAGCGTGTAAAAAAACTTTGTTAGTATTTCATCTAACTTTTAACCGGATATAAAACAACCACATATACATGTAACAACTCCCTAGAGGGTTGTTGTGTTCCTGCGTGTGAGTGCGATCACCAGTAAGATACCAAGGAGTTAACAGCAGAGGTTGCATCGCGCATATGATATTTAATGTATTACAAGCGTTCATAGGCTACGGTAACCGCTTTACATCAGGTGGTCCGTATGCTTGTGTGTCTCCCGACGTTGTATAAAATATACATAATATATATTTACGACTATCTGTTGGGGAGGGTAAAAGAATATAAATTTTCATAAAAAACCAACAAAAATAAATATACAATTCCTTCATTCTTTGATAAATCACTATCCTTATATGCACCTAAATATATTAATTGAAACTATTTAGATCTTCTTTGTTTCCATAGCTGGTTCAGAAGTAAAACATTTCTTCCATCCAAACGTTCGAAACCTTATCCATGTGTCTAGTAATCGAGTTAGCGGTCGGCCGGTTACTGCAGTCAGGTGCAACTTGATAAGTGCATTACTGGCTGTTACGTAGTTAACTGCAACTCAAGCTTTACACTTTGACCTTTGTACCGTTCTTATGGCATTCGTGATAAGAGTAACTTTCGTGATAAGATAATCGAACTTTGAGTGTTATGCGTGATGTGCTCTTAGCTGTACATGTAGTAGTTCCATTTCCGGTTAATAAATAATTAAAAAAATCAAACATTGCAGACTAATTTTATTAAATTTATTATAATAATAATAAATAAATAAATAAATATTGTAGGACAAATTACACAGCGCCACCTAGCCTCAAAGTAATAATAATAATAACTTTATTGAGCAAAAAATTTTTGATACAAAGTAAGCGAAGCTTGTGTTATGGGTACTAGATAACTGATAAACATACGTAAATACATTTTTTTTTTTGCAAATACATACATATCATACATAGAAAATACCCAGCCCAATACAAACAGACATGTTCATGCACACAAATGTTTGCATTGTGTGGGAATCGAACCCACGAGCGTTGGTGTCAAAGTAGCGTAACAGCTTGTTTCACCACTGCGTGTTTCACCAGCTAGTCAATTTTATTTTTTGATGGCTCGAGATTGAATAATAGAATTATTTAATGTCACATATGACATCTTCCGGCGTTGGGTAAATGAGTTATTCTTGTTTAGTACAAAAATCGGCCAAGTGCGAGTCGGACTCGCACACGAAGGGTTCCGTACCATTATCTAAAAAAATCGGCCAAGTGCGAGTCGGACTCGCGCACGAAGGGTTCCGTACCATTATCTATAAAAACAGCAAAAAAATCACGTTTGTTGTATGGGAGCCCCCTTAAATATTTATTTTATTCTATTTTTTAGTATTTGTTGTTATAGCGGCAACCGAAATACATCATCTGTGAAAATTTCAACTGTCTAACTATCACGGTTCATGAGATACAGCCTGGTGACAGACGGACGGACGGACGGACGGACGGACAGCGAAGTCTCAGTAATAGGGTTCCGTCTTACCCTTTGGGTACGGAACCTTAAAAACGGCAAAAAAATCACGTTTATTGTATGAGAGCCCCCCTTAAATATTTGTTTTATTTTAATTTAATTATTTATTCTTAAAGTTAATATATAACTAAATATTCTGTGAATATTTCAAGCGTCTACCTGTTGCCGTTATCAATATCAAGCAAAAACGAGCAAAAAAATCACGTTTGTTGTATGGGAACCCCCTTAAATATTTATTTTATTCTATTTTTTAGTATTTGTTGTTATAGCGGCAACAGAAATACATCATCTGTGAAAATTTCAACTATATAACTATCACGGTTCATGAGATACAGCCTGGTGACAGACGGACGGACGGACAGCGGAGCCTCAGTAATAGGGTTCCGTTTTACCCTTTGGGTACGGAACCCTAAAAACGGATAAAGAACTAGACTATTAACTGACGATCCCCGGTTCAAATCCTGGCGGGGGCACGTACCTACGAGTACCACTTAATTCGTGTTTTCTGATTTTTTTTATACTACGTCGGGAGGCATACAAGCATACGGCCCACCTAATGTAAAGCGGGTACCGTAGCCTATTAACGCTTGCGATATATTATCACCTGCGCGATGCCTCCTCTTCTGCTTACACAGCAACTCCTTGGGAGCTTACTGTTGACCTCACTCACACGCAGGAACACAACAACCCTCTAGGGAGTTGTTATTTGGCTGCGGTTTTCTGTGAGATGGAGGTACTTCCACAGACGAGCTGCTTTGATGCGCCCTACCTCTCTTAAAAACATTATGACATATTTGTAATTATTGTTGGTTGAGTTCGCATTTGACTGCATTTATCTTATTTCAAGCTAAGGTTTTTAACGTGGGTCGCGAAACCTCCTTAAGGGGGTCGAGGTTTGAGGAATTGTCGCTATGGATTTTCCATAGAGACGTTTGGTGACGCAATCGATATTAAATTGTGTCTGTTTAACAGAAAATAAACAGAAAATAAATGAACAAGTTGAACAGCTGCGGGCCGTATGGGGTAAGCTCAAGGTCGCTCAGCGTGCAATGGAAAGAGCTATGCTCGATATTTCTCTGCATCATAGAATCGAAATGAGCATATCCGCAGTAAAACTAAGGTAATCAACATAGCCCATAAGATAAGTAAGCTGAATTGGCAGTGGGCCGGCTACATAGTTCGTAGAACCGACACCCGCAGGAGAAGAAAGGTTCTCGAATTCCGTCCCCGTACACGCAGTGTAGGATGACCCCCCCACTAGATGGAACGACGACCACAAGAGGTTAGTTGGGAGTCGATGGATGAAGGTGGCACAGGATCGAGACGAATGGCACTCTAGAGGGGAGGCCTATGTTCAGCAGTGGTCGAATGCGGTCTGCAATGATGATGATGACAAAACATACATTTGTGATATAAAGAAATATTAAAGCAACCGAGGGGGACAGAGGGTAGCGAAAATTTTCCTATTTTAAGAGGGCCGTGCCATAATAAAGGTTGAAAAGCACTGCACTATAACATAGACAAGTATATTGCTTGCACACAACCAGATCTGATAGTTGTTGTTCCTATTTGTTACAGTTAACATGTTATGTAAATTGCTAGTCAACCGTTATTCTTCTAGAATTGCACATTGCACGTGGGTATCAGAATGCCAGCGTACATTTTCAAAACCGCGGGAACGCGGTTAGGTTACTGCGATACGCGTGGCCAATCGAGATGCAGCGGTCGGCGCAGAGCGAAACAAAGGGCATGCGACGTTGGAAACTTTAGAGGTTTTCTTTTTATATTTTTCTCTGAACCAACGAGCGAGCATGAAAAGAGCAATAAATGGAAAAGAACTAAGTCAGGAATGAAGTTGGAAAGAAAGAAAGAAGTTATAAACACTGGTCATTGAGCATAGCGCTAAGTTCCTCCAGAGAATTAGCCATGAGAACTATATCGTCGACAAATCGAAGGTGAGTAATGTGTTCGCCATTGATATTTACACCGTATCCTTTCCAGTCCAAGAGCTTGAAGACATCTTCCAATGCTGCGGTGAAGAGTTTCGGGATATAACATCACTCTGTCTTACACCTTTTTGCACTTGGATCGGTTTCGTACCTACGTATTGGTTGGATACACATCGTTGTCTTATTGTACAAGCACACTAGGAAACAGTATAATAAACGCGGCTCAGAGCAATATCGGCAGGCTCTATGCTTCCAGTGTTTCGCCGGAGTGTATGACGGAATTGAATAGCTTCTGAAGGACTGTGTCGAAGTTGGTGCGTAGACCTGTATTACCTTCAGCGAATACCGTTTGGTATTCTGTGTAGTAATAAGGTACGCAACCCTCGTCGACACAGCCTTGATCTTTAGTACATTGCTGACGAGGGCCTTACGGATGGTAAACCTTATCACAATCGTAAAAACTATGTAAACTTATTGTAAACCTTGTGAGCAGTAAATAAAGATTATTATTAGTACCTTGGTACAGATGGTTGCCCTCCCAGTAGTAAAGCAAGTTGCAGGATTTAAGGACCACCGTGTCCTCCCCCTGTCTTCGGACCGTCGGACTTCGGACAGTCCTATTATATCCCAATGCAGCTTGCTTGGTTCCTCTTCCAGCTGCACTATCTTCTCGTCGGTTCTCATTGTACGCGTATTGTATGTTGCCAGGGCCAGTCCGTTGTGTTGGTAGCCGCGGCGTCGAAGCCGGGGATTCTTAGCACCCCCTGCTCCGATACTATGACCGCTACCGGAGCCAAGATCAGCGGGGCTGCCGGTGACTGCCGCCACTGCTGCTGCCACTGGTGGGGTCGTCTTATTCTTGTACTCATATAGAGGGAGCTTTTGCCATAGTTGCCACGCTTGGCAGGCGGGTTGGCAGCCGCAGTATGTTATTAAAGTACGCAGGCGACGCTGCTGACCGTCTCCTGGATATTTCCCTTAGTCGCCTTTTACGACACCTACGTGTTGAGATGGGATGGCCTATTCATACACCGAGGCCACATGGCTACATCCAGGAAGAGGTTGAAGGCAATTCATGATTTAGTTAATAGATTCAGGCGTTATTTTGCGAAAGTCAAACCTACATGCAATTTGATCCAACCTGCTTTGTGTGCTTCCGCCACCAATTAGTTCATGCGGCCTAGCGCCGGCCGGCACCCACCCACTACTGTTAGTGCGTGCATCATGCCGTCGCTGCCACGACTGGCCTGGTCGTCGCTGCGACACGTGTTTTGCCTCTCCACGAGGCATCATCAGGCGTTGTAGACGTTAATCGTAATCGTAAATCGTAGCATGTTATTCTTACGATTAACGTCTACAACGCCTGATGATGCCTCGTGGAGAGGCGAAACACGTGTCGCAGCGACGACCAGGCCAGTCGTGGCAGCGACGGTGGTGGAGGGGGCATGCGGATTCTGTTCCAGATGGCGGACGAGCGCAGCAGCCGAGGCAGAGACTACCGGAGCAGCCATGGCAGCGTCGGCATGATGCACGCACTAACAGTAGTGGGTGGGTGCCGGCCGGCGCTAGGCCGCATGAACTAATTGGTGGCGGAAGCACACAAAGCAGGTTGGATCAAATTGCAAAAAAATTCATGATTTCTTTTCCATTGATCAAGCTACATGAATATCAACTATTACTTTCAATCGGATTCTTAATTTGTTTTTAATAACACTGTTATTAAAAACATCCGGTAACTTCTTTTTTGAATAAATAAGTGTCATATTTGAAACAAATAATACTTGAGATGTATAGTTTGAAGTATTAAATCTTCATATCATATTTGACGAGCTCGATGGCTCAGTCGTGAATGACGCGACTTTGACACCAACGCTCGTGGGTTCGATTCCCACACAAGGCAATCATTTGTGTGCATGAACATGTTTGTTTGACTTGGTCGGGATGTTTTAATAGAGGTAGGGCGCATCAAAGCAGCCCGTTTGGGGAAGTATTTCCACCTCACAGTAAACCGCAGCCAAATTACAACTCCCTAGAGGGTTGTTGTGTTCCTGCGTGTGAGTGAGGTCACCAGTAAGCTCCCAAGGAGTTGTTATATAAGCAGCAGAGGAGGCATCGCGCGAGTGATACTTAATATATCGCAAGCTTTAATAGGCTATGGTACCCGCTTTATACCAGGTGGGCCATATGCATGTATGCCTCCCGACGTAGTATAAAAAAAAAACTGTCGCCACCGGTTTGCGCGCAGAGTTGGGAACCATTGCTCTAAACGAATGGTCTATAGTTGATTGGATGAAAATTGGTTTAGCTGAAAAATTGTTTCAGGGAAGGCAGGCGTCTAAATGAACTATGTTTCAGAGCATACGTTAAAATAATTCAGGATTTATAAATTAATTTTGCTATTTACGGTACCATTTTTATACAAAGATTCGAGGTATACAAGAATACGGTCCACCTGATGTAAAGCGGTTACCGTAGCCTATAAAAACTTGCAATAAGTATCACTCGCACGAAGCCACCTCTGCTGTTACAGGTACCTACTCCTTAGGATTGTACTGGTGACCTCGCTCACTCGCAGTAACACAATAACCCTTCAGGGAGTTGTTATTTGGTTGCGGTTCTACCTCCCTTAAAAATACTCAGGCCAAGACAAAGAAATATGTTCATGTACACAAATGTTTGTCCTGTGTGGGAATCGAACCCACGAGCGTTGGTATCAAAGTAGCGCTACCAACCACTGCGTTACCGAGCTCAATAAAATGTAGTATGAATTATAAAAGAACATATATATATTCTTCTTCTTAGCTTTAACCCGTGTCCTAATTCATTAGGATGACGGGGTCCGCTACCTAAACCTAAGGATTTAGCGAGGATACTGACTTTTACATGAAGCGACTGCAATCAAACCTACACAACCTAGAGGGAAAAGCAGACCTTTCTTTTTCTTTTGTTTTTAGGGTTCCGTACCCAAAGGGTAAAACGGAACCCTATTACTGAGGCTCCGCTGTCCGTCCATCCGTCCGTCCGTCCGTCCGTCCGTCCGTCTGTCACCAGGCTGTATCTCATGAACCGTGATAGTTAGATAGTTGAAATTTACACAGATGATGTATTTCTGTTGCCGCTATAACAACAAATACTAAAAAATTGAATATAATAAATATTTAAGGGGGCTCCCATTCAACAAACGTGATTTTTTTTGCTCATTTTATAGATAATGGTACGGAACCCTTCGTGCGCGAGTCCGACTCGCACTTGGCCGATTTTTTTTTTATACTACGTCTGGAGGTATACAAGCATATGGCCCAGCTGATGTAAAGCTGGTATCACTCGCACGATACCTCCTCTGCTGCTTCCACAGCAAATCCTTGGGAGCATACTGGTGACCTCACTCACACGCAGGAACACAACAACCCTCTAGGGAGTTATTATTTGGCTGCGGTTTTCTGTGACGTGGAGGTACTTCCCCAGACGGGGTGCTTTGATGCACCCTATCTCTTTTAATATTACTATATAATATTCCATTCTAAGGTGAGGTTGAACGTTTCTTGAAATATAATTTCTGGCATGTGCGAGTTTCCACACGATGCTTTCCTTCAGCGCCAAGGAAGCGATAATAACAAATATGTATATAAATCTGATAAGTACATATTGTTTGTAATTATTACAACGGAAAAGAAAATATTACGAGAGAAAATAAAAAAGAAAACATTTCCAAATGCGCTAACATACATTAATTTTGTCGTCCAAAGTTCAATCCATTGCTATTAAAAGTTTCCGTTGTGTAATAAATATTACGGCCTGCTCACGAGCCCAGTAGTCGATCTGCTTTTCTTTTATACAACGTTGGTAGATATACAAGCATACGACCCACCTGATGTAAATCGGGTACCGTAGCCTATTAACGGTTGCGATGTATTAAGTATCACTCGCGCAATGCCTCCTCTGCTGCTAACAAAGTAACTCCGAGCTTACTGGAGACCTTGTCAAGGGCGCAACAAAGCTGCCTGTCTGGGGAAGTACCTCCGCCTTACAGAAAACCTCAGCCAAATAACAACTCCCTAGAGGGTTGTTGTGTTCTTGCGTATTAGAAAGCCAATAAGCTCATTTTCATTCAGTTAATGGGCTACTGTATTATATGTATACCTCCTGATGTTGTGTCTACTACTCCAATCCTAACTCATTCCACTGCAGGAATACTGGTCTCCCATCAACAGATGGTATTTAGAGCATACCCCATCGCGCTGCTCATCTGGATTGGCAGAGGCAAGTGAAGGAGCGGGTCATGTGCTCAATTTTCACTGCCTACCACGGGACTTGCCCGATGCCTCCTCTGCTGCTAATACAGCAACTACTTACAGACCAAGACAAACAAACATGTTCATGCACAAATGTCTAGTGCGGGAAACGAACCCACGGTTGTCAGTGACCAAGTCACGTTTTTAATCGCTGCGCCACCGAGCTCGTAGAGTCCACGATTCCCGCACAAGGTAAATATTTGGGTGCATGAATATGTCTATTCGTTAGCCATGGTGTGGGTATTTTTAAGAGGGGTTGGAGCGCATCAAGGCATACCGCAGCCAAATAACAACTCCCTAGAGGGTTTTTGTGTTCCTGCGTGTGAGTTAGGTCACCAGTAAGCTTCCCAGAAGGAGGCCGCGGAGCGGGACAGGGAGGACGATCCGTTGGCTGTCCCGCTCCGGAGACGGCGGACGGGAGTGCGGCGTAGGCGCTACGCGCACCTACTGCCGCCTCCCTAACCTGTGGGACTAGGGGTCAGGCTGGGAACCTGGCCCCATAATGGTCCCGCCGCCTGAGGGGCTGTCCCAATTTGTCGGGACGGCCCCTAGAGAGAAGAAGTCCGGCCCCTTTTGAGGGGCTGGCCAGTCGCAGTGGTGCCCTGTTGCTGACAGATCCGGGGCACCACACCAACGCGGCCGATGGCATTTCGCGGGGTCGTTTAGTGGGTATACCGTCGGACAGCCGGCGGGGAGTCCCACACTACCACCGGAGGCCACCCAGGCACCGGTGGTGTGCGTAATGCATTTTTCCCCGCGTCACAAAAAAAAAAAGGTCACCAGTAAGCTCCCAAGGAGTTGCTGTGTAAGCAGCAGAGTAGGCATTGCGCGAGTGATACTTAAATATATCGCAAGCGTTAATAGGCTACGGTACCCGCTTTACATCAGGTGGGTCGTATACCTCCCGACGTAGTATAATAAAGAAATCTGAATGCTATTAAATTAAAAAAATATATAAACAATAAGATTTTATTTTAAAAATGTAAGACATGTCTAAGTGCCTGCAAAAACCCAACATCTAATAAACAATTTTCATCTTTATCTCTTCAACCAGAACTACATTTGATCATTTGCAGTATATACGAAAGACGAAACAGATATACAATGCGGAAGTAGAAGGATGTAGGAGCCAAGGAAGAGCAAGACCTACCATGACCAAATTGGTCATATTTTATCAGAAGGTGATGCCAGGTCAGGAGTGCTAGGGACCGGCCAGTGTGCATGAAAAGAGCTATGAATGTTACAGAAGCGAGTGAGGTGCGTAAGGACCGCGTCTTATCGCGCTCGATTCTCTCTGCCTACTCCGCAAGGGACCTGGCGTGAAGGTATACATACATAAATATCGAGTGTAGATGAGATTGATTGTCATTCCAAACATAATAACTAGCCATTACTTCGAAACCACAAACGTGCCGTGTCAGTGTCAACCACAAGGCCCAGAAACCATTACTACTCATATTAGTTTCATTCTCATCTCAATTAATCATATCTAGCTGTTAGTCTAGTGAACGGAAACAACGAAAATCGACATCTGTCACTAAGGAATAAAGTTCATTATCAATCTGCGTCTCCACCTACTTAACGCAGCCCAAACGGTATATCTCTTAGTGTCACAAACAAGAAAACCACATCTGAATTTCAAATGCGACGCAATTCTCTCGGGAACTTTGACGGGGTCGGCAATTTGACAAAACAAGTTTATCGAGAGACCACCGCACCACTAATTTTATCTACCGCCATTCGTTTACAAAAATTGGCGAGACTTTTATTAAAATATGCTCGGTAGCATTTCACATAATATTGTAGTGCCGTTCTCTGTGAGCTTGTTGAGCTTTATGAACACTCACGCGAATAAGACAGTTAATTGAAAATTCCTTTATACAATGTTTTGATCAAGACTCAACTACCACGACCGAATTGGTCGTGTATCAGGCGATGTCAGGAGCATTACAACCGGCGAGCATGCATCAAAATAGCCATTTGAAAGCTGAACAAGCGAGTGAGGTGTGTATGAACCGCATCATGTGGCGCTCGAAAGTGATCTGGCGTGACTACCTATTTTTGACTTCACGCCGAATCCTTTGCGGGGTAGGCAGAGAGAATCGAGCACCACATGACTCGGTCCATATCTCACTTGCATCTTTAACATTTAAAGCTCTTATCTTGCGGGCTTGCCGATTTCTGTCATCATCTGATAAAACACGGTCAATTAGGTCATCAAATCATCCCAGGTAAGTCTTGGCCTTCCTCTGCTCCTACATCCTTCTACTTTCTTCTTATTTATGGATCTGACATCAACTCTTACTCATCCTACTGCAGGGATATTTAACGCCCTTCAACCGTAGGGGTTTAGAGCATACTCCACCATGCTGCTCAAATGCGGATTGGTGGAGGCCAGTGTTTTCAAGCCGCCCGAGGGCCACCAACTTAGCTTAACGACTGGCATCTATCGACAATAACTGAGACCGGCGACTAACGTGCCTTCCGAAGGATGAAAATCTACATACATTCAATTTGATAAATTTGCTGAATGAAAAGGCATATAATCGTTCACTTACTAAGGCATATTGGCAAAGGAATTATTGCCGTGAAGGAATCCTGATTATATTACGAACATGATAGTTGGTGAACACTCTCGTCCAAATATGTACTTTCAAAGAGATTTGAATAAAGTTTAGCATTCAAAAATAGTAACTTTTTATACTGAAAATATTTAAAGCTCCTATTAATTGGATTCATACAACAGATTGACAATCTTTACGACATATACTGTTTAAGTGTATCAAGTGTGTATGAGAAAGCGAAGCAGAGTGGGGCGAAGTACTGATTTAGAATCCAGAGCGCGGTCGAGGGAATCTAGTGAATTTGAAGTAGATTCCTAGTGCAATGCGTGGTTCAATTTATGTCACTTATGTAAAAATATTAACGAAAAGTAATTCCTACTAGTCATTTCATTGTTTTATAAACGCGAGTAAAGTAATTTTTTTATCCAAACGATTTCATAGCGTACCTATGAAAATTTTGTTCAACAACTAATCGTAGTTTTTCTACCAGATTGGATAAGATAGTATATATTATAGAACAAAATACTTAAATATTTTACCAACATTTATTTTCCTGCATTTTCGAAACTAGAGCAAAGCTAAATTATAAAGAATAGCGCTAACATGACGGTGCGAAGCGCTCTAGATGAGAATCCCGAGTGCGGATAAAGGATTTTATAATAGAATTCTGAGTGTAGTGCACATACAATGTTCGCACTAGGAACACCTTTGCGTTCAAATGGTACTTTTCATTTGTTTACTTTTAAATTGCGAAAAAAATGGATGTGTGTACTTATGTACGCGCGTGAGAAGTTATACTTCTCTGGCATCATTAAATAAATATTTAACATTAATAACTTAATAATCGTTAGTATTAATTATATTAAATAATAATATTTTAATTTTAACTTTATTTTTATATCTACCGGTAATACCGTTAAACATTTAGCAGTTTTAACCTATTACACATTTTTAACTATAGCGTCATCTACCGGTAATATCGTGAAACATTTAGCAGCTTCAACCTGTACTTTTGTGTTCGAGTGCCACGCATTCACTCTCGCTCTGTCTCTTTCTATTCCCCCTCCATGGTAGCGTTAAACGTTTAACGCAACCTTTTTGCAAGTCGCATTAGAAGTATAACTTCAAAAAATAATCAAAACTGATTAAGAAAATGATATTTAACATTGTACACAAATCTATTAGAGAAAAGACTATCACATATCTGAGTACAAATGAATGTAAAGGGATACAGATTACATTATAATATTGTTAAAGTATTTTCAATCTTTGAAGTATGTAATATTTTTATTATACAAGACAACAAGAGTTTAAAAAAATACGTAGACTGGTTCGTAGATCTCTTCCAGATAATCTAAAAGTATTTAAGAGGATTGTATATACGCAAAAGTGGAATATTACTATTAACCAAACTTGTTAATGTATGAACAACAAAAATAAATGACATAAATAAAAAAAACCCGTTTTAAATGAAATATCAGTTCGAAACTTTATCAAAAGTCAATTTTAGCGCTGATTTGAAGGATTTCAAGAAAGATATCATTGTTACGTCCAATAGTAAAGAGTTCCAAAAATTTGCGGCAACAATTGTTAAAGATTTGGCATATGAACGATGGTTGTAGTAAAAGATCTCCAAGCTTGTTCACATGATCGTAAAACTACCTATTAAATATAGTGTTTTTTTATCTTTTTTTTATACTATGTCGGGAGGCATACAAGCATACGGCCCACCTGATGTAAAGCGGATACCGTAGCCTATTAATGCTTGCGGTATATTGAGTATCACTCGCGCGAAGCCTCCTCTGCTGCTTACACAGCAACTCCTTGGGAGCTTACTGGTGACCGCGCTCACACGCAGGAACATAATAACTCTCTAGGGAGTTGTTATTTGGCTGCGGTTTTCTGTGCAGTGCAGGTACTTCCCCAGACGAGCTGCTTTGACGCGCCCTACCTCTCATAAAACATCCAGACCAAGACAAACACACATGTTCATGCACACAAATGTTTGTCTTGTGTGGGAATCGAACCCACGAGCGTTTGTGTCAAAGCCGCGTCATTCACGACTGAGCCACCGAGCTCGTCAAGTGTAATTTATATTTTCCATTAGCTACACAGAAATAAATTATAATCCGTTGCCGATGAAATCTTCGTGTAATTAGTTTTGAGATGTGGTCTCGAGATACTTCCGTCATCTCTCAACGGTGTTGATCATACGGGAATACAGTAATTAATCATTCACTCTAATTTGATTCGCTGGGTGCTGTTTCAGCGTGACTAAACAAGATATAATAATTCTTGAGTATTTGACGTTACAAAATTATATGTTATATGAGTTTAGAAATGGAGAGCAATATGTGATGAATAATTAAGTATTTAATTTATTAAGATATGTCGGCGCAAAGTGACTCTTAACACAAATAATACGTCATGGTGCACGTGTTCCGGTCGGTGTAAGTAAATGATGCACATCCACCCTGCCCTGGCCAGTGGACAGGCTATAAAAAGGTCGCATGTTGCAACTCCTTTCCAAGCGGTTTCTCAAAACCGCTGAAAGCCATCCAAACACACATATCCAGCAGGCTGTGTCCTATAACCCACCACAGCCTCCTCTATCCCGTTACCAAAACCGTAGGCCACGTAGTATCGTTTTAGACAAACCAAACAAGCCTTCGAGTGCTCTGGACCGCTATGCAGCGGCAGAAGCCTCCTTAGGGCAAAAGTCCTCCACCATGTGAGCACCCTTCTGGTCGCTCATTTAGTCGCTTTTAGGGTCCAGAGTCGACATCCTCAGGAGGACAGTCGACTCTTCTCTAAGCGTATGCTCTTTTCTGGGTTCCCTGGGGTGATTGCTTCAGATGAGTCTTTGACGCCTTCCCGGCTAAAGGCAGTCCCAGAGGGTGTTTTAGTCAGTAGAAATCTGACATCACCAGTTCGTTCGCACGAAATGGTATCTTTGGAGGATCTCACCTCCTCCCTCCCATTTTCCGGAGGGTGCCCCTCACGGAAGAATGACTAATGCACACCCGCGTGTGTGGATTAGTCCTTCTTTTGTGGGTCTACAATTTTCTTGGGCGACAACCAACAAAAAAAAAAACAGCCGTTGGGCATTCACTCGTCAATACTAGAAGCGATAACGTCGGGTACTTAGAAAACGTGTTGAGTTTATCTGTACTTTATTTTATATAAAAGTGTTATTATCAAGGTGTTAAATTAAAAGTGTGATGTAATAATTATTATATACTAATTGGTGATATCAATAAAAGGCTACCATGAGTAATGGAGATGTCTTTAATAAACAGAATTCCCTTCCTTTTACAGATATACATATAGAATAAGGAGAACAAAGAACAGTGATAGGCCAGTGAATTAAGAAACGACCTATCGACCAATTGGTCCCAGATTCAAATCATGACATGTACTAAATACGTGGTTTCAGATTTTACATATTTCTTATTATCACTTACTCGGCGATGAAGGAAAACATCGCAAGGAAATTCAAGAAATTTAATTTCGAAAGTCGTGTGACTTCACCTAAGAAAGGTAGTGGTTTTCCCTCTGGGTTATGGAGATCAAATGGCTGTCGCTTTAAGAAAACTTTAGCATCTTCGCCAAATTCTTAGGCTTACGTAGGAGATCCCGCCAATCCTAATGGAGAAAAGTCTACTACATAATCTATACAGATAAATATAATAATTTGGAGTTCTGTTTGTAATATTAAAATAACCGCTTTTTATTAAATGCATATGGATATATACACGGTACATATACCAAAATTTTTTTTTTACAATTTTTGTCTGTCTGTCTGTTTGTTTGTTCCGGGTAATCTCTGAAACGGCTGGACCGATTTTGACGGGACTTTCACTGGCAGATAGCTGATATAATAAGGAGTAACTTAGGCTACTTTTATTTTAGAATTTTTATTAAAAATAATAAAAAAAATAACTATTCCGCGCGGACGAAGTCGCGGCACACCTAGTCTAAACTAATTTTCAACCTTGATTGCTTCTCCAATTAAATAACACATGACATGCTGACAAGTTAACACTAATAGTCATCATTTCCAGTGCAATTTAGCTTCATGCACTGAATACCTTCTGTTGGGATTGTCCCGGCTGGACTGACCGGACCGTTTCGCGTACAATTACAAATTGTTACATCACTAACAATTTAGTTAAATGTTGATTACATTGCGCTATTGTCACTGGGATAGTAATGAGCATGGGAGGGTTCCACGAACACGACCCTAATGGTCTGTTATTAAGTTACAAGTAGCAAGATGAGCAATATAATGCTATGTTAAATTAAATAACTTTCTTGTAAGGTCGTTAAACAACATTCAAGTGTTTCTGAAACTTTTTATATATAGAGTAGGTACGCCGGCAAAATCAGAAAATTCTAATACACCATACTACACAAAACCTAACTCATCCAATTGCAGGGATATGGGTTTCTCTTCAACTGAAGGTATTTAGAGCGTATTCAATCACGAACTACGAATTGACGGTGGCTAGTGTTTTCAAGCCCCCTGAAGGCCATTGAATTAGTTTAATGGCTGAAACCGTCGGCTTAACGTGCCCTCGCACAGAGAAGCTCGAGAAAAACCCATTCATAGACCGGCTTCGGTAAACATTGTTTAACTTGCTTGTTGGTTACAATGACACGCACTACAACGAACTCTCTGACCAATATAATATGAATTAATGTTTAGTGAGGAAGTGCTCACATATCTAACTTTCACAATTCATCGATCATCCTCGTTTAACTCTAACCTATAACTACAGTTCGTGGAAGAATTATCTTTAGACATACTGTACAATATATCTAATTACAAAATTCGATCCAAATCATTCCCGAGATGCACAAAATATGTACAAAAAATGCTTGTTTAAAGTAATTGAATGCTAATTTCTGAACTTCCCGTCAGATTTGAAAAATATTATTATTTTTTGAACACTCAATCCTTGAGGACGTAGTAACATCACGCTATGACCCTCAGAATTCCATCGACGAGCAAACACCGGATGAAATAGCTGGGTATAGCTAGTTCGAACTGTACGTAAAAGTGTGGCCATTTTGTACACAACCATTTTCAGAAGTTTTGAATGTAAAGTTTATTAGTTAAAAATTTCAGGTGTTATTTTGCGATAAAAGTTTACAGCCAATTTGGTTTTATCGCTTTGTGTATTCCCGCAACCAGTTGTCGATGGGAACGTGGTTAATAGCGCCTAAGGGCACTCAACCTGTCTAAAATGTCTTATATATGAATCGTTTTTCGGTTTTTGTACTCTTACAGAGCATGAAAATACAATAAATCGAATTGCGAGTATTGCTCATAATTTGCGGCATAATTCTTGCTGACCGCGATCGCAATGATTTTGTAAGAAAGAGAGTTGGTCTGAAAGGAAGTATCGGTGCTGACATAAGAAATATATATACCTACTCGTAGGTATATGTATATATTTCTTGATTGTCTCCATGTGAAAGTAGAAGGATGTAGGCGCTAATGATGGCCAAGACTAAGTTAGCACCACTATGTAGGTCGTGTTTTATCACAAAGTGATGTCAGGAGTCCTAGGAACCGACAAGTATGCATGCATACGAGTATGTTATGGCGCTCGGTTCTCTCTGCCTACCCCGTAAGGAACCTGGCGTGAAGATATAGTACAGTATAGGATAGTATGAAAACATATTTTTTTCTGTACTATTTGGTAATCTCAATCATTGAGTGTAATATTATGTGAAAGTATTTAATTTGTAGAATCATCCCGATTCTACAAATTAAAATAATACAAAAATTCAATTTTTGTCTTCGTCAAACAAAACTAATGGAACAGTTTGTAATCCAAATTGTTCCATTAGTTTTTAAGTTTAGTTGACGTCATTTTATCGAAGAGAACAGTGATAGTAATGGATAGCGGATGAAGAACCGACATGTTGACCGATTGGTTGGTCTCCTGTTCGAATCCCGATGTGGACATGTACCACTAAATTAATGTTTTTGGTTTTATGTACATATTCGTGATTATCACTTGTTCGGGGAAGGAAAATATCGTGAGAAACTCCCTGAAATTCCCTGAAAATTAATGAATATTTCGCAGGACCTGACCTGATCCAAGAAAGGTCTGGTTTTCCCTATGGTAGTATCATAGTAGTTGCTCTATGTAATCAGTATTTTTTTCAAATCTTTAGGTTTGGGTATCAGATCCCTCCAATCCTAATGAGTTAGAAAATTGATCACGCTAGGAAGAACATGTTGCTTATCGAAACGACTCTAAAAAACTTTTTTAAATTACCTAGTAATCTTCTCTGCTTTAATTTTTGAGTTAAATTTTGGTGATACATGAAAGATAATTTTAATTTAACTCAGTTGAGAAACTAATGAATTATATACGCTTATGAGAAAAAATGGCCTTAAACTGGTCAAGGTTAACTTCACTGATTGACCGACTAGGCTCTGGCGCAAGACAGGTAGGATGCCTGAAAGCTCGTTACAATGTACCTCCACCTCACAGAAAACAGCACCCTAGTAAAAACTACCTAACTGTTGTTGTGTTCCTCCGAGTGAATGCAGTTACCAGTAAGTTCCTGAAGAGTCGCTGTTATAGCAGCGAAGTTAGCGCCGTGCAAGACGTTCTTTTATTTCAAGCTTTCATAGGCTACTACTGATTTAAAATGGATACCATCATTTTTTTTTATACAACGGCTGGAGCTTGCATATAGACCACCTGATGAAAATCGGTTACCGTAGCCTACGAACACTTGCAATACATTAAGTATTACTCGCGCGATGCCATCTCTGCTGTTAGCACATCAACTCCTTAGAAGCTTACTGGTGATCTCATTTGCATGCAGAAACACAACAACACTCTAGAGAGTTGTTATTTGGCTGCTGTTTTCTTTGAGGTGGAGGTACTCCCCCAGACGAGCTGATATGTTCACGCACACAAATGCTGGCCCTGTGTGGGAATCGAACCCACAAGCGCTAGTATCAAAGTAGCGTAACAGCGCGTTTCGTCACTGCATCCCCGAGCTCGTCAAACATCAGATGGGCCGTATTCATGTTTGCTTGCTGACATTTTATATAAAAAAGTATATATAAGATATTGTCTAAGTACGTACATCGCTGGATGTACAGGGGCACAGTCAAGAATAGTTTTAATCAAAAAACTCAACCCTGATTAAAATTGAAAATCAATTTACGTGCCCGACTGTACAGCGGGTAGTTAGCTTATTCTGGCTGGAAGTGGTAGCTTTAATTAAGCTATTGCAAGCTATTAGAATGTACACGCCGTATTAACAAGACCCTCTCGCAATTTAAACGTGCCAGTTTACTATGCAGCGCAGAAATTCAACTGTATATTCTATTTAAAGGAAAGCAAAGAAAAGATTTAGTTGAATATTTCGCTTTTCAATTTTGTAGATTTAATTCACTAATATATCGCCAGGTTTCTTACGAGGTAGAAAGATAGGACCGAGTGCCATAAGACTAATCAGTGCCAAAATCATTACACACTTCACTCGCTTCTTAAACATTAATAGCTCTTTTCATGCATGCTCGCTCGCTTGTTCCGAGGGTTCCTAACAACACCTAACACGACCAATTTGGTCATGGTAGGTGAGTCTTGACCTTCGTTCCTACATTCTTCGAATTTAGCGTTGTGTATGTATTTCGTCATTCTTTTTACATGTCCGAACATGCGTGTATGCCTTTTATTACTATATTAGTATACATTTTTTTACAAATGAAGAGGTCATAGCCGCTGTGGACGCTTATTTTGAGGAGTTAGATGAAGATTTTTTTAAAACGGGTATCGAATCTTACCGGGTCGATGGAAAAAGTGTTTTGAGCTCGGAGAAGAGTATGTTGAAAAATAAAAATAAACTCAAAATCGTGTGGTTTCATTAAGTATGTTGTTAGGCTAAGAACTTTCAAACCGACGACGACCGACGCTCTCTTTGATACCAAAACTCTCTCACATCATCGCTGCAGTGGTCAGCACGCGTCATGCGCCAAATTTTGTACAATGCTCGGACCTTGATCGCGTTTATGCTATTTTCATACAATGTCCGTAGTTCCCAGCTTTCACTTTTATAAGTAAGCTTAGCACCGCATTGTGTACTACGAGCTGTGCCTTCTGGCTTAGGTTTTAGCTGCTAGAAGTTTAGCCAAAATTGTATTTATACTATTCCCTGCGCTCATTTGTCTCTACATCAGTCGAGTTCCTTTCAAGCCTGCTATAAGCACTTCTAAGTGATAATTTCACTCAATTGTACCAACACTACATCCTCAGCCATAATCCTTATGTTCGTTCTGACTGCTTCTGTTTGAAACACCGTTTTCTTCGCATTCAATTGTAAGCCCTTCTTCAAACATATACATACTTCTTAAGAGATGTAGGGCGCATCAAATCAGCCCATCTCGGGAAGTGCCTCCACCTCACAGAAAACCACAGCCAAATAACAACTCCCTAGAGGGTTGTTGTGTTCCTGCGCGTGAGTGAGGTCACCAGTAAGCTCCCAAGGAGTTGCTGTGAAAGCAGCAGAGGAGGCATCGCGCGAGTAATACTTAATATATCGCAAGATCAGGTGGGCCGTATGCTTGTATGCCTCCCGACGTAGTATAAAAAAAAATACAATCATCTATTATAAGTGTGACTAGTGTTTTGAAGTCCAGAGTGAGCGTTTGCTATTAGCACGACATCGTCTGTAGACAGGAGATAGCAGACAGTTTCCCACTAAGTCACCTGTTCGCGATCTCAAATCATAGATCTTATTCTCTGTAGACAACTGTTCGAATATAGTCTGAATAGCCATAGCCGACAACACGTGGCACTCTGACACCAATATTCAAGTATACAAGTATACAAGGGATAACAAGGGATTCTACATTCCTGATAAATGTATTGCAAAGTATAGAGCATGTCACTGTCGACCATCCGAATAAGATAAATCTAGACAAAATTGCCAGAGATCTTTTCATATAACCCGGTTATATGTATTCTCAAGAACTACAAAACTGCAGAAAATCTTCTGGTCTATATTCAAATGCTTCTACATGCGATATTGCGGAGTGAGAAAACTTGATCCGTATATCCCCTGCCATCATTTAGAAATCTATCGTGTGCTTCCGAAAATATTCCATCGGGTTTTACCCTCATTCTTCTCTCAATAGTTGATTGACTAAGAATTCAAATAACAGTTTTAGAATCATATAGAACGGCAAATGAAAATATTTGCAATAGTAGAGACGTTTCTAGCACCATATTCGAGAAATATACAGTAGATTACCTAACGCACTTACACCATTTTTAGGTTTCCTTACCCAAAGGGTAAAACGGATCCTATTACTGAGACTCCGCTGTCCGTCCATCCGTCAGTCACCAGGCTATATCTCATGAACCGTGATAGTTAGACAGTTGAAATTTTGGCAGATGATGTATTTCTTTTACCGCTATAACAACAAATACTAAAAAAACAGAATAAAATAAATATTTAACGGGGCTTCCATACAATAAACGTGATTTTTTTGCTCGTTTTTGCTCGATATTGATAACGGCAACAGGTAGACGCTTGAAATATTCACAGATTTAGATTTAGATTTATTATTCAGTTTAAAACTAAAGAATTAAATTAAAATAAAACAAATATTTAAGGGGGCCTCCCATACAACAAACGTGATTTTTTTGCCATTTTTATAGATAATGGTACGGAACCCTGCATACGCGAGTCCGACTCGCCCATTCTGTTCTATCTGTTCAGGAATTATTTAGAACGGTAGCTGAAAATACTTCCAACAGTAGAAACGTTACTACTGCCCCAGCAGAAAGATAAAACTGTTAGTCGAATAGCGCATATACACCTCTATTCTGTACTATCTGTTCTGGATATATTTCGGACTGTAAATAAAAATAGCTGCAACAGTGGTAGCGTTACTACGAGTAGTACGAGATATAACAGTAGATTAAGCTAATGTAATTACAACTTTTTGACATAATTGGCCCTCGTAGAAGTGTCAACAACTTTCAAACTTGTATACATAAAGCGACCCGCTACATAGACGTGACTACTCACTACTAATAAATAATAAAGCTGAGTACTGCATCTTCATTTTCTACACACGAATGAAATATTCATTCATAGACTTATGCAAACAAACACACACAAATATATATACTCCAACTATCCGTAAGCCAGTCGGCGGTAAAGGTACTTTCTGAATGAAATTCCGGCACATTAATAGCAAAGTTTACATACATTAACGTAACCTAGTACATATGCAACAAATTTTAAGCCAATTCACTCGAATATTACTCGCTTTTGCTACTTCATTTTCCACGTTAATACAAGAGCCTTAGTTTAGCCTTTTGAAAAATTACATTCATTGTTTTAAATGGCTAACTTCGTTACGTTCTAAAGTCTAAAACTTCATCAGGAAACCGTTTTTGATACTTAAAGAAGAATATTAATTATATCATTATATTTCAATTTATAACAAATTATTCTTTGTATTCTTTCAAATGAGAAATCACGAATAGCGAAGTCTTTTGTTGTAAAACCCAAACCTGTTCTTTTTCTTAGTGTTATCATGATTCCCAATCCAGTAGGATTGTCGAAGTTCGCTACCTAAGCTTAAAGATTTGATTTTACATAGAGCGACTGCTGACAGATCGCCACAACCAGAGGGAAATCCATATCTTTCTTAAGTTAGATCAGTTAAAGATGCGATGTTGTCCAAATTAGTGGGCACATACGTATTTTCTTCGTTGGACAGTGTATAAATGGCTTAATGCAGGTTAGTACTGAAAATAAACCTTTCGAATATATTTACTAAAACAACAACATCGCTACAGATGTCTAAAGCTTCCGAAATTGCATCATATATACTCGTAGCAACACATACTATATATGATGATCGCTGTTTTTGAAGGAAAGTATCTATAATTTACATTCAAATTTGCAATGGTATAACCTTTTAAAAAGAAAAATAAATATCTTCTAAATACATCTTTTATACGCGAATTGGGTTTAGTTTAGGATGGCAATTTAGTCACCATATCTGGGGAAGTTGCCCGGATTCGAAATTGAAATTTCGTTGGCATGATTACGTTTTAAGACTGTTCGGCCATTTTCAGGGTTCCGTACCCAAAGGGTAAAACGGAACCCTATTACTGAGGCTCCGCTGTCCGTCCGTCCGACCGTCCGTCCGTTCGTTCGTCCGTCCGTCTGTCACCAGGCTGTATCTCATGAACCGTTATAGTTAGACAGTTGAAATTTTCACAGATGATGTATTTCTGTTGCCGCTATAAAAACAAATACTAAAAAATAGAATAAAATAAATATTTAAGGGGGCTCCCATACAATAAACGTGTTTTTTTTGCTCGTTTTTGCTCGATGTTGATAACGGCAACAGGTAGACGCTTGAAATATTCACAAAATATTTAGTTATATATTCACTTTAAAAACAAATAATTAAAGTAAAATAAAACAAATATTTAAGGGGGGCTCCCATACAACAGACGTGATTTTTTGCCGTTTTGGTACGGAACCCTTCGTGCGCGAGTCCGACTCGCACTTGGCGATTTTCTTTATACAAGTATTTATACAAGTATTATACATTTATACAAGTCATGTATCGGATTGGAAAAGGAAGATGTTTCCAAGCTCCTGAAATTCACTGACTTTACAATTGTTATCCATCGACAACAGGCGTGATTGACGGCTTAGCGTATGAAAAAGCTCAGTTTCTAATCCCATCCACAGACAGATTGTGGTTGATGTTGCTTAACAGTGTGTTCGATTAGAATAATATACACAACGATGATATTGAGCTTCTCAGATAGGCACACATTATCACAGTATATGTAGAATAGATAGACAGATAGAATTCAATTAATTAAGTAAAGAAGCTTATTGCCGCGGGGAGTGAACACGGAGCAATATCCTGCTTTATCAGATTTACATAACAACCGGTTTTTAATAAGACGCCTCCAGCCGTCGTGTTAGTTCACATAAATCTAACATTATCTTAGGCTTAGCTTTAATCTTTTCAAAATTAGCTCATTTTAGGATATTTTAAGAGAGGTGGGGTGCATTAAAGTAATGTAAAGTACTCTAAAGTACTCGAGAAGTACTATTATCCTAGCCTTATCTCACTTCTTAATCCACTAGGATTGGAGGGGTCCGCTATCTAAGTCTTAAGTTAAGGTTTTATTAAGGCTTAACGACAGTCACTCTATGTAAAAGTAAGCATTAGCTTACTTTTACATAGAGTTGTAAAAGTAAGCATTAGCTTACTTTTACATAGAGTGACTGTCGTTAAGCCTTCACAACCACTTCCAGAGAGAAAACCAGGCATATCTTATACTCGTATTATATTTGTATATATTATATTTGTACGTCACACGTCACAAATATAATTTCTTTTATATGCGGGTTTGTCCTCACAATGTTTTTCTTCACCATCGAGCAAGCGATAATTACATATATATACATAAATCCTAAAATACGAATTTAGTGGTACGTTCCAGGATTTCCTTACTTGAGCAGTCAGAACCCGTTATATACGTTTTCCCATACATTTCGCGGTCGTATTCGACCACACGGGTTTCGAAGGGTTAAATAAAAATCTTTTTTTATGTACATAACTAATACAATACAATTTACCAAGAACACAGGATAGGACGGTTGACGCTCCATGCACAGGAAATGTATTAAAATGGGTACAAGCCACTTGGACTCCTTGTGTAACAGTTACACAGTTTGTTCCATAATGGGTAACAATTACCCAAATGTGAGAAGGAAACACAGTTACTGGCCAGATTCTGGCAGAGCAAGAGCTCAAATAACGTAGTCCGCTTGCAAACAGATAGACAACTTTAAATGTCAGCATGTTTATGACCCTCTCCTCACCATCTCAAAAAAGGCAAGGATTTTAAGTTACACTGTACAGTTTAGAGCGAAAGTCAATATTTTTTTATTATTATTTTATTTATTTACAATTCATTAAATATCGCTTTCACAATACCATGCCCGCTGTTAAGATTTCAACTCCATAGGAGCTTACTGGTGACCTCACTCACACGCAGGAACACAATAACCCTATAAGTAGTTGTTATTAGGCTGCGGTTTTCTATGAGGTGGAGGTACTTTCCCAGACGGGCTGCTTTGATGCACCCTACCTCTCTTAATAAATATGAATTTATTATTTCAAAGTCCAAAAGGCAATTTCGAAATACACGAAACTGCAAACTGATCCTACCTGCAAATAGTTGAAATTTCTCGGTTGTCTATTTATTTCCAATACATAAAATATTGCTCTCGCAATGCCATCCCTGCTGTGAAAACATCAACTCCGTAGGAGCTTACTGGTAATCTCACTCACTCGTAGGAACCAACTAATCCTTCAGGGATATGATATTTGGTCGAGGTTTTTTTTGAGGTACTTCTCCAGTCGTGATGTTTCGATACGTCTTACCTTCCGGAGACAGCCCGGATAATGAGCCAACGCTCGAGGCCCACAGGCAACCATGGGTGCAAGACCCATTGACTGACTGACTTTATTAAAACTACCGAGACAACACAAACAGACATGTTCCTGAACACAAACATGTGTCTTGTGTGTCAAAATAGCCATTGTTAACTACTGTACTACTGCACAATGGGAAGTGGTAGAGCCACTGGGAATCTTGGTGTTTTAATAGCCATTGTTAACTACTGTATCACTGAACAATGGGAAGTGATAGAGCCACTGGGAATCTTGGTGTTTAATAGCCATTGTTAACTACTGTACCACTGGACAATGGAAAGTGGTAGAGCCACTGGGTATCTTGGTGTTTTAATAGCCATTGTTAACTACTGTACCACTGGACAATGGAAAGTGGTAGAGCCACTGGGAATCTTGGTATTTTAATAGCTATTGTTAGCTGCTGTATCACTGGATAATGGGAAGTGGTAGAGCCACTGGGAATCTTGGTGTTTAATAGCCATTGTTAACTACTGTACCACTGGACAATGGAAAGTGGTAGAGCCACTGGGTATCTTGGTGTTTTAATAGCCATTATTAACTACTGTACCACTGGACAATGGGAAGTGGTAGAGCCACTGGGAATCTTGGTGTTTAATAGCCATTGTTAACTACTATACTACTGGACAATGGAAAGTGGTAGAGCCACTGAGAATCTTGGTGTTTTAAAGCCATTGTTAAAACCTCTTCCACTGGGCCCCTCATTATTGACAGGAAATCGATAATTGACCTTCCTCGGCTCCTACGTTCTTTCACTGTAGCATAGTATATCTGTTTCGTCATTACTTCATGCCAGAATGAGCGTAGCATGCTTCTTCATGTATTAATAGCGACACTGTCTTTCAGACCAACTTAATAAGATATTATATTTTATTCTTCTTAGTTCTTCATTAGCAGGGTCTACTACTTCAGTCTATAAATTTTGGCTAAGATACTGAGGTCTACATGATGCGACAGCCGCTCGGACCTCCACAACCCAGGGAAACCAAGGAAAACCAAACCTTTCTTAATTTCTCACGATGTCTTCCTTCATCGTCAAGTAAGCGATAATTACAAATATGTACGTAAATGTGAAAACACTAGTCTATAGTATAGATATAGGCCAGGATTTGAACCAGAGACCAATTGGTCAAAAGGCGGGTTCTTTATCCACTGAATTATTACTGTTGATAACATATTATATTCTGTTATATATTGTTTATAATATAGAATCTGTCCAAGACTTCACCCGGATGAGCTAGAGAGGAAAATATATGTATTCGTATGTACCCAATGTTTTTTGTAGTTTATTTCTAATGCCACTGTGATGAATAAAAGTCAGGATCCACAGCTTAAAGCGCCCTCAGAATCAGTTGATAATAAATAACAAACATATTTTTCTTCCAATCCCCTAACATAAGTGGTGGACACATCATGAAATTCTTAAGAGGCAGAGCGCATCAAAGCAGCCCATCTAGAGAAGTATCTCTACCTCACAGAAAACCGCAGACAAATAACAACTGCCTGAAGAGTTGCTGTGTTAACAGTTAGCTCGTGAGGACTTGCTTTGGTAACCGCAAAGATGACATCGCGCGAGTAATACTTAATATATTGCAAGTGGTTATAGGCTACGGTAATCGATTTACATCAGGTGGACCGTATGCTTGTATGACTCCCGACATTATAAAAAATCCATTACTTAGATTACAGGGAGCAAAAACACCAAAGTATTATACTCATTTCATCATCATCATCTCAGCCTATATTCGTCCACTGCTGAACTCCACTCTAAAGTGCCACTCATTTCAATCCTGTGCCACCCGCATCCATCGACTCCCTACCGACCTCTTGAGGTCGTCACTCCATCTAGTGGGGAGTCGTCTCACGCGAGTACCAGTACGGAAACTCTATTCAAGAACCTTTCTTCCCCAGCGGTTGTCGGTTCTACGAACTATGTGACCGCCACTTCAGCCTGCTTATGCAGTGGTCATGTAGGTATCGCTTAATACCTACCTGGGTTTTTTTATATATTAGTAACTTACAAGCATACGGCCCCCCTGATGTAAAGCGGTTACCGTAACCTATCAATGCTTGCAATACATTAAGTATCACTCGCTCCTTAAGGGCTTGCTGGTGACCTCACTCACACGCAGGAATACAATAAGCCTAAAGGGAGTTTTCTGTGAGGTGGAGGTACTTTCCCAGACAGGCTGCTTCGATGCGCCCTACCTCTCTTAATATATATGAACTAATTATTTCAAAAGTGCAAAACGTAATTTCGAAATACACGAAACTGAAAACTAATCCTACCTGCAAATAGTTGCAATTTCTCTAAAACGTAATTCGGTGGTGCGCTAGAAGCTAGAATCTCATAAATTTTAATAGGATACGTCGTTTGTTGCTGCGACCACTCACTGATATTGTGCTGGTGCATAAGTCTCTTAGGAAACACATTCGCTGGCATATTTGTTATTCAATGTAAACATTTATGATGAAACAGAGAAAATGGGACTGGAACCGCAAGGAGACATGCTCCTTTGGTTCGGAGAGAATGCAGATGCACTGTTAAAGATTTTTTGTCGTACGAATTTGCATAAATCTGAGAATAAACTTATCTATTCTAAATCGGACATTAATTTTACGAGAAGTAGGGCCCATCGAAGCAGCCCGTCTTAGCAAATACCTCTACCTCACAGATAACCGCAGCGAAATAACAACTCCTTATAGAGTTGTTGTGTTCCTGCGTGTGAGTGAGGTCACCAGTAAGCTCCCAAGGAGTTGCTGTGTCACCAGCAGAGGAGACATCGCGTGAGTGATACTTGATGTATTGCAAGCGTTCTTGATGTATGTCTCCCGACGTTGTATAAAGAAATAATTAGTAATTACTATTTTAATGAAAAACGTAATAATTTGAAATTGAATCTGCTTTTGATTGAATATTTAGATTAATTTTTATACTACACCATTAAGTAAATTCAGCAAATCTACGAGTAACTAACGTGATTGGTTTTTTTTTAATTTGGCAAATTATGTACATATACCTTGATGCATCATTAATTACTAATACCGCAACTTTCCTAAACTAACCTTAAATTCAAATCATTTATGTGTAAATATCTTATATACATAAATTATTTGAATTTGAGGAAAGAATTACTAAAAAAGACGAACAACGCAACTGTGAAAGGATGTTGGATCCGTGGAAGCCCAAGATTCACCTACTGTGACCAAGTTTGTTTCATTAGAAGGTGACTGATATCACCTTGACAAGACATACTTAGAAACCGCCGAACGTATACGAGAAGAGCTACGAATAATAAAGAAGTGAGTGATTTGTGTAAATCCAGAGTTATGTGGAGTTATCTCTCTGTCAAGTCCCCAAAAGACTTAATAGATAACTTTTCTACAAAGAACTCTTAAATGCTGGTAACAGAGCAACTCGTTAGGGGCTTACTGGTGACTTGGCTTACTCGTTGGAACACATCACCTCATGAAGATGTTATGTGGATGCTTTTCGGCCCACAGTCGGCTTTGATGCACTCTACCTCTTTTAAAAACACCCAGACCAAAACAAACAGATATTCATGCAGACAAATATTTATCCAGTGTGAGAAACGAACCCACGAGCGTTGATGTTCAAGTAGCATTAGTGACCACTCCACCACCGTACTCATCGTATCATCGAAAAGTTGGATAACGCTAGAAAAAAAAGAATCACATATGCTTAAAAACCTAAAGGTAGAGTAAGCAAAAAAGTATTTTACTCCTTTACATGAAATCCAGGAAAAAAAAATCTTAACTTTAGTTTGCATGTGGGACTAAGGTTGTAGTGCGATTCTCAATAAAATGCAATTCCGGGCAACATTCTACATAGCATATGTAAATGTAAGTAGGTAACATATAATGTTTTAGAATCACAGGCATGTCGTATACGGAGAAACAAACAGCACTGAGCTATTCAAATTTCTGATTACACTATTTCCTTTATTTCATTCAGATTTGTTTTAAAATTGTGCTTACAAAATATTTGTGTTTACCAGAGGCCACTACAGTTTTTATATACAACGTCCGGAGGCATACAAGCATACGATCCGCATAATGTAAAGCGGTCACCAAAGCCTGTGAACGCTAGCAATATATTAAGATCACTCGAACGATGTCACCTCTGCTAATACAAGAACTCCTTAGGAGTTTACTGGTGATATCACTCACTTGCAGGAATACAACAATCGCCTAGATAATTTGGCTTCGGATTTCTATGAGGTGGAGGTATTTCCCAAGGCGGGTTGCCTTGATAAGCCCTACCTTTGTTAAAACACTCCGCCCAAACAGACATGTTCCTGCAGTAGCATCCTGTGTAACAATCGATCTCATGAGCATTTAAGTAGCCTTATTGACCACTACGCCACCGAGGTAGTCAATATTTAAAAATCTATTCATTTATAATGCATTTGTAAAACCAAATGCGCATATTTACAAATATTGAATAAAATTATTTCTACTCATTTCACAATTGTACTGACCGAATATTCATTATTTATATTCATTAAATATTCATATTCATTTACCCAGAGACCACTCTAAACTGCTTATGAATACTTTGCTTATGAAAAGTTTGTACAACATCAATACCTAAGCCATAGAGGCGAAATCTAAGCCAGACACAGCTTACTGTACACAACCCGGTGCAAATCCCAACGCTAACTTATGAAAGTGAACGTTGGTTATGGCACAGAGAGCACGAAAGAAGAATAAATGCGGTCAAGATGCGAGCATTGCGTAAAATTTGTTGGCTCGCTGACCACGTTTGCATTAATGATGTAGGAGAGTTGATCTAAAAGAGAATTTCGGTGTTTAGTTAAGAAAAGCATCCATTGACTCGGTTATGTAGTAAGAATGCAGGATAATAGAATGACGGAACAGATATATAGTGCGAAAGTGGAAGGATGTAGGAGCCGAGGAAGACCAAGTCTCACCTAAAAAATTAGTTGGTGATCAGAAGGTGATATCTACTCCATGTACTGGCGAGCATGCATGAAAAGAGCTATGAATGTTATAGAAGCGAGTAAGGTATGTAAGGACCACATCTTGTGAGGCTCGGTTCTCTCTGCATACCCCGCAAGGGATCTGGCTTGAAATATATATACATACAGAATAAATGATCAATAGTAGAGCTACTCGTATGAACTTACTAAGCGTTTGTTAAAATAATACACCTATTTTATTCGGAAACATTTCAGAAATTATGCTCACCAAATGCTTGTTTATTTAACCTGCGATCACACTAAACTGTTTAAACCTCCTACGCGGGTGACCATAAACGCTTAAAAAATCCGTACAATAAATGAGTATTATAAAAGCTATTTATTTACGACACATTCGTAAAACTCATAGCTTTATTTTATTCAGACCCATTTCAATATCGTGCTCACCAAATATTTGTTCATTTTACCTGAGACCACTCTAAACTAGAGCACCGTCACAAGACACGGTCTCTATACATCTCTTTTGATTGTTTGACATTCTTAAATCTTTTCTTGTATGTTTTCCGGTTCCGACGGCTTCTCGACATTACCTAATAAAACACGACTAATTTCGTGATAGTTGAATCTGGATCTCAGCCGACTTCCATATCCTGCCACCTTGTGTGTCTGTTTCATAATTCTTTCGAACTGCATGAAAGCATCATGCTCAAACTAATGGAGTATTTTCTTATCTTAACTTGATCATCATCGTTGCGAACGCGGTCCGCTACGCCACAAATTTTGCGCGATGCTAGCATCCTAATCGCGTTTACTACTTTCATACGATCTCTTCCATTCTAGCTGAGTGATACCGTAGAATAAATGAACAATAGAAGAGCTTATCCGTTTACTATTGACTTGGGGAGTAAGCTGGTGAATGCGTGACGAGAGCGTTACGAAAAGTGTGATCGGGCGAGGCAAACGGAAGTTAAGAGGATATAAATTAGTGAAGATAGAAAGAGAGAGTTACGTTTCGTATCATTGTAGGGGCAAGAGAGAGAGGTGCGAGCACACATTGTATTTCTCTCATAGCGAGTTAAGTTTCGTGTATCTAAGACACAGTGCAGGCCTAATGTCTGTATCACACTATGGAGCTGAAGAAGTTTTACTTCAGTCGTGTGGTCTAAAGCACACTCGTTTTTTTTGCAATGCGCCACATCTGCTGCTAATGCAGCAATACCTTACTAGCGTACTGGTGACTTCACTTGCAAATGTTTGCCCTGTGTAGTAATAGAACCCAGGAGCGTTGGTGTCATATTAGCGTTACTAACCACTGAGTCACTGAGATTTTTAAAATATATGTCTGTTTAAAACGAGGGCATGCTTAACTACATCTCCCACAAATAGTTACAATTTTCTGTACAACAAATGAATTTCAACATAGATATAAATTTTCTATGCATTTGTAAAACTAACACCCCTATTTATTCAGACGCGCTTCAAAATTATGCTCACCAAATACTTGTTCATTTAACCTGAGGCTACGCTAAGCTGCTCATACCTCCTGCACGGGTGACCATAAATATCTAAAACTTCCTGAACAAGAAATGTATATTAACACAATTTAATTTACTACACATTTGCAAAACCAATGCCGCTATTTATTCCGACGTATTTCAAAATTGTGCTCTCCAAATACTTGTTTATTTAATCTTAGACTACACTAAATTACAATCTCCTACATGGGTATAATACTATAAGGTATAATACTATAAATACCTAAAAAATTCTTTATAATAAATAAACATTAGGAGAGTTATTTATTTACTATACACCCATAAAACTAATACCTCTAGTGTGAGTGAGGTCACCAGTAAGCTCCCAAGGAGTTGCTGTGTAAGCAGCAGAGGAGGCATCGCGCCAGTGATACTTAATATATCGCAAGCGTTAATAGGCTACGGTACCCGCTTTACATCAGGTGGGCCATGCATGCATGTACACCTCCGGACGTAGTATAAAAAAAATAACCACTTAAGCGCGGATAAATGTACCCCTTAATTACAAAAACATGGGGTTTTAGATCCACAAACTAGCCTATAAGAGCAGCGCGACCCACGTCTCGCAGTGGTGAGTAGATTTGCTGAGCAATTTTTATTCACCGGTTTTTCATTGATTATTTTCTTCGTTATTTAACCTCATTACCTCAGACCGTGCTAAACTGTTTACACCTCGTACATGGGTGATCATATATATCGAAAAAATTGTAAAATAAATTAATATTATAACAGCTATTTATGCACAATGTACTCGTAAAACTAATTTCTTACTTTCTTCAGAGCATTTCGAAATTTCGCTCACCATATACTTGATCATTTAACCTTATATCTCCTACACAGGAAACTATAACTACTTAAAAATTCTGTACAATAAAATAATAGAATAGTAGAATAGCTATTCATGTACTGTACATCTCTAAATGAACTGTGCAAACTAATATTTATTATGATTTGGATAGGTTGGTATGAAAAAGGTTATAAATTAAAATTGAATCTGTTTGTGATATATTATATAGTTTAATGGTTGTACTGTACCTAATATAAATTCAACTAACCTAATGAATATGACTAATTATTATTTGGCAAAATATGTGTACCTTGATGTGTGAGCAGTGATATCCCAGTGGATAAAGAACCGGCTTAGTGACCAACAAGTCTCCAGTTCGAATCCTGGCATGTACCACTAAATTGGTGTTTTCGGATTTATGTGCATATTTGTAATTATCACTTGCTCGTTGGTGAAGAAAAAATATCGTAACGAAACCCGCACATCCAATAAACAATATTTCGATAGACGTGTGACCTTATCAAGAATGATTTCGTTTTTCCTCTAGGTTGCGGAGGTCTGATAAAAATCTGAGGTAAAAATCAGTATCTTAGCTAAGATACTGTTTTTTACTTCATTTTCCTTAGGTTAAGTAGAGCGGAAACCGCCAATCCTAAGAAAATGAAGGTTGTAAGTATATCACTGCCGAAATGGCACTGGGAAAATTATAGGTTAATAAATATTTTTATTTGTAATCAATTTCTTTATGCAGTATAATTAACCTGTTCTTTACGTAAACTAGTGATGGCCGGCATCCATCCATTACCATAAGAATTATAGTTGCTTGGGCTGGAGGCGACCGGAGCAGCTATGGCATGCATTTTCACAACACCAATTGTGTTGTTTGGAGCAATTATTTAAGCTCAAACATCGTATCAACTGTGAATTCTATGTACACATGATTGGAATTCTCTTAGATCACTTTTCAATGCTGTGTAGCGCCGCACAGCTGTGTACGGCCTGGTATGGTATTACAGGTTCGATGTTTATTGTGTGATTGAAATTCTTTAGAGTAAATAGCCTCGCCGACGTAAATATTAAATTTCTTTTGTCACACCAAAACCTATTATTTCGAGACTGTTGGCAAACCTGATCTGGTACTTTCAATTCATTTTATGAAAATTAAGGTGTATATTTTAGAATGTATTAAAAACCACATACGACATTAGAATTATATAAAAACTTTGAATCAAAAATAACGAATAATAAAATTCTCCGTTACAAAAATGTTATAATGTCATTCTCAGTTCTATTATGCATTTTTTATTGTTCCAGGGTTGCACGAGTATAATATTTGCTGTTTATATGACAAAAGTGCGAAAAGATGTTGTAACATAACAATAAAAATAAAGCAATGAACGCAGCAATGGCAACGCTGTTCTAGCCGTGACCACAGCTACGATCACAGCTACAAAGCTTTCTTAAGGAATTGCATGGTAGATGAAATTGCTACCGAAGCAATTTCTTATTACTCAGGGGTGCGTATTCAAATTGACGAATAGTCATCTCGTTCCATATAAATATAATATTCTCATTTTAAAATACGCTACGGTTCAGTATACACCGTATTTTAGGTCATTGCCTCGACAAAAACCACCAAAGTATCATTAAAGCTATATAATCAAACTTTATTTAAACGTTCGAATTTGTCCCATTAAAAGTTCGTTGCGTGGTCACTGCCCGATGCCGCATCCTGTATCCAGTATGAAATTCAAATATCTATCCTCGTACATTATTCAGCATGCGTGAGGGAGATGGAAGATCTTTAGAAATGGTCGTCGTAAGGGTCTGCAGTGGTGTATGGTTATAATTAATTAAAATTTCATAATGCAAGCAGAATATGTTAATATATCTGTCATCGCGTACGATAAGGGGTTTGCATTGTGCCATCGAGGCGAGGCAGCACTACATATATTTATTTATAACTAGCTATTCGCCCGGCTTCGCACGGGTGATATGATCGCTACCAAACTTCACAGGATCACCTGCTGGGCTAACCTGAAGATTCACTGAAAATTTCATCAAAACCTGCCCAGCTGTTTTTGAGCCCATAGAGAACATACAGACAAACATTCATTTTTATATACATAGATATTGCAAAGAAATCAATCTATTTATTTGATTTTTATTTACTAGGGTGTACAACAGCGGACTTGATACTATACAAACGTTCTCAACTAATCGTCAATAGAGTGCAGAAAAGTAAAGAGAAAAGTATAGTTGCAGTGGGCGTAGCAAACGATTATTATTGGCAAATTTAAATTTAATTCTAAGAGTAATAAAGCAGTCCTTCTGGGGAAGTACCAATATCGTGACTTTTTTTTATACGACGTCGGGAGGCACACAAGCATATGACCCACATTATGTAAGGCTACAATACTTGCAATACATTCAATCAAGCGCCGGTACTCTATAACAAAATAAATAAAAATATAGACATATACACAAAGACTTCCTACAGCTGTAAAAAAGCGCTGTCATCATATTTAGGATCATTAAGTTACGAGGAGACTGAGGCCATATGCAAATAGATTTGCCAATCACTAGTCAACACAAATATTATGTCCTATGTACACTCATACACTATACAGTATATTCTCCAGAACAGATACACTATCCAATTAAAAATGCACTGACACAACACACATCATAATACACATTAAGTATATGTCATACAACATATAAAATACACATACAAACGCAACATCAATTTGAGCAAAATTATATATCTATCTAGGTACTACTTATTTTATATAAATAGCAAAACTTAATAGGTACTTACCAACACCTAATTGTTATGGAGGAGCGGAGTTTCCTAGCACAAGTATATATATATATATACTTAAAAGGAGACTCCAACCACAAATCATTTGTACAAAATATTGTGCCGAATAAAGATATTTGTATTGTATTTGTAATACATTAAGTATCACTCACGCGATGCCACCCCTTCTTCTAACACAATTACTCCATAAAAGCATATTAGTAACTTCACTCACTTGCAGGGACCCGAAAATCCTTTAGGGAGTTGTTTTTTGGCTGCGGTTTTCTGTGATGTACTTCCCCAATCGAACTGCACTGATGCGCCCTAATTTCTTAAAAGCACCCAGACTTATACATGCATGCATCCACACAAATATTTGTCTGGTATCGGAATCGAACCCACGAGCCATGGTATTAAAGTAGGCATTGGTATCTACTCCACCGCCGGCCGGTTGTACATCTATCACCGTTACGACCGTCCATTGGACGTCAACTACGCTCATTAACCCTTCGAAACCCGGGTGGTCGTATACGACCGCGAAATGTATGGGAAAACGTATATAACGGGTTCTAACTGCTCAAGGACAGAACTTAAGGAGACTCAATGACATCATTTTACATAGAAAAATATGGGTGCGTGTACTTATGTACGCGCGTGAGAAGTTATACTTCTTTGGCATCATTAAATAAAGAGGTTACCTCTTATAAATTTTCATTTTATACCAAGCATTTCAATTATATCAAGCAAAAAGAGAAACCAAAAGCTATGAATAAAAGATACTATAATGAGAACGTAAGATGTGTCTAAGTGCCCGCGAGAGTCTAATGACAAATAAACATTTTTTATAGTATTGTCTTAGGTTTTCGCGATTGTTACACATTGAATTAAACAATTTTTAACGGAAGTATCGCGTATTTGCAGCGTCCGTGGTCGCAGGAAGACTTCTTCCTGCGACCACGGACGCTGCAAAGCGTTCGAAACGTCAGGTTCAACGAAATAAATAAAACACGCGATACTTCCGTTAAAAATTGTTTAATTCAAACATTTTTTATCTTTTTAATGTAACACATTTATAGGAAGCTCTTGTTTAGGTTATGTGTTAGGTGAAAATTCTTCCTCAGTCGGGTCACGTATTGTGAACTACCTACATGTCTCGCTCAAGAGAGGATCTAGCCTTGTTAGCTGGTTGTAAATATACTGTTCAGGTACAGTGGACGTTAGTCTTAAAGATAACAATGGGACACACTTCCCAAAATGACTGTAACTGAGCTCGGTGGCTCAGTCGTGAATAACGCGACTTTGACACTTTTAAGACAAATATTTGTGTGCATGAACATATCTGTTTTTCTTGATTTGGATGTTTTAAGAGAGGGTAGGGCGCATCAAAGCAGCCCGTCTGGGGAAGTACCTCCACCTCACAGAAAACCGCAGCCAAATAACAACTCCCTAGAGGGTTGTTATGTTCCTGCGTGTGAGTGAGGTCACCAGTAAATTCCCAAGGAGTTGCTTTGCAGCAGAGGAAGCATCGCGCGAGTGATACTTAATATATCGCAAGCGTTAATAGGCTACGGTACGCGCTTTACATTAGGTGGGCCGTATGCTTGTATGCTCCCGACGTAGTATAAAAAAAAGCCTGGCTCGAAATCAACGTTCCGGACTTTATAAGAGCTGAAGACTGGCCCTCGTTGACCTCAGATTTGAACCCCTTAGACTACAAATTATGGTCAGTTTTAGATGACATGGCCTGCTCGAAACGATACGCCAACATTGTGTCTCTTAAGAAATCCCTGGAGTAAATTAAATAAAAATCCCTGGCTAAATTTCCCATTGAAACTGTGCATAAATTCATAGATTCGTTGCCAGACAGATTAAAGGCCAGTTTCAAAGCGAAAGGTGGCCATTTCGAATAGAATCATATTTAAAATTTTTGCCGAAACCTACAAATATGTGCATATAAGTTTTATTAAGATTCCATTACTTCATAATATTACTTTACACAAAAATAATATAATGCATATTCATTTGCAACAGAACTTATGGCCGGACTAGGTACGTTAATACATGTGCTGAATCATTTCCAGACATCTCTGTCAGCCAGATATTCACCAATTCTTAACCTTTCTTACATATAGTATTTTTGTTGTACCTTTTGAATGTATTGTCTGGCAAGGACAGATCAGAACATTCCTGGAAGGAAGTGAGGAAGTAAGCTTTAACATCGTATAAATCATGACGAACTCAAAAAAAATATCAAAATGGGCAGTTTTCATTGATACCTATTGAGAACTTGCTGATGGATTCAATTATAATTTTAATTTATATAGTCGCATAATATCATTATATTTTAGTTACCTTCATCTTCTTCCAAGCATCATCCCATTTCCTAATTAGGATAAGCGGGGTCCGCTACCTAACTAGTTCGATGAGCTTGGTGGCGCAATGATCAGTAAGTCTACTTTGACACCAACGCTCGTGGGCTTGGTTGCCGCACAGGACAAATATTTATGTGCTTGAACATGTCTGTTTGTCTTAGTCTGGGTACTTTAAGAGATGTAGGGTGCATCAAAGCAGCTCGCCTGGGGTAGTATCTTCACCTCACAGAAAACTGCAAGCAATTTACAATTTCTTAAGGGGTTGTTGTGTTCCTGCGTATATTGAGATCACCAGCAAGCTCTAAAGGAGTTGTGTTAGCAGCAGAGGTGGCTTAACATATCGCAAGCGTTAATAGATTGCACTAATCATTTCACAACAGGTGGGCCGTATACTAATATGCCACCGGAAATGGCTTAAAAATATAATCTAAGTACTAATACCTTTTTTCTATATAAATAATTATTCTTCAACAAATTATACCGCGCCAACTTGTACTATAGGTACTATACAACTAATAAACTATGTATATATTGCAACTAAGACAAACAGACATGTTCAAATTTTTACCTTGTGTGGAAATCGAACACCTTTCCCACACGATTCTGGGCTGCTTTGATGCACCCTACCTCTCTTGAAAATACCCAGACCAATATAAACATAAGTATGTTTATACACGCAAATGTTTGTCCTGTATGGAAATTGAACAAATTTGCACTGCACAGAAGTGCAAATGCACTTCTGTATTCGTTGCTTTCAGGAGAAAACAATAACTATTAAATTCATACAAGATCGCAGATTTAACAAATACATGTCCTAACAAGACTTAAACAACTTTGACTAACGGAGTGTAAACTACAACAAATAAAAAAATAACACAGGAAGTCATTACGTGCGAGTGAAGTGACAGGTCAGGCATAAAGTCTAAAATTGAACAGAATTGCAGAACTAATTACCGTGGAAGTACATAAAGAGCATGAGCAAAGGAGAAGTACACGCTAGTCAGTATTTAAAACATAAATAACTATTTTCCAGACGGACGACTTAGTCGCAAAATATATATTATTAATCGCATTGTCGTCTCTAGTGGTAAAGTAATCGGGAGTCAATCAAACTAATACGTTGTGAAATCAAAAGTACTTACATAGAATTTTACTCATAGATTAAATTACCTCGCTTACTGTAATTTTTGCTATAGTCATTGTTTTTCTCGCCTGTGTAAGGAACAGCATGGTTTGATTTTTATATATACCATATAGGCTTGCAAATAAGTTTGAGATCAGTGACGGTCCGGTAGACAAAGAACCAGCCTATTAGCTGACTGGTGCTTAGTTGGAATCCTGGTGTGGGCGTGTACCACTAAGTTTGTGTTTTTATATTTATTATTTTTAGATTAGCCGGTGGTCGAAATTTGCCCGGAATTTATTGAATTGTTAATATTGATAATTTTACATATTATACATAATAATTTCAGGAGGCAATTACGCCTAAACTGTTTTTGAGTGACAAAATGAAAAATTTTCAAAGTTGATTTCCGACTTTGAGAATATTAAATTATCAATAGAATTTGTTTCAAACAAATATGATGACCTACACAAGCAAACAGAGGACTTAACTAAACGTGCCCCCCCTCAATTGAACAAAACGTCTCATTGGTGCGGACTGCTGAGAGGAAAAATACTGAACTTGAAACTTTAATGTACACTTTTGAGTAAAGTGCACGTCAGTATAAAATTTAAATAAACAATTTGCCTGATAAACGCGGCGAAAATTTCATTACCATCATGAAAAACATTGCTGCAACCATTAATCAACCACTAAGTAGGCAAGATATAGTGGCAATACATCGTGTGGCGCAAATGGATCCAAAGAACAAACGCTCTAGAAATGTTGTAGTCAAGTTCGCAAGTCAGATTACCCGCGACTAGTTTATCTTGGCGGCTTGCTTTAGGAAGGGGATTACATCAGATGAACTAAAGATATCACCACCACACAAAATATATCTGAATGAACACCTGACGTTACATAAAAAGAAGTTATTTCGTCAATCCCGCGAAGCAGCCAAAGAAAATTGATATAAAGTTTGGGTCAAGCATGGAACAATATTCATCCGATACATCGCCAGTCCTCACCATTCGTAAGGAGACTGACTTACTTCAATTATTTAAAAAATCAAAATCTAACATTCATTAGTGGCGTGAAAACTCAATTAATTCGACCTGCGTAACTTTTGTTATTGTTTTTTGTTGTTTGTGTCTGTCGCCTCTCAATCGCTTATTACTCTGCGTGTTCACGGACAATACTAGTACACGTTAATTATATTACCTACGTCAATGTAAGTAATAACATTTTTATTACAAATTGCAAATAATATCATGCAAACTTTATCGTCTCGAGTAGTAATAATATTTTTTGACTTCCTTTCGTATGATATAAAAAAGAATAACCTCTAGCGATTGTGATTATACTCGTAACTAGTATATTATTCAATATACCAACTCGTGCATATTAATAAATTCACAGCTTTAGTCAAATTTCTTTACATAAATTACCATTCAAAATGATTGATAATATAGCAGTTTATCATCAAAATTGCAGAAGTTTAAGAACTAAATTAAATATATATGCTAATATTTTGTCAGAATATCATAACATAATTATTTTAACGGAATCATAGCTAATCTATATATATAAAAATGAATGTTTGTCTGTATGTCTGATGTTGATACGGCTAGAATAGTTTATTTCAGCTACTTTCACAGTATTATGTCATACGGAATTCTTCTTTGGGGTAACTCCGCGGACATTAACACCATCTTTTTATTGCAAAAGAGAGCCATAAGAGCTATCTACAAACTTGGTCCCCGGGAGAGCCTTAGAGAAAAATTCAAAGAAATAAATATTCTAACAGTCGCATCGCAATATATCTATGAAAATCTTTTGTATGTCCATAAAAACATAGACTCATTTTGTAAAAAGAGTGATACTCATAACATAAATACTAGATATAAGCATAATCTTGTGTTACATCCAAGCCGTCTCCACAAAATAAGTAATTCTTTTATGGGGCAATGTATACGGTTCTATAACAAACTTCCCAGCAATATAAGAGAATTGTCAATAAACAAATTTAAAACTACCAAATTGTGTAGCAGGGCATATTATAAAGTATCTGGCTATATCAGTGCAGTGCGATGTGCGAACGAATACGGTCGCTTCCCGCCACACTTCATAGTTACGAATATTAATTCGCGAATTGAGCGGCCGCGGCCTAGCCGCTGTACGCTGCCGTCGCTATGGGTTCCGAACAACTCATAGCCAACGAGTTCTTGGCGTTCATACAACACGCCATCGACACTTTGGACGAAGTCAGCATCATGCGCATCTGTAAGTCTACCTTCAGTGAAGATGACATTTGCAGAGGCAAGAAGCTACTGTTCAAGACGCTGGACAAGACCACGGAGATGCCGTCACGCAGGAGGGATGGAGGTGACAAAAGTATACAAGACGTCATCAGTCTTTTGAAGGTGACCGATCCAGACGACGTGCCTTCCTTTGTAGCGAAAGACCTACACAAGTTACCATCTGTGACCTTGGAACATGTCGACGTCAGTACGCTTCTGAAGGACATCAGAAGCCTGAAAGCCAGTCTCGCTGATGTCCAGTCACGATTAGCGACATCGGAAACAACAATCAGTGGGCTACGTACGGAAATATTATCACTAAAATGTAATGTTTCCGTAAGTAGGTCACCTGAGGTCGGCAACATTAACACGCGTCGTGGTGCACAGAATGCATCCGTATGCAGTTTATTGGTGTCACCGACTACTGTTGCTATGAGCTCCGTACCGTGCCCTGCCGCCCGCTCACCAGCGGAGCCGACTCAAAATATAAACACGTCAACCCCGGGACGTGATTACGCAAAAGTTACCGCATTACCACCGTCTCACCTACCATCTCACCGGGAGAAGTCAAGTCGTTGCGAGCCCGCTCGCAAGGCTTTGAAACCGGGTTCTCGCAAGGACCAGTGCGACGAGCAGGGCTTCATTCAAGTGGACAGGAAGAAGAAGAAGAAGCCCTCCAACCGCAACTACTGCGGCACCGCACAGACCGGATCGTCACAACTGCGCGTGGAAATACCAGCGACGCCGTTGTACGTTTCCAGACTACACTGGTCTACAAAGGTCGAGGAGGTTGTAGACTATGTGAAGAAGAAGACCAATTTCACCTTGAGGGTCGAGCGACTGGAATCTCGCCACAAGGTAAACTTTAGTTCCTTTGTGGTGAGGGCTCCAATTCATCATCTGCCGACCTTCATGAATGAAGAATTCTGGCCGAAGGGAATCGTGTTTCGGAAGTTCCGAGGACGGTTGCCTAACGACACGCGCTACACATCGCCGACTCTACGTGGAATTAGTAATTAGTTTATATTGTCATATATATTTTAATTTAAGGTATTTACCTATGGACCCGTGTTGTAAAACCTGTTGTCTGAAATAAATGATTATTATTATTATTATTATATTAATGATAAGAATGCCTGGGATTGAGTCGATCCAATTATAATGTAATTAATAAATTATGTAAATTTGTTTGGATACCAAAAGAGGGATGCCTGAGTTTTTTTGGCAGTATTTTTATCAGTGCTCACCTAGTCATGAACTGCACGGTAGGGAAAAAAATTGTGACGATTCCAAACAAATGTAACCATTTTTACGGAATAAAAAGATTTTGACTTTGACTTTGACTTATGTCCTCTATGGACTCAAAAACGGCTGGGCAGATTTTGATGAAATTTTCAGGGAATCTTCAGATCAGTCCAGAAGATCCTGTGAAGTTTGATAGCGATCAGATCACTCGTGCAAAGCCGGGGCGAGTAGCTAGTTTCTAATATTTTAGACAACGAAATAGTTGAATCGAGGTATATAGTATTTCGCTATAATAGGGATCGTGTGGCAAGTGGCAGGTCGGATGGTTGAGGTGTTCTGATTATGTTTTCTTATAATAAGTATTTTACAAAAATATATGTCATTATCAGTATTTAAAAAACGTGTCATTGAGAGGCTATCAGATATCATTTTAGATTGATGCTATAATGTGTATTTTTTTTTTATTTTCTGTGCATATGCGTAATGCGTTCAAAATTACCTAATAATTGGTGGATAATGTCGTTGCTTGTACAGTGATCAAAACTGTAAAGTTCAAATTATGTAAAGAAACCCTGATTGTACAATTATTTATTAGCCCGAATAAAATAAAATAAAAACAAAATAATACCTTTCTGCACTCCTGCATCAACTTTAAATACGCCAAATTTCATTTTCCTCCGAGCGCGCATTATGCTTAAAAAAGGGTGCAAAGGTTGTACTATTGGTATTAATATTTATTCTTATTTTAATAAATTGATACACAAACATGCCATTTGATGATAAGTTATCATACTCTATGAATACTTGCAACATCATTGCAACACGTGTGTTGTCAGTTGTAAGAAAAGAATTTTGAAATACTCACTGAGGGCTTAGGACAGAAATATTTTTTTATACTATGAAACAAACGTGGATTCAAACTATAAATCTATTATTTTTAATATCCTAATTAAATATAAGTATATATATTTAAATTATATATTTAATATCTTATCAAAACACATTTTTTTTTTATTAAATAGAACCATAGCAAAATCGTGAGACTGTATCGAAAATATTTAAAGCATAGAGTTTGTTTGAGCTTGTTAGGTGTTGAGGCGTGGCGACCGATGATGCGCGGTTCCTTTGAGTATCAAATAAGGACGTCCACAAACAAACGACTTAATACTGTACTTGAATGTGATATATTATGCAAGAGACTAAGACTAAGAGAGGAAGGGCGCATCAAAACAGCCCGTCTGGGGAAGTACCTCACAGAAAAACCGCAACCAAATAACAACTCCCTAGAGGGTTGTTGTGTTCCTGCGTGTGAGTGAGGTCACCAGTAAGCTCTCAAGGAGTTGCTGTGTAAGCAGCAGAGTAGGCATCGCGCGACTGATATTTAATATATCGCAAGCGTTAATAGGCTACGATACCCGCTTTACATCAGATGGACCGTATGCTAGTATGCCTCCCGACGTAGTATAAAAAAAAGTGTCTCTACGCCGAGTTTACATAAAGAACTATGAATCTGAAATGAAGCAAATGACGTAAGAACCGAGTTATGTGGTGCTCAGTGCCATCTGCCTACATCGCGATAGAATACGTACGAGCAGATAAATAAATAAATAAATATTGTCGGACAAATTAGACAGCGCCATCTAGCCCAAAGTAAGCGAAGCTTGTGTTATGGCTACTAGACAACTGATAAACATACGCAAATACATTTTTTTTTTTTTGTAAATACATAATTATTATAATACATAGAAAATACCCAGACCAAGACAAACAGACATGTTCATGCACACAAAAATTTGGCTTGTGTGGGAATCGAACCCACGAGCGTTGGTGTTAAAGTCGCGTCATTCACGACTGAGCCACCGAGCTCGTCCATAAATATGGTTAACATTATAAACCTTCGAGCTAGTAAGCATAAAGCAAAGCATTGCCAATGGATGTCACATGCACGGCCCAATCTACAAACTCAGATTTATTAAATCCAGCATGTCGATTGATCATTATAGGTAGATAACGGTAATTCCTGTACATTGAATTAAACAATTTTTAACGGAAGTATCGCGTGTTTTATTTATTTTGTTGAACCTGACGTTTCGAATGCTTTGCAGCATCCGTGGTCGCAGGAAGACTAAGGTGACATTTGTCTTATATTGGTTATTCAATTATTACATGTACCGACATGGATTGATTAATTATTTATATAAGTTTCGATTCACACCTGTACACTTATATATTTAACTATTACTCGTAATGAAGAATATTACTATGAAATCTCCTGACAATAGTCAAAAAACATACATCTGCACTTCCATAGAAAATGTTAAATATTGTCCCAAAAAAGTAATTGTAAAATGTCTTTAACTTGCAAGGTATGATACAGCGGTTTAGAATCTACGTACGTTCTTGATAATTCAAGGTATCCTTAGTAAAGTTTAGGTTTGTTCGTTCTATTAGCATTAGCACACATGCACACAAAAAATAATTTCTTTTTATATAATCTTTTGCAAATCCAATGGGGTTATGCGAATGAGTGATTTTGATTTTCATACGATTATATTTTGTAACAATATAATAATTGGGCTAGCACGTGGCTTGCATTGACTTTAAAACATACTGACCTGAAAAAAACAAGTCAAATAACTCCGAATTCAACTATAAAATATAAGAAATAACTAAAAAGCTATAAATAACTAAAATAATTATAAAATCTTTAAAATTATCAAATTGTATTGATAGAAGATCACCCGATCTTACCGTACTGCGAATAAACCTTGTCTGATTTATTGCAAATTTCCATTTGTATTGATTTGAAATTAAATAAAACACAATATGTTGCGCACTACCAAATAGCAAACGAGTTCTGCCTCCTTACAGAAGACTAAGGAGGAAGAACTTTTTGTTACTAATTAGAACTTTTTGTTATTATACATAACAACCTGGAAGGTTTTGTGTTTGTAATTATTGTATTAACCATTGAGTGAAGTTATGAGATATTGATTTGATTTTAGCTTTAAGTGCTCGATTATTTAGCATTAGACATAGACCGAACACGCAGATTAGCAACGTCGACCGCAGTCTGTCTATGGATGGGTTTAAATAAACCCATCCATAGACAGACTGCGGTCGACGTTAAGAGATAAATATCTTGAGTTCATCCGGGCTCGGACGGCATGTTGAGCTGTCGATAAATAACAGTTATTAAACTAAGTCAGTGGCCTACGGCTTGAAAACACTGCCCTCCGCCAATCCGCATTTGAGCAGCGTCGTGGTGTATGCTCTAAACCCCTTCGTTGAAGGGAGACCCGTATCTCTGCAGTGAGATGAGTAAGGGTTAATATGGTGCGGTGGATGAGATTTTGTTGTTTGGGCAGCTGGGATGGCACCACGAGGACGATACATCTTCAGAATAAGTGCTCATGGAGCACTATATGCGATTCACACTAAGTGAACTTCATACCTCTCGACTTAGTATTTAAAAATAAATAGAAGGTATGTAGTCGGCCTAAATGTAATTTAGAGTTACTTGCAAATGTTAGGGCGTGGTAACCAATGACACACGGTTTCTTTGAAGAAGTGGCAGACTGCATATGCGCTGACAACTGTAACGGCTGTTCTGTTGAGGCAGTTAGTGTCTTCTGTGACCAATTGTAGCTGTTTCTGTAGTTAACTACTAAGCTATTTTTGAGTAAGTTCAGAAAAGATGAACTTCTACTCTTTAATTTTTTTAACGATCTCCGGTGACACATGATCTTGGTTGCCACTCGATATAGTTAAAAAATCTTCATTGTGACACAAAGTTGAAAGTAACTATATTGTAACATATGAAATAAAAACGCAAAATGAGTCAATACAATACAAAAAAAATATTAAAAAAATGTAACAAGTGACATAGTACCCGCGAGGCCCCAATTTTTGTTTTGTCTTATCTTCTAATCTTGATCGCTCACAAGAATGCAACAAATCTCATCGCGAGAATATATTTTTTTATACAACGTCGAAAGACATGTAACCATACAGCCGCCCCTCATGTACGGTTTTCTGTAAGGTATACTATACTTCCACAGACGGGCTGCTTCGATGCACCCTATCCCTCTTCAAAACACCCAGACCAAGACAAATAGGCATGTTTACGCACACAAATGTTTGTCCTATGTGAGAGTAGAACCAAAGAGCGCTGGTGTCAAAGTAGCTTTTCGAACTACTGCGCCACCGAATTCGTTATAAAAGTAGATGTTAACTTGAACAATCTAACTAATACTTAACTCAGGTCTGCCCTGCCCCATTTTTAATTGGATTGACGGGTGTACCGCGTGCAGGTAGGCTGGCATTGAGTCTATAGATTAGCAACTAGAACTCCGTTACCTTCATTAACAAATAGATGGTCAAGGTAGTTAAATCGTTTCCATGGAGTAAACAAAACCACAGATAAACTAACTAAGGAAAAAATCTCCAGTCAAATTTTCCTTCCCATATTTTGAATTAACGATGGCTAACTAACGCATAAATTCATTATTTATGCTAAATATTTAAGCCAAGTTTCGAATAAATCAACCACGGAAAAAAATTATCCGTAAAAAATGTTATCCCTCAATTGACACCCTTAGTAACAGAATTTCTAAAGTACACGGTACAATCTTGTCCAAATTATACATGTTTATGTAAGACATTGTACTGAAGCTAGAAACGCGGAATAGTTAAACTTTTGTGTTTCTAGCTTCAGTAGTTTTGGTTTTGAGTTGATGAATTTTTTTTTGATTGTAAATAGGAAGAGATAATTAACAATTCTAATATTTTCCAATATAACCATTATTGTCCAAACCACAAATAAAACGAATTACGGCCAAGGGATATTGCAAGATTGAGGCGATACAGGGTGCTTTCGATGCGAATTAATAAGGGCAAAATCCTTTGTGTATAAATAAAAATTAATGTATGTATGTTTGTCTTCTATGGACTTTCTTCAGGGAATCTTCTTTCTTTTTTTCTTTCTTTCTTTGACGAGCTCGGTGGCGCAGTGGTGTAACGCATTGTTACGCTACTTTGACACCAACGCTCGTGGGTTCGATTCCCACACAGTACAAACATTTGTGTGCATGAACATGTCTGTTTGTCTTGGTCTGGGTATTTTCTATGTATAATAAGTATGTATATACAAAAAAAAATGGATTTACGTATATTTATCAGTTGTCTAGTACCCATAACACAAGTTTCGCTTACTTTGGGGCTAGATAACGCTGTGTAATTTGTCCGACAATATCAAAAAAATTAAAAATAAAATCTTCAAATTAGCCTAGCGGGTGATCCTGTGAAGTTTGATAGCGATCGGGTCACCCTAGCGAAGCCGAGGCGGGTTGCTAGTCTTTTAGAAATAAGGGCGACAATTGCAGTTATTTCTTTCAAAACAGTTCGATGTATATTTTATTAGACGCTGAATAATTATTATTGTTTTCATGAGGTGTGTATGTGTGTAAATGGTATTCATTGTAATATGAGTGTAACTTATTAAAAAATACCTGCAACATGATTACTATCAATGTATATTTATTAAATCTAAGGCTTCACATTATACGCCGAGATATCCGTGGCCGTGACATGCGCAGTGTGCAAATCCACTGAATTATCTAGTATTAGCAGTCCATTGTACTAAAAAAATATAAAAAAAATCTTACAGCAACATCCAAATTGTAAGGTATTATAAGATCAACAAATATAATTTACCTAAACACATATTAAAGGCAGGTAAATGGGGTAAACCGTGTATGTGCCCAGGGGATTTTCTGATTACTAGGGTACGTCGACCTAAGCTGGGCAAGGTCGAACAGGAGGCTGATTCGCTAGCGAAGCTTCCGGTCTTTTAGTCCCAAGAATGTTGAAGAATATTTAAGTACTCGGTTTACATTTTGTAAGGGATTTTATGGACAAGATGTTATAAAGTTTTAGTGAGGGTGTTACTAAACGAATTCGTATTAATTTAGTCAGTCACACTATCAAGCAATGATGATAGTTTTCTTAACTTAAGTTAGATTTTTGTTTTAGAACCAGAATGAGTTAATTGTCCGTTCCCAAATTCATTACATTCTCTGCGTAAACGTAGTAGGAACGTAGGAATTTGGCCAAATTATTGATTTTGACATGGAGCGATTGCCGTCAGACCTCGACAACCTAGAGGGAAACCAAACATTTCTTGGGTTAAGACGCACGGCTTTCAAAATAAATATTCTTGGGCGTGCGGCTTTCCTCACGATGTTTACCTTCACCGACGAGCAAGTGATTAATACGAATATATACATAAATACGAATTTAGTGGTACATGCTTACACCAGGTAAAAGGTGATTCTTTATCCACTGAGCTATCACTACTTTGTAGTTGTAGTATTATTAGGCCTATATTATCTGTATATTTGTTGTGGAGTAAGAAAGATGTGACAACTGGTAATTTTTTATAAATCTTCGGGATACAAACTAGCGTACCGCTCACCGATAAATGAATTACTCCTGGCTACACTATACTACTTTAGCCTATAAATACTTGCAATACCAGGAGTATAGCAATTGGGATGTTATTTATACATTATCTTCTGTAATATACAAATTTTCCCAGTTTCTTATGGTATGAAAGTAGGATTTTTCGCCAAATTTATGTTTTGTAATTGCAAGTATAAATTTTATGAAAGGTACACAAGGTAAACTTTTATTCCAATAAAAGGTTGCAGAACCCTTCGCCACAGTATTAAAATATAAAAAGAGACACCTAAATTTAAGCTTTCTGTGACAACAATCGCGTTACGTTTTTTAAGTACTTAAACAAGCGACAAAGCGTTCGAAACAAGCTTAACTTTTAAATACGGCATCATAACTCGCCCCACCTGAAAGTCCTGAAACAACTCACCTAATCTGGACTTGCAACTCAACGTAAGTAGTTACAGAAAGCTACTGCAAAACTTTTTCGCTCCCCTTTGAGTAATAACAAACTGTAAACTTTAAACGGGCAGACGGAAAGCTGCTCTACCGGAAAGCTTTCCATTGGCAGTGTGTTCGCAACGGGTAATTAAGCACGTGAATATAAACAACTCGCTTGGTATTAAGCTCGTTAGAACTGCATAATACCTATTTGCATGTAATAGGGGTGTCTTGGATGCGCTTTTAACGGGGCGGAAACACTGCTGAGAGAAAGAAAGAGAAGTTATCGTAAGAAATAGTTCATTAGCTGTGCTGGGAAAATATCTAGACGCTAAAATATTTAGCTAAAAGGCGATCTTTTTTATATATACAACGTCAGAAGGCATTCAAGCATACGGCCCACCTGTTGTAAAGTAGTTGCCGTAGCCTATTAATGCTTGCAATACATTAAATATCACTCGCGCGCATCCCAGCTGATAGTACAGCAACTCCTTAAGAGCTTACCGGTAACCTCACTAACTCTCAGGACCATAATAACCCTCCAAGGAGGAGGTGGAAGTACTTCCTCAGACGTACTGCTTGTGTTGTTAATCAAAAAAATTGAGTATATTATAATATAACTAAACTGACTCTCTTGGTAATATGTGTAAATTTATTTTCAAAATTTTTGACGAGCTGGGTGGCGCGTCTGTTATTAATGCGACTTTGACACTAACGCTAGTGGGTTCGATTCCCACAAACGACAACGTGACATATCTGTTTGTCTTGGTCTCGATGTTTTTTTAAAGAGGTAGGACGCATCAAAGCATTCGATCTCGGGAAGTACCTCCACATCACAGAAAACTGCCACATAACAACTCCCTGGAGGGTGGTTGTACGAGTGTGAGTGACGTAACTAGTAAGCTTCTAAGGAGTTGCTGTGTTAGCAGCAGAGGCGCGATTGGTACTTAAAGTATTACCGGCGTTAATAGGCTACGGTTGCCACTATACATTAGGTGGACCGTACGTCGAATAAAAAAAAACAAGAATGATTTTGCAATAATAAAAATACAAATTTAAATAATTATTGTGTGAATTTGTTGGTTAGTAAATATTATTCAAGTTATTATCATAAACTTTTATAATTTTTGTATTACAATAATATTTGATTTAGGTTAAAGAAAATTTATTTTAATTGAAGTAAAAAAAAACAACGAAAACTATCATAATGTAGGAAAATGGTATAATAAATGAGTAAACATAATACACTTAGCTGGATATTTTTGGCTACCCCTTAAGCTTATTTATGGAGCATTTAAAAACCTTTCCATTTAAATTACAATTTCTCTATATCGGTTAATAAATAGAGGTTCGCCAGTGAAACGTTTAGTCGAAGACAAGTTGGTAGAAGGGCATTCTATGGCGGAACGATACAGTGAAGAAGCAATTTTCGGAGGAATGTTTCGAACTCTGACTCGACCGTTCCAATAAGCGCAACAAGTCACATAACCGACTGCCAATATCTAGCAACATGTCCGATGTTCATTTCGTGTGCCGTTTAATTTCACGGGAGAACAAAGTAAGTGGGTACACCGGGACGCCAGTTAGGATTCCGTATCTAAAAGGGGAAAGAATAAATTATATTCATATTTCTACATGTATATTTTACCGCCTGTACCATGGTGAGTGCTCTGAAGAACTGTTTTCCCTTATCCCACCCTCTCCCTTCCGTTATAGAACCACACGTGCAGGCTTGCGATGTCATCATTCCACTGTTGAGGACATTTTTTCTCGTACTAAAAAGTATGGCACCTCCTACCTATGTCGAACTAATAAAAAGTGGGATGCCTTGCCTGCACATGTGTTTCCTCCTTCCTACACATCCTTCAAACATCCTTCAAAAATGATATAGTAGCGTCAACTGACAGGACTCTGTAGTCCTTTGTCAGTTGCCGCTGCAATTTGGGCTTCTCTTTTCGCTTACCAACAGGCGAAGCGGAGCTACTATGCTGAGCCAATATAAAAAAAAAAACATGTCACATACATTATTTCTACCTCTTTATCTCCAAAATTTATAAATCAAAAAATCTTATTTACGGTTGATTAAAACTTAGACAAGTAAATTAAGATCATGATTCGTCTAATGCAGAAACACATAAATTGTATATATTTGTAATTGGTAATAATTCATCTTCCCGGCGTTATCGTAATCCCTAAGGATTGCTGGGGTTCGCTACTTAGGCCTAGGAATTCGGACGATATACTGATTTTAACATGGAGTGACGATGCCATCAGGCGATCATAATCCAGAGAGAAAATCGAACCTTTCTTCTTACTTCTCAGTTTTCCTCTCCGCATAGGACATACTTGTAAATTTATAATTTTTCGAAGTTTCTCTTCGCCAATGATCATATCCGAAATGCTGGCAGATCAAAAATAAAAACTAACTTGTAAACTATAGAAAATCAATAAGATAAAAGATTACATTAAATGATACATTAAACGTGTCTAAATGCCAGCGTGGGATCAATATGGCAAAAAATAATTTCCTTATTTAGTTAATAGAAGTCATCAACGTACTCTTTGTTTATAACCCTACATCGCTCTTGTTTTGAAGACCAATCTTTCAAGATTCTTTCTTTTCTCAATTTTCTCAACATGACATAGGAATCGCAAAGTGAAAGTAATTATCTATCTATTATAGATCACGACCAAATCAATTGTGTTTTATCAGAAGGCGATGTCAGGAGCCATAGAAATCGGCGCGAGCGTGCACGAGACGAGTTAAAGAAGCCAGGGAGGTTTGTAGATAGTAGGATAGAGTCATGTGATGCTTGGGTCTCTCTGCCTACCCGGCAAGAGTTTGAAGTTATAGATAGAAGATAGATATTTTATATATTAATATGAATGCAAAAGAAGCGAGTTAAGCATTTTAGGGCCGAGTCATGTGACGCTTGGTTCTCGTTGAATTTTTCAAGGGACTTTACGTGAAGATGTAGTGGTACCATATGTCAATATATTTTTTAATAGAACTGTATAATATGTATTATTATAATTCACTAGTTTATATCATACATAATATTTTAGTCACTAATTACGTTCCCTGTGGAACCTACTTGTATTCTCTCTATTACTCTAAAATTGACTGGTAGAGAATGCTTACATAGCATTAGTCTACCATTGTATACCTTTGTGTATATAGTTAGATAAATAAATAACATTCTTCGCAACAAAAGCTGCCTATCCTTTTACCATCGAAGAAAAATCTGAAATAAATGCAGTTGGCAAAACTACATATAGATATTGTACAAAACTAAATTATTTTTTCTATTGCAGTTTTTTTAAATATTATCACAAGTTCTACAACCACCCACCTGATGTAAAGCGAATACCGTAGCTTACGTACGCTCGCAATACATTAAGTATCACTCGCGTGATGTCACCTCTGCTGCTAACATAGCAACTCCTTAGGAGCTTACGGGTGACCTCACTCACTCGCAGGGACACAAAAATCCTCTTTGGAGTTATTATTTCTCTAAATATTAAAGTATAAAAAGTTCCCCCATAGCATTATGCCGATGGCGAGAGAGCTCGATGGCGCCGTTGTTTGGGTCATTCTAGCTGAACACGCAGGTTACCTGTCTATGTCAACTGCGGCCTATCTATGGATGGGTTTATCAATTGCGAGCTTCTTTGTGCTTAAGGGGGTACGTTAGCCGTTCATCTCGGCTTTTCGATAGATGACAGTCGTTATACTAAGACATTGATCTTCGGTCGGCTTAAAACCACTTGCCTCTGCCAATCCATAGCAGCGTCGTGGAGTATGTTTTAAACGCCTTCGGTTGAAGAGAGACCCGCATCCGTATCCCTGCAGTGAAGTTGTGTCGAAGATGCTGGTGGTGTTTCATCTCTGTATACCTAGATCTGCGATTGACGGGATGTAGAGAACCCGTGTAGTATGAGTGCGAATCGGACTTGCCACGTTTTATTTTTCAATTTTGCGCTATGCAACGTGCAGTGACGGTAGAAAATATTGCAATTTTATTCACTGCTCTAAAGCCGAATGTTTGTGATTGCTGCAATAAAGCGATAGGCTGCTTTTAAATGGAGAATGAAAAATGTTCGCAGTGGTTTTTGGTCCTGTGCCAAAAATTTGAGAACTGCTGTGGTGGAGGTGGCATTTTAAGTTTCCTCTTATCACTGCAAAACTTGAGAGAGACCACGCTGTTGTTTTCTTGAGAAAATTAGTAAACATCTTGGGTCATTCGTAAGAGTAATGACGAGCTCGGTGGCGCAGCCGTTAATAACGAGACTTTGTCACCTATTGCTCGTGGGTTCGATTCCCACACAGTACAAACATTTGTGTGTGAACATGTTTACTTACTACAGGTACTTCCCCAGACGGACTGATTTGATGCGCCCTATCTCTCTTAAAGAAAATAGCGCGTGGAGTCCTTCCGCGCGGAAGAAGTGAAACTTCACACTGTTTACTTCGCTATAATATTGGACGCTACTCGTTGCTAACGTATAAATATACTACGCACATGCGTTCGAGTGCCACGCATTCACTCTCTCTCTGTCTCTTTCTATTCCCTCTCCATGGTAGCGTTAAACGTTTAACGCAACCTTGTTGGAAGTCCCATTAGAAGTTTCACTTCAAAAAGACCAAGACAAACAAACATGTTCATACACAAGTGTTTGTACTGTGTGGGAATCGGATCCACGAGCGTTGGTGTCAAAGTTACGTTATTCACCACTGCGCCACCGAGCTCGTCAAACTGTTGTACACCAGCCAAGTGGCCCAGGATGGAGTTGAGTGTCTATAGAGTTTCTCTAGGTGTCTCACTTGCATCAATCGACTCCCTACATATCTTTGGAGGTCGCCGCTGTATTCAGTGGGGAGTCGTCCCTCACTGCGTGTACCAGTACGGTAACGCCATTCGAGAAGATTTTTCCCCCGCCAGTTTCATTTCCACGAGCAAATAAATTAATATACAATTGTATAATTCGAAAGAAAGAAATATTAAGAATGCGGCATGAAATTTTAATTAAATTACTGAAGCGCATACACTCCTTGCAAAAGAAATTACTTTATTGAATTTTTGAACAATGATCAAACAACCATAGGAACTCGAGACTCAAACGGCGCTCGTGTATTCTTTTATGTATATATATATAAGCTCCAGCATAGTGGTCCCGCTTCGCCTGATGGTAAGCCAAAGTGGAGCCCAATGCAGCGGCAACTGACAAAAGACTAGTGTCCTGTGAATTGATGCTGCCATGATGGCCTGCGAGGTGCTTCTTCCCGCTTCGTTTGAAGGATCCCAAGTTGTAGAAAGGAGGAAACACATGTGCATACAAGGCGTTCCACTTTTTACTAGTACGGCAGAGATAGGAGTTGTCGAACTTTTTCGTACATGAAAAAATTTTCTCGACATAAATCGATATAAATAGCTTGGCAGTAACTTGTAACAAAATGAACGCAATCCTAGCCCCCCAAAAACCAAGAAAAAAAATGAAAATTATACGACCAAAATAATCACTTTTACATCGTTGCTATAACGGAAACGAAGAAAGGAAATCGCCAACCTGTTTTTATTGTACTACAAATGTTTTATAAAAAACAAAGTTTATAATTGACTTTAGCAAGTTCTCGTTACAACTCTCGTTACAAAATTCAATTTCTTGTCTTAGTATTAAATGACTTTTTTTGAGGAAATTATAAAAGCTGAATTAATACAAATTATTTTTTTAATAGTCCCCTATGTGATAGATTTAGAAATGAATAAAAAAATAAATATTGTCGGACAAATTACACAGCGCCCTAAAGTAAGCGAAGCTTGTGTTATGGGTACCAGACAAGTGATAAACATACGTAAATACATTTTTTTTGTAAATACATACTTATTATACATAGAAAATACCCAGACCAAGACAAACCAAGACCTAGACATATTCATGCACACAAAATGTTTGTAAAGGGTGTATCAGAATGATTTTCGTTTTTGAATTTCTGACCGATATTGCCATATGATTCGGACTTTTTTGGCTACAGAAATGCAAAACCAGAAGGGCTACAACAGCAACACCTTTTTCCAGCAAGAAGGAGCCACTTCTCATGTTACAAATGACTCATTAGCTGGTCTTCATGATTTATTCCCTGGAAGAGTGATAAGTCGCCGAGGAGACATCAATTGGCCACCGAGGAGCCCTGATTTAACGCCTGCTGAGGGCTACCTAAAAAGCAAAGTTTACAATCCATTGCCACCCAACCTGAATGTTTTGAAGCAAAGAATCACTGAAGAAATCAACTCTATTCCAAGAGCGATGCTCCAGCGAGTAATTGAAAATTTTAGCTCCAGGTTAAATGAGTGTGAACAAATGAATGGTGCGCATTTGCAAACGGTTGTTTTTCATAAATAAACTTCAAGAATTGCTCTTTAAATTAACATTAAATAAAACGAGATTTAATTGATATTTTGTTTTTTATTTAACATCTAAAAACGAAAATCATTCTGAGACACCCTTTACTGTGTGGGAATCGAACCCACGAGCGTCGGTGTCAAAGTAGCATAACAGCGCGTTCCACCACTGCGCCACCGATCTATGATGTAGTAGAGTAACTCTATTACCCATGTGGCTCTAAAGTGGGGAGTGTCTGTGGGGAGGTCACATAGCTCGAAAAACCGATGGCCGCTGAGACAGAAAGGTTCTCGAATGGCGACCACGAACTGAAAATCGCAAAGGCCTGGAACACGACACTGAGCCGACGATGTGGTGGGTAAAGATTGCAGGGAACGGATAGATGCAAGTTGCACAAGATCGATTGTCGTGCAAGTCTAACAGTCTATGTTCAGCGGTGGATGTCCTTTGGCTGAAATGATGATGATGAATTTTGAGTATATATTCCACATGTACATATATGCAAAAATAACTCTGTCGAATTTCGTAGCGAAGTTTCGTAAAAAACCAAAATTTTTTGGTAAATGTATTTATTGGTACATGTTTACCCCAGAATTGTAACTAGGGACTAGTTGGTTTTTAAACCCTAGGCTGTAACTTCTCTAGTCAAATAGACAGTAATCTTAAATTTAAAAGTAGTATAGTATTTTATTCCAATAATATTGCATTATTATTGTAAATTAATTAGCTCTCTCTTCACACGTAGGTCAGTTATATCTGAACTATTTTGTAACAAGCGTAAATACCTACTAGTTTAATGTCCTGTGGAGAGAAACGTAAAGATTTATTATTATTATAATCTAATGATTCATACCGTCAGCAGTCGTAGAAAATCTATAATGTCAGTCTTCGTCTATGATGAATTAAGGGCGATGCCAGTGGAAGGCGGTCGTCAACGATTATCGCTGGCAATTGTCTAAATATTGTCTGTCGTGAGTAATCGCCCTTAGAACACAAAACAAACGTTAATCTATACCTACTCGGTATCCGCCCACTTTAAGGTTATCTTGGGAAAACGTCGGCAGTGAGTTATATAATTTCATATCTCAAGTATTCGCGGAAGAAAACCCCCCTGGAGCCTACAGTACGCGTCCATTTCAGTTCTAATCTGTACGGATGGATTCCCTACCACGCGTCTCCAAGGAGCAGGGTCTATTTCAGATGGTGATAATTGTCAAATTTCTGGACACAATAATATTTTTTTTTTATACAACGTTGGGAGGCATTTAAGCATGCGGCCCACCTGATGTAAAGCAGTTACCGTAGCCTATTAACACTTGCGATATATTAAGTATCACTCACGCGATGCCTCTTCTGCTGCTTACACAGCAACTCCTTACACACACACAACATCCCTCTAGGGAGTTGTTATTTGGCTGCGGTTTTCTGTGAGGTGGAGGTACTTCCCCCGACGGGCTGCTTTGATGCGACCTCTCTTTAAAATGACTGTTATGATTAGTTTTAAAAGGTATTTTTACTAACACCATATGAACATGTTTCCAAAATATATTAATGAATTTTAAATAAGTTTTTAAAAATATTTTCGTTTGTTTATTTGAACGCGGTAATCTCTAGAACTAGCAGTCAGATTTCAAAAAATATTTTCGCATTTGATAACCCAATTCTTGATGAAGGTTGTATATATAAGGATACACAACATCACGATACTACCTTTAGAAGCTGAGGAAAATGAAAATAGAAAAAGCGGCCCCTACGGGACACCGGTGTACACGTAGCAGTTGCGGCGTATTAGCTAGTGTAATATAATATTGTATCATAGTTTTATTAAAAAAAAAATTCTTTTCGAAATACCAAGACTCGCCTAATATAATCAAAACTTGTCTCGAGTCATGGGAAAATGGTGTCAGGAGTCCTAGGCGAGTTAGGTGTGTAAGAACCGAGTGGTGAGACGCACAGTTCTCTGTACCTACCCGGCAAGGAACTAAGCTTGAATATGTAGCTAGATTTATTGCCTTTAATAGACTGGTTGCGAATGTGTGTTGACAATTTTAAGGTAGATATGCATATTGGCGAATATTTAATTAATATAATTACCAGAGCGAAACTTTAAAAAAGTCGTCTGCATGGGTACCTCTATCTCACCTATTGCTACCGCCAAGCAGCGATATTTATATAGCTGTGTTGCAGTTTGAAGGGTAAGATATCGCAGGGAAATTACTGGGTACTGAAAACATCCTTAGGTCACAAGATTGGCAGCGCGCGAGTAACATCCCCGTGATATTGCCAGCATCAATGGGCTGCGCTGACCGCTTGCCATTTAATGCGGGCCGCGTTCTTGTTTGTAAATCTAGTTTCGTAAAAAAACAGTTGAGAATGCGCAAGCTTGCATTGCCAGAGAAACACCTGGCTCGTCAATTATATAACATTTTTTTTTAAGCTTTGTCGGTCATTATGACCATGTTCCTTAAGAAATATGATATTGCTTTTAATTTACTTTTCGAATCTGTAATAAAAATTCAAATATTTTTTTTTTATTTGTCGGCCATTTTGACGAATATTCGAAAAAAAAAGCGACAGACACATACAGATAAACATATAGATTTCATATAGGAACGGTGTTCCTGAAAATAAGAAATAATTCAACTGGAGTTTTTAAAACTGTATAATTTCAAAGCCTTTGCTGCACGTAAAGCACAAATGTTAGCTGTAACACAACGTGGTATTACATTTTCAAAATCTGACGTTTCATTGCAAACATCGCGAACATTTGTAGTAAAGCCAATATTTGAGCAGCAAAAGCCTTTGTGCTCGCGACCGCCCGCGACCACTGCGAATGTTCGCCGCGAAATAGCAGATGCATTCAATACGACGATATGTTAGTTTCATGTGGCGCAAATATGTACAGTAAATATCACGTCAATATTGTCATTGCGTAAATTAGTTTTGACGGAATAAGTAAAAAATATGGCAACAACTGATTGTCCGTCAGTTCGTTTGAATTATCTTTATTTGTGCAAATACAGATTTATATTATTTACAAACATACATTCATTCATTTAATATGAAATTAAGTTTTAACTTAGGTGACCTACGCAATAACAGTAGTGAGTGGGTGCCGGCCGGCGCTAGGCCGCATGAACTAATTGGTGGCGGAAGCACACAAAGCAGGTTAGATCAAATTGCATGTAAATTTGACTTTCGCAAAATAACGCCTGAATCTATTAACCCTTATCTTACAATCGCACCGTTCGCTGATGGCCAGGAATTCAATCTCGTATACTGGAACCGCAATGGCCCTCACACAATCCCACCCTTCACTTACTTCCTTAACAATCATAGCTACTTTCAAGCACGCTCGCCTGTTCTAGAACCCTTGACATCACCTTTTTTAGCGGTTACCGTTGCCTATAATCGCTTGCTATACATATTAAGTATCTCTCGCGCGATGCCACCTCTGCTGCTAATTCATTCACATGCAGGAAAACAACAACTCTCAATGGAGTTGTTATTTGGCTACGGTTAAAATACCTTCTCATAAATCACACCCCAAATTGATCACAGTAGGTGACTGTTGTCTTTTCTCAGCTCCTATACCCCTCCACTTTCCTAAACCTATTTCGGCATTCCTTCCTTCTGAAATCTTCCCACATGTCTGAACAATGCATCTTCTTAATTTAAACGGTATAAATTTGTACATAGTATTGTCTTAGGTTTTCGCGATTGTTACACATTGAATTAAACAATTTTTAACGCAAGTATCGCGTGTTTTATTTATTTTGTTGAACCTGACGTTTCGAATGCTTTGCAGCGTCCGTGGTCGCAGGAAGACTAAGGTGACATTTGTCTTACATTGGTTATTCAATTATTACATCTACATGGATATGTATATATATGGATACATACATCGACATGGATGGATTAATTTTATACGTTCTGATTCACACAAAAATCGCTCACGGTGTCCGAATGTTTCTGAGTAGTTCTCTGGGTTTGTGACTTGATTATTTTTAGAACTGGATCCCAAGCTGGTGATACTTGCTTACCATCTTCTCTATTGAAATTGGGGTGTTTTCTTATAATATAATACAACACTACATTTTCACCTCTTCATCTTCTTAGTGTGTGCGGAATGCGAACGTAGGCGTAAGCGTAACGAACCATTGTTGTTATTCTTGTTTTTACTTTTTAGATTTAAGAGATGTAAGCTATTCACACACACACACACACTCACATATACACACAAACAAAAAACACATCACACACATAAATACTGCTCATATCTGCTGTGATGTCACTCTGCGTAATATAAAGTTTTCAATACAGAACACTTGTAAACATAAACTAATAAATAACTAAAATACGTAATAATAAATATACAAATTAAATACTTAAATACCTACATAATAATAAATACCTAAATAAACTATTAAATAACTTAAATACTTAATAATATATATATAAGTTAATAAATAATTGAATTACGTAATAATAAATATATAAATAAAATATACTACCAAATATGCATAGTACACTACATACTTTAAATGATGTTGATGAGACTGAAACCGCTTTCTCAACACAATGCGATATTATTCAACTTAAACAGAATATAAAAATAACAAAAAATGACATAACTGTGTTAAGCCAAAATATAAGAAGTATATATAGCAACCTTGACGACTTTAAAATAATGTTAGATCAACTAAGTTTTAACCCAGACATTTTAGTATTAACAGAGTGTAGAATAAACCAAAACAAGCCTACCCCGTCATTACAAAACTATATCTCTATCACCACGTCATACAATATGAACCAAAACGACGGCGTCGTTGTTTATGTAAAAAGGGAACTACTTCCAGTCATGGAAGAAATACGATTGGTACACGCTACTTGTTTACAGATTAAAGTGTTAAATATTTTTATTCTTGCTATCTATCGCTCACCATCAAATCAAAATGCAATAAAATTTATAGAGTCACTTGATAAACATTTGGACACAATTGGATCACACAAAAACATAATAATCACAGGAGATATTAACATTAATTTATTATCTAGAGCAACTGATTCCTCGTATGAATGTAATAACAGGGTCAACTATCTAAATACGATGGCCTCACATGGTTTACTACCTGGACATACCCTTCCGACCAGACAATCCAGCTGTTTAGACCACTTTATGATAAAGATCCAACCCGACAAAACAGCAGCTCGTATAGCTGTTTTAAACACCACGGTTACGGATCATGCTGCTATATTTCTAAGCCTAGAAAATTTAAAAACTGAAGCCCTCAATAATAAGCGTATTGAACACATAGACTATGAAAAATCTATTTCATTAATTAAAAGCAGAAATTTTACCGAGCTGCTAATGAGCGATGACCCTGACTATATTATTAGGAAACTTAGTTCGGAACTTGAAGACGTGTTAAATAATAGTAAAACCATTAAGTACATATCTTGTAAAAATAAACCGATAAGGACTTGGATAACGCCTGGCATCATAAGATGCATAAATAATAGAAATAAAATGCAATTAAAACTTAGATCTGACCCATACAACGAAACACTCAAGATAACCTACAAAAGGTATAGAAATTTTTGCAACAACGTAATTAAAAAACTCAAACGTAAATATCAAAGAGAACAACTAGAAAAATCCAATAAAGATCCAAAAGCTCTCTGGAACACTATTAATAAAATTACACATTTTAAAAGCACTAAATCAACAAACAATGAATTACTTAAAATTAAAACAGTACCCAACGACTCAGTCAATCATGTTAACGCGTTTTTTGCTGGCATTGGAAAAAATCTAGCTGAGGATATAATACCTATCTCTGTATCCACTAACTTAGAAAAATCTAATAGTGTACATACCTCTCCTCTAACATCATTCGCTCTACTAGATACTGACCCACAAGAAGTAGCTGACATTATCACTAGACTCAAACCAGATAGTGCCCCTGGCTTTGACAAGCTATCGTCTCGTTTTATCATACTTGTCAAAGATATTATTGCTCCCATAATAAGTCACTTTGTGAATCTTTGCTTTAATAAAGGAATATTTCCTGACTCCCTAAAACTGGCTTTAGTCACACCCGTGTATAAGAGTGGAGAGAAAACAGACCCCAACAACTATAGGCCTATTTCTGTTTTAACTGTATTTTCCAAAATTATGGAAAAAATTATAAATACTCGTTTACTAAGTTTCTTAAAAAAGTATAACATTCTGTCCAATTCACAATACGGGTTTAGACAAGGAAGATCAACCGAAGACGCTATACTAGAATTGACAACACAAATATCCAACCATTTAGACGCCAAAAAGAAATGTCTCACAGTATTCTTAGACCTCAAAAAGGCGTTTGATACTGTCTTTCTCCCCACTCTTATACAGAAGTTAGAGAATATTGGCGTTAGGGGTGTACCCTTAAAACTCCTTACTGATTACCTACTTGGGCGAAAACAGAGGGTACGTATTGGAGATTATATTAGTGAGGACGCAGAAATCACATATGGTGTACCTCAGGGGAGCGTGCTTGGCCCAACCCTTTTCCTCATATACATAAATAACCTCACCAATCTAAAGATAGACGGTGGTAGCATTGTCTCATATGCTGATGACACTGCCGTGGTTTTTGTAGGACCTACATGGGACAAGGTGTTTGACAATGCTAACGCAGGGCTAAAAACGGTTTCTCTCTGGTTGAGGGCGAACCTGCTCTCAATGAATACTGCAAAAACCAAATACATATGTCACTACATAAGTAAAACAACACAACCTGATCCTAGCTATCAACTTAAAGCTCACCAGTGTGGCGGAACAAACTCCACCCAGTGTAATTGCACAGTGTTAGAAAAAGTGGAAGCCATTAAATATCTAGGAATTATACTTGACCAAAGGCTATCTTGGCATCCGCACATTGAATATGTAAATAAAAGAATTAGAAAGCTCATATGGATATTTAAGACTCTCAGGCACGTTGCTTCACAAAAACTGTTAAAACAAGTCTATACTGCGCTGGCTCAATCCGTAATCTCGTATTCTGTTTCTGTATGGGGAGGAGCAACTAAAACTAAATTTCTAGAAGTTGAAAGGGGTCAGAGGTGCTTATTAAAGGTTATGTTCTTCAAAAAACTCAGATATCCTACTAAAGACCTATATGAAAACAGCAAACTTCTATCTGTTAGAAAACTCTTCATTATGTCAGCTACCTTGAAATTACACAAAACACTACCTTTAAGCTCCAATGAACAGACAGGAAGAAGGAAACAAAAGGTTGCCCCTATTACCAATACCAGAACAAACTTTGCTAGACGTCAGTTTCATACATTATCGGCTCATATTTATAATAAACTAAACAAAAAACTAAATATTAATAAACTAAAACTATTTACATGTAAATCAACAATAACTGAATACTTAACTACATTGCAGTATGATGAAACGGAGAAGCTTATAAATAACTAAAAACCGACTTTTATAATATGAATCATAACGAACCACCCTAGGCACAAACAAAAACTCATTGATCCCAAGATATATCGTAGGGCTGAGGACACACGGACATCACATTTTCTATCTCATACGCTTGCATAATTTAATACCATCGCAATCTTGCTTTCTCACCCCCCCCCCCCCCCCCCTCCCCACACACACACACACACACACACACACACTACTCACGTACACGTACACACACATACACACACCAACTAACAGTACCAGGTTAATGAGATATATTTAAAATCCATAGTTTAGCCTTAATATGTACTTACTAAGAATTTAGAAGGAAGAAGAGCGGGATCCCCTGCTACAGGCTTTAATAAGTCTACTAGGTGGGTCTCAGCAATATGTATATTTAGCACAGTAAGGCTGTAATAAATAAAGAATTTTGAATTTTTGAAAGAATTTTTTTTTGAAAGTGTTATCCTGTTTCATTAGGATTAGCGGGGTCCGCTACCTAAGCCTATCCACAACCCAGAGTAAAAACCAAATCATTCTTAGGTTACCAACGTTGTTCAAGATTAATTTCTTAGAGGTGCGGATCTTATGTGCTTCCGGCACCAAGTACTTCATACGAACATGCCGTTGCATCATGTTGCATATGCTAATGGTAGTGGATGGGAGGAGGTCGGCGCTAGTTCGCATGAACTAATTGGTGGCGGAAGCACACAAAGCGGGTTAGATCAAATTGCATGTAAATTTGACTTTTGCAAAATAACTCATGAATCTAATAACTGAATCAAGTGATAATTACAAATAATGTACATAAATCCGAAAATACGAATTTAGTGGTACATGTCAGGGTTCGAACTGGGTACCAGTTGATCAACGGGTCGCTTCTTTATCCACTGGGCTATCACTGCTCTTATAGTTATTTCCTCTCCACTCTGTTTAGTGGAAAGCCGCCCTTACATTTGTCAATAGAGGACCCTAAAAAAAATATGACAAGGGCGAGGGCAGGTCGGTAATTTCTTGATATTGTATTGCTGGCAGTTTGCCAACGGGAGTCCGTTGCACGTTTAACGGGATGGCCCTGCGAGCTGGCACCAGAATTTCGATAGCCTGCGAACCGCGGGGACAGCCGCACTAATGATATTAGCGAAATAAAAAGGTATATAGTATGGTTTCCGAAATTGTTTTTGCTCGTTACGATATTTATAAAATTTTCCAATACTACATCTTCACCGTATGTTCATTTACTATGCATACATATGCACTTTCTCGTATATTCTTATGTATTTTCTTTTTCCTGGTATTATCGCTTGCCCTAATCCATTAGAATTATATGCTTCTACTCCTAAACCTTTTTTGGTTTTGGTTTTTGGGGAAATTACTAATTTTTTTAAATAGACCGAGTGCCGTCGGTCCTCCCAACACAGTGCGAAAACACCAACTTTTCTTAGGTTAGGTTAGGTTAGGTACACGTACACGTGCGGGTTTTCTCACAATATTTTCGATGACCGCAGAGCAACTGTTAAAGGTACCTAAGGCCGGCCATAAGTTCTGTTACAAATGAGTATGCATTTATTTTTTTAAGAAGTAATGTAATCTTAATAAAACTTGATGAAGATGAAGTCTCAGCAAAAAAAAAAAAAAAATCGAAATGGCCACCTTTATCTTTGATACAGGCTTTTAATCTGTCTGGCCACGAATCTATGGATTTACGCACTATTTCCACCCGAAATTTAGCCACTGCTAGCACCAGAGATTTCTTAAGAGACACAATGTAGTTACGAGCAGTCCATGTCCTCTGACCATAATTTGTAGTCTAAGGGATCAGATCTATGCTAGACTAGGGCGAGTCTACACCTCTTAGAAAGTCTGGAACGTTGATTTCGAACCAGGCTCGGGTAGTTCGTGTCTTGTGACCAGGTGCAGAGTCCTGCTGGAAAGTCCACGGTACATTTTTAAAAAGTGTATTTCTGAGGTGTTTCACAACACGATCCAAGACAGTCTCTTGTTACACTTTGGCTGAAGTCTGTTTGTCTGAAGTTTAGCTAAAGTCTTCACTTATTTTTTACAAAAATGAAGCTTTGTGACTTGATAAAACACCCCCACCAAACCATTATAGACGCAAGAAGATGAGCACGTTGTACCTTTCCAATTACTTGGGCGTTTTCTTTAGAACTGTGTGCGTACACTTTGTCATTTTGCTTGTTGTAGTGCTCTTCAATAGTATTTTTTGTTTTTATCAGTGAGGTGGATATTTATTTACCTTTCCCCTGCGTATCGGGACAGAAGGCGCTTTGATCGACCTACTGTCTTCAACTGTAGGGATAAATTTAGGGCATGTCCCGTATAATGACGATAAGCGCCGAGCTTTAGGTATTATTATATTATACGCGACAGAGTCCTAGCGGGAATCTTCCTTTCTCACGATAATTTCTTTGTTAACTAATGGGGTTTCAGCGAATTCTGGCTTTAACAGTATTAACAGTCTTTGTAGTTCTAACAGCACGCGGTCTTTTATGGTCTTCAACAGAGGAAGTGTTATAGATATCAGTCGATAGTACAATATACGAACATACGGCTGATACCAAGCTTTTGAAGTGTCTTGAAAATGACCGCGACGGCTCCATACCCACTTTGTGCAAGGTAATCAATGCAATGAATTCTTTAACACCCCATTCCATATATATATATTTGATAATACGAGTATGAACACGAAAAAATACGTAAAACGGCGAGAAGTCGAACATTTTTTTGTCATAATACTCGTACAGACGTTCCAAATTCAAAATAATTAAAGAGTTGAAAAAAGAAAAGTTTCTATGTAACAGTGTTTATGGCCAGACTAGTTACAAATTTTGTGGTTCATGCAAACACCAGGATTCGAAACTGGGACCGTTGATCAATAAGTGGCTCTTTATTCACTGGGATATCACTGTTCATATGTGTGAATATTCTATATATATTTATATATATATATATCGTACGGGGGTGACTGTCCAAATTGCTGTCTTAAATGAGAAGACGTTTATTATTACAGAGGGTTTAAAGTGGCTAGGGTTGATGAGTGGCGCAGCAATTTGGGGATGAAGAGTACCCTCAGGATGTGGTTAAGATCGTTGTCACACACAGCTTTTAATGTGTATTTGTATTAAGCAAAATCGCGGTTAAATAAGTTTACTTTTGTGATAGATTAATGAATTTATATATTTTAATATGATGAGGCAAAAGTGAAGGGAATAAAGAAAAAAAACAATTTTGATTTTTGTTGAAATCCAGTTAAAACATTTTTATACTGCAGTTTTCTCAATACTACGCTATAAGTAATTTGAATTTTTTAGAGATTTCCATTGAAAATTCATAAACTATTCAATATACATAATAATCTAATAAATTTGTTTGAGGAGGACATTTGTATGATGCTTCACACTGTCAATTTATAGGCAAATAACAACTTCATGAGGGGCTTTGTGCCTCTAAAGCCCTTAATTTTAATTCATTTAAAGTTTGATTTTTTATAAACTCATACAAGAATGAGTGAATTATTAGTGGCCGATATTTGTAATGATATTGATGGTATAAAGATAAAAAATCTTTATTTGCCATTGGGCCCTCGCAGGCACTAACACACGTTTTACAGTTTTTGAAATATATTTATTGAATCTTATTCAATTCTCTTATTTTAGTATTTTTCTTTTAAATCTGCTAGCATTTCGGAAATGAATACAACTGTATGCAATTGAATTGTGCAATTGTGTAGACAATAATATTCCTTTTTTATTTAGAAAAGTCCCTGTCTTTAATTTCAAATATAAAGTCAGTAGGTAATATATATAATATATAAAAGTAGAAAGATAAATATATAAGAAACACGACCTTGATGGTTACAACTTCATATTTCCCGTCTAAATAGACCGGCGACCTTTTATGTTCGGCCGATAACGCAGAAAGCGGAGAAACACGTACAATAATAAATAGAGATTTCTTCTTTTTCCTAGCATATTCCTATTTCCTATCCATTATGGTTGGCGGGGTACGATACCTAAGCCCAAGGACTTGGTGAATATAATGAATTTTTATGGAGCAACTACCGTCAGACCTCCACAATCCACAGGGATATCCAGGGGGCCTACTCTTATTCAACGAAACGAACGAAAATTTCAAACGAAATTTCGAACGAAATTTCGTGAATTTCCTACTACTTTTCTATTTCGTTCCGAAGTTTCGCTCGAACGAAAATTATTTGACAGCTAAATCTTCTAAACCTACTCTAATTCACGAAAGTTCGGAACGAAAATTCGAATATGACAGATAATTATTCGGAATTTTAACCTCAAATCGACGAAACCAAAAGTGTTACCTTTTGTTTTTTGAAAGTGTTGAATATTGGAAAAATATTAACAAAATGGCTGGAAAGATTATTTTAATCGAGGCTGCTGTGCGTGAAGAACGTTTGGAGTGTAGAAGGAACCGGCGCCGCCTGCGCAACATACTTAATATCAGTGAAATTCCCGACTTACAATTTGTAGGAAATAACAGACTGAGCCGGGAATTATTTGAGGAGTTGTGTCAGGAAATAGTGCCCTTGCTACCTCCTAAGACAAGACGTCATGGAATCGAGCCGAGGGTTAAGGTACGGAGCACTTTTTTTTAAAAAATATCTTACTATTTAATAAGTATTTTACATTTCATTATGCTCATTCCTTCATGTTTTTCAGATCCTCACAGCCTTAAGCTTTTATGCCCGAGGTGGATACCAAGGTTCTGTGTGGGACAAAATATGGATGGGCCCATGGCTCAACAGACTGTTTCTCGTTGTCTACGGAAGGTCACAAGTGCACTCAATGCACCGCATATAATAAGGAAGTAAATAAAATTCCCACAAAATAGAAATGAAAGAAACGTTATTAAAAGGCAGTGAGTATAACATTAGGCTGTTATATTATGTATTTAATCCAATTAATGTAGATTAATGTAGATACATGACTATTATTATTGTTGCAGATTTTATGAGAAATATGGGCTTCCTGGTATTATAGGAAGCATTGATTGCACTCATATTGCAATTGTTAGACCTTCGCAGCATGAGGAACAGTATTTTAATAGAAAGAATTTTCATTCTATTAACACTCAAGTTGTGAGTGACAAATATTTCTTCGTTTCGTCGAAAGAGAGTAGACCTCTTTTAGGTTAGGTCACACAGCTTTTGGATCATTTCTTGGACTAGCGAGTTTCCTTACGATATTTTCCTTCACCGAAGAGTAGATGATAACTACAATTGTGCACGCGTAGTGTACTTAAATACTTCCGGTACGGGTTTTCTATTACTTTTATTATTAGCGGCCATATTCATAATACAACCAGTTGAGAATGCGCAAGCTTGCATTGCCAGAGGAACACCTGGCTCGTCAATTATATAACAAATCATTTTTTTTTCAATTTGTCGGCCATTTTGACCATGTTCCTTAAGAGATAGGAACGGTGTTCATGACATTCCTATTCTACTTTTTTTATGCTGAATCCGAATCTGAAGACTAAATTCGAATATTCGAATAAAAGCGACAGACAAACACACAGACAAATATATAGATTTCAGATAGGAACGGTGTTCCTGTCTAGAGCAATCATAGCCCAGTGGATATAGAACCGACGTTGTGACCAAAAAATTCGAATTCTGACATGTGCCACTAAATTCGTGTTTCCTATTGTACGTACATATTTGTGAATGTCACTTGCCCGGCGGTGAAGAAAGCCGCAAGCACAAGAAATTATATTTCGAAAGACGTGTGGCCTTACCTCAGATATGTCTGGATTTCTCTCTGGGTTGTGAATGTCTGACGGTAGTCGCTCTATCTAAATCCAAATGACAAATAAAGAATTTTTAATTTAATCTTTAAAATATTTTGTTTTATTCATCTTCGAGAGGCATACAAGTATCCGCCCACCTGATGTAAAACGGCTACCATAAGAATCACTAGTGTGATGCCACGTCTGCTGATAACACAGGCTGCAACATAACAACTCTTCAGGGATTTTTTATTTGGCTGTGGTTTGTGGGAGGTGGAATTACTTCCACAGACGGGCTGCTTTGTTGCACCCTACCCTCTTAGAAATACCACAATCGCACCCACGTGCGTGTCAAGGTAGCGTTAGTAACCACTACGCCACCGGGCTTGTCATAATTATCCATCTATAACTTTAGGACATATCCCTTGCAGGGTAGGCAGAGACTCGCCACATGACTCGATCCTTACAAATCTCACTCGCTTCTTTAACATTCAATGCTCTTCTTATGCACGCTCGCCGGTTTCTGAGGCTCCTGATATCAGCTTCTGATAAAACATGATAAATTTGGTCATGACAAGGCTTACCTTGCTCTACATCCTTATATTGTCGCGACGTATATCTGTTCGTAATTCTTTCTTCCTGCATTCTTTCTACATGTCCGAACCAACGGAGCATGCCTATTCTTATTTCAACACCGACACTCTCTTTCAGACCAGCTCTGTTTCTAACATCATCATTGCGAATACGGTCTACAAGTGTTACGCCACAAATTTTGCACATAGCTAGCATTTCGACCACGTTAATTTTACTTACATGCTCTCTCTCTATCTGTCATACCCAGCTATCGCTTCCATGAGTAAGCGTTGGGACCAGCACAGCACTATGTATAGCGAACTGTGCATTTTGGCTCAAGCTTTTATTTCCAAAAAAAAATCCCAACGCTCCATTCACACTATTCCCAGCACTCACTCTTCTTTCCAAATCAGCGGTGTACCTTCCATCCCAGCTGAATCCAATATTTACAATCTCATTCACTTGTTCTAACGCTTCGTTATCAACCAACGTTTAAAAAATATATATTACTATAACCATAGATAAGAAAATGATATAAAGTTAAAAATTAAATAGTGCCCCCACACAAGAAATGTGTTTCTTTTTCGATTTTTTTACACGGTGACACGGTTTTTTGTATATGCCGCAGGACAATCGCAAGAAATGGATCTTTGCGATTATCCTAGGACGATTGCAAATGACTGGATAATAGGAAGACCTAACCTAACGTAAAATAGGTTGGATTTTTGCAATGATCCTGAAAATACCTCGGATGGTTGTGAAATTAATCATCCTAGGATTATCGTACAGATCCGTTTTCACTAATTATCGTGAGGCAAATATTCATTTTATATTTCTATTACCTACGTACGTATTTTTCTTTTATAATATGTTTGAATAGGCTGACGTTAATGATATGTAACTTGATGTCAGATTAGAATAACACGCTCCGCGACCGAAGGCATAATATTATTTACAACGCAAACGTTGCGAGTCAACATGACGGGAAATTATAAATAGAAAACAGACATAAACATTTCTTCGTATTTATTATGAGAAACAATATATTTTCCTTATGAAGAGCGGTTTGTTTACTTCAAATACGGAAGTAAACAGATTACATTAATAAATGATTGGGAAGGTACCGTAAACGTGTATTACTTGGTAGTATACAAAAGTAATGTATTGACCTACATATACTCTGTATTTAGGGTCCCGTAAAAGAAATCTTTGCTGCACGCCTCCGTCTGTTTGGTGTGATACTTGTATACTGAGTTATTCAAGGGTCACACCACGCAGGCGGAGGTACGCAGGAGACGAATAGTATACATTATGTGAACAATTCTGTTACATGAGAAAATTGATCGTGAAAGAAACCGGCGAGCGTGCATGAGAAGAGCAATGAATGTTGAAGAAGCGAGTGAGATGTGTAAGGATCGAGTCACGTGGCGCTCGGTTCTCTCTGCCTACCTCGCAAGGGATTTGGCGTGAAGTTATTGGTAGAGACCAATAATTATTTGCTCTGTATTCGTACAAATAAACCTTATTGATTAATTGACCTCTTTTCATGTACGCTCGCCGATTGCTAGGTGTTCCCACGTGCTCACAGATACCATATTCCGATAACACATACTCAATTTGGTAAATTTTCTCATAAAACAGAATTATTGTTCACATAGTCTATATATACTATTGTAAATAATTATCTGAAATATTTTCGAAATTCGGCAAAAGTCGAATAAATAGGAGGAAAATCCAGCATAATGAATACAAAATGTAACACTGAATCAATCTAAAAGTCAGTAAGTCAATCGCGATACTATTTTTTAGATGTCAATATCAAGTAAGTAGAAAGAACTGATCGCCACAAGATCTGTCACTGCGAGCGATTTGGCAACGTTACGTTGTTGTTCTTGATAGAGCACGAGTATCAGTACCCTTCCATAGCTCAATGCGAGTTTCAACTCCTTCCGTTACCTACATGATTTTTGTGACTGCTATTAGTGAAGTTGTGTTTTGGTTGTGCGTCACGCAAAATGGAAGAGCGGAATATGTAGCAACATTATGTCATTAAATTTTGTGCTATGCTTGGAGAATCGGCAAGTGTGAAGTTTTAAAAGTTAAAACAGGCCTATGGGGAATATTCTTTATCCCGAGCTCAAGTTATTCGCTGTTATAAATCATTTTTAATTTTAATTATTAATAAAGATAATAATAATTATTAATAATAATTTTAATATTAATCATTTTTAATCATTAAAGACGAGTGAGTGCTGGGAATAGTGTGAATGGAGCGTTAGGAAAACTTCTTGGCAGTAAAATCCTGAGCCAGAAGGCACAACTCGCTATACACAATGCAGTGTTGGTCCCAACGCTAACTTATGGAAGCGAGAGTTGGGTATGGCAGAAAGAGCATGAAAGTAGAATAAACGCGGTTGAAATGCGAGCGCTGCGCAAAATTTGTGGCGTAAGGCTTGTAGACCGTATTCGCAATGATGATGTTAGAAATAGAGTTGGTCTGAAAGAGAGCGTCGGTGTTAAAATAAGAAGAGGCATGCTCCGATGGTTCGGGCATGTAGAAAGAATGCAAGATGAAAGAATGACGAAGCAGATATACAATGCAAAAGTGGAAGGATGTAGGAGCCGGGGAAGGCCAAGACTTACCTACCATGACCAAATTGGTCATGTTCTATCAGAAGGTGATGTCAGGAGCCCTAGAAACCGGCATGCGTGCATGAGAAGAGCAATGAATGTTAAAGAAGCGAGTGAGATATGTAAGGATCGAGTCACGTGGCGCTCGTTTCTCTCTGCCTACCTCGCAAGGGATTTGGCGTGAAGTTATAGATAGATAAATCATTTTTGGAAGGTAGTGCACACGTTGAAGATGAACACCGTTCAGGGCGGCCTTCAACTTCGAAAACCGTTCATTACGAGAGTTAAAGAGTTACCGTTCATCAACTTTTGACTGAAAATTTGCACGTGCCAAGGTCTGTGCCGAAATGGTGACGAAAAACCTCACGATTGAGTAGAAGGACATTCGAAAAAACAAGTGTCTTGATCTTCTTGACAGAATCGCTAATGGGCAAGATTTCTTTAGTCTCGTGATCACAGGTCACACAGGATCATAGGATGAATCATGGATTTTTGAATACTATCCTGAGACCAAAAGGCAAAGTGAGGGAGTGGCACTCTGCAAACTCTCCTCGACCATAGAAAGCTCGAATGAGCAAATTGAAAATCAAATGCTTTTTGACAGAAGGGGATTCGTCCACAAAGAATTTGTTCCTCCGGGACAAACTGTTATTCGAGTTTTTTATAAAGACGTCATTGAAAGGTTCAGAAAAAGGGTCATTCGCGTGAGACCTGACGATGCAGAAAAACGGATGCTCCATCATGACAACGCCCCATGTCACACAGAATTTTTGACCCCAAAAGGCATTCCTGTGGTTCCCCAGCCCACCTATTTAGCCGACGTCAGTCCCTGTTACTTTTTCATTTTTCCTAAACTGAAAAATGTCTTCAAAGGATGTCATTTCGGGACTTTAGAAAACATCCAAAAGAGTGTAACGGACATGCTGAAGACAATAGAGGTTGAAGACTTCCAGCGCTGCTACCAACTGTGGGAACAACGTCTCCATCGGTGTAGCTGCCCAAGGGGATAACATTGATGTTTTTTTAAAAAAATAAAAGCATTGGTAAATAAAAAATCAGTCTCATTACTTTTCTGCCACTCCTCGTATCTCGCTCATAATTTGTCACATACATACTCGTAGCTCTTTTTGTGTACGCTCGCTGACTTAACCACGACTAAATAAACTGGGTGTTATTAGCATGCTAAGGCATGCTAATAACACCTTCTGGCTTCTGGCTGGGCCTTCCATAGCACCTATATCCTTTTACTTTAACGTTGTATATCTCTTTCGTCATTCTTTCTATATGCCCAAACCAATAGAGGATGCCTTTTCTTATCTTAACACCATCACAGAGAGTCTCAGTGTTCAGACCGACTCTCTTTCTTATCATTTCGAACGCGGTCAGCAAGCATTACACTACATACGAGTACGTATTGAGGATACGTTCACTTCTTGGTGCTCTTCAACTGCTGGTGAGCCTCAGGGTGGCGTGTTGTCTTCTCTTTTATTTGATTTATTCATTAATACCATCACATCCGAACTTCGCTCCTCCTGCCATCTTTAAGCAGACGATTTACGCACAAGTTCCATTATTGGAACTTACAAATGCCATTTCCTCTACTAATGAAGATCTCTTATGTATATTTGTCTAGAGTAAATCTCATGGTCTCTTGGTCAACCGTTCAAAATCGCAAACCATTATTATAGGTAGTTCTCGTCGCATAAAAAAAAATGACTGGAATAATATTCCTTATGTTATATTTGACGGCATACCAATAACGTTCAGCGATAAAGTGAAAATTTTGGGAATAATTTTTGATAATTCATTGTCTTGGTCAGCGCAGATTGCCGAAGTTAGTAGAAAATTATTTGCTGCGGCTGGTTCCCTTAGAAGGTTATGAAATATTCTACTAGTAGACATTAAAATTACACTAGCACAATCCTTGCTCCTTCCTATCCTCGACTATGCTGATTCCTGTTACCTAGATATCACCGAAGAGCAATTAAATAAGCTTGAGCGCCTTGAAAACTTTTGCATACGGTTTGTATTTGGGCTTCGTAACTACCATGTTTCTGAATTCCGTTTTCGACTCAAGTAGGGAGCCCCTATAAGACTTCGTCGCAACTGGCACGGCCTTTCCCTTTTTTACTCTATCCTCTTTGATCCTACCACCCAACCTATTTAAAAGAACGTTTTTTCTTACATAGCGATTTGCATGGTCGTGCCCTGCGTGACGCACTTTTTTTTTGTCTTAAAATACCTTTCCACTCCACTGATTTTTACACGAATTCATTCTCAGTTGAGGTATTATTATTATTTTTTTTTTTTTTAAATTAGTTCAGCATAGTGGCCCCTCTTTGCCTGATGGTAAGCGAAAGAGAAGCCCAAATCGCAACTGCAACTGACAGCATACTACATCCCGCATCCTGTCAGTTGACGCTGCCATGCTGACCCGCAAAATGCTTCTTCACGCTTCGTTTGAAGGATCCCATATTGTAGGAAGGAGGGAACACATGTGCAGGCAAGGCGTTCCACTTTTTGATGGTACGACAAAGATAGGAGTTGCCGAACTTTTTGGTACGCGAAGAGATATTCTCAACCGTGGAACTATGACATCGCAAGCCCGCACGTGTGGTTCTATGACGGAAGGGTGAGGGTGGGATAAGGGAAAACAGTTCTTCAGAGCACTCGCCATGGTAAAGGCGGTAAAATACGCTGAGAGAGCCTATGTCCCTACGGAGTTGAAGAGGTTCTAGGCTTTTGGTGACCTCTTCGTCGTCAATTATGCGGATAGCCCGTCGCTGTAACCTATCGAGAGCCTCAAGAAGATACTGTGCGGAGCCGTCCCAGAGATGCGAGCAATACTCCACGCAGGCCCGAACTTGTGTCTTATAAAGCAGACAAAGTTGGTCCGGCGTGAAGAACCGGCGCACCCTGTTCAGGACTCCGAGCTTTCTTGAGGCTGTTGAGATGAGGCTCTCGATGTAATAACGCTGGTTAAGGTCGTAATGAATACCCATACCCAGCATGTTCAGGCTATCACGCATACTGAGGGAAGCACCCTGAAGACTGGGAGTGGGAAGGAAGGGGGACATTTTTGTTGTAAACGCGCAAACCTGAGTTTTCTCGGCATTAAACTCAACCAGGTTATTGGAACCCCATTTACTAATGAGATCCAAAACCCGATTCAGTTCAACGACAAGACTCTCACGCCTCTCACCGATTTCTGTCCGACCAGCACCAGGCCGACCGAAATATCGCCCATGGACCGTACTGTCATCTGCATAGCAATGAATATTACCAAGTGGCAGCATGTCATTGATATGCAGAAGAAAGAGGGTGGGCGATAGAACGGAGCCCTGTGGGACACCGGCATTCACTGACATGAACCGCGAAGCGCATCCATCTGCAAGGACGCGGATTCTACGCTCATGCAGGAAGCCAGCAATCCAATTACAAAGCTGGAGGGGCAGACCGTATGCCGGAAGTTTGGAGAGAAGTGCTTTGTGCCAGACCCGATCAAACGCCTTGGCGATATCTAGGCTGACTGCCATGGATTCGCCATATTTATCGATTGCCTCCCCCCAGAGGTGCGTCACATACGCTAGAAGATCACCCGTTGATCGTTTCGGTCTAAAACCATACTGACGATCATTGATTATGGAGTGATCTTCTAGGTAACGGATCAATTGTTTGTTAAGGATCCGTTCCATGACTTTGCACAACACTGAAGTTACGGCAATGGGGCGGTAATTCGATGGGTCAGAACGGTCTCCCTTTTTGGGGACCGGCTGCACATTAGCCTCTCTCCAAGCATCCGGAACGGAACCGGTCGAGTACGAGAGGCGGAAGAGGCGCGTCAGCACCGGAGACAACTCCGCTGCACATTTTTTAAGAACAATCGCTGGGATACCGTCAGGACCACTGGCTTTTCGGACATCGAGTGACTGTAGTTCAAAACGCACATCGCGCTGCCTGATGTGGATATCAGGCATAGCGGATCCACAGGAGGGTATTATTGGTGGTTGCGTGCTACAGTCATCGATCCGGGAGTTAGCCGCAAAGAGGCTGGCCATAAGATCGGCTTTCTCCTGCGGCTGATGAGCCAGTGAGCCATCAGGGCATCGCAGCGGTGGCAGCGAGGGCTGGCAGAAGTTGGCCTGCACGGCTTTGGCCAGTCGCCAGTAGCTACGCGATCCAGTAGGGATCAGGTAGTGCGCCTATGGAATGCTTTGCCTTTCCATATCCGGAATGCTCAATCACTTCGATCCTTCAAACATCTTCTCAAACTTCATTATCTTTCCCTTAACATTACGTAATCAGCATAATTTTCTTGTTTCACCCCTCAGTCTCATTTACTGTGTGCATATTCATTGTATGTATTATTTTGATAAAGTTGTGTGTATATGTATATTTATATATTTATTTATGTCTATTTATATAATATTTTATTTCCTTTGAGTTATGCTCTACGCCACCCTATCTTGTTTGTTCACTTCTCCTCTACCCAAAGGTTGTCTGGAAGAGATCGCATCGCGTACTGATACTTTTTTAATTATGTTTTTATTATGTATTTTTCTTTTGATACAATAAAGTGTATTGTATTGTATTGACGAGCTCGGTGGCGCAGTGGTGGAACACGCTGTTACGCTACTTTGACACCAACGCTCGTGGGTTCGATTCCCACACAGTACAAACATTTGTGTGCATGAACATGTCTGTTTGTCTTGGTCTGGGTATTTTCTATGTATAATAAGTATGTATGTACAAAAAAAAATGTATTTACGTATGTTTATTAGTTGTCTAGTACCCATAACACAAGCTTCGCTTACTTTGGGGCTGGATGGCGCTGTGTAATTTGTCCGACAATATATGTAATATAATATAATACAATATAATATAATATATATAATATATATATATATATATATATTATATATATAATATTGTATTGTATTGTACAGACTTTGCACAATGCTCGCATTTCAACCACGTTTATTCTACTTTCATGCTCTCTCTGCCATACCCAGCTTCCACTTTCATAAGTTAGCGTTGGGATTAGCACTGCGAGGTACGTTTACCCATCGCTCCATCCACGCTGTTCCCTAACCAGACTCGTCTCCCCACATCAGCCTTGTCCATTCCTGCCCAAAAAATAACAACAACAAAGTGTTTTTTTCTGCAAAATAACAAACCGTGGTACTGTGTTCTATTTATATTTACGGCTCGTTGCCTGCGCAGCAGTCGGCTTTGATTCCTGATCAAATATACCTCAATTGTAAGCAGCTTATGCAAACCGCCCGCGCTTGTTGTACTAAGTAGGGTAATCCCCCCGGGACTTCTCCGGCGACCTGCCTTTCGAGGCCGTTCGTTACGTTACGGGCATTCCTCCGAGAATTCATCGAGGCATATACGTGGAGTGTATTTAGTAGTTCCTTATAATTATCAGGGCCAAACATAAGTTTAGCTACATTGAGCCAACGCTTTGGCGAAATAGTTATATAGAACATATATTACATGCAAAAATGTACTTATTGTACAATCTCATACGTATAGTAATCTCGTCTTACCGTAACGCGCATGGCGGAATTCAGCCACCTGGGCCTCAACGGGTTAAGAGAGTTAGGGCTCTACCTCACAGAAAACTGCATCCAAATAACAACTCCCTAGAAGGTAGTTTTGTTAATATGTGTGAGTGAGGTCACCAGTAAGCTCCTAAGGAGTTGCTTTGTCCACTTTTGCATTATATTATAAGTAACTATATTAATAAGAATAAATTTTCCTTCCTTGCTAACCCTACCTTCTCTGTACGCCGATTCGTTACCTTAAGGTTGCCTTGAAAAGATTGCTTTTAGCAATAAGGCCGCCTTTTTGCATAATAAGTATACATGTTTTACTATTTTTTAAGAAATTTCCTGTAACAATTATTATGTAAATAAAGCTTATTCTATCTATCTATCTATATATCTGCTTCGTCATTCTTTCATCCTGCATTCTTTCTACATGTCCGAATCAACGGAGCATGCCTCTTCTTATTTTAACACCGACGCTCTCTTTCAGACCAACTCTCTTTCTAACAATATATATCTATCTTAGATAAAGGAGTACGCGTGTTGTTGAAAGAGCATTATTTTAGTGAGATTTTTTTATACTACGTCGGGAGACATACAAGCATACGACCCACCTGATGTAAATCGGGTACTGTAGCCTATTAACGCTTGCGATATTTTAAGTATCACTCGCGCGATGCCTCCTCTGCTGCTTTCACAGCAATTCCTTGCGAGCTTACTGGTGACCTCACTCACACGCAGGAAAATAACAACCCTCTAGGGAGTTGTTATTTGGCTGCGGTTTTCGGTGAGGTGGAGGTACTTCCCCAGACGGGCTGCTTTGATGCGCCCTACCTCTCTTAAAACATCCAAGACAAACAGACATATTCATGCACACAAATGTTTGCCTTATGTGGGAATCGAACCCACGAGCGTTGGTGTCAAATTCGCGTCATTCACGTCTGAGCCACCGAGCTCGTCAAATAAGAGTAGGAAAAAGATTTAAAAGAGTAAGCTCCCAAGGAGTTACTGTATAAGCAGCAGAGGAGGCATCGCACGAGTGATACTTAATATATCGCAAGCGTTAATAGGCTACGGTATCCGCTTTACATCAGGTGGGCCGTATGCTTGTAGGCCTCCCGACACAGTATATAAAAAAGATTTAATAGCTATTTCCAATATACGTGTAGGAAAACCTTCTTCTTCGCGTTATCCCATTTCCTAATTGGATTGGCAGTGTCCGCTACCTAAGCCTATGGATTTGGTGATGACATTGATTTTTACACGGTGTGACTGCCGTCAGTCCACGACCCAGAGGAAAAACCAGATCTCTCTTTGGTTAGATCACAGGTCTTTGGAAATATAATTTCTTGGACTTGCGGCCTTCCCCACGATGTTTTCTTCACCGCCGTATATATAAATATGTAAAACACCAAACCATGCAGACAAGACAGGTATACAAAAGTCTTACTTGCATGGAATTTAAACTTATGTGCATTGGTGTTGAAATAGCATCAATAACCACTCGACTACAGGACTAGTCAAAATTTTCAGTATTACAATAAACATCTTGAAACACTAAGTTACAAACTAATTTTCACATTTCTAACTTCAAACAACCAACAACCCATTTCACTCATTTGTAACTTCATACAACCAGCAACCCATTTCACTCTCCTAATAGTTTGTCTCGAATCGTCGAGTATTTTCAAAATATTGTTAACATATCTAACCGCAATTCACGGACAATCATATTTAATTTGACTCTTAATTGTCAAAAATCGATAACCATGCCATGATGTATGTAGTAGCATAGTCTCATTGCCGTAGAAGTTTGGAACTTCTGATCAAAAACCTGCGACAGTGCTCTCTTGATGTTAATCTAACACTGCCTAAAAATCTGAAGACGTACATACCTACATGTACGTAGGCATATAGAATTAAATCATTACACGTTTTCGAAATACACGAAATATATTTTTATATTTACAAAATTTGCTCATTTAAAGTATATCTATGTATTATGTACGAGTATTATATCTTTTAGGAAGGGTTAGTAATGTGCTGCAAAAAAATATTCAGTATTATAAAATTAATGACCTAAAACGGTACATAATCCGCACTTCCCACTGATTCAATTAGGAACGGATATAGATTTTTACGACGCAATTTTTAACTCACGCTTGAGATGGTCGCCGTATTTATGTACAGATAAAAACCGTTCAGATAAACTCGACAAATAAAACGTAATGAGCAGTACCTTTATTTTGTACTGCTACTCACGTAACAAATTAGGTGTATTTCGGTTTATATGTTTTAGTACACTATGTACCGGCAAAGGGCGCCTGTTTAGTTCTCGTACAAGATAAATATTGGTTTACTTTACATTCTCTTTGTATTCGCTATATTCTATTTTTTTATTATTTATATTGTCTTGCCATAAATACTGAAATAAAGAAAAAAAAAATATATTGCAAATAACATTTATTACTTTTACAGTGTGTTAGTTTAATACATAAATATAAAACAATTTAAAATATACAAAGCTTATTCGAAGTGGTCTCCAATGGTTGTCATACAGTCCTTTACACGTTGAGGCCAGTTATCAATAGAAGCACGCACTCTTTCCATGGGAAAATTCTTCACTGCCAATCGTACGGAAGCCGTACTCTCTAAAACTGACCATAACTCATAATCCAGCGGATTAAGATCGGGACCAGACGACGGCCACTCTTCAGCTCTGATGAAGTCCGAAACGTTCGTTTCCAACCAAGACAGCGTAGACCGAGTTTTAGACCCGGCGCCGAGTCTTGCTGGAAGTACCATTCTTGGTTATTGAACATGGTGTTGTTAAGGGGCTTCACTACCTTCTCAAGAATGGTATCTAGATACACTTGTGCCGCTGTTTTGATACCTTTTTCACAAAAGTATGGCTCAGTCACTCCTTCATAGCTTTTTAAATATTTATAATTTAAATTAATTATAATAATTATTATTATTATTTTATTATTACTTATTATATATATTATTATTACTTCATATTTTTTTTTCCCCACCAAACCATCACTGAAGTCAGGTCTGTGACCTTCCTTTGCGTACCGCTTCAGTAGTTGTTTCGATTTTACCACCCTATTATATCAGTGAAATGATCAGTACGTCTCTTATAGGCTGCAAGTCCTAATTCATCTTTTAAAATACGCGACATGGTTCTAGATGCTATCTTCATCTCCCGAGATAAAATCTTTTGCTTTCGGACAGGATTTCATCGAATTCTTTCCCTTACTGCTTTGACCACCTTTTTCGTACGAACACTACGTGAACGGCCAGATCTTTTTCTGTCACAAACAGAGGAAGTCTCATTGTACCTATTAATAGCCCGGTACACAAACATTTTCCTAATACTAAGCGTATGGAGAGTTTTAAAAATTACATTTGGCTCCATACCTACTTTGTGTAATGCAATCACAGCGATTCGGTTCTCTTTGTCACTTCACTCCATTTTAATATCGCAAAATATTGTATAATGTATTGGCGCTAAAATGAGAAAACTTAATGAACAATCATATAAAAATAACAGATTACAAAAAATGAAATATTTTGTTTATTTTTAATTGTAACAGTTTTTAAGGCCAGACAAAGTATATTTTAATTTTACAACACACGTTGGATGACTACTGTTTGTTACAGGCTCTCTAAAAGATAGGGACGTAACTTCTTTTTAAAAGGAAATTCATTTGAGTAGTTTCTAATGGGTTCAGGCAACGCATTCCATAGTCGTGAAGCTTATGGAGTAAAGGAATGAATGAATGAAGCCCGAACGGAAAAGTGGTATTAAGAGTAAATAGATTCCTATTTATTTGATCGAAGGAATGAAGGTTATGAGAATCACAAAGGTACTGAAACTTACATTTCAAGTACTCAGGAGAATGGAGATTAATAGGAATTGTAAAAAGTGTGCTAAGCAATCTTAAATGTCGACGCTGGCAAATGGGAAGCCATTCAAGCTTTGACCGGTAGAGTGAACTATGGTCATATTTTTGAAGACGAAAGATGAATGGGATAGCACTCTTGATGAGCTGGTCCAGCTTATTTTAAAAAGATCTTCGTGAAGTTGTGGGATGAACTCCAAGTCGAGGTATTCCCAAGGGACTGCAGCATGGGTTTCTTCAAGAAAGGCGTGAAGACGTTTCCGAAGGGTCGGCAATGCAGTGACGCCCCTAGTGTTGCAAGTGTCCATAGGCTACGGTAACTACTTCCCATCATGCAAACCGTATGCTTGCCGCCTTAGTGGTATAAAAAAACTATGCCCAGAAGAAGAGAAAATTATAAACGCGGAAACCTGCTTATATGCAACAGCTTCAATGCATGCCCTCTGCACTGGGTCGCCCCGTGACAAGTGTTGACACCGCTACTTCTCCTATGGCGGACCGTGAAATTACATTTAATCTCAATAGTGAGGTAGTCGATTAATAATATTATACTTTTGTTTTGTACTTTACTTATTTTGCATTAATTACAGTTTCGTTGAGGTTGTTTAGTTAATTTGTGGTAGGTACAGTTAGAGTAAATAAGTGATGAGACTATGCCATTAGTAAACTTAAAGTAAACAATAAAAAGGGCCTTCATCAATTTAAGGGTGATCATAAAATATGTTGATGATATCCCCCGTTAATTTACCTGCTGAAAAGTAATCCCGGATTATAGATATGATTAATGGGCAGTGTTGTGAGGAGACACTTACCCAAAGAGCGGTGCAGGTAACAAGATAAAGCGGCCTGGCCAAGATTGATGATGCAGCGATATAAGGTCGCGGATTGCGTAATGAAATATTTAGTGGAAGCCCATAGCTGGTGGAAAGCCTGTATTATCCATTAAGGTTCGACTTTTATACAATGTTGTAAGACATATATGACGCACCTGATATAAATTCTATACCCTTGCCTATGCGCTTGTAATATCACTATACACTACAGTGTAGTATCACTCGCGCGATGCCACCTCTGCTGCTAACACAGCAACTCCTTAGGAGATTACTGCTGACTTCACTCTGTGAACTGTGTTTTATTTTTTTCATGTGAAACATGTATTGGCGCGCCTTGGCAGTAAACTCAACCCGTATGCTGTTATGTTACTAGTTGAAGAAAAGGGAGTATTAAAAGCGATACTAATTTAATAGGTCTATTTTACAAAATATAATAAATATAAAAAAAGGGTTCACTTTAAGTTCGGCTAAATAAGGTCTTTAAGAACTCGCGCTTTAATTTGTCTAACCGGTATATCACTGATAGAATCACTGGTGGGTTGTACTAAGTGGCCGCCGGCTATAGTGGTCGACGACTGTAGATGGCAGGTTAGCGTGCTAGCCAGCACACAGATCCAGACGTAGAAGTTGTTGGTAATGGTGGGGACCGCCTTACGGACCAACACCGCTGCGGTATCTTTGTCAGCCGCCGTAGTCCACAACAGGGGCTGCAGGTATTATAATTTTTAGATTAGTTAGATGTCCGGAAATTATCGAGTTTGGAAAAGGTAGTAATATCCCGAGGGTTCACCACGTAGCCCTCAGCAGGAGGCTGGTGGTCTCAGACGTGGTGCACTGAATCTCTATTTCTCGAAAGCTTCTTCCAGACTGACTTGTTTTCTGTTTTGTTTTCCGACACTAAAATGTAATATTTTAAAATTTTGAATTACAAATCAATATTTTTGACAAATTGTCATAGACTAAACAGAGCATGCAAAGAAAAGATTCTATAAAATCATTAAATAAGGTTGTAACATTACAATGCCGTGACAGAAGTTAGCATGAAGCTCTCTTATGCTGTCATGCTAAGGAGATTGATTAACTTTACGTTCGTGAACGTTCAGTAATGTTATTATTATATGTTTATTGATGTTTATAATTTATGTATATTTGTGACTAGATGGTGCTGTGTACTTTACTATTATTTTGTGTGTTGACGAGCTCGGTGGCTCAGTCGTGAATGACGCGACTTCGACACCATCACTGGTGGGTTCAATTCCCACACAAGGCAAACATTTGTGTGCATGAACATGTCTGTTTATCTTGGTCTGGATGTTTTAAGCGAGGTAGGGCGCATCAAAGCACCCCGTCTGGGGAAGTACCTCCACCTCACAGAAAACCGCAGCCAAATAACAACTCCCTAGAGGGTTGTTGTGTTCCTGCGTGTGAGTAAGGTCACCAGTAAGCTCCCAAAGAGTTGCTGTGTAAGCAGCAGAGGAGGCCGCGCGCGAGTGATACTTTATATATCGCTAGCGTTAATAGGCTACGGTACCCACTTTACATCAGGTGGGCCGTATGCTTGTATGCCTCCCGACGTAGTATAAAAAAAACTAACAGAAATGATGAAAAACTGGTTGAGATAGCAGCAGGCCTACAGGATGATCATGTGGCTATACCTATACCACCTCCTTTACCCGAACTTCTTGGAGAAATACCACCTGGACTACTCCACATATCACCACGAGTACATTGACAGACAGACAGATTCAATGTACAGTAACGAGAAGTAGTTGTTTTATTTCCCATTTTGTAACAATCCTGAAAGATTATTGGTGCCCGCAGCATTAAAAGAGATGGCTCTTCTGCACCATAATCTCATCCCACTTCGAGCAAGAATATGTCGATTTCATCTTGTGAATAATGATTGGAATATAGTAGAAGGTTTAGCTTATTTTACTGGGTTCCAAATGGATGTCATGATGAGACTGATGAGAAATACATCTCGACGAATAGATTTTACCAAGACTCATGAGATGGAACCACACCTTTGTCATAAGTCTCATATACCAACAGTGCACCAAGAAGTTTTATAGGCAAGTTTAGGTTTAAACTTACTTATTGTCAAATTAAGAACTGGAGATTGTAAAGAAAGCCTTTCTACATTATTTAAAATGTCTCGGACGTCCCTAGAAAAGTACATGTCTAAAGCCAGAAAATGTCTTACTAAACAATTTGTGCCACTATATTTCGGTCTACAAAGTATGACAATGCAGGATGTAACAGCTAGAAATAAAACAATTCCAGAGGGATTCTTCGGTAATGCTCAGGTGCCAAGAGAGGCTAAACCAGCCATTACAATTTGCGATGGAACATATATATATGTTCAAAGCAGTAGCAATTATCTATACCAAAAACAAACATGTAGTTTAACAAACATGGTAATTTAGTTAAACCCTTTTTATTTGTATCATGTGATGGGTACATTATAGATTGTTTAGGGCCATACAAGGTAGCTGATAATGATGATAGTATAATGGCAGGTTTGTTTTAAATGAGGAGGACAAATGCGATCGTTTTTCAGGCCAGGACATGTGTTTACTTTGGATAAAGCATTCCGGGATATACTCGTAATATCAATATCAGAGGGATATGGATGTAGAACATATATGCCAGACTCTTTAATGGAAGGAGTCTGATTTCTGATTGAAGACCTTAAGATAGTTTGTGCTCTTCTAAATACATTCCACCCATTGATTGAAGATAATCCAGAAGCAAGGGACTTCTAGAAATTGCCAGAAACAGCGTTATTTTGAAAATTACGTATAAACGTTTTAAGTTACGTTTTAAGCCCCATAAGAAGATCAGTCAATTTCTAAGACCTATCAAGTCTAATATCCCCCTACAAGATGCAGGAGTATACAAATTAGACTGCGAATGTGGTTTATCATACATAGGGCAAACAAAGAGAAGCGTAGGTACTCGTGTGAAAGAACACATTGCTGACATGAAGAATAGGCGCGATAAAAACTCTGCAGTATGTGAACATACACTGGACCAACCAAACCATTACATCCGGTTCGATAAACCACAAATCCTCGCCAAGGAGAATCGCTACATGCCGAGAATGTTGCGCGAGGCTATTGAAATAAGAAAACACCCCAATTTCAATAGAGAAGATGGTTGGCAAGTACCACCTGCTTGGGATCCAGTCCTAAAAATAATCAAGTCACAAATCCAAAGATCTACTAAAAAATGTTCGGACACTGTGAGCGATTTTTGTGTGAATCGAAACATATATAATTAATCCATCCATGTCGGTAGATGTAATAATTGAATAACTAATGTAAGACAAATACCACCTTAGTCTTTCCTGCGACCATGGACGCTGCAAAGCGTTCGAAACGTCAGGTTTCAACAAAATAAATAAAACACGCGATACTTCCGTTAAAAATAGTTTAATTTCAATTACGTATAAAATTACGTAATACGAAGTATGTCCCAAATTAACATTTAAATAGAAGATGGGCAATGTTTGAAAATATTGATGCTAATAGTAAACATTTAAGTAATTTTACTAAACTCACGTTAAATAGATCAATAACACAGGCTGCTTCATACGAGTATAATGGCGAACATGTGCGTAATACGGGTGAATACATAATTGAAATAACTGATGTTCTTATTGAGGATGGCATATCGTTGATTTTAGGTTTCAATAATAAATTGATTAGGAGGTTGCTATTCGTTAATTTCTAAAAATCGGAATGTAGCCAATACGTTAAATGCTATAACTAATACTATATTATAATAACTGGCTACTATTGCAGTCGTCTAGTTGGTAAGCGTATTGTTCGCGATCAATATGTAAATAGAGAGATAACCGCGTGATTTGTCATTTGTTTGCGATGATATTTGTGTAGACAAACATAAGTGTAATGTTAATTATGTATTCTGTAGTATTAGATATAAGAAAGAGTTGTCATGTAGAATAACTAACTATTATCCAGGTCGGTGTTAATTAGGTAGGTAACATACTTATGTAAATACATAAATATCTGTTTATAGTTCGTTAGGATAGCTATAGCTATGTAGGAACTAGATAAGACTGCTCGCAGAATAGATTTTGTGGTCGCGGCAGTTACGGTTTTGATTAAGCAGATTAGTATATAAGAAATGTGTGGATATAGTTGTAAACATTTAGTACCTGCGTAGTAAATAAGAAAGAGGGCCTTAAGCTAGTTTAAATTGTACTATTAAAAAAAATCCGTGTCTTGTCCTCATTGCTCTTTAGGTTTTAAATGTTTAGAAACTAAGTATTGTATGAAAAAGGGTCATAATTATGGAAAATAGGGACAACTGCTTGTAAATTTTATAAAAAATAAAGCGGCCCTTGTAATACTCTCCGGACTGACCAAATTTTGTCTTGCCTCTCGCTTGCACAATCGGACGGTCTCGCTCGCACCCGGCAGATATATATATATATATATATATATATGGGCCAGGTCGCGTCGACCTACCTGGGCACCTCTCCTCATAGCCCTCATAGCTCCGCGACACGCTCTAAGCTGAGGTTCGGCACCGGGGGCTCTTAGGCAGACTAAACCAAGTACATAGTCAGTGTCAAAAAATCGTCGATCGACAAAGTTGCATTCTGCAATCATTGGACAAACATCTCCCGTCCCTACGCAAGCAAGACATCACCTCTGGAAGCAACCCATCGCCCTCTGGGAAGCATTACCTCCGCCCTCATACTGCAATCAAGTTTTTCATGTCTTCAGTAAACACCTACAAGCGGGGTGGGAAGGACTACCTTATTATAGACTCATTTTGTAAAAAGAGTGATACTCATAGCATAAATACTAGATATAAGCATAATCTTGTCTTACATGCAAGCCGTCTCCACAAAATAAGTAATTCTTTTATGGGGCAATGTATACGGTTCCATAACAAACTTCCCAGCAATATAAGAGAATTGTCAATTAACAAATTTAAAACTACTATTAAAGCCAAATTGTGTAGCAGGGCATATTATAAAGTATCTGACTATATTAATGATAAAAATGCCTGGGAGTGAGTCGATCCAATTATAATGTAATTAATAAAATATGTAAATTTGTTTGGATACCAAAAGAGGGATGCCTGAGTTTTTTGGCAGTATTTTTATCAGTGCTCACCTAGTCATAAACTGCACGGTAGGGAAAAAAAATTGTGACGATTCCAAACAAATGTAGCCATTTTTACGGAATAAAAAGATTTTGACTTTGACTTTGACTACCACCAGTACCTATTATTATACATATTCCACGTGTACGGGTCGTATCGTCGTACCCGTATAGTTGGCTGTTGCACACAATTATGGTAACTTAAGCTGCGGCCGTACTAATACGATTAGTGCCCTAGCCTCATTTCTAAATGAAATATTTGTTGATTCAATATAATAATTCAAATAAATAAAATGACAATGTGATGTGTTTTTCTTGTACTCCTTTCAGACTTTAAAACAAATGTGTAAGTGTCTTACCAATTCATCATCGCTTATGAAGAGGCAAAACCAACCTCATCTAAATGTGGTTGGCAAACGAGGCGATAGAGAGATGTAGGTTTTTTTTATACCACTAAGGTGGCCGTCAGCGAGCAGTGCGATGGTAAAACGAGGCTGTTGGCACGATATCAAACAGTTCCTCAGAACGCAACCCATTGTACAATCGGTAGAGCATGCAAAGGGAGGCGAAATCTCTCCTTAGACTCAAGGTCTCAATACCGTGTGTGAGTTTAGGATCATCGACGATTCTCACAGCTCGTCTTTGCACCAAGTCACAAGGTCCTAGCTGGTAACCAGGTGCCCCCGCCCAGAGATGACTACAGTACTCCATATGCGGTCTGACTTGGGACTTATATATTATAAGCCTTTGCCCCGCGCTGAAGTACTGTTACTGGTAGGGTACAGCGATAGTCCAATTGGGGAAGTAGGGTGAGATGGTGTAAGAATGCGCACTTTTGAAACAATTTGCCATAAAAAATAAATATCGCAGTTATAATAATATACTACGAGTAATTTTGTCGTACACTTCGTTCATTACATTCGTCGTAACAAAACACATAAAACAAGAAAATTTCTACCACTAAGGTGGCAAAGAGGTATATAGCCTGCCTGATGGTAAACGTAGCCTACGGATATTTGCAACACCAGGGGTGTCACTCATGCGTTGCCGACTCTCTTAAAACCTCTTCACGCCTTTCTTAGAGAACCCCATGATGTAGTCCCTGGGAGAAACCTCAGATGGGAGTCTATTCCACAACTTGAAAGTTCTCGGAAGAAAACTTCTCTGAAACCGCACAGTATGCGACCATTGTGGGTTCCAGCGTGTGAGGTTAAACTCCCCGCCGTTGGCGAGCGCTGCGGTTATAAAAAAAATACACAATTCTTCAGAACACAACCCGTTGTACAACCGATAGAATACACAAAAGGAGGCAAAATCTTTCCTTAAACTTAAGGCTTGAATACCGGGTGCAAGCATAGATGATTCACACAGCTCGTCTCTGAACGGAATCACACGGTCTAAGCTGGTATCTAGGAGCTGCCGCCCAAAGTTGACTGCAATACTCCATTTGCGATCTGACTTGAGACACGATTCTGGAGGCTTGCTCGCTCGATGATACTACTGCTGCTAAGTCCTCCTCCACTCACTCCTCGGAACACGACGACAACCCTTTGAAGAGAGGTAGGGCGCATCAAAGCAGCCCGTCTGAGGAAGTGCCTCCATTTCACAGAAAACCGCAGCCAAATAACAACTCCTTGGAGGATTGTTGTGTTTTTGCGAGTGAGTGAGGTCACCGGGAAGCTCCTGGTTGCTGTGATAGGAGCAGAAGCGGCATCGCGCGAGTGAGTGAACGCTCGCAATGTATTTAGTATTGTGAGTGTTCATAGGCTACGGTAAAAGCTTTCCATTAGGTCGGGCGTGCTTGTATGCCTTCCGATGTTGTATATAAAAAAAAAATGTGACAGTTTCGGTTTACGATTTAAGTAGTAGTGATGTACTGTATAAATGGTTGGGTTCGCGAAATAGCAAGATAACGTTGGGCAAATTGATATAAATTGATATACGTAAGACAATTTTATCCACACTTTACCTTCCCTTTTCCACATGTATGCCCCAGGATTCCGTCCCTGCCGAAGGATTTCACAGTTATTCCCCTGTTTAATATTTTTTCGGACGCTTTTGCTGCTAAGTTGATCAGATGAAAACCCTACAGATGGCGCGCAATCCACGCATAAAGCCTTTTTCACGTCTCACAAAGTGTCTCTACTTTGCGATTCAAAACAAAGGCGTACACGCAATTTGATCGAACCTGCTTTGTGTGCTGGCGCCACTAATTAGTTCATGCGAACTAGCGCCGGCCGGCACCCACCCACCACCGTTAGTAGATGCAACATGTCGTCCCATAGAATAACATGCTACAAGTAAACATGTAGCACGTTATTGTAACACGACTAACATCTACAAAGCCTGAGGATGTTCCGTGGAGAGGCGAAACTATCAGAGACTATCAGAGCAGTCAACAGTGGCGGGTGCATGCAGTTTCTTCGACATGAGAAGTACTTTACATTCAAAATGTGACACCAATGTTAACGGTAAGAAATAAATCCGAGGGTTGCTTATTTTCATTGGATGGTATTACGAGTACTAATATTGCTTATGTACGATTATTGTGATTTCTAAAAAAACCATCAAGTGCGAGTCCGACTCACTTTCCGAGGGTTCCGTAAAAGAATGTTTACTCAAATTATTCTCGCAAAAAACGTATCTTTTTTATGATGTGACTAAAAATTTACGGTTTTCGGTTTTTTTCCTTTACTTGTGTGTACATAACCTTGCTTCTTAGCAAATTTCATGATTCTAGGTCAACGGGATATAGGTTTTGATTCCCTTGCGAGTGTACAAATTATGCTCATAGACGACCGTATCTTTGGTTGCGTTGACTAAAAAGCTTGATTTTTTTTCACTGTTGCAAGGGATTGCAGACCTAAGTATTTGGTATTAATTTCAGGTTGATAGCTCCACCCGTCCATGAGAAAAATAGTGTTGACAGACAGACGGACGACAAAGTGATCCTATAAGGATTCCGTTTTACCTATTGAAGCACGGAACTCTAAAAATGTGCCGGTTAGTTATATTATTCTATTTACTTTTTTTCATCCAAACCAGACACAATTGTGACCTAAACTTGACCCAAGTCTGTCCAATACGTGACTGAAATATAACCAATAAGTAAGTTTGTTTCTGAAAGATGATTTTTTCAAAAAAACGTTCATGTAGAAATAGTATATATTCAGGAACACCGTTCTTATATGAAATCTATATGTTTGTCTGTGCTTTTGTCTGTGTGTTTGTCTGTTGCTTTTTTCGAATATTCGAATTTTGACTTCAGATTCGGATTCAGCATAAAAAAGTAGAATAGGAATGTTCAGGAACACCGTTCCTATCTCTTAAGGAACATGGTCAAAATGGCCGACAAATTAAAAAAAAAATGAATAGATATATAATTGACGAGTCAGGTGTTCCTCTGACAATGCAAGCTTGCGCATTCTCAAGCGGTCTTTTTTTGTATGTAGCACAGAACTTTTTATCAGCTATAATTGTTTTCAATAAACTAGCTATGCGGATGATATAGAAAAAATTGTATCATTTTTTATGATTTGATAAACTATGCTAATTAAAACATAATATTATTTAATTGGGAGATATCTAAAGAAGAGGGTACGGATAATATACTGTGGATATATCTGTGATAAATGGATGGACGGACATACAAGAGGCACTGTTCTGTTTCTACTTTTTGGTATGGAACCCTATAAATGACAGTACCCATGAATATATTATATCCGTATCATATTGTTTCGCATATTTCGTATATAGATCTTTTGTATATTTCATGAAATATATAACGAAACAAGCGGGTTTTCAACATTTTTTCCTTTTCTTCAGGTTTTAAATGCCGTACCATGTCATTGAATAACCCATAACCTTCGTAAAGAATTGGTCGATCACTTTTTTATACATCGTCGGGAGGCATACAAACATACGACCCACCTGATGTAATGTAAACCTGTTGCCGTAGCCAAGCATTCACTTGCATTACAATAAGTATCTGTCGCACGATGCCACCTCTCCTGCTAACACAGCAACTCCTTAGGTGCTCACTGGTGATCTCACTCACGCCTAGGAACACAACAGGGAGTTGTTATTTGGCTACGGTTTTGCGAGGTGGATGTACTTCCCTAGACGAGCTGCTTCGATGTACCTTACCTCCCTTAAAAATATCCGGACCAACACAAACAGACATGTTCATGCACAAAAATGATTGACATGTGTGCGAATCGAACCCATGAGCGTTGGTGACAAAGTCGGGTTATTAACCATAGAGCCATCACACTCAGCAAAAGCATTTTGTCAAATCCAGCTCTTGTTCCAGAGATTTGCGCGTTCAGACAATCACATAAACAAACCCTTCCGCTTTATATATGAGTATAGATTATTGAGCATAAATATTTATTTCCTTGCAATATTAGTTAAATTGACATGGCTGCCAACTTCCGAATTCCAACACTAGCCATAATCGTAGAAAACTTTGAGCGTTTGTAAAGGCAGTCGGTACAAAATAGTTAAAAATTTGTTACTTCGTCAGTTCGTTATTGTCCCTTTATTTGTGACCTACAATGTACGAAACTGTTTTCTCCTTTCAGAATTCGTTACTATTTAGCAATTTATGGTCTAATACTCTTACCAATTTTAGCTGGCTACTGACTGAGAATTTAGTCTAGATTGCTGCCAGACCGAATCGCAAAATACGTTTTTAGGGTTCCGTACTCAAAAGGAAAAATGGAAGCCTAATAGGATCACTTTGCTGTCCGTCTGTCTGTCTGTCAAGCTGAAATTAATATCAAATACTTAGATCTGCAATCCCTTCGAGCAGTGAAAAAATTAAACTTTTAAGTCAACGCAATCAAAAGATACGACCTTTTATGTACCGTTTATGCCAAATATAGGTTTTGATTCCCTTACATCAAAACCTGTAAGAGAACTTCTCGTTGAACTAGAATCATGAAATTTGGTAAGAAGCAAAGTCATGTAGCACAGGTAAGGTAAAAAATCCGAAAACTGTAAATTTGTAGCTACATTACAAAAAAAAATTGCGAATATAATTTGAGGATATATTTCTTTACGGAACCCTTGGTGCGCGAGTTGGCCTCGCACTTGACGGCTTTTGTTTTCTTTAGCTCATGTAGTCTCTTTATCATTCTGGCTTTATGTCAATCTCCTTTACGTTACAAGCTACACGTTTCTGGATTACGCTGCCCTCTCTTAGACTATATCGAGCGAATTCGACTTTAAGAAAAAAAATCGTGCTCAATTACTGTACAATCAGTTAAAACCATGATTCGCTAGATTAATATTATATTTAAGCATGTTTATGTATTATACTCGACTCGACGAGCTCGGTGGCTCAGTCGTGAATGACGCTTCTTTGACACCAACGCTCGTGGGTTCGATTCCCACACAAGACAAACATTTGTGTGCATGAACATGCCTGTTAGTCTTGGTTTGGGTATTTTCTATGTATAATAAGTATGTATTTACAAAAAAAATGTACTTACGTATGAAGTTGACTAGTACCCATAACACAAGCTTCGCTTACTTTGGGCTAGATGGCGCTGTGTAATTTGTCAGACAATATTTATTATTATTATTTATACACTTATTATTCATATATTATATATGTATGTATATGTACAGTATGTTGTATTTTACTTAATCGTGTCAAATTGATTTCCTTTCTTACTTCGTCTACCAGTTCCCTGTATACGTACTGTTCCAAGAGATTGTCAGCTAGAGAATTCTTTTAGCATAAACTCCGCCTTTGTACCTTATATATGTCGTAGATAAAGTTTTAATAAATAAATCTTCTTGGCGAGACTTATTTTATCCCCAATTAAAAAAAAATATTTCGCTTTTATATTCAATGATGTATAATAGTATACACGTACTAGACAGGGGACAATTGGGGCAGAGAATCTAAGCACCAAATGAGCACTCCATGTTAGGCATACCTAACTTCAAGCAGGAGAGAGCTAGCGTAGTGCTTTCACAAATATGGCGAAAACAATATATGAGAAAGTTGTTGAACAGATGCTTCTATAGATTATATCACATGAGACTTTATAGTTTTATGTATATAATTCAATTTACCCTATCTAATCACTCAATATGCGTTCGATGAGGAAGAAAAATGGTTACAATAAATTATTCTATATGTCTCCAACGAACTTAACACATAAAGTTACGTTCACCATACCGTAACTCGAACGTGTCTTCAATTTCGTTGAGGCACCACCATTCATCTTGCGGGGCAGCCAAGGTGCTATAAACGCCTATAGGGAAATTAAAACCTCCTTAGGCCCCACCTGTCTGCATTATTTGTGTACAATTTTATGGCAGCTCTCCATCATTGCTGAAATTATAAACGTTTGCAATTTAGGACTTAGGATATTAACTTTCATTTATTAAGTACTTATATTTTAGTAGAAGTTGATGTAGGTACTCGTAATTTGTGAGATACTACATTATAAACAGGATAATTAACAAGTTTTGTTAGGTCGACAAGGAGGTAATTACGTAATTTTTTTAATCGATCGGCAATGTTATAACTTGTTCATATCTTTGTTTGTTACAAGTAGAAGTAGTTGAACCAGTTACAGTGGAGTAATTACGTAACATCTTCAATCGATCGGCATCACTTTAACTAATCTCTGTTACTTGTGAGCAATTTCAATTTTAAAAGCAAATTGAATAATATCCATGTCGCTCTGTTGTCTTTTGTCCATCAGTTTGTCACAACGCTTGAGTGAAATTTCCAGTATTCGCAGGTGGTACAACGGTAATAACTTTACATAAAGGCGTACGCTTGTGTGCAACTCGACGTTGCATAAAAATAGTGCGATGAATAAGGGCTAGTGTAGTAGTAGTAGATGATCTTGAAAGTTCCGCAATGCACCAATTACCTACTTCCCAGAGTGATGATAAGTGTCCAAATGTGCTGTTCCAGAGAGGTTTTCTTCCGAGAACTCTCAAGCTGTGGAATGAGCTCCCAGCCGAGGTTTTTCCAAGGAACTACAGCATGGAATTCTTCAAGAAATGCGCGATGTGGTTTTTAGTTGGTCAGCAACGCATGGGTGACAATCCTGGTGTTGCAAATGTCCAAAGGCTACGGTGACTGTTTATCATCAGGCAGACCGTATGTTCGTTTACCACCTTAGTGGTATAAAAAAAAAACGGCGAAATGCGCCACCAACGCTCGTGGGTTCAATTCAAACATTTGTCTGCATGAACGTATCTGTTTGTCTTAGTCTCGGTGCCTCCCGATATTACATATAAAAAAATACAGACATGTCAATTTAACAATTAAAGTTTTAAGAGAGGTAGGACGCATCAAAGCAGCCCATCTGGGCGAAGTGTCTCCACCTCACAGAAAAACCGCAGCTAAATAACATCTCCCTAGAGGGTTGTTGTGTTCCTGCGTGTGAGTGTGATCTCTAGGAAGATAGTTGCTGCGTTACTGCTAACTCAGTTAGGAGGTGGCATCGCGCGAGTAATATTTAATGTATTACAAGCGTTTGAAAGGACTCCTTATTCTTCCAAAATAAAAATGAATATTGCTTCGGTTTTTACCGATTTATTAGAGCACGTGCGTACAGTTCGACAGTCAATCCGTAAGTGTCTTCCTCCGCTTTATCACTATAACAGTTGACGTCTGTCACTGACATGACAGGTGACGTTTGTCAGTAACAAACGTCAATTACTAGATGTTCTTCCTTACGATAAAATTAAAGAAAAGGAACTTGCCACGGTAAAAGTAAGAAATAAAAATAATCAACTGTTGTAAGGAGCCGGTCAAATAATCCATACATTATCTCTATCTACTGTGTTGGTATCTTATACGTAGACTACGGTAACATACATCAGGTGAGCCGTATGCTTGTATGTTTCGCGACGTAGTATAAAAATAAAGTTAGTACGAGTAACTACTTACTTACGTGACAGTTGGCAAGTTACTTACTTACGCGACAGTGTTATAGTTACGTTTACAATTACTCTGTTACACAAGTAAGTGGAAGATCAAACTCCTCATTTTAATAACAGCCAATAGAGGAAGTTCATCGGAAGCACTCCAGTTTACTGGGGTCAGGACGGGGTCGCCGCGCGCACGTGACGATGGCTCGCTTCCCGTTTCGCTCGCTCAGCGGTTTCGCCTTCATCTTGTAGTGCGCTTCAAACTTGCTGAAGATTTTGCTGTGGGACGTGATAAAGGTGGATTCTGTTTTGTTTCAGGAAATTCACGTTCCTAGTAAACTTTATGGGAATTATGGAACGAGGGTTCGTTTTTGAACATAGTAATATAATAGTAATCATTTTTTATACAACGTAGGGAGGCATACAAGCATACGGCCCACCTACTATGAATGCTAGTAATATATTAAGTATCACTCGCGCGATGCCTCCTCTGCTGCTTACACAGCAACTCGTTAGGAGCTTACTGATGACCTCACACACACCCAGGAACACAACAACCCTCTAGGGAGGTGTTATTTGGCTGCGGTTTATCTGCGAGGTAGAGGTACTTCCCCAGATAGGCTGCTTTGATGTGTCCTACCTCTCTTAAAAGTTTAATTGTTAAATTGTAAATTCTCTATTTTGATGCGCCCTACCTTTCTTAAAACATCCAGACCAAGACAAACAGGCATGTTCATGCACACAAAATTTTTGTCTTGTTAGCTAATCGAACCCACGAGCTTTGGTGTCAAAGTCGAGTCATTAGCGACTGAGCCACCGAGCTCGCCCAAAATTTGAAGATAGTAATATAATAATAATCTTGTTTTTTATACAACGTCAGGAGGCATACAAGCATACGGCCCACCTGATGTAAAGCAGTTACCGTAGCTTAATAACGCTTGTAATATATTATCACTCGCGCGATGCCTCCTCTGCTGCTTACACAGCAACTCCTTTGGAGCTTACTGGTGACCTCACTCACACGCAGGAACACGTTACAAATAGGCTTCAACGGAAAAAAAATAACATGAAATTGCGAACATATACCTATTCCACATGGACAAAATCACGAATTTAGTATATATATTAAGGTATATATGTAGTAATTCTTTATCGACTACGTTATTACTGGTCGTTGTATATTGACAGACTAATTAGATGAAAATGTTGTATAATTATGTAAAAAGCAAACAGTTAAGAGTTGTTTTTTTATATACAACTAGATTGGCAAATAAGCATGCCGATTAGATTAACATTAGATGGTAAGCGGTCACCGCAGCCTATTGACGCTCGCAACACCACGGGGATGTTACTCGCGCGCTGCCAATCTTGTGACCTAAGGCTGTATCGTCACAGTACCCAGTAATTTCTCTGCCATATCTCACCCTTCAAACGGGAACACAGGCTATATAAATGTAGCTGCTTGGCGGTAGAAATAGGTGAGGCACGAGGTACCCACGCAGATGACTTTTGTACAAAGCCTCCCTACGGTAGTAACGTCATTTGTTATTAGATGGATATGCCATCACAAGTTTATGTATGTATGCATGTATATCTTGACGCCAGGTCCCTTGCGGGGTAGGCAGAGAGATCCGAGTGCCATAAGACGCGGTCCTTACATACTTTACTCGCTTCTTTAACATTAATTGCTCTTTTCATCACGCTCGCCGGTTCCTGGGGCTCCTGACATCACCTTCTGATAAAACACGACCAATTTGGTCATGGTAGGTAAGTCTCGGTCTTCGTCGGCTCCTACATCCTTCCACTTTTGCATTGTATATCTGTTTAGTCATTCTTTCGTCCCGCATTTTTTCTACATGTCCGAACCAACGGAGCATATTTATGATAACTAATAAAGCAGTGCTAGCCCAGTAGATAAAGAATCGCCCTAATGACCAACTGGTCTCCACTTCGAATCCTGGCATGTACCACTAAATTCCTGTTTTTAGATTTAAGTATTGATTTGTATTTATCAGTAACTCGGCGGTAAAGAAAAACGTGAGGTAACACCTAAGTCCAAGAAATTATATTTCTAAAGACGTGCGTCTTAACCTCAGAAAAGCCTGGTTCCGTGGAAAAATCTGTATCTTCGCCAAATCTTTAGGCTTTGGTAGCAGTGCCCGCCAGTCATAATGGATTAGGAATTGGTATAACGCTAAGAAGGTGAAATGTAAACTAGAGATTACTAATTGTTCGAAATTCTACCGTAATTAACATCAATGTCATATATCAATATCATACACATTTCCTCGTTAAATCTTTTTCATATAAACGTTGACTATGATAAATCTCATATTACCCTGTGGGCGCAATCTAATAAAAAAAAGTCATCAATTCCGATTCGTGTTCTGAGGGTTCCTAAAATAAAATTTTTCGCAAATTATTGACGCAATTTTTTTTTGTGATGGAATTACAAGTTTACTGTTTTCGCGTTTTTCCTTATATGTGTTACATAACATTGCTGTTTACCAAATTTCATGATTGTGGGTCAACGGGAAGTACACTATATGTTTTGATTGCTTTGAGAGTGTTAGAAGTTTGATTTTAACACTGCTTGAACGGATTATGATTTGATATTAATTTCAGCTTGATAGCCCCACCCGTTCCTGAGAAAAAGGGTCTTGATCCACAGAAAGATAGACGGACAACAAAGTGGTACTATAAGGGTTCGGTTTTTCCAGACAGAACCCTAACAATGGTACAAAGATATGATTCTGTCTATTTAGTTATCGATATCGTCACGTTATTTGCGGTCTAGACAGAAGGAACTGAGTGCCAAGTCCTTACACACCCCAACCGCTTCTGAACAGGTTCGCAGTCCCGAAGTAATTTGAAACCTACTTTCGACTAAGGGGATGCTTAGTAATAATGACATATAACGCTCATGATCATGAACGTTCATATTAAGGTACGTCATTATTGCCTTCCACTACACTGGTCACAATGATGAAAGGCGAATGCATGAAGAAAGGCTTACTATTAAATACGAAGAAAACAAAGATAATGATATTTGAAAGAGAAGAAACCAGAACTTATGTAAGGATTACGGTTGATGATGAAGTGTTGGAACAAGTGGATGAGATTGTATATCTTGGATGCACTTTCAGCAGGGATGGAAGGTACACCGCAGATGTGGAAAGACGAGTGAGTGCTGGGAATAGTGTGAATAGAGCGTTGGAAAAAGTTCTTGGCAGTAAAACCAGAGCCAGAAGGCGCAGCTGGCTATACACAATGCAGTGCTGGTCCCATTGGTTGGATACCAAAAGAGGGATGCCTGAGTTTTTTGGCAGTATTTTTATCAGTGCTCACCTAGTCATGAACTGCACGGTAGGGAAAAAAATTGTGACGATTCCAAACAAATGTAGCCATTTTTACGGAATAAAAAGATTTTGACTTTGACTTTGACTTTAGTGCTGGTCCCAACGCTTACTTATGGAAGCGAGAGCGGGGTATGGCAGAGAGAGCATGAAAGTAGGATAAACGCGATCGAAATTTATGGCATAACGCTTGTAGACCGTATTTGCAATGATGATGTTAGAAGCAGAGTTGATCTGAAAGAGAGCGTCTGTGTTAAAATAAGAAAAGTCATGCTCCGTTGGTTCGGACATGTAGAAAGAATACAGGATGAAAGAATGACGAAGCAGATATACAATACAAAAGTGGAAGGATGTAGGAGCCGAGGAAGGCCAAGACTTAACTACCATGATCAAATTGGTCGTGTTCTATCAGAAGATGATGTCAGGAGCCCTGCATGAGAAGAGCAATGAATGTTAAAGAAGCGAGTGAGATATGTAAGGATCGAGTCACGTAGCGCTCGGTTCTCTCTGCCTACCCCGCAAGGGTTATGGCGTGAAGTAATAGATAGAGGAAGAACTCGATGTCACAATTGAAACATATCTGAATTGGATGGACTTCCAGTAAACTGAGCGATTTCGTCACACTTTGTTGATGTCTGGATAGTGTCATAATTATTGTATTGTGATCAAGGTCAACTAACCCACCACCGCCCATGGCTTCACCGACCTTGCGGTCATTTGACCGAAACGCAACCATGGCACTTGCTGCTCTAAGGCTCTTTCCCGTACTGTGGGCATTTCTTGACTCCCTACAAATTATATAAAGCCCTTTCAGGAGCAGCGACAGTCACATCGACACCTTCGCTGGTATCCATATGCGTTCTGCTACCTGTCTTTTCTGCTTCTTTGGCGCTATTACGTGCGTGCCATCCGTGGGCGAACCTGCGTAAAGCCGCGAAGTTCGCTGCCTACAATACAAGAACTGTGAAATACACTGATCCCAGTCCCTCCTCGTTGAGCTTTACTCCATTGTCCTTCTGCCTAACCACAAGATGTGGCCTCTGACCTCCTCGTCCTCTCTACGTACACATATTAGATTCGTGCCCTCCCATTTTATGCAATCAACCAGTCAATAGCCAAGTTTCTTGATGATATGACAACTACATATGATTTAAATTTGGTACCATAGATCGTATGTATCTTCTGACAGGTCCCCGCTGCGGCTAATTTACTACCTGAAGTTGGTCTCGCGCGCCCGCAGTCAAAGCAAGTTCACGATATTTAAATAAATATTGTTGAGAGTTCTGCGTACCAATTCACCTATATTTAACTTCTCAATTCGCAATATTTATACATAAATTTCAGAAAAATATCATTTTCATGCATGGGCGTTTTATCGCCACAGCGCTGTAGTTTAAATAAAAAAAGGGTTTAAAAAATATATTGGCATTCAGATGCTCGTAATTTTCAGCCATTATTTTTCGATGTTGGTATTCCGTTGCAAAAAGTAATGACATTGTTTTGAAAAATATTCTATATAATAAAATATGATATTTTTACAGCAGCAAAGAACATTTCCACTTAATTATTACCGGAAAAACCGAAAAAACCATATGAAAAACGTACCCTTCTACGACTTCACGAATATCAAAAAGAAGTACATCATTTTCTGAAGAGGTGATATTAATATATTTTCATGAATTGTCAGAGTAATTCGATTTTTTATCCTTAGTGGCCACTACTTCTACTCAATGCTAATGAGGACGCTGAGTATTTATCACAACGTGGATATCTTAAAATATTCAAAACTAATTGCTTTGCTAAAACGTAAAGAAGGACATACAGGGAACAAATCTGAAACATTCTCTTCATATAAAACAAATATGTTCAGACGCACTTGATCAATTATATATTTATATAAAGGTAAAGGTAAGTCAGTTATTCATCATATTAGGATCATATTTAGTTTATACTCTAATGAACAAATTATATACGGTTTCAGTACCCTTTGGATTCACGTCATGAGTGTAGATAAAGTTGTGTATGCAACTGCACATAATTATTATACGTATGAAAACGCTCGTGTAATACAATTATGAATCAACATTCATGTTTTAAACACTCTCCTTAAACGACAGGTAAAAGCATAATTAGTCACGGTAGACGTCTATCTACCATATCGATACGTGACTAAGTGAATGAATACCGGTCATTTACCTTACTTCAATGTTGCCATTATAGAACTGCTGGCAATAGATTTATAAAAATAAACCACACATAAAAACTTCTTATTCACAAATAAAATATCGATACGTGACTAAGTGAATGAATGCCGATCATTTACCTTACTTCAATGTTGCCATTATAGAATTGCTGGCAATAGATTTAAAAAAAAAACACGTATAAAACTTGTTATTCCGAAATAATCCATCAGAAAACGCTTGAAGAACGGCTTGTCATATTCGGGTATCTAAAATAGGCTGTTCTCGACACTGGAGTACCATTCGAGATGTTCTGACGTGAAATTCTGAAGTGTCCTGAAGCCCCAGTTTGTTAGCTGACGTCGGGAGGCTCGAGCTTGTTCACAATAAACCTCTCACAGAACACTTCGCAACTAAGATTGTTGTAATTGAATGGCGGGGAAATCTTATAGAGAAAGTTAGGTATTATTTCAAGAATTAAAAATATAGTTTCTTCATGGCACCTATTTACGAAATAGCTAACACGTTTCACTTGGGTAGATCTTGCTTAGTATAAAAAAAAACAAAATGTTTTCGCAGTAAATTAGGGTACTTGTTAAATGGAGATTGCATTTACATATAATTATCTTTTTTTCTTAGATCACAGGAGTTTCGTAATATAATTTGTTGGACGTTGGAATTTAATGGTGCGTGCGGGTTTCCCCACCGGTGGCTTCCTTCACCGTCGAGCAAGTGATAATTATACTCGTAATATTAATGTAGGTACGGGACTTACCGCGATTTATTACTGTATTTCCCCGATGTGTCGCCGACGCTGCATACGCCATGGTCACGGGATGACTAGAGCCGGCTAGTAGCCAAAGCCGTTAAGTAGACAACGCCTACCTACACTAATAGTAATAACAACCGTGACAGTTTAAAATTATACAATGATAATTACAATTCTTCAACCCAGCGTCATCCCGTTTCCTAATCCATCAGGATTGGCGGGATCCGCTACTTAAACCTAAAGATTTGGCGAAGAAACAAATTTTGACACGGAGCGACTGCCGTCAGACCTACCCAGAGGGAACACCAGACCTGTCTTAGGTTAGGTCACACGTTCACTTTCAAAATTAATTTCTTGACGTACGAGTTCATCGCAAGTGATAATTATAAATATACATAGTCCGGCCATAAGTTCTGTTACTAATGAATATGCATTTATTTTTTTATGAAGTAATGTAATGTTAATAAAACTTAAATGTACATGTTTATGGAAGTCTCACAACAAAAGACTACACAGTGTCCTGTATGTTGACGCTGCAATGCTGACCCGCAAGATGCTTCTTCACCCTTCGTTTGAAGGATCCCATATTGTACGAAGGAAGTATTGTGCACATGCACGCCTGCGTTCCACTTTTTGATGGTACGACAGAGATAAACTTTTTGGTTCGCGAAGAAATATTCTCAACAGTTGAACAATGATATCACAAGGCTGCACGTGTGGTTCTATAACGGAAGGGCACTCCGCTCCGCTGCATATGCAGTTAAGAGCATTAGACAATTGACGGATGTGGCTACTGCGCGCTTAGTCTATTTCAGCTACTTTCAAAGCATTATGTCGTATGGTATACTGTTGTAAGGAAAATCGACTGACATTGAAATATTTTTTATATAACAAAAGAGAGCCATCCGCTCTATTTATAATATGGGCGCAAAGAAATCACTTAGAGAACTATTTAAAAAATAAATAACCTCACGGTTACTTCCTAGTATATTTATGAGAACATAATGTATGCTCGTAAAAATATACAGTTATTTTCAAAGTTTAGTGAAAATCTTAGAAGCAGGAATAGATTGCGTATGCCGGTACATCGCCTTGCTAAGACTAGTATATTTTTTATTATAAATTGTATTCGTGTCTATAATAAATTACCTGAAATAGTTCTGTCCTTGCCTGACAGTATGTTTAAAAGGTACATCAAAAATACTCTGTGTAAGAAGGATTATTACAGATACGACGAATATTTAACTGACATAGATGTTTGGAAATGAATCAGCACATGTATTAAATATCTTTAATTGTTAAGATAAAAAATATAAAAGATAAAAATTCTTTATTTGCTTTTAGACCCTCACGGACACTTAGTCACGTCTTACATTTTCAATATTATATCCTATTATTTTTTTAGTTCCACTTGATATCACTATATGTACGCTCACTTATATTTATGGTAATGTAATGATATGAAAAAAAAGACCCATATTGGCAAGTTTCTTTTGGCATTTCTTCTTCGCCAATGGTCATTTTCGAAAGACCGTCAATTATGTTCAGTGAATAGTCATCTCAATGATTGAGCTTTTCGTTTAAGGCAAAAAATCTGAGAAAGTCGAAATGATAACTTACCGTGCGAAATTATTTTAGAAATTTAAATTCTCTTGCCGTACCTGGAACAAAAAATAAATAAATCTTATTATCATGTGCTTAATGTCTGTTTATCCATCTCTAACTTCACGCCAGGTAGGCGTGAGTTAGGTAGAACCGAGTCCTGTAATACTCAGTCCGTATACTTAGCCTCGCTCGCTTCTTTAACATTCATACATTTCATTTTTTTTATACAACCTCAGGAGACGTACAAGCACATTGCCCACCTAATGTAAAGCGGTTACGTTTTATTTATTTATTTATTATACATACACTTACAGTCTTTAGAACCAAAACGTGTACAGGTCAATCGGAGTAACATTAATCGTAAGTACTCATACACATATACAATAAAATTATTAATATGACCAATGTAACTATACAAATTAATTATTAATTATTTCATATTAACATTATTCACGAAATATTTTGCGTATTTAAATAAATCAGCCTCCGTAGTATGGAAGAGGTCAATATTCTGATTATAAGCAACAAGAGCATTGAGCAGTGCCAGGGCACGAGCGGTGGGTGCCTGTTCAGCGGCGACAGTACGGGTCGCGGGCACGGCAAACAGAGGCCGCGTTCGCCGCATGCTGTAGCGATCAGGCGCAATAATTGCGAGAGCACATCGAGCCAGACAGATTGGATTATCTAATTTATTGCTGTTCAGAAGTCGATAGTAATGCAAGAGCAATGCCAAATTTCTCCTCAGCTGCAAAGAGTCAAGGCCAACCATACCCAAGACAAATGCTGATAGAAATAGATGGGGATAGTAGCCATAATTTTTTTTGTATATGAACCGGGCAAACTTTCGTTGTATTCTTTCAATAGTGAGTATATAGAGATTTTCGTGCGGATCCCAAACAATAGCATTGAACTCCAATGAACTTCTTACAAAAGCGTTATATAATGTGATCGCTGCATGCATATCAGAAAATTTACTCGCTTGCCTCATTACAAAACCTAGGATCTTATTTGCCTTTTTACTTATTTCAACGATATGCGGATTGAACGATAGTTTACTATCAAACTTAAGACGTAGATCACGAATTTCTGTGACCCTACTTAGGGATTGTCCTTCCAGAAGATATGACCAAAGTAAGGGCGAAGGGCTTTTAGTAAATGTCATTATTCTACACTTGGTTACATTTAATTCTAATTTATTAGAAGTACACCACTCAAGTACACTATTTATATCTTTTTGTAATGCAAGACAGTCATTAATATCATTTATACCCAAAAACAGTTTCACATCATCAGCAAACATGAGACATTGCGCAGCGCTAACAACCTCTGGAAGATCGTTGATCATCAATAGGAATTGAGTCGGCCCGAGGGTACTCCCTTGACTTACCCCAGAGCTAGTCACGTATAACTCAGATTTAATTTCACCTAACTGGACATATTGGTAGCGCTCTGTAAAATAACTAGCAATCAGATTTAAAAGTTTGGGGGAGAAACCAGCATAACTCATTTTTTTCAGAAGGACATCGTTATGGACCCGATCAAATGCTTTCTTTATGTCAAAGTAAGCTACGTCTACTTGACGACCCATGTCCATTTCAGACAATGCATAATCAACGAAGTTAATGTGACTAGTGGTAGTGGAGCGGCCCGCCCGGAACCCGTGCTGGGACTCTGACAGCAAGGGACGAATTTGTTGCGTAATGTAACGATTGAGGATGGATTCAAATACCTTCCCGAATGTCGATAGAACTGCGATTGGTCTATAGTCATATATATCAGATGTGCCACTGGTCTTGGGTATGGGAACAACTTTGGATATTTTCCATTTATCAGGATAGACAGAAGTTGCCTATGAACGCTTGTAATACGTTCACGTAGGATCACAACAACCCTCCAGATTTTGTTTGTTTGTTATATCTTTATTGTACATAAAATAACAATGAAAAATTAAAATTAAAATGCAACACATTAATAAATGTACAAAGGCGGACTTTTTCCTATACGGAATCTCTTCCAGTCAACCTTTGAGTGTCTAATTGGAATTTGGTAGGCGAGTGGCGCGGTAGTACAACATAAACGACACATATCATTATAATAATAAACAAATATAAAAGTAATAAATGTCAAAATAAATAATAAAATTGAAAGTAGCTAGATAAAATAGAACATAATATAAATATATATGTAAGGAGATGATAAAAAAAATAAAGAAAGAAAACTAAATTAAGTAAGATAACAAATATAAAATCAGTCTAAAGCACCATGATCATCGTGAGAGCCCTTCACAGCTAGTTTAAACGATTCAATGGTGGGAGACAATTTAATTTGCAGAGAGAATTCTACATTTTTGCAGCATGAACCGAGGAAAATTTAGTGTATGTACTACTGGTGTAAATATTCAGTAAAGGATCCACTGAAGAACGCAGGCTATCTAGATCACGAAATTGAAACCTTTCACTTTCACTGGTTTGGTTGTTGGGAGTTGTTATTTGGCTGCAGACTTCTGTGAGGCGCAGGTACTTCCCCAGACTGCTACTTTGATGTGCCCTACCTCTCTTATAAAAATCCAGACAAAGATAAACGTACGTAAATACATTTTTTTTATACATAGAAAATACCCAGACCAATACAAATAGACATTTATTTATTTATTAATTAGTTACATCAACAAAGCGAACACTAACACTTACAATTAAAAATTATACATTTTTATAATAGATATATTATAAAGTGCCACCTCAATTATAGATGTTAACAACATGTCAGAAATGCACAGCAGAAATGAATAAAATTAATAATAACACAACATATGGTAGCTAAGATAAATATTGCAATTCTATGGGATATATAAGGTGTTTTTTTTTTATATGCCCGAACTTCAATGGGAGAAAGAATATCGTTTATCTGTTACGATAGACAAGAAACTTCGTGTCCCGGCATCGTCAAAAAAGTTTGAAAAATCAAATAAATAAAGTGCCTACTTGGTTCATGGTGCATAATGATTGCCCCGTCATCATCATCATCATCATCAGTTGTTAATAATTCAGTTTGACGGGGTCGATGCACGGGTCGCGGGTCTAATCGAACACGCCATTTACGCAGCGACGACCACAGCGTTTATAGGCTACGATAACCACTTTACATCAGGTCGACCGTACGCCTCCCAACGTTGTATTCAAAAAAGTAATACCTATGACTATGCCGGTAGAGTAACGCTGATAGCTACCTATCTATTTAAATAAAAATGGAAATTTAGAATACTTACCGGATATAACAGCTGATCCAATTTTATTGAAAAAGGTCACAAACTTTCCATCACACTTTCACACAGGCTTTGGACTGTCAAATTAATGTAATAACGTTAAATTTGAGTATTTAGTGTTTGTTACGACAACATTAAAGACTAGATAGACGTGGTTTGATATTGAAAAATAAAAAGCTATCGGATAACGTTTGTTACATTAACTGGGCTTGTTTAAAAGTTCATCAGTTTATTTACAAGTTATTTACACATCTCAATCACGACACTAAATACAAAATTGTTGCACGCATCCTGGCGTTCTATACAAATGTTCCTATCCACCTCACATGGCGTACGTAACGTCCAGATACTCGCGAACACAAGGCGTAATGGGCTGGTGCTCCATCGTGCTGGAAGTATAAACACGTACGCTTCTGCAGTGATGTTATTAGACTCGCGATAACAAAGTACCATTTGGAGATACTCCTGATTAGAATAACGACGTCCAGGCATGATTACGGTCACGCGTACTAGTGTATGTAATGCGCGGCACTGGGAAACAATGGCAGCTCACGCCGCGCGTGCGCCTTGTGGTGTAGATGACGCATGCGCGGGAAGGCGTATTGTACCTGTGTACCGTAACGGCATGGTTGGTACATACAACAGAAAGCTATTTTTTATGACGGATTTTATTTTTCTATGAAAGAATTTGTAACACGTGGGGCATAAAATATATTTACTATCATAATCAGCATACATAATACTATTTCCCATTTCAATTTGGGCATATACTTTAAGAACACCATATATATCGTTGATAAAATAGACATAAAATTAAATTACAATATTTGAAAAGAGAATGGAATTACGTGAATGAATGTGATTTGAGACATGTTCATGCATACAAATGTTTGCCCTGTGTGGGAATCGAACCCACGAGCTTTGGTGTCAAAGTAACGTGACAGCGCGTTTCGCCACTACGCCACGGAGTTCATGTAAATATTTGGGAAGAAATAAATAATGAGATACGCAAATTCGTCAAAGTGCTATAAACAAGCCAGTCTCGGACCAAACAAATCATTCCGTGAATTTTCAATTGTTATCTCCCGAACATCATTAAGTGCGGAAACTTTTCACTTACCATTTGAAATGAAACCGCAACGCAAATTACGTTCGAGGATTTCGTTGTTCCTTGTTCGTTTCGTAGATATGCCCGAATACAATAGCAATATATCGATAGATACCGCGAAATAGGCAAAAAGAAGGCAAATGTTTACTGACGGCATACGTATTTAAAAATGAAGATTCAATTTTTTTTTAATTATTTATTTTGCACCATATCTTTTTTGTACGAAAATAATAATTAACATAAATATATAAATACCCCAATTTAAACATATTTAATGTGGATGTAAAAAATAAACCGTAAATTGTATACAACTTCACGCCAAATCCCTTGCGGAGTAGGCACAGAGAGCCGAGCGCCACAGAACTAGATCCTTACACACCTTACTAGCTTCCTTAGGATTCATTGCTCTTCTCATGCACGCTCGCCTAATTTTCCTTCGGCTAGATTCCTAGATTGAAATTGAACTAGATTCTAGATTCCTAAGGCTCCTGACATCACCTTCTGATAAAACACGATCAATTTGATCATGGTAAAGTTTAAATTAGGCTCTAAATATGTTGTATGTTTCTGTTAATTATTATTATCGTAAAATATCTTTATTGTGCAAAAATAATAAGTAACATACAAGTAAATAAATGTAAAAAATTAAGTAAAAATTTTTTTTTTTTAATTCGTTGTCAGAGCAGGCACAGCCCAATCCTTTTGGTGTGTACAGAACCGGCCTACTGACCAACTGGTACCCGGTTCGAATCCTCGCATGTACCACTAAATTCGTGTTTTCAGATTTATGTACACATTTGTAAGTATCACTTGCTCGGCGGTGAAGAGAAATATCTAGAGGAAACGCGCGTCCAAGAAATTATATTGTTAAAAGACCTACCTTAATAACCTTTGACAGGTCTAGTTGTCCCTCTGGGTTATGGAGGTCTGACAAAAGATATACTATGTCAAAATTGGTAACTATTTACTTTTTTTTTTTTACTACGTCAGGAGGCATACTTGCATACGGCCCACCTGATGAAAAGCTGGTACAGTAGTCTATTAACGATTGCGATATGTTAAGTATCACTCGCGCGATGCCTCCTCTGCTGCTTACACAGCAACCCCTTGGGAGCTTACTGGTGACCTAACTCACACACAGGAACACAACAACCCTCTAGGGAGTTGTTATTTGGCTGCGCGTTTCTGCGAGGTGGGGGCACTTCCACAGACTGCTTTGATCTGCCCTACCTCTCTTAAAATATTCAGACCAAGACAAACAGACATGTTCATGCACACAAATGTTTGCCTTGTGTGGGAATCGAACCCACGAGCGTTGGTGTCAAAGTCGCGTCATTCACGACTGAGCCACAGAGCTCGTCAAAATCTTATATCTGTATCTTCGCGAAATACTTAGGCTTACGTAGCGGACCCCGCCAATCATAATGGATTAGAAAACGGGGTAAGGCAAAAAAGAAGAAAGTAAATTTGTTGCCAATCAACAACGGTCTATACTCATGCTGCGTAATCAATCCGTAAGGAGGAATGACACGTAGGTACCAGCATCATCACACTCATAGGGAAAACTGATGACATCTAAGACTAAAGAAATAAAAAGGAAAAAGATAAACAGGTAATAATGCGGCCGCTACGCAGTGAGTACTGCGGTAGAATACAAAGGGAAGGTATTCCTTGAGGAGATATCACTAAATACCACGGATAAATTAATACTTCTTGCCCCTAATTTCTAGTTCGGCAGAATTCCGTCAATCAACATCATCCCTAGCTGCTTCCATACCCTGAAAGGACAACTCCTTTAAGAATAATTGTTCATTTATTTCTCACTACATCAGCTTCTGATCCCAAGACATGGTCGTAAGGTTGACGCACACACATATGTTTCCATATTAAAATACACATACTTTACATGCACAACACTATCATTCTCAACACACAAACACAACACTCTCAAGCACCACACTCTCAAACACAATCACTCCACACAACTACCCTCATACTCCACGTCCTTTATAGCGTAACTAATGACTTGTTATACACAATATACACATATACACAATTTAAGTAAGGGCGGTGCCTCCAATCACAAGCATAATTCTGCTTACATGGAGACTCCGGCCACGATAGATGTCAATATTTTAAGTTACTGAATAAAGATTTATTTATTTATCCTTCTAATCCTACTAATATTATAAATGTGAATGTCCGTTTGTTTGTTACGCTTTCACGCGAAAACTACTTAACCGATCATCATGAAACTTTGTACACATATTCTTGGAGATATCAGAAGTAAAATAGGATACTTTTATTAAAAAATATATATATTTTTTATCAATGCGAGCCACGCCGCGTGTACAAGCTAGTTTATCTATAATGTAGGTCTGTTTTCTCTCTTCAAAACTTCTTTATTATTTTTTCAATTTAGAAATTTAAAAGTTAATAATATTCAAAATATTCTTGTATTATGTTCCTCATCTTTAGCGTTACACCGCTTTCTAGTTCATTAGATTCAGCGGGATCGGCTACCTAAGCGTAAGGATTTGGTGATTTTAATACGAGACGGCAGCCGTCAGACGTCAACAAGTCAGAGGCAACCACAGTCCTTTGTTAGGTCAGGTCACACGCCTTTCGAAATATATATATATATATTTTCATATTAGTTCAGCATAGTGGCCCCTCTTTGCCTGATGGTAAGCGAAAGAGGAGCCCAAATCGCAACTGCAACTGACAACATACTACATCCCGTATCCTGTCAGTTGACGCTGCCATGCTGACCCGCAAAATGCTTCTTCACGCTTCGTTTGAAGGATCCCATATTGTAGGAAGGAGGGAACACATGTGCAGGCAAGGCGTTCCACTTTTTAATGGTACGACAAAGATAGGAGTTGCCGAACTTTTTGGTACGCGAAGAGATATTCTCAACCGTGGAACTATGACATCGCAAGCCCGCACGTGTGGTTCTATGACGGAAGGGTGAGGGTGGGATAAGGGAAAACAGTTCTTCAGAGCACTCGCCATGGTAAAGGCGGTAAAATACGCTTAGAGAGCCTATGTCCAGTGGCGTGCACTCCATATAGGCAAAAAGACATTGCCTACCCTATCAATTTGATAAATATCATCCGATGTTTCATTCTTAAACATAGTTTTTAACTAATATTTCGTATCAAAAACAAAAAAATTGAAACAGCTCCATCTATCGGTATCGGTAAGTTATTAAAATCATCGCTAGTCATATTCAAATCGCAGCTAGGCGCTACACTACACTAGCGCCGCATTAGCAGCTTTTAACGGGCAGAGACACTAACTATTTCTGTCTAAATTTACGTATGTGTGCCGTGTTGTTAATACAAATACTGTAGTGTGCATTCCTGTAATTACATTGCCCACAATAACAGAAATAACGCGCACAATCGCATAGTATAGACAATGTCTTTTCAGCTGAACTATAACGTAAATTACCGAAGTGTCGCGAGCATTGCTACGTAACTATTTTAAAAAGTAGTTTGCTGCGTATAATTATAGTGAAAGATATTGCCATTTCTTTTTTTCGTATAAAATTGAAGTTAAATTTTATTTTGATTTTAAAACGGCCGCTATTGTTTTTGTTTTGAATCGATTGACTGGTAGCAGACGAAATAAGATTTTAAAGTTGATAAATATGGATGATATTCACTGCGAAAGTTGTGAATGTGGTGTGTGTAGGGAAAATAAATGTTTTCAAAACTTCGGTGAAAAAAAAACAAGTGATCACATACATCATTATTTCCACAAGATTGGATAACCAAAATCAACATTCTGTATTTTTTGGTATATATAGCTTTATGTATAGCTTTAAAAAAATTCTGCCTACCCTGTCAAAAATCTCTGTGCACGCCACTGCCTATGTCCCGACGGAGTTGAAGAGGTTCTAGGTTTTTGGTGACCTCTTCGTCGTCAATTATGCGGATAGCCCGTCGCTGCAACCTATCGAGAGCCTCAAGAAGATACTGTGCGGAGCCGTCCCAGAGATGCGAGCAATACTCCACGCAGGCCCGAACTTGTGTCTTATAAAGCAGACAAAGTTGGTCCGGCGTGAAGAACAATAACTTCTTGGACGCGCGTGTTTCTTCACGACGTTTTCCATCCAATTTTGCAAATATACATATAAATCAGTAAACGCGAATTTAGTGGTGCGTGTCCATACCGGATTCGAACCAGGACTTATCGGTTAAAAGCTGATTCTTTATCCACTGGGTTATTACTGTTGTTATTATATTGTATTGACTACAACGAATTATCACTCATAAGAACCGTAGGTAAATAACAACTAAGAGGTAAGGCACATTAAGAGAGGTAAGGCGCATCAAAGCAGTCAGACTGGGGAAGTACCTCTACCTCACAAAAAACCACAGCCTTCCAGGAGGCTTGTTGTATTTCTGCGTGCGGGTGAGATCATCAGTAAGCTTCCAAGGAGTTGCAGTTGCAGAGGTGGTATCGCGCGAGTGATACTTACTGTATTATCAACGTTCATAGGCCACGGTAACCACTTTACATCAGGTGTATGCTTGTATGCCTTTCGACGTTGTATACAAAACAAACAAATGTTGAATAATATAAGCTTTTATAACAATATAAAATCTGTATAACATTATTCATTCATATTCATCACTAGTGATCCGCCCCGGTTTCTCACAAGTCGTAGAGTATATTTTGCCTACTAATGCATTATAGTTGATAAGGATTAATACTGTATATCCGTATAATATCCGATGAAAGCTCCCAGACAGCTTGATTTTTTCCGACATTTTCAACAGTTATCATCATATTTCACACGATTTACACAAAACCTCAACAAATTATACACCTAAACCTTCCACGAGAATCACTCTGTCTATTGGTGAAAACCGCATGAAAATACGGTCAGTAATTTTTGAGCTTATCGCGAGCAGACAGACAGAGAGGTGCGACATGGTACTTGTTATATAATATGTAGTGAATATATAAGTATTTAAGACACTAAAAAATTATTTAGATTTATTGAACGTTCTTTACAGTACGTTACTCTTGTCAATATCTGCTGGCATGACGAAATACACAAATTAATCAACCAATTGATTGCACCCCGCGCTCACGATAACTTTGGTTTTTAGCGCCTAAATATCTCAGCGATTCAAGTCTGCTGACCAATGGGAGAATATTTCAACCAATAAGCCGATGCGTGCCGCCATGTCTATCCTTGAACTAGCCAATAAGGGCTGCCTTCGGTTCTCCATTGGTTATTTATTTCATAAGGAATATTACATACGTTAATATTTTTTATACTACTAAGGTGGCAATCAAGCATACGGGCTGCCTGATGGTAAACATTCACTGTAGCCTATGGACATTTGCTACACCAGGGGTGTCACTCGCGTTGCCGACCCTCTAAAAACCTCTTCACGCATTTCTTGAAGAACTCCAAGCTGTAGTCCCTTGGGAAAACCTCGGCTGGGAGCTCGTTATACATTACGTACATAAATTAGCCTATGTTCATCTCATCATAAGTCATAATATCTTCTTCTAATCAGCTAAACTTTGTCTTCAGCTTAATCAATCGTTTTTTCCTAAATGCCGCTGAAAATTTCCACTTTGATCAATACGCTTCGGCTTAAGGGCGAGTTGGTTGAGGGCCTGAGTTGGCGACACGTCCGCAAGAGTGACCCTTCAGCTATGACGTCGAACCGCCTCTTAACAGGAGAGTTGTTTGGCGTTAAAGTCTGCGTCAGCTTTTGCGAGCGGATGCTTCAAACGAGGCCGTGCTTGACAAGTCAGCGAAGAATTGCCCCCGTTATGGAAACCGTCATTATGAACAAGTTGTATTAATATCTTCACGCTTCAGTCCCTTGCGGGGTAGGCAGAGAGAACAAGTTGTTCAACCTAATATGAAACGCAAATTATTTGACGAGCTCGATGGCTCAGTCGCGAATGACGCGACTTTGACACCGACGCTCGTGGGTTCGATTCTCACACAAGACACACATTTGTGTGCATGAACATGTCTGTTTGTATTGGTCTGGATGTTTTAGGAGAGGTAGGGCGCATCAAAGCAGCCCGTCTGGGGAAGCACCTCCACCTCACAGAAAACCGCAGCCAAATAACAACTCCCTAGAGGGTTGTTGGTTCCTGCGTGTGAGTGAGGTCACCAGTAAGCTTCTAAGGTGTTGCTGTGTTAGCAGCAGAGGAGGCATCGCGCGAGTGATACTTAATGTATTACAAGCGTTTATAGGCTACGGTAACCGCTTTACATCAGATGGGCCGTATGCTTGTATGGCTTCCGACGTTGTATAAATATATATATATATTTCTTAAAAAGTGTAAGTAAAAGAAGTTATTAAATATTCATAATTCATATGTCTTTGAAACCTAGTAGTGCTTATTTGAAAAAAAAAATGGTATCACTTTTTTTTTAATGCAACGTCAGGTGGCATGCAAGCACGGCCCACATGATGTAAAACGGTAACATAGCAACTCATTTGGAGCTTCCTAGTAACCTTACTCACTCGTAGGAACACAACAAGCCTCGAGGGAGTTGTAATTTGGCTGCGGTTTTCTTGCAGGCGGTACTTTCCTAGACGGGGCTGCTTTGATGTACTCTACCTCACATATACCTAGACCAAGACAAACTGGCATGTTATATTATAGCACACAAATGTCTGTTCTGTGTGGAACTTAGACTAGGTGTTTTAAAGAGTTGTAGGGCATATCAAAGCAACACGTCTGGGAAAATACCTCCTACTCACAGAAAAGCGCAGCCAAATAACAACTCCTAGGAAGGATGTTGTGTTCCTGCGTGTGGGTGAGGTCACCAGTAAGCCCCTAAGAGTTACTGCGTTACCAACAAAGGTTGTATCGTGCGAGTGCTACTTAATATAGCATTAGTTATATAGTTATATATAGCATAGTTCATAGGCTACGATAACCGCTTTACATCAGGCGGTCTATCTTCTTGTATGTATATCGACGTTGCATAAAAAAATATGAATTGATGATGCAAGCTCACAAAGTAGATTAGATCTACTTGAACGTAAATTGTCATAATCGAATCATAAACTAAATAAAAATAAAAAGAATCTAATATTTTATTGAAATATTATTGGCGCCAAAAAGTTATGCGGTCTTCCAACACGATGACACGTCGCCAACCCTGCACCGCTCGCCCGTAGCAACGCGGCAAAGGCGTTGTAAAAAGGCTACGCACAGCATGCCGCGATATTATTATTTTACCTTAGCCTGATTTTTTTTTTTATATTGGCTCAGCATAGTGGCTCCTCTTCGCCTGTTGGTAAGCGAAAAGGGGAGACCAAATTGCAGCGGCAACTGACAAAGGACTACGGTGTCCTGTCAGTTGACGCTACCATGCTGGCCCGCAAGGTGCTTCTTCACGCTTCGTTTGAAGGATCCCATGCTGTAGGAAGGAGGAAACACATGTGCAGGCAAGGCGTTCCACTTTTTAATAGTTCGACAGAGATAGGAGTTGCCGAACTTTTTAGTGCGAGAACAAATGTCCTCAACAGTGGAATGATGACAACGCAAGCCTGCACGTGTGGTTCTATAACGGAAGGGAGAGGGTGGGATAAGGGAAAATAGTTCTTCAGAGCACTCACCATGGTACAGGCAGTAAAATGTACTTAGGGAGCCTATGTCCCTACGAAGTTGCAGAGGTTCTAGGTATTAATATGTGCTGTCATAAGGGTAGATATTGGAAGCGTGAAGCGGGAGAGAATTGCCACGACATTGGAGAAGAAGTGTGGTGGACTGTTTCTCCATTAGTTTGTCGAAAGAAGAGCTGTGTGATTGCAGTTCATGTGTTAAATATTGAATTTTAAGTAACTTGTGAGCTCAGTGCTTTGTCTATATACAAGAACTAATTGATTAATTTAGTAAGTTGTTAAATACATTAATGTAATGTCGTGTAGCAGTCAATAATAATACTGTATTTGCAACCATAAATAATAGAGGAGTGATTGATATTTCGTAATTCTTTTGTTTTTAATATTGTATTGTAATGAATTATTAAATTCGAATATATATAAATAAAATGTATTTTAAACTGTAAATAGATACACTTCAATCCTTCATTTTAGTAAATAGTTTTTGTTTACGATAGTAGTTAGTAGATTCAGGCGTTACGTTACGAAAGTCAAATTTACATGCAGTTGGATCTAACCTGCTTTGTGTGCTTCCGCCACCAATTAGTTCATGCGGCCTAGCGCCGGCCGGCACCCACCCACTACTGTTAGTAGATGCAACGTGCTATTCTTACGATTAACGTCTACAACGCCAGATGATGCCTCGTGGAGAGGCGAAACACGTGTCGCAGCGACGACCAGGCCAGTCGTGGCAGCGACGGTGGTGATGGGGGCATGCGGATTCTGTTCCAGATGGCGGACGACCGCAGCAGCCGAAGCAGAGACTACCGGAGCAGCCATGGCAGCGTCGGCATGTTGCATCAACTAACAGTAGTGGGTGGGTGCCGGCCGGCGTTAGGCCGCATAAACTAATTGATGGCGGAAGCACACAAAGCAGGTTAGATCCAATTGCATGTTTACGATAGTGGTTCAATTTAATAATAATTTCAAATTGGAAATAGTATTTGACTTCATTGTATCAGCATATTTTTAATGTTTAATGGGACTTCGTAATTGCAATGGGATGTATGTTATGTGTATGATATGTTGGATAATTATGGCCAATTATATATTTGTGTATCGAAAACTTTGGTACTAAGTGTCGAAACATTATAAAATTAACACATGTTACAGACGCAGTGCAGCCTCAGGAGAAGTGATAGCCTAGTGGATAAAGAACGAACTATTAACCTTCAAATCCTGGTGTGGACATGTGCCACTCATTTCGTGTTTTCTGATTTATGTACGTATTAGTAATTATCACTTGCTCGGTGGTGAAGGAAAAACATTGTGTGGAAACCGATACATTCAAGAAATTACACTTCGAAAGATGTGTGAGTAGGTCATACGTATTTCGGAGTGCAGTTTCTTGAATGTACGGGTTTCCACGCAATGTTTTTAACCTAAGAAAGGTCTGTTTTTTCCACTGGGTCGTCGGGAAGTCAGAGGGCAGTCGCTCCATGTCAAAATCACTATCTCTGCTAAATCCTTAGGCTTCTGTAGCGGAGCCCGAAAATCGTAATGGATTAGGAAACGGGATAACGGCGAGAAGAAAAACAAGATTGATCTCTACACAAACGAGATTTTGTTTTTCTTTTTGTATGCATTATTCGAATTATTTATTCGACATAATATCCATTAAACATTAAAAAAAAGTTGCGAATTACTCCCACAAAATGGAAGAAATCTAGATCTACATTGGCAACATTAGTTATTGCAGTAGCATTAACGCAACTCTGACAAACGATCGAAGTGAAAGGCACGGTATACGCATCCAGAAACATTCGTAATTAATGTAAAATAGAGACGATAATTCAATATTTACATGCAATTTGTAACTTTGTAAATTTCTCAGCACAGACATACTCGTGCAGTTCGAAACACTCGTAATGGATGGAGTTTCGGACTATAATGGAGCTATGGCAAGGAAGTTACAAGTTGGTAAAGCAACAAAGTTAAGGGGTTATGTCAAAGGGACAGCATTAAAGACTGAGTTCAAAGGATGTCAGGAGTTGTTTGATTGTTTCATGTTATTTACAAGTGATGGGTTCTGTAATGTTTTATGTGAATAACATGTGCCTGCAGGGAATGCTTTATTCTTGTCTGTTATTGCTTTCCTATTATTCCTTTGCTAAAACCTTTGTGTCGGGGAAAAATGTCAAAATGGTAGAAAATGATTTATTTGAACATGACATAATGTATAGGCAATTTTGTCTGTATTACTTTGCGTACTTCCGCCCCTCGTTACTTCCCGCGAAGTAATGTTGGCCGGCATTTTTTTATACAACAGGAGGCAAACAAGCATACGGGTTGACCTGATGATAAGTGATTACCGTTGTCTGTGATCGCTTGCAATGCCAAGGAATATAACTCGAATATTACACAGCCCTCCAAGGAGATGTTATTTGTATCCGTTTTTCTGAAAGGCGCCTACTTCCCCAGACAAGCTACTTTGATGCTCTCTACTTTGCTTAAATAATCATTAGGGATAAAAAAAAAAATATTGCCAGACAAATTACACAGCGCCACCTAGCCCCAAAGTAAGCGAAGCTTGTGTTATGGGTGCCAGACAACTGATAAACATACGTAAATACTTTTTTTTTTTTGTAAATACATACTTATTATACATAGAAAAACCCAGACCAATACAAACAGACATGTTCATGCACACAAATATTTGTACTGTGTGGGAATCGAACCCACGAGCGTTGGTGTCAAAGTAGCGTAACAGCGCGTTCCACCACTGCGCCACCGAGCTCGTCAGCGTCAGCAGGATAGCGATAAGGGACCATGCAACTAATAAGAAATGTCTACCGTAATCTTGACAATTCAATCAAGCGGTAGCGGTGATGGAAATGAGTGTTTCAGCAAATGTTACTTGACTTAAATTATCTATCCATTTTTTAACTTCATTAATGCCTCCTGGCCCCCGCACCGCACCTCTTTCCGCCTATGCCGCTTGTTTATATCGACGGTATTTGATTTGTATCTCTCTACTGATCCCAACGCTTATGTATGGACGCTAGAGCTGTTAGAGGGTTCGCAGTGAGAGAATAAAAATAGAATAAACGCCGTCGAGATGCGAGCGTTGCGCAAAAATTGTGTAACGCTTATGGACCGAGATCGCAATGAAGATTCAAAACTGAGATTCATAACGTCAAACATGTATATATTTATCTTTCCAGTTTATTGTCAAATTCGACTGACACAAACAATTTTAATACATAGTATCTACGTTACCTATAAAGATATTGGCGTGATAGGACAGATCTATTGAGTAGATTTGTAGCTATACTTGACGTCAGAGAATAATCCTTAAAATAAATGTAGGTAGAACACTAAGCAAGCAGTTCCACCTGCGCACAAGGACCACTTCACACCTCTCGTAAGTTCCTTGCATACAATTTGCGCGGTCTGAGCACTTCGCTTAATGGAATGATGCTATGCAAATGCAATTGTGTAAGAAAAACAAGAGTTACTCAAATATCTGAATTTCAAATGTAAGCACTTTTTTGACGAGCTCAGTGGCTCAGTCGTGAATGACGCGACTTTGACACCAACGCTCGCTTTCCACACAAGGCAAACATTTGTGTGCATGAACATGTCTGTTTGTCTTGGTCTGGATGTTTTAAGAGAGGTAGGGCGCATCAAAGCACCCCGTCTGGGGAAGTACCTCCACCTCACAGAAAACCGCAGCCAAATAACAACTCCCTACAGGGTTGTTGTGTGAGTGAGGTCACCAGTAAGCTCCTAAGGAGTTGCTGTGTAAGCAGCAGAGGAGGCATCGCGCGAGACATAATTAATATGTCGCAAGCGTTAATAGGCTACGGTACCCGCTTAACATCAGATGGGCCGTATGCTTGTATGCCTCCTGACGTAGTATAAAAAAAAAATTACTGAGCAGGTACATTAATTCCAGGGCAGACGTTAAAATCTTTGTCTTTAGCTGATACATTTGATTTAGTACGTGTTTTTTTATTGCTAAACTTTCCCTTCACTGAACTTGTAATACATCGAGTGTCACTCACGGGAATCCACCTCTGGTAGTAACACAGCAACTCCTTAGGAGTTTACTGGTGCAGGAACACAACAACCAGAGTGTTGTTGTTATCTGGCTACGTTTTTCTGTGAGGTGGTGGTACTTTCCCAGACGGGCTGTTTTGATAATAATAAATAAATATTGTCGGACAAATTACACAGCGCCATCTAGGCCCAAAGTAAGCCAAGCTTGTGTTATGGGTACTAAACAACTGATAAACATACGTAAATACATTTTTTTTTGTAAATACATACTTAATATATATAGAAAATACCCAGACCAAGACAAACAGACATGTTCATGCACACAAATGTTTGTACTGTGTGGGAATCGAACCCACGAGCGTTGGTGTCAAAGTAGTGTAACAACGCGTTTCACCACTGCGCCACCGAGATCGTCAATTGACGCACCCTATCTTTCTTAAAAACTACTAAACCAAGACAAACAGACATGTTCATGCACAATTTAATATAATTTACTTCATAACAATAAAATATTACGATTAAAGTAATTAAAAAGAATACAAATATACATATAATACGATACATTCAATATTCATAACGGACGTCATCAGGCGACATTCAAATATTTGTCAACGTAGCACTTTTTCAATAAAAACTATTTCAATTTATTACTAAAATTTGTCATCAACACAGTGTTTGTCCTATGTGGTAATCGAACCCACGGGTGTTGGTGTCAAAGTTATTCACCGCTGCGCCACCGAGCTCGTCAAAATGTAGGGAATGTGTTAAATATAACCACACAAATATATATTAACAGGCATAGCCATTTTCAAGTTTTTACCAAACTAGTAAACTAGGTGTTAAGATAAGAAAAGGCACGCTCCGTTAGTTCGGACATGTAGAAATAATGCAGGACGAAAGAATGACGAAACAGATATACAATGCAAAAGTGGAAGGATGTAGGAGCCGAGGAAGACCGAGACTAACCTACCATGACCAAATTGGTCGTGTTTTATCAGAAGTACCAGGAATCGGCGAGCGTGCATGAATAGAGCTATGAATGTTAGAGAAGCGAGTGAAGTATGTAAGGACCGCGTCTTATGGCGCTCGGTTTACTCTGCCAACCCCGCAAGGGACCTGGCGTGAAGATATACATATGAAATTAGTACACGGCAGTTGATTTATGTAAATTACAAATAAAACCAGTTGAGAATGCGCAAGCTTGCATTGCCAGAGGAATACCTGGCTCGTCAATTATATAACAATTAAATTATTTTTTTTAATTTGTCGGCCATTTTGACCATATTCCTTAAAAGATAGGAACGGTGTTCCTGAACATTCCTATTCTACTATTTTAAGTCAAAATTCGAATATTCGAAAAAAACGCACATACAGACAAACATATAGATTTCATATAGGAACGGTGTTACTCAAAATATGATTTCTAGTTGATGTGATTTCAATAGTTTGTATTTATTACTGCAAAAAATTATCTTTCGAAAGACATGTGATCTGACAGAAGAATGGTCTGGTTTTCCTTCTGAGTTTTGAATGTGTAACAGTTAAAAAAGGTTCTAGTATTCCCTGTGGGTTATGGAGGTCTAAGCAGTTGTTCCATGTGAAAATCATCCCCAAATCCTTAGGCCGAGGTAGCGGGCTAATTTTAATGGATTAGGAAACGGGGTGATGTGACGAAGAAGAAATACATTACACCGGCAGTTAAGAATCCATCATGAGATTTTAATGATGCCAAGTGAAGTTCTCCTATCGTTTAAACCAAACCATCGATTGAATCCATAACGGTAGGGTACCAGTACAATGTGGACAGCGAACTTAATATTGATCAAATGCTCTTCATCAATATTCTGATCCTTGGTGCAAAAATCATTGATCTATCAATCTTCACGCCAGGATGCAGTAGCAACGTCAGAAAGTACGTGGTCCTTACACACCTCGCTAGCTTCTTTAACATTATAACTCTTTTTACGTAACATGCATCTCGATTTCTTCGATCTCCACGAGCCTCTGATGAAATAGGACCAATTTGGTAAGTAATAGTAGATGAGTTCTGTACTTCCTCGACTCCTACATCCTTGTGCTCTCGTGTTGTGTATTTGTTGCGACATTATTTCATTCTACATTAGTTCTACTTGCCCGAACCAATGTAGGACGTATTTTCAATTTAATACCGACACTCTCTCTCAGACTCTCTCTCTTTCTTACATCATCATTGCCAACGCAGTTAGCAAGCGTTAAGCTACAAATTTTGCTTGCAACTTGACTGCATTATTTCATCTCTCTTTTTCCACTTGTTACTGATGTTTTTTTTTACAACGTCGGGAGGTATACGACTATGCGGTCTACTTAATGTAAAGCTACTATATCTGTTATTGTCACATCTGCTACTTAGTCAGCAACTCCTTAGGAGCTCACTGGTGACCTTACTCAATCGCAGGAGCAAAACAACGCTCTAACTAGTATTCATTTGGCTGCGGTTTTCTGTGAGGTGGAGGCAGGACCCCAGATTGGCGCACTTTGATGCAGCCTACCTTTGTTAAAAACACCCAGATCGAGACAACAGACATGTTCAGGTACACAAATAATGTATGAAAATCGAATCTGCGAGCGTTGGTGTCAAGTTAGTGTTGCTAAGCACTGCGGCACCGAGCTCGTCAAGTTAAATTAAGATTACTATTTCTTCAATTCATTATAACGCACCTTAATTTAAAATTCTAATTACGATCTAACTTGAAATCAAAACGAGAGCTTTGTTCAACTAAAGTGCCGACAACTGTTAATTCAACCATTGTCTAGCGCAATTGCGTTTTCTATAAAAAGTGCCTTCACCATTTTCCGCATTGGAAATTAACCCGTAAGGATATTGAGATAGAGTTTAAATAACCAAATTACGAGTGCAGCACAATGGCACAGTCTCGCAAACGATCTCACTTCAAGCCGTATATGCGAGAACAATGTTTCATGACGGAAGCTAGAAATGTTTCCTCTTTTTTAGGTTGAATTATGCGCGCCACAAACAGGGTGTTTTAAGTTCTTTTACTATTTTGGATTTGCATTGAGCATTTTTTTAGATGTGGTTCACTTCGGAGCTAAAACTAGTCTCGTACGTAACGCATGTTGTGTTGTTTTTAAGGTTCCGTGCCTCAACAGGATAAACGAAACCCTTATATATTTACTTGGCTGTCAAGATCCTTTTTCACGGGAACTTGTAGAGCTTCTTTCTTCTTGGTATTATTCCAATTTCCTTATCCATTACATTATTACCCAAGGATTTGGTGAAGATACCGATATTTACATGGAGCGACTGCCGTCAGATCTCCATAACCTAGAGGGAATCCAGATCTTAGGTTAGGTCTTCCGAAATATTATTCATGGACGGCGGGTTTCCTCAGGATGTTCTTCCTTCACCGCCGCGCAAACGATAATTACACCCGTATCCGAGCCCGAAGAACTATCAAGTTGAAATTAATATCATATACTGAAGTCTTCAATCCCTTGGAGCAGAGACAAAATCTCACTTATAAGTTAATGCAATCAAAAGACACGGTCGATTAAACCCGATTACTGCCACATATTTTGACATTATATTTGATTCAATTTTATTATTTGATTTGTCATCACTGGCAACATACACTGGTCAAACATTTTCGCCTCGAGACATTTAGATAATTTAGAAGACCTTTCCTGAAGGCTGCCTCCTGAGCTGGATTGATTAGAGACTTGATTCTTGAACTTGTGCCTATCTAGCTGGACTGTTTATCTCAGGTATTCGTCAACTATATCCAGAACCGAGCTTCCAACTATAATTAGACTGAGTTAAACATATACATGCGGTATAATCTGCATTTGTAATTTGATCTATCCAGCTTTGTGTGCTTCTGTCACCAATTAATTCATGGGAAATAGCGCTACTACTGTTAGTAGATGCAACATGCCGTCGCTGCTATGACTGCTCCGGTAGTCTCTGCCATAGTTGCTGCAGTCGTCCTCGCGATTGCCCGCCAACTGGAATAGAAACCGCATGCACCCGCCACTGTCGCTGCTACGTCTGTCCGCCGTGTCGCCGCGACACGTGTTTCGCCTCTCCACGAGGCATCCTCAGGCATTATGGATGTAAGATAGATAGATGATAGATAAATCCAATAAATGTTTTATTGGGTTGCTGTTACACGTTTTGCTTAATCTAAGACATTTTCTATTCAGTTGATTTACGAAAAACTCACAATTTACAAACAAATATTCGTGGACATGCGTTCCAGCAACACTAATGGGTTGGAAGTTCAGCGATAATTATTGCCTCAATTTTCAATTAATGGCAATGCACTGATTTTCAGCTCCAGCCTTGTGAAATTCACTGAATCACAGAGGGGGCAATGAGCGGCGCTAAACAATAATATTTATCTAATTGGGATGTGTGTAGATTCTGTGTGTAAGAAAGAATGTGTGCTATGGATAATGTGTTGGTATGAGATTATGTGGTAATGTGTTATTGTGTTTGTGTTAGCGTGTTAGTCGTTAGAATAACATGCTACAAGTATTGTAGCATCAGCGACGACCAGGGCAGTCATGGCAGTAATGGTGGCGAGTGCATGCCGTTTCTGTTCCAGGTGGAGGGCAATCTACAACAAATAAATTTAATGATTTTAGGTCGACTGTAAATATCCCATAATTTTAGATTTGTATGTATGTATATCTTCATGCCAGGTCCCTTGCGGGGAAGGCAGAGAGAACCGAGCTCCATAAGACGCGGTCCTTACATACTTCACTCGCTTCTGTAACATTCATAGCTCTTTTCAAGTACGATCACCGGTTCCGGTTAGATTTGTAGTTTCTTTAAATACAAACAGACAGACAGATAAAGAAAATATGGTAACGAAAGAACAGTGACAGACCAGTGGATAAAGAATCAGCCTAGTAACAGAATCAGTGCCTGATTCGAATCCTGGCAAGCATCGCTAAACTCTTATTTTCGGATTTAGGTATATATATGTAATTATCACTCGCTCGACGGCGAAGGAAACCATCGTGACGAAACCCGCATGGGCATGCGTGAGAAAGGTTCTGGGTTACGGTAAGGTATCAGTATTTTTGCCAAATCCTTGGGCTTAGGTAGCATACTCCGCCAAACATAATATATTTCTAAATATGATAACGTTCTTTAGTACGGAATCTACAAATTGTACGTAGAACTTTTATTTTTTTCGTAAAAAAAAGGTAAATAAGGGGTAAAAATGCTATGACCTGTTTCAATTGTGCCAATTATATTTGTTCATGCCATATTTCTTGCCAAAAGTCAATCAACTTGATTAGGGTAATCCTACAAAACACCATAACGATGGTAATTCAATACTGTTTCCGGGAAAATACAAAAGGCTATGAATTATGATTAACGATCCGATGATTACGGCTATCCATCACGGGAATTAGCGTTGGTCTTTCTCATTGCTTGGTATTAATCTGGAACATTTTTACAGGTTTTATTGTTTGTCTTATATGACCTTTCGTATATACGTTACTATGTTTATATGTATACTAACTACCCGCCCCTGTTTACCACGGGTAGTAGAGCATTATAATAATAATAGTAATAATAATATCTTTATTTCAGACGTACAAGTGTTGTCCATAAAATGTTTTAGTAAGAGTTAGTAACAATGAGTAACTTAATAACTAAATTAGTATATTATTAATAATTAGATTGTATTGGAACTGAAAGATACATCAATATTTAATGATTGTGTACTCATGCATACATATCCTAATACAAGTATACATGCATGTATGAGCACATGCACACTTCTATGCGCGGCCCAGAACAACCGCAACCCAATGTTTCTGCATAGGACAGTCTTTCAACTTTTCAGCAATGGCTTTCAGGATACCATTACTACTATTCCTCAATGCCTGCAATAATGAAGCAGCTTTTTTACGCATGATCGCCTGAAAACCGTCTGTATGTGCTTCAGCAAACATTCCTGAGGCGCTACATTGCCGCGGAAGTCGCAATAGCATCCTGAACGCGTTGTTGTACTGTACGCGCAGAACGTTATAGGCTCTCTTCGTGTACTTCACCCACAGGCCACTAGAGTAAAAAACCTAGCAGTATGCTTTGAACAGCGTCACCTTAACTTCTTTGGTACACCTAGAAAACCTGCGAGCGAGCATATTGCATCTCACCGCTAACGCTCTGCGCTCCCTTTCCAGATCATCATCGTCCCTGAGATCGCTCGTTACCACATGACCCAAATATTTAAATTTATCTACACAGTTTAGTGCCACACCATTCAGATACACAGAAGGCACATTAGACGGCTGATATTTGCCTGCTTAAATATGAGTAATTCACTCTTTTTGGAATTATATTTTAGTCCATGTGCCTTCGCATATGCTAACATATGGCCAACAATTTTCTCAAAGCATTTATCGAGGAGCTCAGCAGCACCATATCATCAGCATAGCTAATGTTATTCAAACAAATACCATCAACTTGACATCCGACATTAGTGCTACTAAGCCTCTCGATAAGCTCGTTAATATATAAATTAAAGAGTGTCGGTGAGCTCAACCCACCTTGTCTCACGCCGCACTCCAGCCTATATTCATCCGACAGTATACCAGCCCATCTCACCTGATTCTTCTGGTGCATGTACCAGTATTTAAAGATGGAAACACACTCAGTCGGCATACCCGCGCTGTCCAACTTATCCCTTATTATGCTCACATGTTTTTTCTGACATCAGCTTGGTGCGTCGAATATGTGTTCATCATTTAAATTATATGGTCTAAAGGATTATCGTAATGTGCATAAAATGCTTAAGGTAACTAACGGTTTTTAGGTTAATAAGGATTAATAATGTATTTAGGTTAGCAGTAGTTTAAGGTTAGCAGTGTACTTTTGAATTCCTCCATCATGATTCAGCGGGTACAAATGTGAGAACATGAAAAGCCTTTTATATACATATCTTCACGCCAGCGCCAGGTCCCTTGCGTGAATACTTGACTAAACAATGACGAAACAGATATACTTTCACATTGTATATCTGTTTCGTTGTTCTTTTAGTCAAGTATTTTTAAGGCGGTCTTTATGCTTATTTGGCACTTCACCACTAGTATATGCCTGCCGACTCAGCATGCGTCACTTCAAGCCAAGGAATGTCTATCCTTGTTCTGTATCTTCGTATCTTTACACCAGGTTCTAAGTGGGGTAGGCAGAGAGAACCAAGCGTCATAAAACGCGGTTCTTACACATCTCACTCGCTTCTTTAATATTCAGAGCTCTTTTCATGCACGTTCGGCCTTCACTTTCTGGTAAAACGTGACCAATTTGGTCATGGTAGGTGACTCTTGGTCTTCCTCGAATTCTACATCCTTCTGCATTGTACATCTGTTTCGTCATTCTACACTCTTTCTACACGTCCTAAACATAAGAGCATGCCTTTCCTTGTTTTAACATCGACTCTCTGTCTTTCAGACCAACTCTCTTTCTTAGGTACATCATCATTGCGAAAGTCGTCAGCAAATGTAATGCCATAAATTTTACGCTATGCTCGCATCTGAAACGGATTTATTCTACTTTCATGTTCTCTTTGCCATATCATGTCCTTGGTCTGCTTGTAAAATTTTCTATTTGTACTAACATATAAATCGAAAGACTCTGTTTGAACGTGCTAATCGCTGGAACTACCACATCGATTTAATTTTTCTTTTTCTAGCCCTTTTCTTTGATATTATTGACCTCTACAAACCGAAGAAAAAGAAAGAAAGTAAGAAAGAACCACAGGTCTCCACAGGGTACTGGGGTATACGCGGTCGAAGTCGCAGGCTGGCTAGGGTAAGATAATAATAAGCAATAATATTCACGGTTCTGCCAACCTTTCATACAAACATTGCTAACAAAATATCATCGCAGTCGGTGTCCAGTTGGCGTTTTGGGAAAATATATATATATATAACAATATAAATATAAGATATGGTATAAAACCACATATTATTATATTACCTAAATACAATAATAAATAAATAAATATTGTCGGACAAATTACACAGCGCCACCTAGCCCCAAAGTAAGCGAAGCTTGTGTTATGGGTAATAGACAACTGATAAACATACGTAGATACATTTTTTTTTGTAAATACATACTTATTATATTTAGAAAATACCCAGACCAATACAAACAGACATGTTCATGCACACAAATGTTTGTACTGTGTGGGAATCGAACCCATGAGCGTTGGTGTCAAAGTAGCGTAACAGGCGTTCCACTACTGAGCCACCGAGCTCGTCACAATATTATTGCGTTAATAATTATTTCATAATCTTTACAATAGTAATGATTTCTTAACTATGCTGGTTAAAGTTAAACATATATTATTCCAGTATAAATCGATATCGTGCTTCGATTTGGAGTTCCAATATCAAATAGCGAATTAATCACGCTTCGAAGTTTGCATGGAAATGAAATGTAAATTGATCTAAAGTTGAGTTTCATCTTAAAAATCAATAAATTTATTCCGTAACTATTTTAAAACACAAGTGACAGGAATATAAAAAAAACCTTATTACTAGAAAGAGTTGGTCTGAAAGAGAGTGTCGGTGTTAAGATAAGAAAGGGCATGTTCCGTTGGTTCGGACATGTAGAAAGAATGCGGAACGAAATAATGACGAAACAGGTATACAATGCAAAAGTGGAAGGATGTAGGAGCCGAGGAAGACCGAGACTAACCTACCATGACCAAATTGGTCATGTTTTATCAGAAGGTGATGTCAGGAGCCCCAGGAATCGGCGAGCGTGCATTGAAAAGAGCTATGAATGTCACAAAAGCGAGTGAAGTATGTAAGGACCGCGTCTTATGGCGCTCGGTTCTCTCTGCCTACCCCGTAAGGGACTTGCCGTGAAGATATACATACATACATACATGTACCTTATTACTAATTTAACAAAAGTTACCCGCTTGTTTTAATTTAGGAACCAGAAAATAAACGGTACTGGAACAAAACGTGTAATACACGTCATCAGATATCGCGTCGTCGTTTATCACGGGGATGAGGCAATGCGTATTATTCGCAGACAATATCACACCTTCGTGTCCCAAGATATTAGCGGCAGCGTTTTTAGGTAGACGAGTTGGCTTAATAAAATCAGGATCTTAACAAGGTAGGACTCTGTCGCTGATTCCTTCCCTAACGGATCTCTATATTATTCACGAATTTATACATAAATCAGTCACATATTACATTTATGAAAACGTATGCTAATATATACCTTATAGTAGTTTTCAAAATTCGCCGATTATTTTAAAAGTGGAAATACGTTTTATATGACGGTACATAGACTACATTTGTAAATTGTTTTAGTACCTATAATAAATTAATGCTTATTGTACAGACAGATTGTGCATACGACAAATATGCCTTAAAATGATTCTGCACGAGCAATACAGGCAAAGTTAATATATATTTAATCTTAGCACTGAGTCGCTTAAATTATAAATACGTGACTAAAATATAATGATAAACCATGGTTATTATTTCTCTTTAGGGTTCCGTACCCAAAGGGTAAAACGGAACCCTATTACTGAGGCTCCGCTGTCCGTCCGTCCGTCCGTCCGTCTGTCCGTCTGTCACCAGGCTGTATCTCATGAACCGTGATAGTTAGACAGTTGAAATTTTCACAGATGATGTATTTCTGTTGCCGCTATAACAACAAATACTAAAAAATAGAATAAAATAAATATTTAAGGGGGCTCCCATACAGCAAACGTGTTTTTTTTGCCATTTTTATAGATAATGGTACGAAACCCTTCGTGTGCGAGTTCGACTCATACTTGGCCGATTTTTATACACAAGGTGGCAAACAAGCATGCCTGATGATAAACAGTCACCGTAGTCACGGACTTTTGCAACGCCCAGGGGTGTCACTCATGCGTTGTCGACCATCTTAAAACCTCTTCACGCTTTCTCAAAGAACCCCATGTAGTAGACTCTTGGGAAAACCTCGGCTGGGAGTTCATTCTACAACTTGTGAGTGCTCGGAAGAAAACTTCTCTTTGACCGCACAGTACGCGACCATTGCGGTTCCAGGGTGTGAGGGTGAACTCCTCACCGTCGGCGAGCGATGCGGTTGTAAAAAATGCTGTTGGCATCATATCGAACAATTCTTCGGAACAGAACCCGTTGTACAATCGGTAGAACACACAAAAGGAGGCAAAATATCTCCTTCGACTTAAGGGTTCAATACCGCGTGTAACCTTAGGATCGTCCATAATTCTCACAGCTCGTCTTTCAACCGAATCACAGAGTCTAAGCTGGTATCTAGGTGCTCTTGTCCAAAGGTGACTACAGTAGGGTAGACTGGGTACGGTTGAAACAATTTGACTTTCATCGTTCATAATTATAGTGGTTTTTATACCTAGCGAGGATGGTGGTATGCCAAATTTAAGAGCGTGGGTCTATCTACAAAAAAGGTTTTATTATTTTAGTTTCTGGGGTATGGTTTTAGAAGTATACGAATATTAAAAAAAAAAGTAAATTTGTTTCAACCGTCCCCATACCAGGGGCGGTTGAAACAGTGATGGTGGTCAATTGAAACACATGAAAATAATTCAAAATATAATATTGTTACAAGTTTTCTTTATTATTAATTCTCATTATAATAATAATTATGGCACCGTATGACAACAATAATCAGTCTTCAAGGTTTTATACTAATAATTATATCTTTAATCAGCCTTTGATGAGTCAATAATTAACGCAATCAACAAAAATAAAAAAGTTTAACGGTATTGTTTAAAACAAACGAAGTACTTGAACAGAAATATTTCTTGTTTAAAGTTTTTGCTCTTCTTCAAAAACTCTGTTATATACTCTATACCCCATAACTTTCGTGGTTTATTCCATGCTTGTCCGCCGCTTTTCGTAGTGAATCTCCAGATTTAACCTCTTCAAATGCATCTTTATACCTCGACAAGTCTATCTGCCCTCTGGAAGTCTTTCTTACGCGAACTCTCGGCATCTAGAAAACAAGAAAAAATATATATTTACTGTTTCAACTGTACCCACAAAAATTGTTTCAAACGTCCCCAACCCCGCTTTTTATAAAAAAACAGTTTATAGAAATGATAGTAATAATAGCACATTAAACCTAGTTGTTGTTCCGTATTCTAAAAGCTTCATTAAAATCACATACGGATACTCAAAACTTTAACTTGAATGCAACTCACAGTATTAGCAAAAATAAAAAAATGAAAATACTTACTTTTAGGTACCAAAACACAATACAGCACCCTCACAACAACAATACCATGCGGAGAGCTGCGCGACACTGGTATTCGTGTTCGGACATGTCGTACGCTTCGTTCTCCCCTTGGGTCCCTCACTCCCCGCGTAGTGGTTTCCGAGATATTCGTTCTGTTTCAACCGTCCTTTGTTTCAACTGTACCCAGTCTACCCTACTCCATGAGTTGTCTGACTTGAGACTTATATAACATAAGTCTTCGCCCCGCGCTGAAGAATTGCTTTGCTCTGTTAAGAGTACTAAGTTTTAAGGACGACAGCTTGACATTTTCCTCCACGTGTCTACGAAATCGAACATCACTGGAGATCTCGACACCAAGTATTCTAATGCTGTGGCGATAGTAATAGGTGTGTTCTAGAATTTAGGAACCACAGCAAATGGGGTTTCCTTAGCGGTGAACGCGCATACTTGTGTCTTTTTGGGGTTAAATTCGACCAAGTTAAGCCACCCCCAGTCAGGTACTTTAGCTAAAGTACCCTCCTTTTCAGACACAAGTTTATCGGGACTTTCCTTCACAAGGGAACGAGGGATGTTAGCACAACCTGTATAATAAGTGTCTCCGGAGCTGTCATCCGCATAACTATGAATGACATCAATTGAAAACATATCATTGATACGCAGCAAAACCAGCATCAGGGATAGTACAGAGCCACGTTGATATCTATGATGTAGACGCCAGCATTGATATCTATCGGAGCATATACTATTGGACAGTTACTATGCATCTGCTGGATAAGAAGCTGGCAACCCATTTTCATAAACCCTCGGGCAACCCGTATGATGGTAACTTCTTTAGAAGACCCCGATACCAGACCCGCTCGAACGCCTTCGACATGTCTAGGCTGACAGCCAATGCCTCACCTTAACTCTCAATCGCCAAAGTCCTGCAGTGTGTTAGATACACTAGAATATCACCAGTCGAACGACCGTGATGTAAGCCGTGACGGTCGACTTATGAATGTCGATGGAGAGCAGCGCCTGCCGGACATCTCGCAAGGTCATTGAGATTTCCGGTACTGAGCTACTGCACCTCGGGATGGCATAGTTTCCCCGTTATTCGAAGTCGATTTAGAGGTCAAGAAATAACCCAGTAAATCAGCTTTATCTTTAGTACTGTAGGCCGGACTGCCATCCGGTTCTGGCAATGGTGGTATGGACGATTAACAAAAGTTTCCCTCGGCAGCTTTAAACAGCGAGCATCCCAGAAGGAAGGCTTGCTAGCCACTCGCTAACTTTGCCGACGAAATCGAATTTTGCCCCAGCAATCGCTCTCTTATCGGATCCAGATGTCGCTGAAACGCAAACATTCTGTTTGCGCTACAGCGACATCTGGATCTCCCTTGATACGCGCCGTGGTCCAAGCCTCGTAAGCAGCCTACTTGAGAAACTTGGCTTCCGATTCCGCATCATTCATTCAGCATCTTTATTTTGCTTTGCCTTCGAAATTCTAATAAATTAAATATTCAAAATTGTGAGGAATATTTGATTTTATTTTTGTCTTCTTTGACCTGTTTAAATCAATAAATTTTGATATATGTTTAATTATATTGAGTATATACATATATAATTACATATTATATATATATATATATATTACTTAGAACTTATTACATAGAACTGAAAGCCAAATGATATAATTCTTTAGCAGAAACTTCTTTCATACTCGCTTGCTCCTGGGCCTTGTGATATCACATACAATAGATCAATCTATAATTTCCTCAGCTCAAAGTTTATATGTGATATCTAGATTAGTTTTAAATCTATTAGTATTCATAGGTGAAGGTATTTTAACATAAAGTTTATTGTGAACGGCTTAACGGGGGATGGTTTCTGTGGATTGTCCAATATCTTCTATTTTAATAAAAATCGCTACATCACATATTTTGATCCGACCAAAAACACACACGTAAAAAGGCAGGCCAACATCTCTCAGGCATTTGGTGTTAAAATATCCGATGTAACATAAAATTGAGTAAGTTAACTAGTTGATTAACAATTTGATAATTATTTGGCATTAGACACTGTTAGCATGGGTACAGTATTATGCAAATAAATTATTGATTATAAAGCTTAAAAATTTTTTTGAAAATTCTTACAAACTTTATTTTTATTTTCTAAACCAAAATCATTTATGAACCAGTGCCATATGACTCGAGCCTCACGTACCTCACTGGCTTCCTTGACATTCATTGTCCTTCTCATGCATGCTCACGGGCTTCTATTTATTATTTATTATTTATTTAATACTTTATTGACCACAATACAGTTGGTTCAAAAGGCGGACTTAATGCTAATTGCATTCTCTACCAGTCAACCATCGGGAGTGGAGAAAAAACGCGATTGCGGTTTTTATTAAAATTAAAATAAAATATTAATCGACCCCATAAAGAATCTGTTCTTTATATTGTCATCTAACATAAATATAAGAATACATAAATAAATAACTACGATAATACATACACAAAGACAATAATACATACAAAACCCTAGTAATACATACATATTTTCTATATAAATAATATAATATATACTAATTATACAACACACATTGGATGATTACTCTCTGGATAGACTCTCTAAAAGATAGGCACGTAACTTCTTTTTAAAAGTAAACTTGTTTGGGGAGTCTCTAATGGGTTCAGGCAACGCATTCCAGAGTCGTGAAGCTTGTAGAGTAAAGGAATTAGACATGAAGCCCGAACGGAAAAGTGGTATTAAGAGCAAATGGGAGTCATTTGATCGAAGTTGACGGTTATGAGAATCACGAAGGTACTGGAACTTACATTTCAAGTATTCAGGAGAATGGGGATTAAAAAGAATTGTAAAAAGTGTGCTAAGTAATCTTAAATGACGACGCTGACGAATGGGAAGCCATCCAAGCTTTGACCGGTAGAACGAAACATGGTCATATTTCCGAAGACAGAAGATGAATCGGATAGCACTGTTGATGAGCCGGTCCAGCTTATTAAGAAGATCTTCGTGAAGATCAGGATAACACACATCACAATAATCAATTAGTGGAAAAATAAGGGATTGAACTAATGTGACCTTAGTTTCAATAGGGAGAAAGTTTCTATATCGATTAAGAAAGCGCAATGTCGATATTACTTTACGACTAACTTCAGTCACTTGTGTGCTCCAGGTCAGAGTAGAGTCAAGATATAAGCCAAGATTTTTAACACTCTTACTGAACGGAATGACAGACTTATTGAATATAATGGACGACATAGAACTGATGTCAATTTTATCTATTTGCCTGGAGCTACCTAAGAGAATAGCCTGGCACTTATTGGGATTCACCGGAATTCCAAAGTTATTTGACCAAGAATTTATTTGACACAAACTATCATTCAACCGAGAAATTCCCGTGTTCAACATATCAGATGTCGTTTGCACATAAACCTGCAGATCATCTGCGTATAAATGATAAGAGCAACTCAACGAAAACGTAAGAAAATTTATAAAAATGGAAAACAATAGAGGAGATAAAATACCGCCCTGGGGAACCCCAGTTGACAGATCATTCCAATTTGATATGTCACGGCCCATGCGAACCGCTTGTTGTCGGCCTCGAAGATAATCTGAAAACCATTCCAATGCTGAGGATGAGAAGTTCATGTACTCTAGGATTGCAAGTAAGATGTCATGGTCTACCATGTTGAAAGCATTTGAAAAGTCAATGAGAACCATAATAGTGATAAGCCCATCTTCCATACCCATGCGAACATCCTCTGCGATTTTAAGTAGGGCAGTAGCAGTACTATGGCCAGGGCGAAACCCTGACTGAAATTGACACAGTAAGTCGTTGGAAAATATAAAGGCGGAAACCTGCTTATGTGCAACAGCTTCAAGAATTTTCGCGAGGAAGGGTAGAATAGAAATGGGTCTGTAATGATTTAATAATTGAGGATTGAAAGTTTTCGGATGGGGTATTACTAATGCTTTGCGCCAGATAAAAGGAGAAGTGCCTGTTAAAAAGGAAAAATTTATAATGTGGACTAAGACAGGTAGGATATTATCCAATATTGCAAGGACCATGGTTCTACTTACGTTGTCACAGCCAATGGCTTTGGACGTAATTGAAAGTACAATTTTACGTATCTCATCCTCAGAGACAGGAGAAAATGAAAATGTTTCATGGAGAGGTGGGGTCATGGAAGAGATATCAGAGATAGTATTCGATTTAATAGAATGATTTAGAAGAGATGTTGACGAAAAATGATTATTGAAGTCGTTAGGAGAGAATAATGGATTGTTCGGTTGCATGGAGGATTTCCCTAAACCAAGTGAGTGAAGAAATTTCCATATATTGGCAGAAGAAGTATTCGTAACATTATCGTGAAAATATTGTCGTTTAGCTGCTCTTACCATTCGATTACAGTTATTTCGCGCTATTTTGTACAAATCCCAGTTCTTATCTGATCTGACACGCTTGTAAAGTCGAAACGCGCGATCGCGTCTAGTCATTGCAACCCGGATATCTCTATTAATCCATGGAGCAGGAGGTCGCTTCACTTTGACTGCTCTTAACGGTGCGTGAACGTCAAAGAGTTTTAGTATACAGTTATTGAGGTTGGACACCTTTTTATCAATTGTTTCAGTTTCAAAAACTGAAGAAAAGTCCATCCTATCAGCATCCCGCTTTAGCTCATCGATATTCATGCGTGCATAACTACGCATCCAGATAACTGCAGGCTTAACCTTAGGTGGTTTTAATTTATATTGCATGAATATTAAGTCATGTTTGGAAAAACCAGGAGCGGAAAGCTGACCATGATTAAGGACGTGATCTAAAGAAGATGTGATAAGCAAGTCAAGCCATGTGTCATGTGAAGTAGGATTATGATGAGTGGGCTCAGATCCCAAAATATTAAGATTGACTGACTTGATTAAACTGTGAAGCAGACGAGATCGCAGAGTATTACACGTAAGATCAGTATTAAAATCACCCATGATAATGTGATGTGTGTACTCCGAACAAATGGGTTCAAAAACTGTTTCAAGATCAGAGAAGTAATCGACATTAGGCGGACAATATACGACTCCCAGAACGGTTTTAACACCCTTAACGAGTATTTCCAAAATCAGGAACTCGGCCGAAGAGGAGTATAAGGATGGAGAGGAAGCCAGAACTTTGTATGGTATATCGCTACGAAGGTAAATTGCGACACCACCACCACTCTTGCCAATGCGATCATTACGAATTAAGACAAAGCCAGGTAGGGTATACGACAGAGAGGATAGACATGGCTTCAGCCAACTCTCTGATATGAGAATAGCATGGAAAGGAGTACATGAAAAACTATCCAGAAAATCAGAAAAGTGTGAAGGGATGCTTTGAGCATTGATATGGCAAGTGTTGAAACTGTGGGGTGTAGCAACAACAGCTTTGTCTATTAAATTACGTAATGTCACTGGTTCAACAAAACTGTCACTGCCTTCATTAGATGACAGGCTAAGGTCCAGAGCAGAGTGGAACGAATCATCCGACATTTATATATACATATGAATAAATAATATACAACAAATATAACAATATATACACACACAAAATGAATAAATAATAATAAAAAAGCAAAACTATATAAATATCAATCCAATACCTGCCAGTCCTGCCGGTTGACACTCTATTTTAGAACACGGAAAAAAAACAGTAACACACTTTGTACATACAACTATGCTGGCGAGATCGCGAAAACACTACAAAAATATATCATGCCAGGGCGAGAAAAAGAAAGAAAAATTTAGCAAAAATTAATCAGTTGTCAATGTCAACTGTCATCAAGAAAAAGTAATGTTTATTCTTGACGTTAAAGTGACAATATGTCATCATTGAACAAATAGAATAATTTAGTATATTTTTGTGAGTAGTTTACAAAAAAAAAAATAAACATATTAACCCATGGTGAAAGTCAACCCAACTATGGGGAAACTAAAATAGCGAACTTTATCGAATTAATGATTTGTTTTCTATGAAGATAAGGCAATACTTAAACTTAAAGTTTCCTCGCCCTGGCTGCCCGTTTTCCCCGAGAACGCTGTTCGGGGGATGCCACTGGTGACGATGACCTTGTCCCTGCTGCCTGCTGTGTCTCGTCTTCGGTGGCGGCAATCCTAGCTAGATCATCTTCAGTGAAGAGTCGACGCCGATTACCATCGTTCAGCTTTACAACAATGTCTCCATTCGCTGTCCAGCATCTTCTCATACCAAAACGTTTACGTGCGGAAGCGAACACAGTCTGCCTCTGCCGTGTGAGGAATTCGGCTACACTGAACGGTGTTCCCTTTAAAGCTGTTTTTTTCTTCCAAACTGCAGCCTTCAAGGGTGCCCCAGAAAAACGTACAAGTACTGGTCGAGATCTTCCCACAGCCAATTTACCAAGGCGATGACATGCAACAATATTGCTTGGAGATAACTCGGACATACTTAGCTTCTCGCTCAAGATATTTAATATAAAATCTGTGAGAGTACAGTCTGTTGTGTCCTCGGATATACCACTGAAAATCAAGTATTTTCTTCGATGTCTCATCTCAATATCGTCCACGGTCCTGGAGAGTCCTGCTATTTGCTGACGTAGCAACTGTAGAATAGACCACATCTGTGTTTTAAAGTTGCTAAATTCATCTTGCAAACGAGCAACCGTGGAATTGGTGTGAGGTGCTGCAGCCTTCAATTGAGCCTCAAACTCATTCATTTTGTTCATAAGAGTAGACTCCAGCGTTTTTTGTGTATCAATAACATCTGCCAAGTTCGCCATATTGTATACAAGTGTGTGACAAATATGTATCAGAGTGTCAGCAGGGCAGTGAAGTTCTTATACCATACAGAAACTGTAGATAACACTTGTGCTTATTCCAATCACTTAGTATTGGGTAAATTTAGTGCAATTAAGGTATGTAACTTGTTTAGATATATGTTAATAAATAATTAATTCAAGATCACAAAGTGTACTTATTCACAACTACCCGCAGAAAAAGGGGCCCTTCTAAGGCTCCTGGCATCACCTTCTGATAGAACACAACCTTTACAACCTCACAACCTTTACGTTGTATCTTCATTCTTTCATCCTGCATTATTTTTACATGTACGAGCCAACAGAGCATGCCTCTTCCTTTTTTAACACCGACACTTTTTCAGACCAACGCTGTTTCTCTAACATCATCATTACGAATACGGTTTAAAAGCATTACGCCACAAATATTGCGTAACGCTAGCATTTCCACCGCATTTATCCTACATTTATGCTCTCTGCCATATCCAGCTCTCGCTTTCTAAGCGTTGGGATCAGCACTGCATTGTGTATAACGAGCTCCTCCTGACTAAAGTTTTTACTGCCAAGAAGTTTTCCCAACGCTCCATTCGCGCTATTCCCAGCACTCACTCACTTTCCACATCAACCGTGTACATTCCATCCCTGCTGAAAGCGCATCCAAGTTACACAATCTCATCCACTTGTTCCAACACTTCAACATCAACCATAATTCTTGCGTTGGTTTTCGTTTCTTATCTTTCAAATACCATTACCTTCATTTTCTTTGCATTTCTATGCGTCAATAGTAAGCCTTTTTCCATGCATTTGTCTTTCATTATTATGACTAGTGTTTGCAGATCAGATGGTATTTCTGCTAACACCACGGCATCCTCTGCATACATCATACAGGTCACCCATGCGCAACCCTACATTCTTTGACCTTATTCTCTGCAGACAACTATCGAGATATAGAATAAATAACTTAGCAGATAGTATGCAACCCTGTTTGACACCAATTTTGACACCGTCTATACACATACATGCTTAGCAATCCTTGTAAGTGGACTGCACAGCTTGGAGCAGTGAACCGTCAATCCCATATCTCGGCAATATATCCCACAGTTTTTTTCTCACAACTCTATAATAATGCTTTCTCAAGACCCACAAAACCGCAGTAAATCTTTTTGTCTATGGCCAAACTCGATCTGTATACCCCTTTCCGTTACGGAATACTCCCTGTGCCTCCCACAGCATTCCATCAGATTTCACCCTCATTCTCCTTTCAATTACCTTAACATAAAACTCTTGCTGCTAAGCTGATCAAACTGAAGGCCCTATAGTTGGCGCAGTCCATGCGTGACCTCTTGCCTTTATACAAAGGCACGATGACTGCACATCTACAGTCAATTGGGACCCTTCTAGTTCTCGAGCATAGTCTGTTTAAGTATCAAAAGTCTCATCTTAGCTGTGATCATATCAATTCCCGCTGACTTTTCATTTTTCACGCTTCTTATCGAACGTTAGATCTCATCCATAGTTATACCTTCACCGGACGCCGTCACCGTGGAGTAAGCATCAAACTCACTCTCAATGCCAGCTTCCGAGGCTTAGTCGTACATTTCTTCAAATTATTCACTGAATGTCACCAGCATTAGACTTCATCTTATCTGCTTTAGATTTTATTTTGTCTATTCTGGATGCCGACGAACCACTGCGAGACTTCTTTTTCTTTCTCCAAAAGACATGTGACCTAACCTAAGAAAGGTATAGTTTTCACCAAGAGATGCCAAATCCTTATGCTGAGGTAGCGGACCCCGTCAATCATAATGGATTAAGAAACAGGATAACGGTAGGAAGATAAAGATTTATATTAATGCAATAAGTATTGAATGTTGGGAGGACTTGGCCTGATGCACTCTATACATTCTTTATGGCACTAACGGAAACCGCAAGTAATATTCTAAGTAATATATCACAGTTGAGTAAGTAGTGCGCTTACTTTAGTAATCAGTTCACTTATATCATTTTCTTCTTTAGTATTTTTTCTTTATTAACCTATCCTAACGATGTAGTAGTCGGACTTGGATCTGGATATGGAATTATATTCAGAATCAAATTAAAGTCCATTAGTCTTTCAAGTTCAAGATTAAGTTTTTTTTTTTTATACAACAATGTTCAAGTTCGAGCATCTCATTAATGAGTATGACTTCAGTATTTCTTATACAATTCACATAAGCACACAGGCCCCAGAAAGTTAGCGTAGCTTATGAACGAATGTTAGTCAAGTGGATCCACTAAGATGGCATGATAATGACATGCAACATCTGTACTTATCTAATGCAGAACTGGAATTGTGCCAATAATTTGTACATGATTTAACAAGCCGATCGAGTTCTTAACAATGGGCACTTGAACCCCAAGAGTTGCGGATCTGGTTCCAGCACGAGATATTTGTGTGTCTGTTTCTCTCTAGTTAGTTCCTTAGAGTATTTTCTGTGTAATAAGTATATATAAAAATCTACTACTAGTTGTCTAATATGCAGAGCGCAAGCTACTCTACCTAAGATAATAGCTCTGGAAATATTTATTTATTTGTATAGCTTTCTATTTCTTCGTGCTAAGCATTTTGCGGGGTAGGCAGAGGAAGAGAGGCGCCACGGAACTCAGTTCTCACTCATCTCATTAATTTCTTTGATCATTATAGCTTTTTTAACACATCGCACTCTGATAAAACTCAACTAATATGGTAGTGGTTGTTGAATATTGGTCTTCTTGGCTATTTGGTAGTTAACGCAACAATTTCACCATACGTCCGTAGTAAATGCGTCAAAAAGCGTACCGTAGCGGATTACCACTCATCAAGATGGTGAGGGTGAAATTTTAGTTCTTAGCCAGTGGTATCTACGGTGGTGGAACTCTGCTCATATTAAGTTGAACAGCTCCTCCCAACACACCCATGATAATAATAATATTTAATATTGTCGGACAAATTACACAGCGCCACCCAGCCCCAAAGTAAGCGAAGCTTGTGTTATGGGTACTAGACAACTGATAAACATACGTAAATACATTTTTTTTTTGTAAATACATACTTATTATACATAGAAAATACCCAGACCAAGACAAACAGACATGTTCATGCACACAAATGTTTGTACTGTGTGGGAATCGAACCCACGAGCGTTGGTGTCAAAGTAGCGTGACAGCGCGTTCCACCACTGCGCCACCGAGCTCGTCAATGATACAATCTGTACAGTACACAAAGAGAAGCAACGTATCTTCGTGTACAAAGCGAGTCCAGTCGAACGGAGATCACTGGGTCGCCGACGATTCGAACTGTTCTACGTTGTATGCGATCAAATGGAGTAAGCAACTATTGTGGTGCACCGGCCCAAAGATGTGAACAGTATTCCATGTGAGGCCGAACCTGGCCCTTATAAAGTTGAAGGCGATATTGAGGTGTTGTTGTACACTTCGACAATAGTATGTGAAGCGAAAACTCTTGAAATTACTAATTGCTTTGGAATTTTGAATTGAATGGGGGAGAAACATTGAAGCGTTAGTCAATTTAGTGGTTTGTGAGTTCGTGTTTAACCCTCAAATCGGGAATAGTTCGAAGTACACTGGACATAATAAATCAATGGTTTATATTAATTGAATTAACACCGGATTTCGCATTCGGCGCCGAGACCCGGCATTCCATACAGAATTACTCTTGTGGTTTATAATAATTAATCACCCTGGTTCTCACCCCAAATCCTATCGATCGAGACACTGCTTGTGAGTGTGGCCTGCTTTCTTAATTAATTTAACTGTAATTGTGGTATAATTGAGTTATTGAGGAACCCAATGACATCGTGTGCGTGACATTCTAATTGAACACGTAAGTTAAGAAACATCGAATGTAGACTTGTTCATGGATGTATTTATCTGCTTAGTACTGATGAATTTATGGCTGGCCATCTCGGCTAGTGTCGACATATCTTATTCGCGTTATCCTCTTTTCCTAGTCCATTAGAATTGGCGGGATCCGCTACCTAAGCCTAAGGATTTGGCGAAGACACGGATTTGTTCTTGAAGCGACTGCCGCCATACCTCCGTACCCCAGAGGGAAAACCAGATCTTTATTAGGTTAAGTCACACGACTTTCGAAATATAATATCTTGGACGTATGGGTTTCCTCACGATGTTTTTCTTCACCGCATGTACATAACTTCATGTACATAAATCCATTGGGCTATCACTGCTAGTACTAGCTGGTGTCTACATATTATAGTCATTATTTCAAATCTCCGTTGGTTTAAAAACATCGATGTAGCGGAGTAGGTTCGAATTCCTTCGTCAGAGGCGAGACCTGCATCGCCGCAGGGGGATGAACTATGTTATTGTTTACACAACGTAAGGAGGCATACGCCCCGCCTGATGTAAAACGGTTACTGTAGCCTATGTAGCTATGAACGCTTATAATAAATAAATTAAGTATCACTCACGCGATTCCATTTTAATGTAACTACTCCGAGTTTACTGACGATGGTAACTGATCATTCACTCGCAGCGACAAACCTTCAGGAAGTTGTCATTTGGCTGCGGTTTTCTGTGAGGTGGAGTAGTACTTACCCAAGCTGGCTTAAAAATACCCAAACTGAGACAAACAAACATGTTCACGAACACAAATCTTTATACTGAGTGGAAATGGAACCCACCAGCTTTGGCGTAAAAGAAGCGTTACTATCCACTGCGTCACCGAGCTCGACAATCCCATCATGGCATATAACACTTAATTTACATATATTATTCACTAATTACCCTTTTCATACTACGATAAGTAAGAAACAAATATACCATACGCCTGAGGTGAAGCGGTTGTCTTAGCTTATATATGCTTGCTAAACAAGGAGTATCACTCGCGCGTTGCCGCCTCCGTAGCTCACCAACACATGACCTGTCTTACTCGCAGAAACACAACGGCGACGTTCCATAAGTTATAGAACTTTCCCGGTCCAAATGCTTAAGACTTATTAATCATTATTAAGCTCTACTAAGGCTTACAATTGAATGCGAAGAAAACCAAGATAATGGCATTTGAAAGAGAGACAACCAGAACGAATACTAGGATTACGGTTGATGATGTAGTGTTGGAGCAAGTGAATGAGATTATATATCTTGGAAATGGCTTTAGCAGCAATGGAAGGTACAACGCTGATGTGGAGAGACGAATGAGTGCCGGAAATAGGCGAATGGAGCGTTGGGTAAACTTCTAGGCAGCCGAAATCTAAGACAGAAGGCACAGCTCGCTGTACACAACGCGGTGCTAATTCCAACGCTAACTTATGGAAGTGAGAGCTGGGTTATGACAGAGAGAGCATGAAAGTAGAATAAATGCGGTCGAGATGAGAGCATTGCCCAAAATTTGTGGCATAACGCTTGCTGACCGCGTTCGTAATAAAGACCTGAGAGAAAGAGTTGGTCTGAAAGAGAGTGTCGGTGTTAAGATAAGAAAGGGCATGCTCCGTTGGTTCGGACATGTAGAAAGAATGCGGGACGAAAGAATGACGAAACAGATATACAATGCAAAAGTGGAAGGATGTAGGAGCCGAGGAAGACCGAGACTAACCTAACATGACCAAATTGGTCGTGTTTTATCAGAAGGTGATGTCAGGAGCCCCAGGAACCGGCGAGCGTGCATGAAAAGAGCTATGAATGTCACAGAAGCGAGTGAGTATGTAAGGACCGCGTCTTATGGCGCTCAGTTCTCTCTGCCTACCCCGCAAGGGTCTTGGTGTGAAAATATACATACATTCATACAAGCTCTACCTGTCTTTCGGTAGAGCAAGAGACCGCGATTGCTTGACTTCCCCTATAGTATAAAAGTTGAACAGGGGTAGGAACGATGGATGACTATGAAATTTGGATCATTGTAGCTTTAGTAGATAAGGTAGTAAAGGTGTATAAAATTGGTACCCAAAGTCTTCAAAGTATAAAGCGTATTTTTTTTTAAATTTTGCATGATATTAGAAATCACTTCTATTGCCAGATATTTTGTGTCGGACACTAGCGCCAGATACCTATCTATCTATAACTTCGCGCTTAATCCCTTGCGAGATAGGCAGAGAGAACCGAGCGCCACATGACTCGATCCTTACAAACCTCACTCGATTTTTTTAACATTCATTGCTCTTCTCGTGCACGTTGGACGGTTTCTAAGACCCCTGACGTGATGTCAGGGGCCTTAGTAACCGGCTTCTGATAAAATACGCTTGAGCCAGAAGAATACATACACAATGTATTGCTGGCCTCAACGCTATGTTTATATATGGAAGCAGCAGGAGCTGGATGTGGCAGAGAGAGCATGAAAGCAGGATAGTTAATAGATAAGATAAGAAATAATTACGAAACAGATATACAACGCGATTGTACAAGGATGTAGGAGCCGAGGAAGGTCAAGATTTACCTACCATGACCAGATACCCTTAAATTTTATAAACTGTAATTTCGCTTTCGTTGTAACATAAAAGCTGAATTTTAACCTTGGGTAATTATCAAAGGTGTTTCCTAGCCTTCGCAACGTTTTCCCATGAAGTTGTTTGTCAGCCGACAAAGTAAAAAAAATGTCAGTTTGTAATACTAACCTAAGTAAGGGGTGGTGCACCAAAGGCAGGTGAGGTTGGCCACTGTAATTATAATGATATAGTCATTAGTCATTTAAGGTCGGCAACGCATGAGTGACACCCCTGGTGTTGCAAATGTCCATACGCTACGGTGACTATTTACCATCAGCCACGCCGTAGGAATGCGTGTTTGCCACCTTAGTGGTATAAAAAAAAGTAAAGAAAAAAAAGCCCGCTATTATAAATAGTGACAGGATTATTTAAGTGTGCGACATACTTGCCGGAATTCTGCGAACACAATTCGGCAGATTTATTCATGCAATGATTTATATTTACAAAATTATACTACTAACTACAATATAACTACAATCAAGCAATTGGTGATTGAATTTAGTCTTATAGTTTTCCTTCGATTCTATGACGAGTGATCTAGGAGAGGAGAAATTATGCATCGAATGCAAGATCGACCGCACGTGGAGAATAATTGGTGTCACTTTTGAGTAAAAAATAAAGGAATACAAGCCTTATGAATCGGTTCCGAGATGAAGTGCCAGAATGTGCTTACACACGTTATTGAGCCCTTAAGTAAGGAGAGCCTTTCTCCTCCTTTATTTCATAGGCACGGTTTCGAATTCCGTTCAAGACGAACATTTGTTGGAATTAACGTGCCTTAAGAGGGGACATAAAGTTATGTGGAGCCCTCATTTTGTTTTTATTATTAACGTCGAGTTTAATACCAATTTCAAAAAAAAAACGCTCAATACGCACTCTATGCTATGTAATTTCTTTCTTTCTTTATTTATTTTTTTCACAAGAATTACAAATTATTTTACATGCAGTTTCTATAATTATCTATTCTAAATGTGAAGACTGACGCTTGAAATAGGTTGTAACTTCACCCCTTGACTATGAATTCATCTGGAAAATAAGATTTTAAATTTGACACATTACTATTTTAAATAATGTGTGAAATTTATAAATTTAAATATAAACTTTGGAATACGGAATTAAGAAAATAAGAGTCTACGCTGGGAACTAGTAAGCGATACACGGTGTGCATCTTCGGGCTGTCCTCCTTCTGTGTGCGGTGTGCTTCTCTGCCCCCTGTTGATGTCATCTTTCGCCGTGTACATCAGGGCTTGAACTTCTGCCGCGTCCGCGGGCACCTCTGTCTGCTGCAGTGGTGGATCGCAGGGCGATCTGCACTCTCTCCGTCAACAACATTGTCCGGACCCAGGAACTACCGGCCATCTCCGCCCGGGGCCCCCAAGTGTACCCGGCCAAATCTTCCTGAACATAGGTGGCCCGTCCTAAGGATTTACTTGTACTTTTCGAACGTCTTTGTATATAGATATTTGTAAATAGTAGTTTTTAGTAATATTCATATTATTATTATCTTAGAAGCCCTTTTTTTATTCAGTTACTTTCCAATAAACATACAAAAACAAATCTGCTTTTTCTATAATATTAGTTTAGATATTAATAATAAATGCTTAAAATGATGCACGCCGTACGATTATTTCGCACCTCAGTAGTATTAAAAACACAACGTACTAATTTTACTACACGTTGCGCAACCAGATATACGCCACGAAAAATTATCGGTAATTTTCCACAGCGCACCGTATCGAATACGAGCATCGAAGCGTAAATTCAATCACCGAATTTGGGCAATATAATTACGACAGATGTATCGCTTCACTAAAATATGAGCTTTTCTAGCATGAACCACGTCTTAAAGTCTTAAGTAGGGCTGGTTGGCAATGCAACAAGGTTTAGTGAGGATAAATAACAAGCTTGGACGCCCGCCAGCGACTACTGCAAATACTCTAAAAACAGACTAGACGACGGTTTTAATTCATTAAGACGTTTCATATGTATTAGAGATTCAGTTGTATTTTAAATATTATACCATTAAGGTAACAGGCAATCATGTTGTGAAGAGTTAATTTTGCTTATAATCCGAAAAGTATCGTTCGTATATTGGCGCTGTCGCTGCTAACACAGCAACTTCTTAGGAGCTTACTGATGACCTCACTCGCCCACAGGAAAACAACAACCCTCCAGTGAGTTGTTATATGGCTGCGATTTTCTGCGGTGTACATCCCTAGACTTTAGGAACAGACGAAATAGACATCACGTACACACCAATCGTCGCCCAAAGAGCATTTCGACTTCGACATGGAGAAAACGTTTCGGAAAATAAAGTAAATTCCAATGTATTATTTTAGGCAGTCCAGCGTTTATTTCGTTTGACTTTGACGAGCTCGGTGGCGCAGTGGTGAAACGCGCTGTTACGCTACTTTGACACCAACGCTCGTGGGTTCGATTACCACACAGTACAAACATTTGTGTGCATGAACATGTCTGTTTGTATTGGTCTGGGTATTTTCTATGTATAATAAGTATGTATTTACAAAAAATAATGTATTCACGTATGTTTATCAGTTGTCTAGTACCCATAACACAAGCTTCGCTTACTTTGGGGCTAGGTGACGCCGTGTAAATTGTCAATAAAAAAAAAAATCCAGGCTTGATGTTTCTCAAATCCCTGCGGTTGTGTTTGCTGCCTGCATTCCATTTAGTGAAACAGAAAAAAATCTTGGTATTATTTTCGACTCCACGTTATCTTGCAGATCTTAGCAGGAAGATGTTTGCAGCGTCGGCGTCTCTCCGATGTACTAGAATTTTTTTACCCACTGCCACTAAAGTAGTTCTTGTAAAATCCCTTCTTTTTCCTATCTTTGATTACGCCGATGTTTCTTATCCTGACCTAAAATTAAATGGCTATCTATTCGTCAGCGTAGAAATTTACATATGCTTTCCATTCTCTATTTCATATTCTTCAACCCGTACTATCTTAAAGTTTGGTTCAAGTTTTGCTCCTCCTCCCACAACTTGCAACTTTGTTCTTGTGAAAACCTTACCCTGTCCTTACCCTCTCATTCCTCTGAATTCTTTGATCAATCCTTTACCATCGAAGCTATTAGGCAGTGGAATAATTTACCAGTGGTTATCAGAATAGCGAATTCTATTGCCATTTTCAAAAATCTAGCAAATAATCACCTTGTTTCTCTCTGATTTGACTAGTTAAAACTGACATTTGAATCATGTATATGTTTGTGTATTTTATGTATAGTGTATGTAATGATATATATATATATAATGGTTTGTATGTGTGTAATTATGTTTGTGTTTGTATCCCTGTAATTATAATATCAATAAGTTTAAATTAGTATCAGTTATATTTAATTCTTCATTTCCTTCCGGACCAGCCCTACCTTTTATTGTAATCGGGTTCATTACCTCAAGGTTGCCTTGAAAATATTGATTTAATAATAAATTTAAGATTAATAATAAGGCCGCCTTGTTGCATAGTACATTTCTATAATTGTAAAAATCTATTTGTATGTATTTCCAAATATATGTATTATACAAATATAGTGTGTCTTAGGTTTTCGCGATTGTTACACATTAAATTCTACAGCGTCCGTTGCTGGTCGTAGGAAGACAGTCTTCCTGCGACCAGCAAAGTACAAAGTGCTGCAAAGCGTTCGAAACGTCAGGTTCAACAAAATAAATAAAACACGCGATACTTCCGTTAATTTTTTTTAATTCAATAGTGTAGTGTATCCGACTGTACCAGTCCGGCCAGTTTGTTCGTCAGGAGAGCACTAAATGTTACAAAGTGACGGCCAGCTAATGCGTATCATCAGGTCGGAACATACATACCGACGGTCGGTCGAGCACTGTAGCCGGCCCCACGCTGCTCAACTGCGGATTAGCGGAGGCCAGTGTTTTCAAACCGTCGCAGGGCCACAGACTTAGCATAACGACTGTTTTCTATCGACAATAGCCGGGACCGATGGCTTAACATTCCCTTCAAAGCACGGAGATACTCGAGATTGATAAACCCATCCGGAGGCAGGCCGCAGTGAACGTTGCTTAACCTGCATGTTCGGTTGAAATGATACGCGCAACGATGCCATCGAACTCTCAACATTTATATCACTAAAATATAATAGTAACACGGGTGATAACAGAATGGAAGGATGTGCGGACCAAGTTTTCTCACTTCGCAAAGTCGTGGAGAAGCATTTGGCGCTAGGCCAGTTTTTTTGCGATTTTGTGGATCTTGAGAATTGAAGGTTCAGACATGGCTCAGTACAGTTTATTTAAAAACAAAGATATAGGTTGGCGAGCTGGTTGTCAACTTTAAGACAAACGCTCGTTGGTTCGATTTCCACTCAATACAAACATTTCTGTACATGAACACGTTTGTTTTCTTAAGTGATTTTAAGAGAGGTAGGGCACATCAAAGCAGTCCGACTGGTATGTACTTTCATCTCACGGAATATTGCAGCCTATTAATTTCCTGGAGGATTATTGTGTTTCTCCGAGTGAATGAATTTACATGCATGCATAAGGAGTTGCTATGTCAGCAGCGGGGGAGGCAACGCGCGAGCGGTACTTCCAATATCGCCAGCGTTAACCTTACTATATAGATAGATAAATCTGAAAACACGAATTTTGTGGTATATGTCCTCGCCAGGATTCGAACCCGGGAACAGGTGGAAAATAGGCCGTTTCCTTATTCACCGGCCTATCACTGCTAGGCAATTTTCACTATAGTCTGTTTATACAGAGAAGTCAAATATGGGAAGCAAACAAACTTATAACAGCAATAAGTTACTAGAAACAAGTTATTAAATCGTCGATATTACTGCTTTAACCATTAAGCCCCCAAAAAATATCTGAATATCGGGCAAAACTGATGATGAAAACTCATCAGGCAATGCGAAGTGAAAGGATGTAAGGCTTATTACAGCCAAATCAGTCGTTTTTTATTAGAAGGTGATGTTTACGCCGTATGCTTGTTATACATATAGGTGACATTTTTATAACCCGGAAGGGGTCGCTTCAAGTCAGTTGCCAATGAGACACGGTGCCGTATGCGTATGTTTTATGCAACTCAAATAATTGTTGGTTGCAACCGCGCCGCGCGAGACATATGTGCTCATATATATATATTAAACCTACTCCTTATATCTCCACCCATCCAACCATCCATTTCAACAAAGGTGACGGAAGAAACCTCAAGGAGAAAGAACCTCGTCAAGGAGTCAGTCGGCCGACTAGGAGGAATATATCTCAAGAAGAGGTTAGTCCGTCCTTATATTTTCCATATCCTTTTCTTTAACATAAATACAGTCCATTAACCATATTTTGAACCATAGGGTTATTGGTGAAGAATTTCATAATTTTAGAATATTCCCAGACCCGCCCGCGTGGCAACGCCACATCATTTGGCCACTTCGAGCCGGATTTCATTCCGATTTAATTTGTCTAAATATAGTAAATGTCACTTAATAGAATTATCTACTGTCTATACCTATTGTTAGGTTTTTTGGGTTTTAGCTAAACAGCGGGATTCCTTGCATTACACTGCACGCATTATATACGAGTACCTACATTATACACACATAAACTCACCGCTTAGCAACTACTCATAACAAGTTGCACAGATACGTCGAGTGCTGCTTAAATGTTATTTTTTTATTAAAATAATATAAATTAACCCGCACCGCGCCGGCAATAATATGATAAGTATCTATTGCCGATGCATTTAAGCAGGACAGGACACAATAGATTATGAAGTAGGTACATTTAGACTCATGGAATATTCAGATTTCTATTTATTATGATAACTATTTATTGAATACACATTTACTCATATCTATAATTTTAGTATAAGTAGCCGTATATACATTGGAAATTGAGGGTGGATTTGCATTCAACGACAGTACCTAGGTACCTACGCGATTGTACTTAATTAACCGCGTTTATTGCATATACATATGAAGGCTAGCTCAGACGAATTTATCGTTACTTATTAACTGTATATACTTCCCGCGCCGCGCAGAGACGTCAGACTGTCTGTCTGTCAATAATAATGGTAGATATCTCCATATTCTTCTGAGTTAGTTATTTCTACCAAAAGCGTAGTCGTACACTGTCAATTAATGATTACGTACGTTTATGTACGAGTTAAGTTCCGCATACATTAGCCATTGGAGACGAACAAGGTTATTCAATGTTATTAACGACTTATGAAGTTAATCAAGTAGATTAATTACTCCGCGAATATAACAGCTAGCAGTCGCCAACTTATATAGTTATAAACCCCGCAATTGATACTTTTCAGACGACTTTATTATTAAATATACCGCGCCGCACTTAACTATCTATTAATACTGCATTAATAGATGTTTTGTATTCGTTTGATCGAGTATTAAGAAGGTAGGTACTGCTGTTGAAGCTATAATTTGTATTCGTGTGTGCATATTTGACTGCACCGCGAACATACATACACTGGCTACAAGGTGTATTGTAGTTTAAGGCACGACACTCCGCGCATCATTCGCTAACAACGCAGCACTCCCGCGTGAGGCGCTTACATAATTACATAATTGTTATTTGTTTGTTACTGAGGAGGCGCCGGCGTGTGATTAGCTGATCATATTTTCGCATAATATTATAAAATTTGATCGTATTTAATATATTAAATATATTAATTTAATACCGCGCGCTTATTATAATATTTTAATCATGTCTAGAGATAAAAAAGAAAGTGATAAGGCCAAGTCCGAACCCACGCGCAATATTCAGTTAGATATGATAATAGCAAAACGCAATTCGCTATTTAAGCGTTTACAAAGAATTTATGATTTATCAAATAATATCGAGTTTGAAGCCAGTAGGGATGCATTTGTCTCGGCGGCTATATGTATAGATACTCTGCGTTCCGAGTTCAGTGGAATCTTAGAGGAATATAATTTATTGAACATGCAGACAAATGCTGATGCCCAGCCTGACTACCACGCATGGGATTCCTTTGAGGATATGTACTGGAAAGTAAAACACGTCCTTTCTAATATTGATAAAAGCAAGAGTGAGGCGTCTGATGGACCAACGCTGTCACGCATGCGACCTGCACTGCCAGCGATTCAATTAATGTCCTTCGACGGCGATATTCGCTCATTTCAAATATTCTATCAAAGTTTCAAGGCCACCGTACACGATAACCCCGCTCTGTCTAATGCTGACAGATTGTATTACCTGCTTGGTAAGCTGTCGAGTAAGGCGCAGGCTGCCTTTGCAGGCGTCACCCCGTGCGCAGATAATTATGACATTATTCTGCAATCTTTGATAGATAAATACGACGATAAGCGTGCTCTCGCGTCTACATATTTAAAACAGATATTCGAATGTAAGTCGTTTAATACTGCGTCCGCGCATAATCTCGAGTTATTTCTCGACAAATATGTTACCGCAGTAAGTGCTTTAAGGAATTTAAATATTTCCGATTTAGCTGATTTTATTTTCTTACATACCGCGTTAAATAAATTAGATTCAGAAACGGTTCGCTCGTTCGAGATGCATTCGCGTAAGGAGAAAATTCCGTCCTTTAGTAGCTTGAGTTCATTTTTAAAAGAACAATTAAATATTGTGCAAAGATCCGCACACTCGAGCGCAATGTCAGGTTCGACTTTACGTAGTGGGCGCTCTGACCACAAAAGGCCTGAGCCACCTCGGCCTCAATCTTACGTTGCAATTTCTAGCGCCTCCAAGTGCTTGTGTAAAAACATAATACATGAGCATTTGTATAAGTGCTCGGCATTTAATGCTATGAACCCGCGCAGTCGCTATAAATGTGTGAAGGAGCGCAATGCATGCGTAAATTGCTTCAGTAAATAAACTATTAAATTGTAACTCGAACGCTGAGTGCAGACGTTGTCATAAAAAGCATCACAGTATGTTGCACTTTGACTCGCAGGTTAGTGAACAAAAGATAGATACAGTTCCCGCAACCTCCGCCGCGAACCCGTCTCCTACTGACGTATCCTTATGTTCGACTTATACAGCACCGCCCTCAAGCCACGTGCTTAGCGCGCATTGTTCAAATAATACAACGGTACTACTGGCGACAGCTCAGGTAATCATTTGGGATGAGAGGGGTACCGAGCACATAGTTCGCTGTCTTCTTGACAGCGCGTCTCAGACGAACTTTATCACTTCTGAGTGCTGTGAGCGACTAAATTTAAAGATTTCAAATGAGGATAACGTCAAGGTCATCGGTATTGGGGGTACCGAAAAACGAGCAAATGGTACCGTTAAATTTAAATTCGCGTCCCGCTATAATATAAATTTGAAATATGATATTTCATCATTGGTTGTCGACCAAATAACCGAAAATTTGCCGTCTGTACCGGTCGACGTCACCGCCTTGCCTTTCATAAAGGGCTTGCCCCTCGCTGATGAGGGTTTTTTCGCACCCGCGCGCATCGATATTTTAGTCGGTGCTTCTTTGTTTATGCAGCTTCTGTTACCAGGCACTGTGCAGGATAATTCTGCTGTGCCACCTGCGATTCAAACCACGCTTGGTTATGTTCTAATGGGAACTGTTCCCATATCACCCGCGCGAAAGAGAGGAGCCACTGTGACTTGCTGTAGCATATTATCTGCAGAAAAGGAGCAGCCATCTCTAGATACTCTTATTAAACGATTTTGGCAGGTTGATGAGTTCCCTGGCACCGCTCCGCCCGCTCACTCGCTTGATGAGATTGAGTGTGAACATCACTTCCAGTCAACTACTGAACGTGATCTAGATAGCGGTAGATATATTGTATCCTTACCATTTCGTGGTGACATGTATGAGCTCGGAGACTCCTTCGACACTGCGCGACATCGTTTTCTTGGTTTAGAACGAAAGTTCAAATTCTCGCCTGAGTTGAAACATGCATACGACTCAGTAATCTATGAATATATAGAAAAGGGGTATATTTCCCCCGCGCCCGCGCCTGCTGAGATAGATGCGTCTCAACCTGTTTATTTTATTCCGCATCATGGCGTAATTCGCAAAGATAAATCTAGTACGAAATTGCGGATCGTACTAGACGCAACTAATAAGTCCGCCTCTGGTCTCTCATTGAATGATCTGCTTCATACAGGTCCGAATCTTCAAGGAGATCTATTTAATATAATCTTAAATTTTAGATTATTTGCTGTAGCGCTTTCCGCCGATTGTAAGCAAATGTTCTTGCAAATTATAATGAATCCCCGCGACCGCCGCTTCCAGCGTATACTGTATCGGTTTAGCCCTGAAGATCAACTCGCCATTTATGAATTTAATAGAGTATGCTTTGGACTTAAGAGCAGTCCATATCACGCGCTTCGTGTAGTGCAACAACTCGTCGCGGATGAAGGTGATAGGTTTCCGTTGGCCAAGGAAGTCGCCTCTCAGTATCTATATATGGATGACGTAGTTTTTAGCGCCATCTCGGACGAGCAAGCTGTCTCTACGGCTAACCAATTAATATCACTGTTCAAATGCGGACAGTTCGAATTAGTGAAGTGGGCGTGTAATAAAGATTCGGTGTCAAATGCTATCCCCGTGACGCACAGGGCTTTAGAGCCCATCGAGTTTGACAAATCCGCGCAGCCGAAGATTTTAGGTCTCAGCTGGTCTAAATCTGAGGACTGTTTTCAATTTACAGTGGCTCCACATAGTGATCACTGTACTAAACGCGCCATCTTAGCCACTGTGGCTAAGATTTGGGACATTATGGGCTTCGTAGCACCCGTGGTCCTGTACGCAAAATTATTAATAAAGGAGCTGTGGCTATTAAAGCTGGATTGGGATGAAACTCCGCCGCGGCATATAGTGGATATATGGCATAAGTTTTGCAAGGAGCTCCCGTTTCTTAATGAGGTAAAGATTCCGCGGCACTTGGGTGTTCGCGAGGGTTGTATACTACGTTTGGTGGGCTTTTCAGATTCGAGCGAAGGAGCGTACGGTGCAGTCGTCTACGCCCACATAACCATGGCAGACGAGGTCGTCGTAACATTAGTGTGTGCCAAATCGAAGGTTGCGCCCATTAAGACTCTGTCTATCGCAAGATTAGAGCTCTGTGGCGCCGAGTTGCTGGCGAGACTCATGCGACGAGTGTACGATATTTATAACCCGCGCTTTCCTATACGCGATATATATGCCTTTACCGATTCAAAGGTAACTCTGTGCTGGCTCAATTCCTCTCCGCACCGTTGGCAAACATTTGTAGCCAACCGTGTAGTTAAAACATTAGATAACATACCCGCTGAGCATTTTTACTACGTGGCAGGTACTGACAATCCCGCAGATTGTTTGTCACGTGGTCTCCTTCCAGGGAAGCTGCTTAATCACCCGCTATGGTTTCAAGGTCCATCGTGGATCCTATTAGACCCCTCCTTTTGGCCAATAAATAAATTAGACCAGTCAATGGTGGGCTCTGTGCCTGAAGAACGGGTGACAGCGCACGCCATCACTGTAGACGAGGTACCCTCAGTCATACAGCAAGTAGCCACCCGCGTTTCATCGTGGAATAAACTCTCCCGCGTCTTAGTCTATGTATGTAGATTTATTAAAAAATTGCCGCGTGCTGCGGCACTTGCAGTTACTGCGTCCGAGTTAGATTTTACGGAGAGCCTCATCATTCGCGATATACAAAGTCGTCATTTTCAGTGCGATTTTATCAATTTGAAAGAAGGCAGAGAATGCTCTTCTGCTTTAATAAGACTACGGCCTTTTATAGACGATAAAGGAGTAATCCGCGTGGGCGGCCGTCTCAGTAACGCCGCTGAGAGTTACAATTATAAATTTTCAGCTATATTACCGCGCCGCGACCCGATTGTCGAGTCGTTGATTGATTTTTATCATAAGAAATACTTACACGCTGGCCCTGAGCTTCTGATGTCGTTATTGCGTCAGAGGTTTTGGATTTTAGCTGCCCGGAGTGTCGTACGCTATAGAATAAATAAGTGCAATACTTGTTTTAAATCAAAACCGCGACCGCAATATCCGTTAATGGCGGACTTACCATCTTCACGTGTCACGCAAGTGGTTAAAGCTTTCAGTCATACAGTCTGTGATTTTTGCGGAGCTTTAGCATATACGCCCATTCGCGCACGTGGAGTTAAATCTCGCAAGGCGTATATATGCATTTTCACCTGTTTAACTACGCGCGCTATCCATATAGAAGTTGCGACGGATCTCAGCACCGTTTCGTTTTTAGCGGCACTGAAACGCTTTCTGTCAAGGCGAGGTCCGGTCCAATATATATACTGTGATAACGGTACAAATTTTGTAGGTGCACGCTCGTATCTCCGCGATTTATATGATTTCATTTCGAAAGAATATCGACCGCGTTTGGAAGAAGAGTTAGCGGAAAATCGCATTCAATTTAAATTTATACCTCCCGCGTCGCCACATTTCGGAGGGGCTTGGGAGAGCATGGTAAAATGCGTTAAAACACACTTGTTCAAAGTGATTGGACAGCAGATTCTCTCCTATGAGGAACTGATAACAGTTTTAGCACAAATAGAATGTTTGTTAAACTCACGACCGCTTACTGTGCTTAGCCCAGATCCCACGGAGCCTTCAGCTCTAACTCCGAGTCATTTTTTAAATACGTTACCACTTCGATCATTGCCTGCGGCCGAAGTAGAGTCGTCTGCAGACAATTTATTACAAAGACATTCGCTCTTAGATAAGCTTGTGCAAAGCTTTTGGCGTCGTTGGCGTACTGAGCATTTGCATCGCTTGCAAGCTCGGCAGAAATGGAATCATACTTCCGTACCTATTCGTGTTGGTACTGTAGTCATTGTAATAAATGAAAATTCACCGCCTCTTTCGTGGCCCTTAGGTGTTATTGAAAAGGTGCATCCGTCAAAGGACAATGTAATTCGCGTGGCTACAGTCAAAACGGCCAAGGGAATATTAGTCAGACCTGTGGTGCGTCTGTGTCCCTTGCCTACACAATAAACAGCTAACTCAAAGCTACACACAACGCATCTGTATATATATAGCTATATATATGTAAGTGTATGTTGTATTTAATTCATTTATTTATTGTACCGCTCTAGGCTAATATACCCATTCCAATTTATAGGGTTGCCTCTGTGCTATATACCCATTTTCAATTTATAGGTTTAGCTCTATGTTTAATACTCATTTCAGTTTACAGAGTTAGTAACTCTGGTGCAGTATAATTATACTGCAATATATCTTTTCTTTAAAGGTGACCCTTTAAGGGGGGGAGAATGTTTACGCCGTATGCTTGTTATACATATAGGTGACATTTTTATAACCCGGAAGGGGTCGCTTCAAGTCAGTTGCCAATGAGACACGGTGCCGTATGCGCATGTTTTATGCAACTCAAATAATTGTTGGTTGCAACCGCGCCGCGCGAGACATATGTGCTCATATATATATATATTAAACCTACTCCTTATATGTCCACCCATCCAACCATCCATTTCAACAAAGGTGACGGAAGAAACCTCAAGGAGAAAGAACCTCGTCAAGGAGTCAGTCGGCCGACTAGGAGGAATATATCTCAAGAAGAGGTTAGTCCGTCCTTATATTTTCCATATCCTTTTCTTTAACATAAATACAGTCCATTAACCATATTTTGAACCATAGGGTTATTGGTGAAGAATTTCATAATTTTAGAATATTCCCAGACCCGCCCGCGTGGCAACGCCACATCAGGTGATGTCAGAAGCCTTAAGAACCGGCGTGTGCACGAGAAGAGCTATGCAAATTAAAGAAAGTGTATAAGAACCGCGTCTTATGGCTCTCCGTTCTTTCTGTCTGTCTTACAATGGAACCTGGTGTGAAGATAAATACAAGTATTGAATACAGTCATTGATTTTTATTTGAGATCAGTAGACTAGAAAATCCTTTGAAAGTCAGATAGCACTCAAAGGTGGTTAATGCGATTTGAAGAGCCCAGACGTCTTTTTTCTTAAATAGTTCTTGATTAAAGTAATTATCTCGATGAATACTTGTTTTTATCACCTTGTGTTGGATCTAGAAAGTTTTAATAGGTTTATTTTCCGATTAATGTTGCGTCTAAACATAAAGATATATTTATTTGCACAAAACATGAGTAATATTACATACGATCGCCTGCAAATATGGTGTTACTATGATTTCCTTCATGTTTTGCCTTGTCGGCATACAACATTTGAGAGATAGAGCAATATTGGTATGTTAAGATAAATTGAATATGTAATATGTATGCATGTAATTTCACGCAACTTTAAACCGCTTTCTCTGCTACCGATAAGTTCATGCGGACTAGCGCCGGCGGGCACCCACCCACTACCTTTAGTAGATGTATACCGTCGCTGCCATGTCTGCTCCGGTCGTCTCTACCTCGGCTGCTGCGGTCGTCTCTGCGAATGTCTCGCTTCTGAAACACGAACCTCGTGCACACGCCACCGTTGCTGCCCTGTCTGCGACAAGTGTTTCGCTTTTCCACGAGGCTGCCATTAGTCGTTAGAATAATCTAAGATACTTCGATTCTCGCAAAGTGATGCCTGAATTTATTAAACAAAAAATTTTGTTAATCTATACATCTATACATATACATAAAATTGAAGTGTCTGTCTGTGATTTCAAAATAAAGCCTTTATCTTAAGCTCATATTATTATTTTCACGTCATCAAAGCCTAAATACGCATTTTTAACTTTTTGTCTGTCTGTTAGTTTGTCCGAGCTAATCTTCGAAATGGCTCAACCGATTTTGACGGGATTTTCACTGGTAGGTAGAGGACTGTTTTTTTATCCCGTAAATATTTAGGGTTCCTGGGTAAAAAATGAAAAACTGTTAAAATTAGGGGGAAATATCTTCCCCTTGGGGGACTTTTTTTTTTAATTTCATAGAATACGTATTTTTTGTGACATAAAATAACTACGCAACTTTTATGTAATAAAAATAAAATAAATATACGTTCCCTCCCGTAAAGGTCAATAGATGGCGCTGTATGAAAATTAAATAGCTCTATGGTTGCATCGACAACCCTGAACATTGTTTTCTTTTTAAACAGAAAGAATTTTCTAGTCCGGTGACGTAGTGACAGCCCACTCGGGGCTAACTACATAGTCAGGTCAAAAAAAAAAAAAACAGAAAGAATTGCAGGTCGACAGAGGAGTAAAGGGTACTAAAAAACTGACGAGCTACAAAAAACGCGATCTGAACTACAAATCTCATGCGTGCGAATCCGCGGGCTTCAGCTAGTTACTAATAAAAATCTTCTACAAAAATTCTCTCTATGTCTATTATTATTATTACTAGCATTACTTATGGTAGCTTGGCGTTAAGTTTATTTCATTGATAACTAAACTAGCTGCAGCCCTAGACTTCAACCGCGCATAACCCGGTATCCTGTGGCAACCGCTTTTCCTTCTTTCTTTTTTCCTTCGACTTCTGAGCAGCGTACCATGATGCTGAATAGTGCAAGTCCATGCCTAAGAATTGAGCTGTCAATGCAAAAAGATTTTTTAAAATCCAACGTGTAGTACCGAAAATTAATAAAATTATTAATATTTTAGTATGGAATATGTATTTAGTGAACAGATTTTTTTTTTAAGAAAGGTAGGGCGCATCAAAACTCCCCGTCAGGGGAAGTCCTCACAGAAAACCGCAACCAAATAACAACTCCCTAGAGGGTTGAAATTAAACTATTTTTAACGGAAGTATCACGTGTTTTATTTATTTTGTTGAAACCTGACGTTTCGAACGCTTTGCAGCGTCCGTGGTCGCAGAAAAGACTAACTCCCTAGAGGGTTGTTGTGTTCATGCGTGGGAGTGAAGTCACCAGTAAAACTCCTAAGGAGTTGCTGTGTCAGCAGCAGAGGAGGCATCGCGCTAGTGATACTTAATGTATTACAAGCGTTCGTAGGCTACGGTAATCGCTTTTTTTTATACTACGTCGGGAGGCATACAAGCATACGGCCCACCTGATGTAAAGCGGGTACGTCTCTACGTAGTCTATTAACGCTCGCTAGTGAGTTGCTATTTGGCCGCGGTTTTCTGTGAGGTGGAGGTACTTCCCCAGACGTACTGCTTTAATGCGCCCTACCTCTCTTAAGCCTTTACATCAGGTGGGCCGTATGCTTTCGACGTTGGATGGAAAAAAGGACTGAGAATTCATGGAGTGTAAATTGTATGTATTTATAATCAATGTACACATGAGATTATATCTATGTATCGTTGTCTTTTCATATATTTCTAATGTCTATAATATAGGTGTATAAAAGGCAAATAATATATATGTATATCTTTTAAAGTGACACCCATACAAGGGAAATTAGCGGATGCGCAGCTGCGATGGTACGGCCATGTTATGAGGAGACCGGAAGACCACATGACACGAAAGGTTTTGAACATCCCGAGAGAACCGAGAACGCGTGGGAGACCCCGACTCACATGGATAACATCAATAGAAAATTATTTAAAAGCTACATAATAATATTGACCCAACGACGATCCAGAACCGTGAACTCTGGAGAAAAATGATTAGGAGAGCCGACCCCAAATAAAGATGGGAACAAGGCCGGAAGAAGAAGAATATATATGTATATCTTCACGCCTAGTCCCTTGCGGCAGAGAGAACCGAGCGCGGTATAAGACGCGGTCCTTACACACTTCACTCGCTTCTTTCACATTCATAGCTCTTTTCATGCACGCTCGCCGGTTCCTAAGGCTCCTAACATCACTTTCTGTTAAAACACAAACAATTTGGTCATGGTAGATTAGTCTTGGCCAATAAATGAAAGTAAATTTATATTGAGACTTTCTTTTTCAACAATTTCACTTCATAATCTTTGTAAATACTGTTATAATATGAGAGATTTCCCTACCGAATAAAAATAAACAAGCGAATCATACCACTCTAAATGCCGCACCAAAAAATATCGAGTATGTTTACTTCATAACATGTTTATATCTCCAGTGCTTAAGTGGAAGAGCGTTGCCTGTCAGTCAGCCAATACGCCAAGAAGGGATTTATTCATCAGAATTTTCCCTTGAAATTGAATTTCGATTTATCGGCCCTTCACCGGTGGCATTTTTTTAATATCTACATATATTATAAAACAAAGTCCCACGCCGCGCCTGTCTGTCTGTTCGCGATAAACTCAAAAACTGCTAAACAAAAAAACTATAATTTGTTAAGCGTTTGTGTAAATCGGTTGAAATACGACGATAATTATGGAAAATGTCGGAAAAAGTCAAGCCGCCTCAGGGCTTTCATCGGATATTATACGGATATACAGTATTAAGCCTTATCAACTTAAATACGTTAGTTACGTTAAGCATGCATGAAGCACATTATGATAATCCCTTACATCATATAATTTTAATGATGGACCCGCCAGACGTCCTACCTGAACGTTGCTGTTGGCTTACCTGCATTTTTTTTCCTAGAAACCAACTGCAGCGTCACCTGCCTGGTCCAAATGTGAATCTAAACCATCTCGAATCAAGTTAATTACACATACAATATTTCAACAAAGTCCGGCCGTTTATGAAGAGTTCAGTTATAAATATACGTTCAGAATAAATTTATATTTGCAATTTGATCTAACCTGCTTTGTGTGCTTCCGCCACCAGTTAGTTCATGCGGCCTAGCGCCGGCCGGCGTCTACCCACTACCATCAGTAGATGCAACATGCCGACGCTGCCATGGTTGCTCCCGTAGTCTCCGCCTCGGCTGCTGCGGTCGCCCGCCATCTGGAACAGAAGTTGCATTCCCTACCACCGTTGCTGCCACGACTGGCCTGGTCGTCGCTGCGACACGTGTTTCACCTACAAAGGTTAGATCAAAATGCATGTAAATGTGGCTTTCGCAAAATAACGCCTATTAACTATAAATTTATATTATAATGATTACAAAACAAAGTCTATAGTGCCCTGTCACATGTAACGTCTAAACATAATGAGTTCGTTTTTACACCTATTAATATTTTAGTTTGTTTTTAAGTATATTTATCTACATAATAAAATACATTAAAATGTTTCAAGTAGTGTAGACATATGTTACATTTAACTCTATTTACATATTCGTCGCAACAAGCTGGTGCGACCCAACGACAGGAAAAACATGTAGCCATTATAATAATGTGGTATACTACCCGTGCGAAGCCGGGGCGGGTCGCTAGTAAGAAGTAAACCAGGAACTGAAACCAATTAATTTTTTTTTTTGCAAAACAACACATGGATTTTTTTTGTGTTTCAAATGCAAACATGATATATCCACAATGGCTATCATACATTATTGAGGTTTAAATACAAAAATACTATCAAAAATGTCAAAATGTAAAAATGTCCTTTTAGATGAATTTTCCACATTTTTCTCTTCTCACAAACTAATACGAACACAATAAAAAAAATGTTATACCACTTGAGCCGTTCGAAATTTAATTTAACAATTAATTCTTATTTAAATAGACGAGTCCTTTGATGATGTAATTTTGATTGTAATGTGCTTAAATAAAAAAAATACTTTTGCAGGACATCCATTTATATTTTCGTTGCCAGACACAAGATGGCGCTGTACCGAACCGCGCTTTGGCTGAATTGCGCTACGGTTTCGTGATCGATAGGATATGACCCGGACAATGTTATTACTATGATTACTCGAACTATGGTCACGACCATATCCTACGTTAAGTGCTAGCCTTAATTCTCGCGATTCGGCGTCTACGTCGAACATGTACATATGTTATTGTAAAGTATAGTTGACTATAAGAATTCTTACTTTACACCATCGGACAGACACACAAACGTACCGTCCTGATTCCTATCGATCTACCAGAAGTACCTACGAAAATAGTACGCTGTCGAAAAAGAGAGAATTGAAGATGAACAGCATGAACGAGTCCAATTTCGAACTTTTTCCGTAGTCAGTGACCCTCTTCGATCAGGTTGATGAGATTATAGAACACTGTGCCCTGAATCTGACAAAAGGTCAAAGTCAAGTTCTAGAAGTATTATTGTTTGATTTTTGTGATACTTTTGTTTTCAACGGTAAGCCTGTAATCGGAGTAGGATACTCAATAGATATAGGAGATAAAACCGCCTAGAAAAGATAGGCAGAAAAAGAAGATAGAAAAAATGATAAATTATAGTATAATCGTTCTTTGCTCTTCTCCGTGGTCTGCACCAGTAGTTATGGTTCCGGAATCTGATGAACAAATAAATTTTCACAGATTATAGAAGACTAAATGCCATCACGGTAACCGACACATACCCGATTCCCGCATTGATGATTTGCTTCATGAACGAGCGATAAACCACATTCATGACAGCACTAGATTTAAACACTGATCATTGTGATTATAAAACGACGCTATTGCCAGAATATTGAACAACTCCTCGGAACACAACCCAGTTTACAATTGGTAGAACACACTAAGGGAGGCAAAATCGCTCCTTAATCTGGAAGGGCTACCGTGTATGAGCTTAGGATCATCGACAATTCGCACAGCTCGTCTTTGTACCAAAACACATAGCAATAGCTGGTATTTTGTTACTATCTACATATATCTTTCTCTTTCTTCACTCATGTACGTGGGTTAACAGTACACAATATATGTTGTATTCAAAAACTATACAGACTTATTTAAATACAACGTACATTATATAATATTACATGCCCCATATTATTAAATAGGTGTTAAAGAAGCGAGTGAGTTATGTAAGGATCGGGTCACACGTCACATTTAATTGGTCGGCTATTTTGACCATGTTCCTTAAGAGATAGGAACGGTGTTTCTGAACATTCTTATTCTACTTTTTTATGCTGAATCCGAATCTGAAGTCAAAATTCGAATATTCGAAAAAACGCACACACAGACAAACATATAGATTTCATATATGAAATAAACTAGTCAGTATTAAAAATTCCCATGTTCATATGCAAGGACCTCGTACTGAACTCGTATAAACTTTATTTCCACAATATTTTTTTCTGGCTCATTCCAGTAAACACAATGCCCTTGCTAATTTCTCTGGAGACCACTCGATTAATATTTTTCTAGGTATTTCAGACTGTCGGCAATAAAGCATTGTGATGTGAAAAGGAAATATTTGAAACATTTCAACTGCCATTTATCGTAATGTTTGTGATTTAACATTTTGCACACATAAGTTTATTTTATTTTGTTATGTTATATTTATTTTAAACACATTAGTGCTTAAATGTGTTTAAAGTTTTTTTTAGCCCTTATCTACCATTAATATGGTGTAGGCCTCCTTCAGACTCCTCCATTTTTCTCTGTCCTGTGTAACTTGCATCCAGTTGGACCCTGCTATCTTTTTAATATTATCCTTCCGCATTTGTGGTCTTCTTCTAGGCCGCTTTTCTTCCCAAGGTCTCCGTATTCCAGGGATATTTTACACAATGAATTGTGTTTTCAGGCTATGTGACCCGCCCACTGCAACTTCAGATTCGCCATTCGCTCTACGTCATCCGCGACTCCACTCCACCCTCTAAGCCATGTATTTGGTTTGTGGTCCATCAGTGTAACCCCCATGAGCTTTCTCTCTAATTTCCTCTGGGCGAGCTGTATCGTGTTAATACTGTCTTTGGTCAGGACCCAGGTCTCCACTCCGTAAGGTAAAACTGGCAGGATATACTGATTGAACAACCTAGAGTTCTGTTCTGCTGTTATGTTCATTTTGAAGGCAAAGTCCAGTTTTGAGCCCACATAAGACGGATACGTCTGTCAAGTTCGCCAACCTGGCTGTCCTTGCCCATCCTTACTTCCTGACCCAGATACACATATTTCTCAACATTTTCGATGACAGTTTGGTTAACTTTTATTTTAACCTGTGTTCTAGTTTCGTTTGTCATGATCTTAGTTTTGTTGATGTATATTTCCAAGCCAACTTTTAGAGAAGCTTCGTTCAATTTCTGAAACATGAGTTGTATGTCGTCAGGATTGTCACTGAGAAGAACGATATCATCCGCGAATCTAAGGTTGCTCAGTCTGGCACAATCTTCCTATGAAAGCTTCTTGAAAACATCTTCTAAAACAAGAGTAAATAGTTTTGGCCGAAGAGTGACTATCTTACACCTCTTTGGATCTCAATCTGCTGTATTTAAAGTTTAAACAATAGAATTAACATGACACGTGACCCGGGTCCAGGTGGTATAAATAAAAGAGTGTTTTTTAATCCGCGAATTATAAAAACACAAAACCTACAATTGAAAACTACTTTATTAACCCTAAAGTTTTTATTTTCATATTGTCATAAAAATTAAACGCGAATGAATAAATAACTGCTTTGTGAGTAAAACACATTTTATTAGGTTTGCAGCAATGGTAGAATTTCGACCATAATCATGGTTGAAAATTTTAGGAAAATATATATTACATTTATCTTCTTCTTAGTAGCGTTATCGCGTTTCCTAATCCATTAGCAATGACGAGGCCCGCTACCTATGCTTAAGGATTTGTCAGAGATACTGATTTTGGTATTACCACACCTTTCTTAGATATTTTGAAATATAATTTCGTGCAGATTTCCTTACGATGTTTTCCACCCAAGTGACAATTAAAAATCTGAATATAATCATAAATCCGAAAACACGAATTTACTTATTGAAACCACCAGGGTGGTTCTTTATCCACTGGGCTATCACCGCTCTCACATATATGAATTTGCATAAATACATTTTTTCAGCAATTAACTTTCTTTTGTTCAGTAGCGGATCGACAGCTACAGATCAAAAGAAAGAAAAATAAGTCACTAAGCAGAAAAAAATACGATACCGCTTTGTCTAATATATGTAGAGATAACTTTGCATTATGAACATCATAGAGAACTCCCTGAGGCATCATAACTTGTACGTAGAAACTGTACAAATATTCTTTTATTTTAATCTTTGGTTCCGTATTAAACTCGTAAAAGAATTGCTTTTGGTGCGCTATTTGTCGCCAAAACAACTAAAATTTTATTCTGTTAATCGTATTTTATTCCGAAATAAATTTCGTGAATATTTGATATCAATAAAAAGTTACTCAAGTAGAGTTTCGTTCGCCTCGATTAAAGATTGTGTACAACGAATAAAAGTATAAAGCAAAAGTGAGAAAGTGGTAAAGCATTCCATAGTTTCATAGCCCGTACCGACAACGATTTGGAGTAATATTGCGAAGAATGAGAAGACGTTATCAGACGAAGGGGATGAGACTGCGTGTACTACGACCACAACGGTCCCGTACCACACTGAAATAGATGGAACGTTCTTTCAAGTAATTGGGAGAAGTAGAATTGAAAAGAATAGAATAAAGAAAAGAGAGTACGTGCCAGTTGCGACGTCACCTAATGGGCTTGAACCACTTGAGCTGAGAGCGAAATTCGGAAACATGATCGTATTTGCGAAGCCCAAACGTAAATCGTACACAGAGATTTTGAACGCGCTCAGCTCAGGTTGTTTAATTGGTCTTTAGTGAGGTTAATGTAGTAAGAGCCGGCATAGTCAAGAATGGGAAGGAGCAAGGGCTGTATGAGCGAAATTTTAGTACCAATAGGGAGAAAATTATGCAAACAACGTGACGTAGGGAGTCAGTTGCTGCAAATAACCTCCTGCTAACGTTGGCTATCTGCATCGATCAAGAAAAAATCTGTCAAAGTCAACGCCAAGGTTCTTCACACTCTCACTATAATGGACCTGAACATTATTAAATGTTATTGGAGGAAAAGTCTCACGGTCGATATTAGAGATAAAGCGCGGTCTACCGATAATAATAGCTTGTGTTTTTGTAGGAATTTTTTGTTTGATCTACTTCATTCAGATATACGTATGAGATCTTCATATACTTTAGCGATCGCATTAGGCACGTGAATAAATCTGCAAATAATCAGCATTAAGCTAGCAAAAGGAGCGAATATTAGACGCTATGAAATTACTGAATAGAGAAAATAAAATAGGAGATAATACGCCACCCTGAGGTACGCTGGCATTTGTTGGATACCACGAGAAAAAAATATCATCAAGGCGTACACGCTGCCAACGAAAATACAGGTATGAATGAAACCAGTCAATTACTGTAACAGATATGTTAACAGAACGCAGTCGCTCCAAAAGTATATAAATATCGACGGTGTTGAAGGCATTACTAAAGTCTAAAAGACACAAAACAGTCAGTTGAGATGAATCCATAGCGAAGCGAATATCGTTCGTGATTTTAACTAAAGCACCGTACCTGAAACCGGATTGAAATATATTTAGGATATAGGTTTTGGGAAGTAGCTCGGTAAGTTGTTTTGCTAAAAGACGTTCAAGTACTTTAGTAAGAAAAGGGAGAAATGAAATTGGACGATCATTTGAGTGAGAAGAAGGATTCGATTTTTGAGGTAAGATTTATAATGTAGGAATTCTCTTTGAAGCCGAGGGAAACACCAGATTTGTTGAGTATCGAGGTGATTACAGAAAGAGTAATGTCAAGGGCAGGTAATATCATATGGCGACTGATGTTATCGTACCCCAACGCATTCGAAGCAACCGAAACTATGTTCTTCTCAATATCACATTCAGTGAACTGACTAAAGAAGAAAGGCGGATAGTCTGGAGTTGGAAGTAATAAAATCTCGACAAGAGTTTGGTCTTCATCATTGCATTAAAAAGTTGCTGACGAAGAGAATTACCGGCTAAGGTTGTCGATGTCAATATTAATAGAACAGTCAAATTTTCAGACTTTTGCTGGATCACCATTTTGAACAGATATCTGCATGTGTTGGCATTGAGCATCCCCTGCATATCCTGTTGCAGCTGTTACGAGTGCGTATATACCAATCACGATACTCATCTGGGTCGGTTTTATATTTGACCTTGGCTTTGTTTTTTTTTTTAATTAATTCTTTAATTTCGTCAATAAACCATAGTGTAAGAAGAAGAAGGTTATTAAATAATTATATTTGTCCATCTACAGTATCAACTGGGCAGATTGCCGACCAATATCGCACGCTCATCATCAAGCAGTAAATTGAAATCAATGGAACCATAGTTATGCTGCAAGAGGGTTTTAATTCTAGCTTTCTGGGGGTCGATTTTTATAGGAAAGAAAAAAGTGATGGAAGGAGAAAACTTGTTCACTACATTATCCATGTTTGCCAACATGCACGAGAGACGACACCAGGATTAGGTCAAGAAGGGATGCAATTAGGAAAGAAATGAGTCGCACTAAGAGGCAAAAGTGTAAAGTTGCAAGCATTAACAAGGGATTTGAGAGATTGAGACCGGTGATCCTTTTTGAGTAGACAGATGTTAAAGTCACCTAATATGATGGAGTGGTTAAATGAAGGAGTTAGATTGTCTATTATGATTTCAAGAGAATAATAGAAGCAGAGGGATTGTTCGCGACGCCAAGGAGTACATGAGCATGAGAAAGTGTGTATGTCAAGAAAGAGGTATTCGAACTCATTTGAAGGATTAGAGACGTGAGAAAAACCGATAATAATGAAGGAGATATGTGCACGTAAGTAGATAGTAACGCCACCGCCACTCTTTCCCACACAGTCATTCCGTATAAGCCGAAAACTAGGTAAGGAATATGCTGTGGAAGGTAAACAGGGCTTAAACCAAGTTTTAGACACAAGTACAGCGTCTGCTATTAGAAGATGTTAGAGGTAAATATTGTTCCTGCTGCGCATCAGCTAATCATGCACTATGTTCTATAACCTGCGCCACACAAACAAGTATTATAAGTTTACAGTTCAAACTCTAAAACTCATGGAAAATCGACGGAAAATGAGGTTGCAATATTCAGCGGATGCATCCTTATATAAACAGCCAAACAAGCAAATTTTTTATCTTTTGTCTTTACAAAAGGATTCTCGAATTGTTTGAATCAGTAGTTTGAATCGAGTATGTAGTCGGAAATGTAACTATGTCGTGGAATGATCGTACATAAGTTATACAAGTAAGGACAAACTTTACGAGCTAGCCAAGTTGAAACTAATCCCGAGCTCGTATTCAGACAGAACGGTCGTTGGTATTTGCGTAAACCTGGTTCAAAACTTGAAATATATGGGAATATATAAATGCAGGTAATACAAAAGGTACACGTCATAAAGTATAAATAATTGTATCGTTTTTTTACATATTATATATTACCACAAAAAATTTTGGCAGAATTGCTAGCGAATTCAATGAAAACTGGGAATATCCAAGCTGTAAATATGGTGATACCAGCACGCCGATTCGTCTTCTACGAGTAACTACACATTTACAGGCGTAGATAAGGTACGCAGCAACCGAAATTAACGAGTCAGTCTTGAGTTCGCTGATGACGAGCAGCTTACACTATTCACGATTATCCAAGTAATTCATTTTCTAAGAGAGGATGCGCAACCCCCTACTTACAAAGTCGAAGATCATGAGATATAAACTTGAAATAAAATACACAGAAGTGGTAAATTTAAGGACAACTATTTGTCAATTGCAGCAAAAAGTTAGTGCTGTAGAAATGGAGTCTATAACTGCTCGAAAAGAATGACAACAACACAATACCTCTTTACAGTCTTGTGCACATGCTATATCGATTATATCCCGAAGTCGAATGAGATTGGGATATCATCTGAAAATGCAAACCATCAACTTGCTCCCCGAGTGACTCGACAAGTGGTGACACTCGGTTAACGTGCGAAAAACGCAAGCAATGCTGGTGAATTACTGCGATAAGAAACCTGCCGCCGCCCATCTTCATGGTGAACAAATATCCTGGCACAATACAACGACCTACCTAGTATTTATATCGACCGGCAATATACTATGAAAAAACACGCTAACAAGGCCATCGCACCGGCCTGAACTGTACGAATTCAACAATAGCAATAGGTCTAATATGTGACTGTAGGTAAGCGCTAGTTTGCATGAACACATTAGCAGATGTTGTTGTGATGCAAAGTAGTTTAGATCAAATTGCCTATAATCTTAATAATGAAGAATAAATATGCTTTTGTATAGTCTACAGGGAACTAAAATTGTGTCCACTCATCTGGAATTTAATAAAATTACTCAATAAAGTTTTTGCTATGTTTCGCTTGTCAAAAGATAATGGCGGGTTGTTCCCGATGGAGTACTGTTTTATGTTTAATTGAAATCGATATTCATAATTATGTAGATATAAGATCTCACCGTTCCCGAGATAAGCATATGCTACATGACAAACCAGGTTGTTAACCAGTGTGAGTTTGCTGTGTCCTCTGTTGCAAACCGTCGTTGCATTTGCAGCTACACGGTTGCAAACAATTCCCCAACTATAGTTGTACTGTAGTGTGTTCAGTAAGGGTGAATATTCACATTGGAAAGCCATATTCGAATCGGAATCAAATCGTTATCTGTCAAAATGCATGGAATCTGAATGAAAACTTTTGGAATTCGTTTCGAAAATTGCGTGGCAATGTGAATAACCCTACAGATCTTGCGTATGGAATACCCACATTATACATACAATATTATGACTTCTAGCGTTTCATAAACTCAAAATATTGACGTGGCTATAGTAGTTTTACTTGCAAATAATTCAATGAATCCTCAAAAGGGGAAAAATTAAGACGGCTAATGTTCAGTAATTTAAATTTATTAAATCTATTGGATTACCTTTTATAATATTGTATCATTCGTAACTTCCTGAGAATGAAAACGGAACTCATCACTTTTATGTGCATTTGAGTCACTGTAAGAGTACAGTGACTCAAATGCTCTTGCGTGTACACACGGTTTCCAATTGTTCATAACAGCGCCGTTGTGAACGAACAGAGAATCAGAGATACTGCTCACAGAGAACGTTGATAAGTCAGATAGAATTTTGGTGCTTAACTACTGTGTGCATCATCAGAAACTGGTAAAGTCACGTCTGTGGGCAACCGGGTTTGCCACCGTGTAGCTCATGCTTTAGATTTTTGCGGCGTAATCACAGGTATCTGAATTGACCTTTCCCGTCAACGGAATTGTAGAATACTTTATAAAAAGCAGTTAATCGTGAGTTGGACTAGCGAACTGAGGCTTCGTACGTCCTTGGGTCCTGACCCACGCAGATAAATGTCTAGTAGCCTTAATTTTTTTTTTCCGTTGGGAGGCATACAAACATACGGCCCACCTGACGTAAAGCGGGTACCGTAGCCTATTAACGCTTGCGATATATTAAGTCTCACTCGTGCGATACCTCCTCTGCTGCTTACACAGCAACGCCTTGGGAGCTTAGTGGTGACCTCACTCATACGCAGGAACACTGGGTTGTTATTTGGATGCAGTTTTTTGTGAGGTGGAGATTCTTCCCCAGGCGGGCTGCTTTGATGCGCCTTACCTTTCTTAAAACATCCAGAAGAATCTTTGCCTTGTGTGGGAATCGAACCGATGAACGTTGGTGTCAAAGTCGCGTAATTCACGACTGAGTCACCGAGCGCCTCAAAATCAATTAAAAGAAACTGCTAATTAAAAAAGTCGATCAACCTATGTGTTCTCGAACGGTGCCATTCGCAACCACGAGATCTCTGCCATCGCTGATAAAATTTATGTACTGGAAATTGGTCGTTATCAGGATAAGAAATGAGCAGGCCAAGCTGCGTGCTCATACCATTACAGAATAAGTATTGTAAAGTATTAAAATATATGATATCACCACCACATCAACCCTTACTCATCCCACTGCAGCGATACGGGTCTCCCTACAACCAAAGGGGTTTAGAGCTGTTCACCACGCTGCTCAAACGCTGATTGACGGAGGCCAGTGTTTTCAAGCCTTCCGTGGGCCACTGCTCTTAGCTTAACGACTGTCATCTATCGACAATAGCCAGGACCGACTGCTGAACGTGCCTTTCGACGCACGGAGAACGAATAGATAAACCCATCCATAGACAGGCTGCGGTGGATGTTGCTAAACCTGCGCATTCGGTTAGAATGATACGCGCAACGACGTCATCGAGCTTTCAGATGCAAAATATATGATAAATGGCATTAATTTTTAATGGCAAAAGTGTACGTACTCAGTATATATACATCTTCTTTATTTTGTTGTTGTCTTCAAACGGTTGCAACGCCACAAACATACGACAAAATAAAAGGTAAAGAAACGGCAATAGTATTCCGTTTTGTACGTTATGTGTCAATATAAGGGCAGCTAAAATATTGGCAATTATAACAAAACATTGTAAATATTTGCCAATATTTTTCTGTTTTGGGCATGTACTATTAAATTCGTGTTTTTGACATTTGTATAATAATATGTAAATATTTGTAATTAATAATTTTCTGAAAATTTATAACCATATCCGTGTTTTCTGTGTGTGATTATATATATTAGGTAGGTTAGGCTAGAGAAGGTAATTGATATCAAGGTGCTCCCGAAAGGACACAAGTCAAACCGCACATGAAGAAATGATTCAATGTTCAGATTGTAAATAAAAAATGTGAAAGCAATTTCAATAGTCTAAGCCTATTTAGATTATTGTTTAAAAATCAAAACCCACGTGGGCAGGAAAAGCGGGAAAGTGTACCGGAACGCACCTGCTTTTTGTATCGCAGCTTTTATACAAACACAAGTGTTACAAACGTTGTATAAAAAAAAATTGGGTTACTAAACTTGGTCCATTTGATAAGGAAACCCACAGGGTTACCAAACTCGGTCCATTTGATAAGGAAACCCACAGGGTTACCAAACTCGGTCCATTTGATAAGGAAACCCACAGGGTTACCAAACTCGGTCCATTTGATAAGGAAACCCACAGGGTTACCAAACTCGGTCCATTTGATAAGGAAACCCACAGGGTTACCTAACTCGGTCCATTTGATAAGGAAACCCACAGGGTTACCAAACTCGGTCCATTTGATAAGGAAACCCACAGGGTTACCAAACTCGGTCCTTTTGGTAAGGAAACCCACAGGGTTACCAAACTCGGTCCACTTGATAAGGAAACCCACAGGGTTACCAACCTCGGTCCATTTAATAAGAAAACCCACAGGGTTACCAAACTCGGTCCATTTGATAAGGAAACCCACAGGGTTACCTAACTCGGTCCATTTGATAAGAAAACCCACAGGGTTACCAAACTCGGTCCATTTGATAAGGAAACCCACAAGGTTACCAAACTCGCTCCATTTGATAAGGAAACCCACAGGGTTACCAAACTCGGTCCATTTGATAAGGAAAGCCTGTGGGTTTCCTTAAATTTTTTTTATACAACGTTGGGAGGCATACAAGCTATACTCCATCCATCCAAGCATCCTCCTATAGTCAATCGGTTACCGTAGCATATTAACGCTGTTAATACATTAAGTATGACTCGCGCTATGCTACTGGTGTCCTCACTCACACGCAGGAACACAACAACCCTCCAAGGAGTTGATTTTTGTCAGCGGTTTTCTATGAGGTGGAGGTACTTCCCCACATGGGCAGCTTTGATGCGGCCTACCTCGTTTAAATTAAGATCTCTAAAATTAAAATCAGCTCGGTTCTGTTTAAGTTGAAGACATTAATGTCAGACATATTAATAGCCTTAGCGATCCTTAACATGTATTAATCTTGCTTAAGTCCTAAGCCTCATTACTGTAATTTGAATATTCCCTTTATTTGAAAATTCGAGCTTAGGGATTCTTGAATTTCTTATTAATTAAATTAGTATCCTCGCCGTAATTTCGTTCGTTTGAAGTTAAAGTTGGTAGGTACATATTTTTTGTAACGCTATACCTTTAGCCGAGCTCATTACAATATATTTCCTTAGTTTAAACTCATTCTAAGACCTTTTTCAATCGATTTTTTATACACATACGGCCCACCTGATGTAAATCGGGTACCGTAGCCTATTAACGTTAATACTATAATTAATAATAATATATTTATTTTTATTTTCTCTATTCACAATCTTACTTATTTGGTAGGTATACAATGAAATATAAATATGTAACACTAATTAAGATTGAGAGAGACTGGCGCCTGAACTAGGCCTGAGCCTGTGACTCTGGCCACCAGTACTCTCTCCACTTGACACGGACGGAAGGTGCATTTCAAAACACAAGAATATTTTTTTTTTAAATGAAGGGGAATACTTGAGTGTATGTGGAGTATATTTTGATGGATTTATATATGTAAGGGTGTTTGTATTCCTGGAAAATGTAACAGCATGTTACATTTACTTGTTAATTGTAACCAAATGTTTTTTATTATTTTTTAATAGCGATATTTACAAAATGTAATCTAACGTTTTACTACGCTTTATTGCTGTATGTTAATTGTGTTGACTGTGTGTATGTGTGCGTGTGTTTTTACATGTCTTTTACTTCTGTAACAGCTGGCGAGAATCTGAAGGTGATATAAAGTTTTTATTCGTATATATATATATTCATATACATATTATACATATATACACAGATAATTTATTTTAATATTGTTTTATTTTTTTCTAGTTAATAGATTCAGGCGTTATTTTGCGAAAGTCAAATCTATATGCAATTTGATCTAACCTGCTTTGCGTGCTTCCGCCACCAATTAGTTCATGCGACCTAGCGCCGGCCGGCACCCACCCACTACTGTTAGTACGTGGTACATCGTAAGAAATTCTTACAATTAACGTCTACAACGCCTGATGATGCCTCGTGGAGAGGCGAAACACGTGTCGCAGTGACGACCAGGCCAGTCGTGGCAGCGACGGTGGTGGTGGGGGCATGCGGATTCTGTTCCAGATGGCGGACGACCGCAGCAGCCGAGGCAGAGACTACCGGAGCAGCCATGGCAGCGTCGGCATGTACCACGTACTAACAGTAGTGGGTGGGTGCCGGCCGGCGCTAGGTCGCATGAACTAATTGGTGGCGGAAGCACGCAAAGCAGGTTAGATCAAATTGCATATTATTTTTTTCTGTTGCTAATAGTACGGTATATTATTGGTTCAATGTTTGATTCGGAGTACTATTCGCTATCTTCCTCGTTCGAAGGTGCTGCCAGTGCAAGTGACAACTCCAATTCTTCATCACTGAGCACAGTGCTTAATGCTGCCTCATATGCGATGCCCAAAAATTTTAACGTCATTCACATTAATGCCCAAAGTGTTGCGGCGCATTACACTGACTTATTGGCCACTTTTACAAGCAACAATGCTACATGCAATTGAGGAGACGTTTCTTATACCCATTCTTCCATCAACGCTTACCTCTTCCAGGTTTCAAATTAATTAGAAATGACCGTACGTGTACTACAATGCAAGGTGGCACTAGTAGGATAGTGGGTTATCTTCTCATCAAGTGATATCCCAGTCCTCACTCCTATACCAATCTCCAGAACATTTACACACACTTTATCTCTCGATAGCGTTTATGTTTACGATCTACCTGACGGTAAGAAGTTACCGTAGCCTATGGATACTTGCAACACCAGCGGCGACATTCATGCGTACACTGTAAAACACTTTTTGTCTTATTTAGAGAACCTCATGCTGTACTTCCTTCGAAAGAATTTCAGCATGTAGAGTTCATTCCAATGCATACATTTTTTCAAAAGTAAATCTTTCGAAAAGCATACGTCCAGTATATTTTCCAGTTCAGTGTCTTGTCCTGAATATATCCACCAAAATAGTTTTGGAGAAATTACTTTTCCTTGTAGCCTCCTGTTTATGTAATATTCTATTTTCCCTTATCCCACCCTCTCCCTTCCGTCATAGAACCACACGTGCAGGCTTGCGATGTCATCATTCCACTGTTGAGGACATTTGTTTTCGTACTAAAAAGTTCGGCAACTCCTATCTCTGTCGAACTATTAAAAAGTGGAACGCCTTGCCTGCACATGTGTTTCCTCCTTCCTACAACATGGGATCCTTCAAACGAAGCGTGAAGAAGCACCTTGCGGGCCAGCATGGTAGCGTCAACTGACAGGACACCGTAGTCCTTTGTCAGTTGCCGCTGCAATTTGGGCTCCCCTTTTCGCTTACCAACAGGCGAAGAGGAACCACTATGCTGAGCCAATATAAAAAAAAAAAAAAAATATGGTGGCATAAAGCTAACAGTAGTCTGTAGTTTAATGTCCCACATTGAACTTTACTCAAATCTAGCCAAAATTCCAACAGCACCTTGTAAACTGTATTTTGAGTGAGTTTTAATATCCAGTAACAAGTGATTACAAATTTTAACTTTCCGTATCAATACATCGATGCGTACTGGCAATAAACTCTCAAAGGGTCGCGTGAATAGGAGGCATTCGTAACCAATTTCAAATGTAATCATTTTAATCGGTCGTTGTGGACCGGTATTTGAGAAGTTTTGGGTACCGGTGAATCTGTTGTGAAATCGATTGTGAAATATGGTATTATTACAGTCGGCTCGCTGCACCAAATGTTTTCTGATAGATGCCAATAACACATCACAAACACACACATCAACCTTTACTCATCCTACTATAGGGATACGGGTCTCCCTTCAATCGACGGGGTTTAGAGCATTCTCCACCATGCTGCTCAAATGCGGTTTGGTGGAGGCCAGTGTTTTCAAGCCGCCCGAGGGCCACTGACTTAGTTTAACGAATGTCATCTATCAACAACAGCCGGACTGGTGGCTTAACGCGCCCTCCGAAGCAATTCGAGATAGCTAAACCCATCCATAGACAGACTGCGGCTGACGTTGCTTAACCTGCGTGTTCCGTTAGAATGACACGCGCCACAACGCCATTGATCGCTCAATGTCATATATATAATTCACTATTAATTAACTTTTCATAAATAAATGTCATTTATGTCATTAAATAGCGTTACGATATTGTATACATTATCATTTCGTAATAAGAAAGGGTGTTGGTTTGAAAGGAAGTGTCAGGGTAAAGATAAGAAAAGGTAGGATCCGTTGATTCGGACTAGAAATAAAGCAGGGTGTAGAATGACGAAAAATATTTTCAATACGAAAGGAGAAGGATATAGGAGGCGAGGAAGATCACGGTTCACCTACCATGACCAAATATATGGTGGTTTATTCTGATAAGGCGTTGTCAGGAGCACTAGGAACCGGCGAGAGTGCATGAAAAGAGCTGTAAATGTTAAAGAAGCAAGTGAGGTGTATAAGGACTGCGTTATAAGGTGCTCGGTTCTCTTGGTCTACCCCGTAAGGTACCTGACATGAAGATATACATGTATTTGTGTTTTTATTTACATCTGATTCTTTCAGTTCAAACAGATTTGTTGAAGAATCTTGTCGTTTAGTTGTATATTAGTTTGCGCTATTTGAGCTATTACAAATATTAAAGCTATTTCGACTATCAAGCTATCCGTACTGATCTATGATATAGTTCGATGAGCTCGGTGTCTCAGTCCTCAATGACGCGACTTTGACACCGACGCTCGTGGGTTCGATTCCCGCACAATATAAACATTTGTGCGCATGAACATCAGACATGTTCATGCGCACAAATGTTTGTATTGTGTTGTTGACTGGATGTTTTAAGAGAAGTAGGGGTGCATCAAAGCAGCCCGACTTGAGAAGTGCCTCCACCTCACAGAAAACCGCAGCTAAATAACATCTCCTTAGAGGGTTTAGTATTGTCTTAGGTTTTCGCGATTGTTACGCATTTAATTCAACAATTTTTAACGGAATTTTTAAGCGTTAGTTACAAAATAAATAAAATACGCGATACTTTCGTTAAAAATAGTTTAATTCAATCCTTAGAGGGTTGTTGTGTTCCTGCGTGTGAGTGAGGTCACCAGTAAGCTCCTAAGGAGTTGCTGTGTAAGCAGCAGAGGAGGAATCGCGCGATTAATATTTCATATATTACAAACGTTAATAGGAGCGTCGGGAGGCATACAAGCATACGGCCCACCGAAGTAAATCGATTACCGTAGCCTAAGAACGCTTGCAATACATAAAATATTCACCTCTACTTCTAACACAGCTACTCCTTAGGAGCTTTCTGGTAACCTGACCACAGGAACAGAACAACTTTTTCTGTGAGCTCGAGATACTTCCCCAGACTGGCTGCTTGATGTGACCTATCTTAAAAACTACAACTAAAGTAAGATATGGTAAAGTCGGTTAAAATATAGCAAATGTACATGAAATTCACTTATTTAATAGTATGATAAACTTTTCAATATGAAAGTGAAAACGTCTTCGAAGACACAAGTAAATATTGAAATGGCGTAATGAACTTCAGCGAAGTCGGATTTACTTTTTAATTTAAAAGTTTTTATCCTGCATACATGAGTCTGAAAGTTTTACGCTCCTGGCTGCTCATGGTCGCCAAATATTATATTTTGAACAGAATCGAATATTATATTGTTTTTGAAGGTAAAAATGATTTTAAACGTATTACTGTGCAAGATAACTCTAAACTAAGATAAGATAGCATGTTATTCTAATGGCTGACATAAAGATAACCAGAGGATGCTTCTCGGAGAGGCGAATCGCGCGTCGCAGAGACAACCGGGATAGCCATGAGAACGACGGCATGATGCATCTACTAACGATAGTGAAAGGCCGGCCGGTGCTAGTTGGAATGAACTAATTGGAAGGTAATTGGAAGCACACAAATCGTAAGACGTTCGCACGTGCAAGTGTCCCTCTGAATGAGATCCTTCATGAAAGAAGACCTTCAACTGCACCAAAATAAACACGATTACTGTTTAAGTGTTTTTGAGGTGGGGCAAGCAGCCCGTCTGCGGATGTACCTCCACCTGACAGAAAACCGCAGCCAAATAATAACTCCCTAGAGGGTTGTTGTGTACTTGCGTGTGAGTGCGGTCACCAGTAAGCTCCCAAGGAGTTGCTGTGTAAGCAGCAGAGGAGGCATCGCGCGAGTGATACTTAATATATCGCAAGAGTTAATAGGCTACGGTACCCGCTCTACATCAGATGGGCCGTATGCTTGTATGCCTCCCGACGTAGTATAAAAAAAAATCAGGCGTGTTAGAGGAATTTAGGATAACTTTGAACTGAAATCAAAATGTTTTTATGGGCTGGCATTTAAAATATTGGAAACTCGATTATCATTGGATTCCTCACGAATTAATCGCAGAACAGAAAGGGACTTCTTGATCAAATCACTAAATTAATTTTACGTACAGTAGATTAAATGTCATCTTAGCAAATGGCCGCCGTAGGTGGCTTATAGGCACTCAAATGCTATAAATAAATAGAGTATTAAGTGACGAAATAACTATAAACAGTAACAGTTATTAAAGACTTTAGAATATTAGCTGGGAATTTTGTTTACAGAAATAGAATATTAACAACCATAGACTAAAATGGATAGCTACATAGAAGGGACAGCCTCGAATGCCTTTATGGAAATGGGCGATATTTTTCAAATTAAAAGCGTTATTTGTAACTATTTCATGTCAAATTGTTCTTTTTTTGCCATCCAACATTATGGAAATAATAATTCTTAGAATAACAATATTAGCGTGCATGAAAAGAGCTATGAATGTCACAGAAGGTATGCAAGGACCGCGTCTTATGGCGCTCGGTTCTCTCTGCCTACCCCGCAAGGGACTTGGCGTGAAGATATATAACAAAAGAGTTCTTCCGCCACCAATTCGTTCATGCGGCCTAGCGCCGACCGGTACCCACTCACTACCGTTAGTAGATGCAACATGCCATGCCATGCAATAGAGTATTAAGTGACGAAATAACTATAAACAGTAACAGTTATTAAAGACTTTAGAATATTAGCTGGGAATTTTGTTTACAGAAATAGAATATTAACAACCATAGACTAAAATGGATAGCTACATAGAAGGGACAGCCTCGAATGCCTTTATGGAAATGGGCGATATTTTTCAAATTAAAAGCGTTATTTGTAACTATTTCATGTCAAATTGTTCTTTTTTTGCCATCCAACATTATGGAAATAATAATTCTTAGAATAACAATATTAGCGTGCATGAAAAGAGCTATGAATGTCACAGAAGGTATGCAAGGACCGCGTCTTATGGCGCTCGGTTCTCTCTGCCTACCCCGCAAGGGACTTGGCGTGAAGATATATAACAAAAGAGTTCTTCCGCCACCAATTCGTTCATGCGGCCTAGCGCCGACCGGTACCCACTCACTACCGTTAGTAGATGCAACATGCCGATGCTGCCATGGCTGCTCCGGTAGTCTCTGCCTCGGCTGCTGCGGTCGTCCGGCATCTGGAACAGAAATCGCATGCCCCTACCACCGTCGCTGCCACCACTGGCTTGGTCGTCGCTGCGACACGTGTTTCGCCTCTCCACGAGGCATCCTCAGGCGCTGTAGACGTTACTCGTTAGAATAACATACCACAAGATAGTAAATTAACTATAACAACGCTATAGTAAATGAACTAAAACAACGCTATTGTAAATGAACTAAAACAACCCTATAGTAAATGAACTCTAAAACGCTATAGTAAATGAACTAAAACAATGCTATAGTAAATGAACTAAAACAACGCTATAGTAAATGAACTAAAACAATGCTATAGTAAATGAACTAAAACAACGCTATAGTAAATGAACTAAAACAACGCTATAGTAAATGAACTAAAACAACGCTATAGTAAATGAACTAAAACAACGCCATAGTAAATGAACTAAAATAATGCTATAGTAAATGAACTAAATCAACGCTATAGTAAATGAACTAAAACAACGCTATAGTAAATGAACTATAACAACGCTATAGTAAATGAACTATAACAACGCTATAGTAAATGACTAAAACAACGCTATAGTAAATGAACTATAACAACGCTATAGTAAATGAACTATAACAACGCTATAGTTAATTAACTATAACAACGCTATAGTAAATGAACTATAACAACGCTATAGTAAATTAACTATAACAACGCTATAGTAAATGAACTATAACAACGCTATAGTAAATGAACTAAAACAACGCTATAGTAAATGAACTATAACAACGCTATAGTAAATGAACTATAACAACGCTATAGTAAATGAACTAAAACAACGCTATAGTAAATGAACTCTAACAACGCCATAGTAAATAAATTACAACAACGATGATTCTAATTGGAAGAGTCATTTCAACAAAGTAAGAATTGCGATTGCGTAAATACTTTATTACATATTTTGAATTACATTCATTTATATTGACATAATAGGAATATTAATTAGAAACCTAAAAAGTTTTTATTTCCTTCGAAACCCGGGTGGTCGTATACGACCGCGAAATGTATGGAAAAACGTATATAACGGGTTCTGACCGCTCAATAGATTCAGGAGTTATTTTGCGAAAGTCAAATTACTCAGACCTGATGAATCAGACCGCAGCAGCCATGGCAGAGACTACCGGAGCAGCCATGGCAGCGTCGGCATGTTGCATCTACTGACGGTAGTGGGGTGGGTACCGGCCGGCGCTAAGCCGCATGAACTAATTGGTGACGGAAGCACACAAAGCAGGTTAGATGAAATTTCATGTAAGTTTTTATTTTTTATTTGGAAGTAGGCTCTTCTTCTCAGTGTTATATCGTTTCCTAATCCACAAGGATTGACGAGGTCCGCCACCTAAACCTAAGGATTTGGTGAAGGTACCGATTTTTACAAGGAGCGACCTCAGCAACCCAGAGGGAAAACCAGATCATACTTAGGTAAGGTCACACGTCTTCCGAAATATTACTCCTTGGACGTGTGGGATAAGTCCGAAAACATGAATTCAGTGGTGCATGCCAGGATTCAAACCGGGAACCTGTTGTTATTTGCAAGTAGGCATTTGTTACTATTTTCGAGTCTCGTTTCCCTGGAAATTTCCAACCTTACTTCTGTTACTTCACCTATATATTTATAATCGTTACGCTTTATATCATATAAACAACGCCTTTTATATACTAAGATTATTTCTCATTCTCTATCTTCCTTCCGGTATATGTAACGTAGTACAAAACTACGAACGCGAACGTCGAACTTTCGAACGTTCGACAGATTTTTCTGTCCAAACCCCTATCTACTTTATATCAGGCGGGCGGTATGCTGATATCGACGGAATTATAAAAATAACCTTACTTTTGACTGAATATGATATGGTTTTAACAAATCAATGAAGGTTTATAAACATAACCATAATCCAACTAAAAACCAGCTTTCATTGGCTAGTTCAAGGATCAACATTCCGTCACTTATCGGCTTATTGGTGGAAATGTTCTCACATTGGTCAGTAGGCTCGAATCGCTGAGATATTTCAGCGCTAAAGCACCTTGTGTTTGTGCTTTCGTGTCCAGTCAAGGGGTTTATGGTGGAGAGTCAGGAAGTTGGTATAAAAACGTTATTTGTTATGACTGAAGATCGTACCATCATTATCCATCAGCTAAGTATATCTCGATAGCTCACCCTCAACAAGCAAATTAATTTAAAATTTAAGGCGTTTTGATGAGCCCTGGATTATTATCGAAGTTTCGAAGTTCACGAACTTTTCGAGTGTATTAGATAAGGTTTATGACAAGACTTGGCATCGTGTAAAATATGGTTATACCTGATTTGTTTCGTAAGAAAAAAAATCTTTTTTCTCTTTATCAGACTGTAGAAAAGATTGAATTTCACACGTATCATATATGTAATGTGTCTCTCTATGTATAACTTCACACTCGGTTCCTTCCGGGGTAGACAGAGAGAACCGAGCGTCACATAACTCGTTTCTTACTCACCTCACACGCCTTTTTTTCCTGTTTCATTCCATTTCATTCATCATGGTAAGCATGTGATTAAAAAAAAAATGGCGGAATTTTAGTAAAATTGTGCAGTTTTTTGATGTTTCAATCATTTTGAAAGGGTGTAAATGGCCCGATATTTAGGACTATTCGTACATTCGTTCTATTTTGATGAGCTCGGTGGCTTAGCCGTGAATGAATGAACTTTGACACTTCGTGGGTTCGATTACTACACAGAACAAATATTTGTGCGTATGAACGTATCTATTTGTCTTAGTCTGTGTTTTCCTATGCTCCATAAGTACGAAAATGTATTTACGTATGTATGTTTATTACGTATGTTTATCATTATCAGTTGTCTAATATCCGTAACACAAGCTTCGCTTACTTAGGGGCTAGATGGTGCTGTGTAATTTGTCCTACAATAATTATTTATTTAACAATTCTTAGAACCGCCTCCAATGGCGCACGGTTCTCTCTGCTTACCCCCCAAGAGTCCTGGCACGAAGATATACATAGACATACATAAAGAAATTGCTCTTAGATTAATCGTTTTTAATAAAAACAAAATGAGGGCCATTTAGCTTTATACGTCTTAGAGTTGGCCGTGCGGTAGTAATGACTGTAATGAGCGTGTGATACTCTTCAAATTGTAAAGACTTTGTAGACTGAAGACCCCTTCATCAGGCGGGCTGCATGGTTCTTACTTTTCTTCTTCTTCGCATAGTCCCGTTTCCCAATTCATTGGGATTGGTGTGGTCTGTTACCATAGCTCAAGGATTTGGTGAAGATTTTTCGCACTGAGGAACTGCCGCCAGAATATCCCAGAGGAAACACCAGATCATCCTTAGGTTAACTTGTTATGGTTAATCCTTGAACTAATCAACCACTGGACACGACACTCAGTCGTTCTCGCCTTTTACCCCTCTGTCACGGACCCTGAATTTAATTCAGGGTGAACGATATTATCAAGTCAGTTAACTTTGAGAGCTCGACGGAAAAACATTGCAAAAAAATGGTGAACTGCGCTGTATTGTTTTGAAAAAACTATAGTGGGCGAACAGTTGATGTTTCCTTTCACTCGTAAGTACAATTTTATCCTATTAATATTGCTATTTTTTGTAAAATCAATTAAATGTTAAATGACAGCACAAAATAATACGGACATTTTAAAATATACTCATTGTTGAATGAAATGTAACCAAGAAAATTATCTATTGTAATAAGTCGGGTTACCGTTCATTCTACCGTTCGGTCATCAAATTTGTTTCTAACTAGGGCTTGACTTTGTTGATGAACGATATTGATATGAATGAATACGTTTATTACTATGCTAATCAAAAAGATATTGGAATATCGATGTAAAAACAAATTGTCATTTCGCTCCGCTTTGTCGTGCGGAACTTTATTCAGTATAAGGTGTGCGAAATAATCGATCTAAGTAACATATAAAAAAAGATATTGTTTATTTAAAATACAAATTGAATAATGTGATTGTAACTATTTTGTGCGTAAAATGTATTTGTGAACGTACAGAATAACGCAAGAAACAATTTCCTTATACGGCGCACTATTTCAAAATAACAGCGGCAAGTATACTGTGAGATCTCCCGGCAAGAGTTGCCAGGTATGAGCAACTTACAAAATCATTCCCTCGCTTAATTTTTAATTTAGACAAGCTTAGCAACAAAAAAATCCGTTCAGCCGTTTAAGCGTGAAAGAGGAACAAACATCCATACATACAAACTTTCACATTTATAATATTAGTAGGATTTCCTCCTCCCACAGAGTTATTAGTGATTGTTTGTAATTCTTTATACTGATGATGGTTTCTTATTAAAATACAGGACCCTACCCGTTTTTGTCCCTTTCTTGAATAACATGAGGCTAGTCTATAATTTCTTATATTCAATATTTTTTCATGTCCAGCGATCATAAAGTGCTCTGTTATACAAATTACGACTATGTCAATCTCCTTGTTTCATAATTCATCTAAGTCTACCGATAGTAGGTCCGATTTGTTCAATAATCCTGCCATATTTTGATGGATAACATAGATGATGTTGTCACTCTTATTGTCGAAAAAATTCAAGTTATCTTGCACTCCCTCCTGATCATTGCAGGTTTCACACAGTTTCACACAGTTGGTATCAATATTCCATATTAAATCGCTTATATTGTGAAATATTTGTTTCATGCCTGTATTATTTACTGTTCCATAATGCTTGTAGAACATGTCATAATCATAAGATAAGTCTTGATTTGAGTCGATCAAAAAAGAATATTCATGTATGGATGTCAAGGTATAACAAATTATTAAATGTTTCGACTCTCCAGTTGTACATGTTTGAGAAATTGTTACATTTGAATGTAGGCGGGCAAATTATGATATTTGTGTGGGTTAATTGGTGCAAAGTTTGTCTCATGGTAATTAACAAATTAAAATAATTTCATGTCCTCTTGAAGTCTTTTCCAATAAAAATAATACAAAAGTCCTTTCGTGTGTAGTTTTCTAATTTAATATGAATATCTTGAATTAGACTTATAATTCCGCAGTTTGTTTTTATATAATGACACAATTCATAATCTTGTAATCACTTCATAATCACTTCTAAAAAGTTGAAAGTGGCTGGGATTTGAACCTAGACTCGGTTCGACATAAATGTCTCAAAAAAGTAAACCCTTAACCACTCCGCCAGTTTCTAAATAACAATCATTAGCGAATTTAGGTATTTGTTAATCACACAAATCTTAATGTGTAATGTTCGTTACGATTACTAAAGAAATGTACTCGTAACTACCGCCTGTAGTTTACATAGGTATTACTTTTTAATCACTTTTGATTTATTATTGTATATTAACACATTCACTTTTACTATTTGTGTTATTTAGTTAATGTTTATTAGATTATATTATAGTTTATTGTAGTTTACACATAACTTACAGTACATTATTAATGTTGAGATTTTTTTATTATTCACATAATTAAGTCTTAATTTAATTGTTATTCAACAGCGTCACAAACACTAGCACTAGATATTTACACATTTATTATTATATTCCATTGGTTTTTTGGTTATTTAACGACATTTAACAATTTTAAAATAATAATTTTTGCGGAGTATATTGCTTACATGACGAGTGGCGCCAGTCCTTCTTTACCTTACTGTTTTATTAAATGTAATTTTGAGTGCAGACTTATTGATTTATATCAAATGTAATCCAACCTTATTGGCGCTGTGTAGGCCACCGTTTAGTGATAGCGGGAGTGTAGACCATTGTTTAGAGATACAGAGTTTATATTATTTCATTCATGCTCCCGCTACAGTTCCACTTGGCCTACAACACCAAGATTGCTTTAATCAGTAGGTGCAAGTTGCTCAATATCACCTTAAGAGATAAAACTAATCACACCTGCACGTGGTGCACCCTGTCTATTAACAAACAGATTCTGGCGAAAAAGAGGTAGGTAGGTCACAGCGATAACTCCACTGTGGAAGTATCCCAGCTTCATAGAAGACTGCAGCCAATTAAAAATTCTTTGGAGGATTGTTGTGTTTCTGCGAGCGAGTGAGGGAGTCCGTCGGCAGTAGAGGTAGTAAAGTAGAACTAATACTATTTTTGTTGCAAGCTTTCATAGGTTACGGTAAGCACTTACATTTACATCACTGTGTGTTAACTGGAGTCGACATCAGAATAAGAAAATCAGAAAGAAAAAAGAGCAAGCATCTTTATATAATATACCAATAAAAAAAATTAACCCGAGAATGGATCAAGTAACCTTCACTGGCTTATATAAATAGGTCCGAGTTCAGCAGTGGGCCGGTACGGGCAGACGATGATGATGATTGAATCCATACTGTTTGAAAATCCTTCGGATGTTTTGTGTTCTCCTAAATTTAACTAATTATCGATCAATGAATGAATGAATGAAAATTCATTCATTCATTAATCGATAATTAGTTAAATTTTGGAACCACTAGCGGTTGACGTAAAAATCTTTATTTGTGTGTATTGATAGCTGAGTCAGTAGTAGTAAGAGTAACAGAGATAGTGCTTTACGCGTAAATAGCGCAACAACAACTCACACAGTCAATCCATGATGTACGTACAAAATAAACACTGCAGTGTGAATATTCTAATAAATCTTAGTCGAGTGTGCGTCCCTCGCCCCCCGCGACTATCGGTTGAACGTGGTTTTATAGATTTGCGATTGGGTTTCGCGTCCAGTGGTTGATTAGTTCAAGGGTTAATCGCTTGGTATAAAAATCGCAGTCCTCTATAAACCTGAATAAATCTATCTATCTATCTATAACATCACGCCAAATCCCTTACGGGGTAGGCAGTGAGAACCGAGATAAGAAGATAAGATAAGATAAGAATTCTTTGTTATATTAATTTGGGTACAATGAGTTCTTAAATAAAGTGATTTGTTTCACCAAATCATACCTTTCCAGGCGTACAATAAATTACATGCGTAAAAAGCTAATAACAATCATAGTAATGTCAAAATGTTACTTTCCGTTTAATATAAGTAATAATTAGTAAATAACAATTTCCGGAAATAATCTAATAATAGTTAATATCAATTAATTATGTAATGTTAATGAATAATAGCAAACTAGAAAATTTACACAATATCATCTAATAAGCAACAATTAAAATATGAAATTACGTGATGTCAATATGGTTACCACAGTTAAATAATAATTATTATGTCAACAATATTCTTGTGTGTCAATTAAATAATAAACTATAAGGTATCTAAATAAAATAATATTCATTTATATTCTTATTGTTCAGGAACACTGTAAAAACACCTGTCGCAAAGCCAGTTTGTCAATAGTTTGCGAAACTTGGGCAGTGGCTACTCTTTAAATACATCAGGCAATTTGTTAAATATTTTTATTGACATTATGTAGCTATTGTTAGATGTGACAGTCAATCTAGTTAGTGGTCTAATAAGTCGGTTCCTATGTCGTGAGCGAGTAACAATATGAGTATCCACATCTTTAGTATGTTGAAAAAGCTGTCAATTTTTTTCGCACAAATATACATACATGCAATATATACATGCAAGATAGTGTCAATATTTTATATTTTCTAAAATACGGTCGACAAGAGTCAGTTTGTTCAATGCTAAATATGGCACGTATACATTTTTTTTTGCATTATACGAGCGTCACGTGATCTCTCACTCGATCCTTATGTACCTCACTCGCTTCTTTAACATTGATAGCTCTTTTCATGCACGCTGAATAAAAATCTACCAAAATTTAGTAGTTGTACTCGGAGTCAACCTCAAAAATATAAATTTTGTAGATTCCATCCAGACATCCAAATTCATTCGTTTTATTTAGTCAAATGTTATTTGTAGAGTCTGTTATTTTTATAACGACGCATTAATCCAAGTACAGTCACCCTCACAAATCATAGTACAGTCAGACTCATATCAGAAGTCGTGAGTAAGGACGAAGTCGAGGATGGATTTAAAGCGCCAATTAGTAGCTCGCGACCACTAAGAGGAACTAAATTTGTTCGCTGGGGAGAGCAGAAATAGTTTCATGGGCTTAAAGTAAAGATCTAAAGATTCTGGATATGACTTCAAGTAATACATGCATACATTTTTTACTATAGTCATTATGAGAGGAACGAATGACAAAACTGATGTACATCGCGAAAAGTGGAAGGATGTGGGTATAATTTTTCAGTGGGTATTTTTTTTTACGTGCAATTTGATCTAACCTGCATTGCGCGCTTACGCCACCAATTAGTTCATACGCACGCCGGCCGGCACGCACCCACTACTGTTAGTAGATGCAACATTCCGCTCCATGCTGCTCCGGTAGTCTCTGCCTCGGCTTCTGCGGTCGTTCTCGCGATTGTCCGCCATCTGGAACAGAAACCGCATGCGCACACCACCGTTGCTGCCATGACTGTGTACCCTGTTCGTCGCTGCAACACGTATTTCGCCTGTCCACGAGGCATCCTCAAGTGCTGTAGATGTTAGTCGTTCTATCGGGTAGTCAAGAATCGGGCTTTCAAATTCAATACTACTTTTTCACATCCGACTTGTAATTCCAGAGATTATCGTATTCAAATAAATAATCTATTTCGCATTATATATCTATTAGTACAGATAACCAACCGAACAACCATAAGCTTCCAATGATACTCTACGATAAATAGTTTAGGAAGTATGCCGATACATATGAACATACATAGCCTACTAAATATAATAATCATAACCTCCTTTTCGATTTCGCCGTTCATTTAACAGAGTTCCCGCAAGAAAACAATTATGTAAGCTCATGGTACCCGATTTTTGATAATGTAATTTGAGAGAATAGTAATTCCTTTTTTTATACAATGTCGGATGTCATACAAGCATACGCCCACCTGATGTAAAGCGGTTAACTTAGCCTATTAATGCTTGTAGTGTCACTCGCATGATGCTTCTTCTGCTGATAACACAGCAACTCCTAAGGAGCTTACTAGTGACTTTATTCATTCGCAAGAATACAACAACCTTCTAGGGAGTTGTTATTTGGCTGCGGTTTTCTGTGAGGTGGAGTTACTTCCCCAGGCGTGCTGCTTTGATGCGCCTTACCTCTCTTAAAATATCTAGACCAAAACAAACAGACATGTTCATGCACACAAATGTTTGTCTTGTGTGGGAATCGACCCACGAGCGGTGGCGTTAAAGTAGGGTAACAGTGCGTTTCACCACTGCACCACCGAGCTCGTCTATGCATATGCATAAGCTATATATAGATATAGTTATGTTAAGTGATAGAATATGAGTGGTATTTAGTTATAGAATACAAGTGGCATATTAATCTACACAATTGTTAATATTCTAGGTATTTTTTACTGTAACAACATTACAAAACTCAATGTCAATCATCTCTGTTAAACATAACGATTGAAAAATAGATTAATTACAAGAAATAGCACAATTCAGGCATTTTCAATCTACAGCCAAGCTTTCGTTTCAAATTAGAGTACAAAAACAAAGGCTTAACAATAAAAATATAGTTTTATAACATTCTTCTGCTATATTTAAAGTTCTAACACAACACAGACGCAAAACTCTCAACGCTATATCCTAACAAAGAAACATTTCAAAGAGCATTAACTTCAAACTATTTATAAACCCGTTAGCCATATCTTGTATCTTTAAGTCCACATCTCACAGTTAACACCGCACAGCTGTCGAGACGTTTCCACTAGGTTTTAAAATTTAGTTTTACTGAGGGGCGAAAAATACAGCGGTCATAAACCGCTCGTTCGGGGTTTAACACTCGCACTATGTTTAGTAGTAGGAGATTTTTGCAACTGACTGTACAAAAAACTCCAGATCAAGCTACATATCAACGTGTCTTATGTAAGTTGCAGTAAAGGTGAGATTTGAACGGTTTTGATTAGCTTGTTCTGTCGCTTTATGTACGTCTTGTGTATAGAGAGTGCATTACTAATTGAGAAAACAGCGCTTATGAGCAGTGTACGCTGACAGCGTTTATTAGCACTGTTTAGTTATGCACAATAGTACTTGAGATGGAAACCATTTGGTCTATAAAAGTAACACATTCCTTTCTCTAATTGTTCTATGGAAGAAGGAAAATAAAAACTCCATTCACAACTATTAAACCTTTTTTTATACAACGTCGGGAGGCATATTAGCATACGGCCCACCTGATGTAAAGCGGTTACTGTAGCCAATATGTGTGTGTATCTTCACGCTAAGTCCCTTGCGGGGTAGGCAGAGAGAACCGAGCGCCATAAGACGCGGTCATTGCATACTTCACTCACTTCTGTGACATTCATAGCTCTTTTCATGCACGCTCGCCGGTTGTAGCCAATAAACGTTTGCAAATACATTAAGTACCTATAACTCGCGCGATTCCAACTCTGCCGCTAACACAGCAACTCTTTAGGAGTTTACCGGTGACCTCACTCACACGCAGAAACAACAATCCTCTAGGAAGTTATTATTTGGCTACGGTTTTCTGTGAGATAGAGGCACTTCCCCAGACGCGCTGCTTTCATGGGCGCTACCTCTCTTAATAACACCCTGATCAAGTTAAATAGCATATCTATTTCATGCACACAAATGTCTGTCCTGTGTGGGAATCGAATTTGCGAGCGTCAGTGTCAAAGTAGCGTAACTGCGCGTTTCGCCACTGCGAAACCGAGCTCGTCAAAGAGTCTTCTGTCCAAGAGAATAATTATTAATAGCGTCTATTATAGAAGTGACTTATTGTTGGTAGGTAGATCGGTATTATATATATATTTGAATTATACTATCAATAATCAAGGCTTAATTACCAGAGGAAGACTTTGTAGAAAAGTCGTCTGAGTGGGTACTGTCTCACCTATTTCTACCGCCAAGCAATTATATTTACATAGGTGTGTTCGGGTATGAAGGGTGAGATATGGCAAAGAAATTACTGGGTACTGTGACGAAACAGCCTTAAGTCACAAGATTAGCAGCGCGCGAGTAATATCCTCGTGATGTCGGGAACGTCAATAGGCTGCTTGATCGATTACCATCTAATGCGGGCCGCATGCTTGTTTGCAAATCTAATTTCCAAAAAAATAAAAATAAATTAAACATTTAATTTAATTGTTAATCATCACATTAACAATATTTGGGGAATAATTGAATTAAGTTTTCCTTCTTACAAGAATAAACAAACGGTTCAACCGAGTTGACTTCTTAGTGACATCACGTACAAAATGAGATTCCTATTTTCTCCAAATTATTCCATGTGATATTTGACAAATAAATTTAATTTTAATTTATTTTTCTGTATAACTACGCATTGAGTAAATTTAAATAGTACATCTATTTATCGATATCTTCACGCTAAGTCCCTTGTGAGGTAGGCAGAGAGAATCGAACGCCATATGACTCGGTCCTTACATACCTCGGGAGGTATACAAGCATACGGCCCAACTGATGTAAAGTGGATACCGTAGCCTATTAACGCTTGCGATATATTAAGTCTCACTCGTGCGATACCTCCTCTGCTGCTTACACAGCAACTCCTTGGAAGCTTAACCCTTCGAAACCCGGGTGGTCATATATGACCGCGAAATGTATGGGAAAACGTATATAACAGGTTCTGACTGGTCACTGGTGACTCACACGCAGGAACACAACAACCCTCTAGGGAGTTGTTATTTGGCTGCGGTTTTCTATGAGATGGAGGTATTTAGTATTGTCTTAGGTTTTTGCGATTGTTACACATTGAATTAAACAATTTTTAACGCAAGTATCGCGTGTTTTATTTATTTTGTTGAACTTGACGTTTCGAATGCTTTGCAGCGTCGTGGACGCAGGAGGAGGTGGAGGTACTTCCCCAGATTGCTTTGCTGCGCCCTACCTCTCTTAAAACATCCAGTGGGAATCGAACCCACGAGCGTTGGTGTCAAAGTCGCGTCATTCACGACTTAGCCACCGAGCTCGTCATAACCGAGCTCACTTGCTTTTTTAACATTCATAGCTCCTTTCATGCACGCTCGCCGGTTTCTAGAGCCCCTGGCATCACCTTCTGTTAAAACATGATCAATTTGATAGTGGTAGGTAAGTCTTTCGAATTACATTCAAATATACCTAAGGGCAATAGGTAGCTTCTGCAAATGACACGGCAAATAATTATTTTCTAGTAGTCAGTCTGATAGTTGTAAAATGAGTTCTCCATTTTCCCCTTTTCCATGGAACAGTCTGAGAAATGTGTTACATGTTCTATAGAACAAATAATGTTGATCGAATCTTTGCAGATTGTTGTACGTATGTATTGTAGATTGTTTCCAGTAATCTGTTGTAGGTTTCTCGCCAAATTTGGCTAAGAATTTAGCGAGGATACTAAAATTTAACATAGAACGACTGCGTCAGACTTCCATGCTCCGGAAGAAAAACTAACGTTTCTTTGATAGGTCATTCATCTTTCGAAATATACTTCCTTGGCTGTGCGTTTCTCATGATGTTAAGCAACTGATATGTACAAATATGTACGAGTACGTACGTGGTACATGCCAGGATTGGAACTGGTGTTTAATTATTTGTAGGTGTGTGTGTGCCAGCCACACACACAGCGCAAACTATGGTAACCTTACATGTTGTTTAAAAAGCGAAACCTATATATTTGCGCCATACTGCTGTATCTTGTGTTGGTAATTTATAATAAACTAGCTGCTGCCCGCGGCTCCGCCCGCGTGGAGTCAACGTAGCCTATGTGTTAAACCAGATCATAATCTATCTACGTGCCAAATTTCATTCAAATCCGTTTAGCCGTTTAAGCGTGAAAGAGCAACAAACATCCATCCATACATACAAACTTTCGCATTTATAATATTAGTAGGATAAATAAATCAATAATCTATATTCACATACATATGAACTGTGCACACTTTGAAGGCGTAACTATAGAAATGATCTAGTTTATTTCTATAGTTAATCTAGTGTTGTTGTGGGTGTTGTCTTCCAAAGTTTTATCTCATGAATAATCACGAGAAACGTTATAATTACTGCGTCAATCCATCAGCAATCCTGATTCGTATCTGCCCCAAATATTGTCCCCTAACTTATCAGAAATTATAATCCGATCCAAATAATGCGGGCATTATTACACACGTTTGGGGTCAAGTACGAATGAGATCAATTAAGAGGGTCGTGGACAGCTTTCGAAGAGTTTTATGACATCGTTGCCCACTTCAGTCTAATACGCAGATTCCCGAAGTAAAAAGGGGGCAGGTATTAACCGATATTGTCTGTGAAGTTGCTGATAATGATAAATTCAATTTAACTTTTAATTTATGCAGTCGTATATATTTTAAATAAGAAGGGGCATGCTCCTTTGGACCGGACATGTAAAAAGATTGCAGGAAGAAAGAATAACGAAACAGATATACAACGCGAAAGTAGAAGGATCTAGGAGCCGAGGATAAGCGAGTCTTACTTACTATGACCAAATTGATCATGTCTTATCAGAAGGTAAAGTCAGGAGCCTTAGAAACCGGCGGCCGTGACGTAAGAAGACTAATTAATGTTATAGAAGCGAGTGAAGTTTGTAAGGATCGAGTCATATGGCGCTCTGTCCTCTGTGCCTGCCCCGCAAGGGATATGGTGTGAAGTTGTAGATAGATAGATAGCATATTTTTTTTTACATTACGTCGGGAGGCATATACGCATACACTCAACCCGATGTAAAGCGGATACCGCAGCTTATGAACGCTCGCAATATATTAACTCACAGCAACTCCTTTTAGGAGCTTACTGGTGATCTCACACACGCGCAGGAACACAACATTCCTCCGGGGAGTTATTATTTGGCTGCTGTTTTCTGTAAGGTGGAGTTATTTCCGCAGACGCGTTTCTTTGATGCGCCCTACCTCTCTTAAAAACACCCAGCCTGAGACTAACAGGTATGTTCATGCACACAAATGTTGCCCTATGTGTGAATCAATCCACGAGCGTTGGTGTCAAAGTGCTCTGAATAGCGCGTTTCGCCACTGCGCCACCGGGCTCGTCAAAAAAATACTGTATTTTACTTGTTTTCGTCACATCAATCAATCGTAATCAAGATAAAGGTACTTACTCAGACGAGTTGCCATGATGCATCCTATCCAGAAACCAATAAACCTGACTGCGCCAACAAAACGTGTTATCCCAACGATTGGAGATTACTGACCACCACCACCACATCAACCCTTACTCATCCCACTGCAGGGATACGGGTCTCCCTTCAACCGAAGGGGTTTAAAGCATACTCCACAACGCTGCTCAAATGCGGATTGGCGGAGGCCAGTGTTTTCAAGCCACTGACTTAGCTTAACGACTGTCATCTATCGACAACAGCCGGGACCGACGGGTTAACGTGCCCACCAAAGCACGGAGAAACTCGAGATAGATAAACCTATCCATAGACAGGCTTTTTGTTGCTAAACCTGCGTGTTAGGTTATAATGACACGCGCAACGACGCCATCGAGCTCTCACATTACTGACCAATGGGAGAATATTTCAACCAATAAGCCGATAAGTGCCGCTATGTTGATCTGCGAGCTAGCCAATGAAAGCTGCGCGTTATACTTTACTGATCGAAGCGCAGCGGTTAATTGAGTTACTACGTAATTTCCTTCATGATACGATCTTTATTTCTTTTTATTTTTTATACAACGTCGGGAGGCATACAAGCATACGGCCCACCTAATGTAAAACGGGTACCGTAGCCTATTAACGCTTGTAATGTATTAAGTATCACTCGCGCGATGCGTCCTCTGCTGCTTAGACAGCAACTGCTTGGGAGCTTACTGGTGACCTCACTCACACGCAGGAAAACAACAACCCTCTAGGGTGTTGTTATTTGGCTGCGGTTTTCTGTGAGGTGGAGGCACTTCCCCAGATGGGCTGCTTTGATGCGCCCTACCTCATAATAACACCCAGACCAAGACAAACAGACATGTTCGTGCACACAAATGTTTGGATTCGAACTCGCGAGAGTTGGTATCAATGTAATGATTCATATAAGATAATGATTTTCTCACTTTGTGAATGAGAATAAAACCTCCACGTGTCTGGCTACACCCTGTATTTATACAGGTAAAGTAATCGATGTTCAAGATGTCTACATCTCTTATAAAACATAAAATAATCTTGTATATAAAGCTAGAAAAAAAAAATAAAGATACATAATCCAAATTCCGTTAGTAAATGTACGGAGAAAATAATTAATTTGACAGCTTTGTTCGTCAAGGGTATTGACCTTGTCGTACAATTTCTTTACTCAAGTTCATATTTTTCGTAACTTGTATTATAACATGACATGGAGGGACTGCCGTCAGACCGTCACAATCCAGAGGGAAAACCTTCTTAGGTACGTCTTTCCAAGTATCATGGACATGCGACATAACTACAAATATGAACATAAATCCAAAACACGAATTTAATGCTTCATACCAGGATTCAAACCGGTGACCGGTTGGCCACTAGGTTATTTATCCGCTAGGCTATCAATGCAAAAGTGGAAGGATGTAGGAGTCGGGTAAGGCCAAGACTTACCTACCATGACCAAATTGGTCGTGTTCTATCAGAAGGTGATGTCAGGAGCCCTAGAAACCGGCGAGCTTGCATGAGAAGAGCAATGAATGTTAAAGAAGCGAGTGAGATATGTAAGGATCGAGTCACTTGGCGCTCGGTTCTCTCTGCCTACCCCGCAAGGGATTTGGCGTGAAGTTATAGATAGATAGATAGGATAGAACATAAAAAAAAACTCGGGATGCCCGACAGAAGTGATAACTTAAACTAATCTATATATAATTAAATCTGCCGTATGCGTGAGAGAAAGGGAAGCTAGACAGACTGGCGCCGTAACGCGTTACGTAACGGTTATTTCGCTTCAAAACACCTTAAGTAACTGTCACAAAACCGTTAATTAGTTCCTATTTTTCACTTTACATATACTCATATATTCTATTACGAAGAGTTACGTACTATTGCTGTATATATATATATAATAACCCTAATATATGCATGTATGTATATGTATATCTTCACGCCAAGTACCTTGCGGGGTAGGCAGAGAGAACCGAGCGCCATAAGGCGCGGTCCTTACACACTTCACTCGCTTCTTTCACATTCATAGCTCTTTTCATGCACGCTCGCCGGTTCCTATGGCACCTGATATCACCTTCTGATAAAACACGACCAATTTGGTCATGATAGGTGAGTCTTGGTCTTCTTCGACTCCTACATCCTTCCACTTTCGCATTGTATATCTGTTTCGTCATTCTTTCATCTTGATAATATATATAACTATAATAAATATATAATTCTAAGGTCGCAGCATCAAATGATTTCCAATTTCGCGAATTACTCACTTGTGGGATCGATAATGTGCTGTATACACGCCATATAGCTCCACCAGTGGTCCCAGGAGCGAAGTTATGACTACTCTATTATTCGCGATCGAAGTATGAAAGTTCAGTTCCCAATTGAATTACTTCCGATATTTCTCACAAACTTATTAACTACTTAATGCTAACTTACTCATTTTTTAAGATTAATAACAACCTTGTTTTTCTTTTTCTTCTACTAAGCGTTATGCGGTTTCCTAATCCATTAGAATTGGCGGGGTACGTTACCTAAGCCTAAAGATTTGACGAAGATACTGATTTTTTATCAGAAGTGATCAGGAGCTCCAGGAACCGGCAAGCGTTCATGAAAAGAACTATGAATGTTAGAGAAACGAGTGAAGTATGTAAGGGCCGCGTCTTATGGCGCTCGGTTCTGTCTGCCTACCCCGCAAGGGACCTGGCGTGAAGATATACATACATACTGCTTTTGACATGGAGCGACTGCTGTCAGATCTCCACAACCCAGTGGGAAAACTAGGCATTTTTTGGGTGAGGTCATACGTCTATCGAAATATAATTTCTTGGACGTGCGCGTTTCCTCACAAAGGTTTCCTTCACCACCGAGCAAGTAATTACAAATAAATGTACATAAAAACGAAAACACCAATTAAGCTGTACATGCCTGGATTCAAACCGTGGGCCTGTTGCTCCCCGGCTCTCCCTTGTTTTTCTATTTACTGTCCGCTATTTTCTAATCGAGTGCAAGAATTGTACATACGTAGTAATATTTTCACGAGCTAGGTGGCACAGTGGTTAGTAATGCTGCTTTGATATCAACGCTCGTGGGTTGGATTCCCATACAGGACAAATATTTGTATCCATGAACATGTCTATTTGTGTTGGATATTGTAGGGCACAAGCACCCGACAGGGAAAGTACTTGCACGTCCCAGAAAAACCACAGGCGAAATAATAGCTTCCTGGAGGGTTGTTGCGTTGCCGCGAGTGAGGTGAGGTGACCACTAAAGCTCCTAAGGAGTTGCTGTGTTAGTAACAGAGGCGGCATCGTGCGAGCGATGCTTGTTGTATTGCAGGCTTTCATAATCTTTCGTGGCGTTAAAAGGTGCATTAAACAGGATTCAGGATGAGAATTTTCGCCCCAAACCATATATATATATTTTTTAATACTACTTCGGGAGGTATACAAGTATAAGCCCACCTTATGTAGAACGGGTGCCGTGGCCTATTAACACATGCGACACATTAAGTATCACTCGCGCGATGCCTCCTCTGCTGCTTACACAGCAACTCCTTGGGAACTTACTGGAAAGATACTCCGTTTTGTTTATTCCACACTTATTATATCATACGAAATCAGGAAACTTTAGTAGGTTTCAATAAAACATCAATTGTCAATTTAGTGATGGAACAATAAAGTTGAAGTGCAGTAAATAAATTTTATTATATAGTTTCATACGCGTCGACCTTACCAATACTTCGCTACTTTTAACGCTTTTATTAGGTCGACAAAAATATGTAAAATATTTTTTTCGGCGACAAAACCTGACAAATTCCACAATAAATTGCAATAACCTGTCAAACTCAGGCTCAACGCACACACAGCTCTGCGTGTACAGCCAGACGCATCGCTGCGTACACTGGCGTGCAGCGTTCGGATTTACCAGCGGTTTCGTTTGACGGTGTAATTACGCTGTAAATCTCTCTCGGACAGAATTAACTCGGCTATACTGTGCCTTTTCATACGAATTGAAACCGGATAGATGGCGGTCCGGCGCCGGATGTAAAGCTGAAAGGCTAGAGACGGTGTTCAGAAACTAATCTTTTGGTTTGGCATTCTGTTGTATCATTGGCGTTTATAGCATCGTAAGTAAATAGAGAGGTATCAGCTAAGCAAATCCTGTGTTAATTTCGTGTTTCGAATATTTCCACTGCTTACTCAATAAGCAAATGTTTATATTATTGCTAAGCTCTCGATTTTATAACATAGGATAGGATAATAGTAAACAGTAAGTTGTTAGGTAAGTTAGGTGTGAGTAGAGACAAAGCTTACCATTCTGCCGTGCTTACAATGAACGTAATAACTACAAATCATTGATTATGCCGTGAGATAAACAAAGCAAAAATATATATTTCAAAGGAGAATGACCAAATGTGGGCCCACCTTGCGTCTTCACCATTTATACTCTAAAAAACCTTTTCCAAATTGAAAATGTTCACGTATTTTTTTCAGTCCTATTGGAACAGGGGTTTAAAAGTTGAGTATTAAAAGTTATTTGCATTTCCGCTTATGACTACAAATGGAGAATGACAGGTAAATCATGAATGAGTTTAGGGTTGCGATGATTATGTAATCGATCATCGATTATAAAATATACTAAATAATCGTTTGTAATTAAGAACCTTAATAATTCATTGCTTATAAAGTGAATATGAAAAGCTTAATTAATTATCTATTAATTTTAATAGTTAGCCTTCATATAAAAATGTTTATAAACTATCATGATGCATGAATAACACCACTACTCGAAATATTTCTTTAACAAAAGTTGTTAATCATAACATAATCGATTTCACATATATTATTCGGTCAAAGAAGCGAGTGAGGTGTGTCAGGACTGTAAGGATCGAGTCATGTGGCGCTCGGTTCTCTCTGTCTACCCCGCAAAGGATTTGGTGAGAAGTTATAGATAGACAGAGGAGTTCTGTTAGTCCCATTAGTAGTAAGATACAGGCCTATGTTTAAGCCCCGTTCATACTATGTCAAAGTGTTAGATTATTCGTAATTATTTAATCGATCGTTTTTTTACTTTCAATTTATTAATAAGACGTAAGTATTACGTAGTTCTCAAAAGGTACATTATGCCATGTCATCACAAACAAATAACTTGCAACATTATTGTATTTACGTGAGATCAGAATTAAAAGGTAAAGGGATAACAGTACATTCCATTTTATTTCGTGGTAGCACTGTATAGAAACAATAACACAGTAGGTACATATTGAGATCAATGCCAGATATAATGAAAAACTGTACTATTATTATGTTTTTTGATGCGTACAAATAATTGTATATTTCAATGCCGATTGAATCGATTTTCTTAACCCATTGAAATCGATCTCCAATCGCATCCCTATACAGCGACATGTCCATAGACCAGAGTCAAATCTTTAATCTATTCTATTTCATTTTTCGTAATAAATATTATTTTGTTTAATTTCTGTACTTATGAAATCAAAGTGTGTAAATATTATAAGTATCCATCCATTGATCATACCAACAACTAGTACATTCCTTGGATGAACAACTCGTACATTCCTTGAATGGTGCTCAGTCCGGTAAGTGTTACGTTATTAAAGTTCACATATATATTGGTAACCTTTTGTTAAGTATGAATAAAAGTATAGACCGCGCCTAGATAAGAATTGTGAACACAACACTCGCCCATGTTAGAAGCTGCACCATTGATTGTTTATAAAATACAGCGGTATTATTATCTGGTATAGTAAGACTTAATACATGACTTATGTTTTTAGATTATTGTGTTTATCAATTAAACAACAATTTTTAATTGTTACAGATCACAAGACGGTAGCATCTTATGCCGGGAATTATATACACATTAATATGAGCTTAAGTAATAATTGAAGTCAAACCTTCAAATGAATTTGGACATCAACAAGTATGCCTTGAATGTGGGATGTTGACATAATGATAATAAGATCACAATTATACAGAGTTATCACCAGAATATCAGAATTGGAATGTTATAGTTAGATAGATTCCAGTTCATATGGTACTTAATTTCTTAAACATATTTTTTTATGATGTTTCCCTATAATTATATATATTTTTTTATAATTTGTACATTGTTACTTTATCTTTTACTAGCTAGGATCTTTATACTTCCATTCAAATCATTTTAATCATTCTGATACTCCTACGGTATACACATATTTAATTTTCTCCACTTAACATATATTCTATTCTATAATTCTAGGTATCAAGAATGGAAAGAGTTTGTAAGGTCTGTTGACGAGCAGCTGAGTAATACAAAGACAACAGTACCATGATGATAATTGATCACTGCTAGAGGAAATTAACCGGAAATTCATCGAGGCTGCACCTAAAGTTCCAGTGCCTTCATCATTTTTTTGTCAACCCACAAGATCTATAACTGCATGGATCTTAAATACATGTATCAACATGATGCACATGTTTTTGGCGTGACGAGAAACTGAATGGTTTAATGGTCCCAAAAATCATTAGAGATATATTATTAATGTACAACATATTATAATGTACCTAGCTGTGCTAGAATATGCTGTCATCAGTTATGCAATGGAAATTAGCATGAATTTACATTAAACATATGTATTATGTGCCCTTGGGATAGCATTTTACTTTGGAGAACATATTCCTAATGAACTGTATGCTGTGGAGATTAATTAAAAAGTAGAAAATGCTCCCCTCATATTAGGAAAAATAATTATCAGAGCACATATAAAGTGGAGGCACATCAGTTCAACAACACATTTGTTTAAATGTCTAGAGAGGTATTGGTCGGCTACTGCTGCAATTGCTTTGTTGGAAAATGAACAATACAGTGCGCACATAATGTTGGTAATTAGGTATTTAAGTTAGGGTAGATTTAATGATGTACAGGCTCCTACTCTATTTTTATTTAATGTATTTATTGACGATAAAAATTGTAATAAACAATTTAAAGTAATATTTTTTTTTATATATAAGAGCCTAATGAATATAAATAAGTGTCAATATACTAGGTGTTATTCTTATTTATCTCCAATGAATATTCTGTCATTAAAAACAATGTAAGTAAGTAATAAGCATACAATCCGCCTGATGTTAAATAGTTACCATAGCCTGCCAATGCTTACAACCAAGTCATGCAAGTTGCACATTGCCACCTTGACTGCAAATGTTGCTATATGGTTACCACACTCACCCGAGGGAACAACAATTCTCCAAATCAACTTTTGCTGCGTTCTTCCCCAGTTAAACTGTTGTTCCATCAGTATCGTGGGGTGCACAACGTCCAGGTAAGGTTTGTTTCAGTCAAAAGTGATGTTAAAGGTGATGTTGAGCTACTTTGCCCCAAATGAAATGAATAATACATATATGAACATAAAAAGTTGAAAATAAATATCTACTACTTATCTGTGGTTTAATTATTTGAAGATGCATTTAACGTAGGTGTATAGTGCGCTTGATCTATGCATATAGCATCGTATTCACAAATCCATATAATTCTTACTAATTACCTTACCAAGCCTTTTGGGTGCGCTAGTACTTGCTAGTAGATACTATTCTATGGGACTATCTTTCAGATCTAATGTCTGGTTATTCCTTCATTTGTTGTAAGTCTGGTTAAAAAGGCGTGATATTTAAAAAAAAAATAGCCATAAAATATAACATGCCCTCTGTATGGTACCTTGTAGTTTTACACTCGCAAAACATAACCTCAAAATGCCTAATTTGATTTAAAAATACTCGATAACCCCTGTTCGTATTGAAATAATATTTCTTTTGAGTCATCTACAATATATTTCCTTTGTTTTGCCGATGGTTTGGTCAAGACGCATGACTGACGCAAGTGGGCCGAACTCCCATACAAGTTTGGTCATTCTCCTTTACGAATTGGTACACGGAAGCCAAGTTTTTTCTACGTGCCGTACGTATAGGAGGAGTATGCTCGAAATGCATTTTGTTCGACGAAAGTTTTGACGAGCTCAATGGCGCAGTGCCAAAACGCGCCGTTTCATTACCTTGACACCAATGCTTGTGAGTTCGATCACCACGCAGGGTAAACATTTGTTTGCATGTCTGTTTGTCTTGGTCATATATAAACATACATACAAAAAAAATACACCCTGACTGATTTGGACATTCATAGGATCTCCCGTCTCAATCACAAATCCTCGAATTCGGCGAAAGTTTCGAATGAATCTATCAATTCGTTACCGTCCCTCGTCTGTAATATCCCAGCGAAGGGGCCTCTACGGGTTGCATCCTTATGGTGCACGCGACACGGGATCAACACGCGTGAATGAAAAAAAAATGTTATATTAAGTAACAAAAAAATCGGCCAAGTGCGAGTGGGACTCGCGCACGAAAGGTTCCGTACCATTATCTATAAAAAGGCAAAAAAATCGCGTTTGTTGTATGGGAGCCCCCTTAAATATTTATTTTATTCTATTTTTTAGTATTTGTTGTTATAGCGGCAATAGAAATACATCATCTGTGAAAATTTCAACTGTCTAACTATCACGGTTCATGAGATACAGCCTGGTGACAGACGGACGGACGGACAGCGGAGCCTCAGTAATAGGGTTCCGTTTTACCCTTTGGGTACGGAACCCTAAAAATATTTATGAAGAAAACGGTATAAAATGAAAACAGCCAAACAGCCAAGGATGCTCAAACGAACACGGTCTCATTATGGTATACATCTTTACCTTAGCATGCAAGGGTAATGTATTTGCATCTTCAGTCAACAGTGGACGTAATGAATAGGAATTACATACATGTACAACAGGATTGAAAAGTTTATTCAAAGGAAGACGAGGCTTGAAAAGCTATTCTCAACTTACAACGATATGATGAGCTCGGTGGCGCAGTGGTGAAACGTGCTGTTACGCTACTTTGACACCAACGTTCGTGGGTTCGATTCCCACACAGTACAAACATTTGTGTGCATGAACATGACTGGGTATTTTCTATGTATAATAAGTATGTATTTACAAAAAAAAAATGTGTTTACGTATGTTTATCAGTTGTCTAGTACCTACCCCTAACACAAGCTTCGCTTACTTTGGGGCTAGGTGGCGCTGTGTAATTTGTCCATAAATATATACTTTTTTATATTTATAATTTAAAAATACGGTTATTATAATTTAGAATAACACGAATTACCATTCCATACATCGTTCATTAAAAATAAAAGCGCAACAATTCGAAATTGGCGTATTAAAAGGGCGAGTAAAATAAAAAAAAATGCCATCAAGTGCGAGACGAACTCGCGCACCGAGGGTTCCGTAAAAAAATGTTGGTAAAAAAATTTGTTTGATGTAACTACAAATTTACGGTTTTCACTACTCGAAGGGAAAGCAGACCCGAGTATTTGATATTAATTTCAGCGTGATAGCCAGCCATCCCTGAAAAAAAGGGTCTTAAGCTTTATACGTAATAGTAGAAATATTCTACGAGTATCAGAGCCTCCAGTTTGATACTACGATGTCTCCTCACGATGTTTTGCTGCAATGAACAAGTGGAAATTATAAATATGTACATAAATACAAAAATACGAATTTGATTGTTCACGATCTGTTCACATCAGAATTCGAACCAGGGACATGTCGGTTAAAGAGGCTGGTTCTTATCCACTCGGTTGTCACAGTTCTAAAAACATTTTGAGTCGTTTTTAGACTAAAAACGACTCAAAATGTTAAAACGGAATCCTTTTACTGAGGCTCCGCTGTCCGTCCGTCCGTCCGTCTGTTACCCGGCTGTATCTCATGAACCGTGATAGTTAGACAGTTGAAATTTTCACAAGTGATGTATTACTGTTGCCGCTATAACAACAAATACTAAAAAATAGAATACAATAAATATTTAAGGGGGCTCCCATACAACAAACGTGATTTTTTTGCTCATTTTTGCTCGATATTGATAACGGCAACAGGTAGACGCTTGAAATATTCACAAAATATTTAGTTATATATTCACTTTAAGAATAAATAATTAAATTAAAATAAAACAAATATTTAAGGGGGGCTCCCATACAACAAACGTGTTCTTTTTGCCATTTTTATAGATAATAGTACGGAACCCTCCGTGTGCGAGTCCGACTCGCACTTGGCCGATTATTTTACAATTCTTAAAGAATAAAGTGATTGTACAATTACCATTTATATTAAAACAGTTGCAAAAGCAAATCAGTAAACAATATAATCATACAACACTTTGTCACTAAAATAATTCATATTTAAGCAGAACAAACAGGGAATCAGTTAGTGGTTTTCCCGTAAACGGGATAAAAACCGCAGACGGAATTTGGTAATCGAAAACCTGTGTAAACGGGCGTCAAATAGAATGAACATTCATCGATACTGATCTTTTGAGGAAACTACAATACTGCAGTAGAATAAAGACGATAGAAGGACAACGAGTCCGGTGGCCTAGTGGTTAACAGTGACTAACACTAAGCTTGTTTGGTTCGGTTCCCTTTGTTTCGTGTGCGTGTTTTAAAAGAGGCAGGACGGATCAAACTAGCCTGACTGGGAAAGTAGCTCATAGAAAATATAACTACCATAGACAAATAGCGTTCGGGAGGCATACTAGCATACGGCCCACCTGATGTAAAGCGGTTACCGTAGCCTATTAACACTTACAGCACATTAAGGATCACTAGCGCGGTGCCAAATCTGCTGCTAACATGGTAACTCCTTACTTGCCCAGACGGGATGGTTTGATGCGCTTTACTTCTCTTAAAAACTTCGAAACCAAGACGAACAGACATGCTCATGCACACGAACGTTTGTCTTGTCTGGGAATCGAACCCACGAACGTTGCCGTCACAGTAGAGTAATTAATCACTGCGCCACCGACCTCGTCAAAATCTTGACAATGTATATTTAAAATTTATATTTGCTGTACGACAGTTATTTATATTCTTATAATAAACAAACTTTACAAAGCTGAAGCAGCCATTAATATTTTTACGAGTATCTCAAGCCAGCCATCTACGTGGCGACATTGTAGTCACAGTTTATAATGTTGTTATTGTTTTGCACTACGATGATGACAAAGAAGCATGCGGCCTGCTTAGCATCAATAAAAAATATGACGAACTCGGATACGCAGTGGTTGGAAACGTTACTTTGATACCGGTGTTCGTGGTTTCGATTCCCGCACAGGACAAACTCTCGATGTTTTTAAAGATCCTGTCCTCCTCCTTATAGAGAACGGCAATCAAATAACAACTCTCTAGAGGGGTGTGGTGTTCCTGCGTGCGAGTGAGGTCACCGCTAAGCTAGCTCCTAAGGAGTTGCAGTGTAAGGCAGTAGTAGTAGTGTCGCGATGATATGTATTGCAAGTGTTCATAGGCTACGGTCACCGCTTCACATAATGCCGTGTGCTTGTATGCCCACCACTTCGTATAAAAAATCTATTATCGAGGCCTGCGTTGACGCTTGCAAAGCCTTAATCTCTCAGGTTCAAATCTCTCCAACGTATACGGTATCGAAAATTCGAAAAACCCTTGATAAACCCTGACTATTTCAGTTTAAGATATAGAATTTTGCGTGAAAGACAAGAAGTTCAACAGCTAGCTAATTGTTAATTGAAAAAGCTTATTAGTGAATACCTGACTGATAGGAGTCTGGAAATGATTCAGCACGTACATATTTATTTTTATTGTAACACTATACGTAGTATTATTATCGTAGTGCTTTGAAAAATATGTGATTTGAAAAATAATCTGTATCGGCAAATTTTTAACCGTGATGTTGAATTACCTTGAATTCTCACCAGATCGCTTTCTGGGTAGATAGAGAGAACCGAGCGCCACATCACACGATTCTTACTGCATGTGCGAGGTTTCAAGGCTCCTAATATCACCTTCAGATACAACACGATAAATTTGGTCATGGTAGGTAAATCTGGGCCTTCCTCAGCTCCTAAACCCTTCTACTATCGAGTAGTGTAACCGTTTCGTAATTCTATATTCCTGTATTGTTTCTACATGCCCGAACCAATTTAACCTATCTATAACTTCACGCCAATTACTTTGCGGGGTAGGCAGAAAGAAACGAGCGCCACATGGCTCGATCTTTTCACACCTCACTCGCTTGTTTAATATTCATTGTTCTTCTCATGCACGCAAATTTCTTTCGGCATTTCTTCCGCGTCAATAGAGATTACCGAAATGCTGGCGAATTAAAAAATAAAAATCTATGAGCTATGAAAGGTACGAGAAATAAATACATTATAATAATATTTTATTTTAAAAACGTAAGACGTGAATAATTGTGCGTAAAAAAATAATTTTGAAATTTATCTTCCTCATTCGTACTTTTTTTTCCAATAACGAAGCTCAAAATAATCATTTCACCATTTCATTCCTGTGTTTAATATTTTTTTTAATAATGGGCGAAAAACAAAAAAACCCGCGACATCGTTTGTGGTGTTTCGTGGGAACCGCTTGTTCTTACTTGTCAGTTTTTTTCAGCTTCTGAACATCGTACAGTGACGTTGAATAGCCTATAGCCTCCCTTAAGAATTGGACTATCAAATGCAAAAACATTTTTTCCAACCGGTAGTTCCAGAGCGCTTACAAACAAATCAAACAAACTGTTCCGCTTTATATATTAGTATAGATTACTCAACGATTTCCCTTGAATTGTAAGCATATAAACAAATTAAAAATTTAGAGAGAAACATCCAACATATTTACCATCATGGGGAATTAATATTAGAGTACAGATTTAAAAGAGAAATAGTTCTCATCAAAGCAGCCCATCTAAGGAAGTACCTACACCTTATATAAAACCGCAGCCAAATAACAACTCTCTCTGGAGGGTTATTGGGTTCCTGCGTGTGAGTGAGGTCACCAGTAACCTCCTAAGGAGTTGCTGTGTTAGCAGCAGAGGTAGCATCGCGTGGGTGATACTTAATGTGTTATAAGCGTTCATAGTCTACGTTAACCGCTTTACATCAGGTGTGTCGTATGCTTATATGCCTGACGTTGTATAAAAAAAAACGGGTTGCACTACGGGAGTGCCGGCAGAAGTGAAAACTTAAACATGCGGACCAAACAGCGATGCTGATAAACTACGTTACACGTGATAAACGCGTAAGCGCCAAGAATTTCATGGCGCTTACAACGTTTTGGTCGCGAGAAAATAATGCCCTATGAACGATCTAGCGCTTCATGTTCTAATTAGAGGTAACTAATGTTTTAGCGCTGCAGCGAACTTAAGTTCTAATTCTCACCAAAATCTTACGGTCAGGGTCACGTGTCCTGACGCGAGTTTAGCATTATTTACTCATCCCAAAAAGTGCACAACGTCGCTAAAGAAGTTTTCACTTCAAAAATTAGACTTTTGACGAATCCCAACATATTTCCCATCATGGTGAGTTCATACAGTAGCGTAGGTCATGTTAATCGTGAGCTGACTGTACAATGAACCAAAACCATTGTCCGAAATACTGTCGGGTGCAATTCTAAATGTCCTTCGCGTGGCAGCCGGGCAATCGTGGGCGCCGCTGTCAACAACACCACAAATGGATGACAGCTCACACGACAATTTCGAGCTTCATTTACAAATTCTGGCTTTATTTTCACTTGCTAAATAGACAACGAATTTCTAATCAACAAGACCAAAACTGATAAACATTAATTACTGGTTCAGTGGCGCGGTGGTGAAACGCCTTGTTACATTGTTTGACACCAACGCTCGTATGGTCGATTCCCACACAGGACAAACATCTATATGGATGAACAAGTCTGTTTGTCTTGGTCTGGGTATGTTCCATGTATAATATACGGAAATAAAAATAAAAATAAATGTATTTACGTATGTTTATCAGTTGTCTCGTACCCATAACACAAGCTCCGCTTACTTTGGGGCTAGATGGCGCTGTGTAATTTGTCCGACAATATTTATTTTTTTATGAATGTTGAAAAAGCAAGTAAGGTGTGAGAAAATCCGCACAAAATTATATTTTAAAAGCCGTGTGACCTATACTCAGAAAGGTTTGGTTTCTTTTCTGGGTTATTCTGTAACGACAGTCGCTCAAAATCTTAAGTATTTTTGCCAAATCTTTATGCTTAAGTGTCGGACATCGCCGATCCTAATGAAATAAGAAAATGGATAATGCTAGAAAGAAGATTATTGAGCTGCAGCAAATAATTACGAAATGGCCTCTAAACTAGAAAAAATATAAAAGAACCAGTTGAGATTGCATTGCCAGAGGAACATCTGGCTCGTCAGTTATATAAAAAATCATTTTTTTTTAATTTGTCGGCCATTTTGACTATGTTTCTTAAGAGATAGGAACGGTGTTCCTGAACCTTCCTATTCTACTTTTTTATGCTGAATCCGAATCTGTAGTCAAAATTCGAATATTCGAAAAAAACGCACACACAGACAAACATATACGTAGATTTCATATAGGAACGGTGTTCCTGATCATAATATATTTCATTCCACAAGCGATAAAATTTAGTTCAACGGAGCGCTTAAATTGCTACAGTGCCGAATATTCAAAGTCGCCTTTCCAACTTTCATGTGACAGCAGCTGCCAAAGAGTTCAAATATTAAGTTACGTCTCCAGCACTCTGATGAACGTTTCAGGTCCTTTGCGTTGAGTGCCGCAGAGGAAATCCAGTTATATCTCTCGGTGAAATGTGACAAAGACTAGTGACAAAGGGATTAACCCTTTTGTTTCCTTTGCACGTTAAAAATTTGATTCGCACCCCATAAATTAAAACGTTGGTCACAACGAACGCTGCGAATGAAGAATAGGTACGAAACTAATATATTTTGCGTCGCGTTTATAAGTAAAATTTAAATTACATTTGACAAAATTTTAAATTTTGCTTAGAAGCTGTCCTTATTCATTTATTTATCTGGCATACAAATTACACAGCGCCATCCAGCTTTAAAGTAAGCGAAGCTTGTTTTATGGGTATTAGACAACTTACAAATAGACGTAAATACATTTTTTTTTCATAAATACAGACTTCAAATACATAGAAAACACCCAGACCAATACAAACAGACATGTTCATGCACACGAATGTTTGTGCTATGTGGGAATCGAACCTACGAGCGTTGGCGTCAAAGTAGCGTTACTAACCACTGCGCCACCGAACTCGTCAATAAATAAGGATACATTTGTTGGAAGTGTTATTTTGCGAAAGTCAAGTTTATAAGCGATTCGATCTAAACTCTTTATTGTGCTTCTGCCACCAACTAGTTCATGCGAACTAGCGTATGCCGTCACTGTCATGACTGCTACGTAGTTACGAGTTCATTTGCACGACATTGCTGAAACTTCGAACTGATTAATCTGCATTGATTAATTACAAAATGTATGGTATGTACCTGGCCCTTCACTGCGGGTCGTATGGGGAAGCTCAAGGTCGTCCAGCGTGCTAGGAAAGAGCTATCTTCGGTGTTTCTCTGCGAGATACAATCAGAAATAAAGATATATGCAGTAGAACTAAGGTAACCGATATAGCCCATAGGGATAAGCAATCTGAATTGGTAGTGGACCGGCCACATTGTTCGTAGGGCCCACAATCGCTGGGGAAGAAAGGTTCTCGAATGGCATCTCCGTACTGATGCACATGCAGCATGGGACGATCCTCCGCTAGAGGGAGTGCGGTCCTCAAAAGGTTTATAAGATTCAGGAGGCACAGGAATGGAATGAATGGTACTCTAGAGTGGAGGCCTATATTTAGCAGTGGACAAATACGTGTGGGCTGAGATGATAATAGCGTATGTCGGCATATTTCCTAGAATCGTTGCTGTTGTATGAAATATAGGCGTTGTCAAATTTAGTGTTTATTTGCCTAGGCACACGATGTTGTCTACAAAATTATATATTGTGCTCGTAGTTCATCAAAGCTTCATCGCACGTCGCTCCGAAATTTGAAATACATGAGCAATTAAAATTTTCAGCATATTTCGAACTACCGAGTTTGGTACATGAAAAGATGTGCTAAATTTCAAATAGTAGATAGGATTAGTAAGATTCCAATAATGCTTTAAAATGTGACGTAGTGTAACATGAATGCTAAAACCACTGTCGTACTCATGAGGAACTTTAGTATTACCTCATTAACTATACTATATAAAATCTGAACACCATGTTCACCATACTTTCCCTATAGTTTACAGTATGTTTAATTAAAATTAAGTCACATCTTTCTACTGTACAAAACATTATTCTATTATGATTTCATGTACGTGGTATTAAAATGGCATTAAAAGATGTAAATAGCTTTCTATTTCCTTAGAGTAGCGTAAAAATTGGCGCTGGACGCGACAGAACACATTAAATACTTCAGTATCTAACTCTTGCTATTAATGTATATAATATCCCATATTATCATCATATTAACTCATACTCATTCTCCTACTGGGAAACAGGTCCCTCTTCAATCCTCAATTTTTAATTATGCTACTCATTTCGGGTTATGTAGAACTATGGAAGATTTTAATGTTGTCTTAAGGCGATCGGCTCAGCTCAACGACTGTCATTCTGTCACTATCGATAACTAGAATCTATCCATTGACATGCCTCTTGAAGTTGAAATAATTTAGTTTAACTAAAGGCATGCTATAGTCAACTTTGCTCGATTTGCGTGTTGATACAGGTCAATGACGTCAATATCGAATATATAATCTATACGTATATATATCGAATATAACCCAATGTATTCTTATAGTCTACGAATTTCAGAAACTTCATTCGTGCGGGTATGTCAGTTTATTTTTTACAAGATATGTTGGAGACTCGTATATATGAGTACTTCTTTCTCCTACGTTAGGAGATATACAAGCATACTACCCACTGGCGTAAAGTGGTTACCATAGCCCTCTTTTATACGACGTTGGGAGGCATACAAACATACGGCCTACCTGTTGTAAAGCATTTAACGTAGCTTATGAATGCTTACAATACATTAAGTATCACTTGAGCGATGCCACCTTTGCTGCTAATACAGCGACTCCTTAGGAGCTTACTTATGAGCTCACTCACACACAGAAACACAAAAACTCGCACGAGAGTTGTTATTTACCTGCGATTTTGTGTGAGGCGGATGTACTTTCTCAAACGGGCTACTTTGATGCCCCCTAACTGTCTTAATTATCTAATGCCTATTGAACCCTAGTCGCTAACACAGCAACTCATCAGGAGCTTAATCATAACACTTACTCGCAAGATCATTACAGTCCAGGAGTTGTTATTTTCTGAATAGAATAGAATAGAATATCTTTATTTGCTGTGAGGTGGGGGTATTACACCAGACGGACTGTGCCGTCTCTCTCTTTAATTAACGACTGTCAGCTATCGACAAGCCAAGATGGACAGCTTTACGTGTCCACCGAAGTACGCAGGAACTCGAGATGACTAAACCCATCTATACTGCTACAATAAAGCTGTCAATGCTGCTTAACTAGCGTGTTTGATTATAATGCACATCGACACCATCGAGCTACTCTGAACTAAACTTTTTTTTTAGCGTATTCATAACCTATCTACATTACTTTCTTGACATCTTTGGCTACGTGTAATAATCCGAGTCCGTAATCGATTAGACGCTGGATATTGCCCTCGGTACACCCAATAAATATGTTAATTTTTCGGGGACCGACACCCGAGGAAAGGAAATTCCAGTTTGGATAAACTTATTCTCGGATGCAATTAATGTTGTTTATTAACATATGTTAAAGTATTTTAGATCCTGATGAATGATTTTTAATCATTAAAAAGATGAATTTCAATTCATGTATTTTTATTATTTTATGTCTCAGCATGTCCGCCTGCAATCAATGTACTTAAAAACTTAAGAATATATATTAAAAATTAAATTAGGAGTGATTATACACTATAATATTATTGCACTAGCGACTGGCTCCGTCTTCAGACGGGTGATCCGACCTACCTTCCAAACTTCACAGGATTACCCGCTGGGATAATCTGAATATTCTCTGAATTATTGTTCAAGTCGTTTTGGAGTCCATAGGTAACAATATACATCAAATTTTGTATATAAAAAGTATTGACTATAATAGTTGCAGATTTTCATAATATACGGATTTTTAAGCGTAAATTATATAAATTTCTTGTCGAACATGCGTTTTACTCCATTAATGAGTTCATGGAATCAAAATTTTGACATTGTTTATTCCTGATTGAATTCCTAATTATGTATAAATATAATATTATTTTTCGAAATAAATTTGTATAAAATGTTTACAAAAATTGTGATAACCATTATGTTAATGTTCAATTGTAATATAGCTTCTGACATTCCACAACAATAAGTCAAAAGTTTTCTTACAAAATGATAAAAAAAACAACAGTTTATGAATACTCCATTATGCTATATATCTATCGTCCACACTGGTATACTAATATATTTGTCAGCATACAGTACTTTTTTTTTCAAATATAACACTGTTACGTACTAAAACTAGTTGATTTCTAGATATCTTGGATATATGACTTTTTATTTATAAATTGTCCATCACCACCTGTGTTTTTACGGAATAATATTCAATAACGTATAATATTGATGATTGATTGTGAGCATTTGAGGATGCATACCTTAGAATGTATCTCATGTTTGTTTGTTTTTAGTTCTGTATTTAATGTGTCTATATATTTTTATTTCTTTTTCATCTATATGTATTGTTTTGTCATTTCATAATGTCTAAGGTAAAATTGATGTGCGTTACTTTATGAAATTTATGATGTTTTTGTAGTAAATTGGTGTACGTGTGTTCTCTCACCCATGTATATTATCCTGTCAATAGTTCTAAGTTGGCTGGAAGAGATCTCTTTTAGAGATAAGTGCGCCTTTGTAACACTAGATTGAATTTCATTGTAATTTATTTTTAATTTATCGTACCATAAAGATATTACAACAAAACAACATCCAACGTCAATCTATACTAATATATAAAACGGGAGAGTTTATGTGATGCAATGCGCTAAGCTCCAAAGCTACCGGTCGGTTTTGAAAAACTCTTTTCGTATTTCTAGTCCAATTCTTGAGGAAGGTTTTAGGTTATTCTACCTTACGATATGCCCCTTAAAAACCGAGCTTAGAGAAAGAAAGATACCGGGATCTTACAAAGTCGTGGGCTACAGCTAATATTTCATATTTTACAGAAAAATATACATTTGAGAGAAAAATTATAATAGGATAAATATATGTAATGAAGTACCATAGTATAATAAAAATACAGAATCGTTGGATCTTTGAATCAACCGTGAATAAATTACATCTTCACCAATATTTTTATAACATTAAAGAGTATTCACAAACTATTATTGTTTCATTCGTCATTCGTAACATGTTATTCTAACAACTAACATTCGTAACGCAAGAGGATTCCAAAGGAAACAAAACAAGTGTCGCAGAGACGATTAGAGCAACCAGAGAATCAATGGCGGACCCGGTCATTTGCGGTTCCTGTTCTAGATAGCGGGCAATCGTAGCAGCTGAAGAAGAGACGACCGGAGCAGCCATAGCAGTAGGTCGGTGATAGTTCGCAAGAATTAATCAGAGGCGAAAGTATACAATGTACACACATCAAAAGTGTCTAGGGATCAACATATATTTTTGCAATAACTTTTCTCCTGATTGATATTAATTAAAATTTTCTTTAAGGATTCATCAAATAAAGTGTTTTCGTTTGTCTACAGTAACGATAAACCAAGTCACCTTTGCATTAATAAAGAAATTTGCCATTTTCATAATAAAGGGATTTTTGACATTTGAACCACTAACATTAAAGTTCGAAAAAAAGACTGAAATAACAGTTTTCTTTAAAATTTTATTGGGTAACTTAAACAATTAATAATCCGTGTTTCTACCGCGAACACTAACAACACAAGAACATCGGTTTGGCATACTCAAAATGAGTTCATCCAAATCACGCTGTGGAATGGCCGCCCATGTTCGTTGCAACAACAAAAAAAGGTCTTCTTGCGACTGGATACCCTCCATATTCGGCAGAGCTCTTCTCTGTAGCATATCCCATGCATGCTCAATCGGGTTCAAGTCTGGCGACTGAGCAGGCCAGGGCATGACATTGATGTTAGCTGCGGCGAGAGTCTGTCTTACAACTCTTGCGGTGTGCGGTCGTGCATTATCATGCATTAACTGAAATAAGGGACCGATTTGCACTTGTAGAGGAACGATGACGTCTGATACAATCGTCTCAGCATAAATTTGAGCGTTGAGGTTGCCTCTGATCCAAATCAACTCAGTTCTTCCGCCGATCCAAATACCCGCCCATACCATGATGGTTCCACCACTATAAGGATGGACTTCCTTTCAGGATTTTAATCGCTGTTGGCGTCCAGGGGTTCTCCAGTGTCGTATACGTCTTGTATCCGGTCTCATACCAAAACGAGACTCATCAGAAAAGCACACGAAACGCCATTGTTCTTCTGCCCAATTTCTGTGTTCAAGAGCCCATTGATATCGAATCCTACGATTGTGCATTGCTATAGGTGGTACCCTTAGCGGTCTTCGGGAATGAAGGTTCACTTCATGCAAGCGGTTTCTGACTGTTTGGTCGCTAATTAAGTTCCCTGAAGAGTGATGAAGCGTCACGGCTAACATCATGGCGGTTATTGTTGGAGCTCTTCGAGTTGTGATTTGAATGTATCGGTCTTCTCTCCGTGTGGTGCAGCGATAGCAGTGCCGTCTTCCATGGCGCTCAGCCACGGTACCAGTGCTTCGGTAACGTGTCCAAAGTCGACTGATACTGACATGGGCGGCCATTCCACAGCGTGATTTGGATGAACTCATTTTGAGTATGCCAAACCGATGTTCTTGTGTTGTTAGTGTTCGCGGTAGAAACACGGATTATTAATTGTTTAAGTTACCCAATAAAATTTTAAAGAAAACTGTTATTTCAGTCTTTTTTTCGAACTTTAATGTTAGTGGTTCAAATGTCAAAAATCCCTTTATTATGAAAATGGCAAATTTCTTTATTAATGCAAAGGTGACTTGGTTTATCGTTACTGTAGACAAACGAAAACACTTTATTTGATGAATCCTTAAAGAAAATTTTAATTAATATCAATCAGGAGAAAAGTTATTGCAAAAATATATGTTGATCCCTAGACACTTTTGATGTGTGTAGTTTAGATTTGAAAGAATTTAAGTACAACATGTGTGGTTTTTTTCTAAATATTTTAAGTATTAGGAAAAAATAACATACACGTTGCACTCAAAACACTTTCTAACGCTAAAGATATTATCCTGCCTAATAAAAAAATCGGCGTTTGTAAGCTGTTCCGCGATGAACATGAACTGTCGGTCAAACTGGTCGTAATTACCAAAAACGATTTCCAGAGCACGAATCGGCGTATAAAAACAAACGCCTAGAAAAGTCATACTTGGCCGAATATCTCTTAGATAAAGGACATAATTTATTCCCCGCTGACACATATACAATTTTCTACACGATGGATAAAGATTTAAATCTAAATATTAGGGAACAATTAGAAATTTGATACTGTTGACTGTAGGCGCTTGTTGGAATTTTGAAGACATCTCGTTAATTTTATTTATTATTTTTATACTATTTTATTATTTGCCAACGTGGCACGGTACCGCCATATGTTATATAAAATACCTTGATATGCCGTAAAGGCGAAACCGGTCGATAAAAATAATTAGTAAATAAAATTGTGAAGTGGAATCTGTACAAGTGCAAGTATTAATTTAACGACATGGAAAAATTAGAAATTATTAAACATAAAAATTCTAAAATTACTCTTATGAGTAAAACACATCCCATCCATCCATCCCATTAATCGATAAAACGTGCGTGTTGATGATATTTATTCTACGTGTCAATATAATAAAAAAAATAGAATGAAAATAAATACAATGAACACTTTGTCATTTTTAGAGTTGCAATTTGATTTAAACTACATTAAATTGTTAATAGATTCAGGCGTTATTTTGCGAAAGTCAAATTCATGCAATTAAATATAACTTGCTTTGTGTGCTTCTACTACCAATTAGTTCATGCTAACTAACGTCGGCCGGCACCCACCCACTTTTTTCCGGGTCAGGCCCACCACTCATACCCACCACTGTGTAGCCAGAATTAACAGCGGCGACCAACAAAAAGGTAATGAACAGTGAAGTTCACTGCCGTCCCGGGGTTTAAACTAGAGCTGCCTTGGAACTCACAACGAATTTAATCAGAAGAAAATTGTAGGAGTAGGAAGTTTTGGAATTGACCAACCCACTACCGTTAGTAGGCGTAACATGCCATCGCTACCATGGCAGCTCCGGTAGTCTCTGCCTCGGCTGCTGCGGTCGTCCTCGCGACTGCCCGCCATCTGGAACAGTAACCGCATGCACCCTCCACCGTTGCTGCTATGACTGCCCCGGTCGTCTCTGCGACACGTGTTTCACGTCTCCACGAGGCATCCTTAGGCGCTGTAGATTATAGTCGTTAGAATAACAAGCTACAAGTGACAAATCCATTGTAGTGCCGTCCTTTATATTGAACTGAGCCGCCCTCAGTTTTCATTTTACCTTGACACTTAGAAAAATATCATCAACATGTACGTTTTATCGATTAGAAGCCGTATTTTGTCCGCGGAGCAACCAATAAATATGTAAATTCGGCTCGGATTAACCCTGCGGAGAAAATTCCGTGCTCCGCAAACTTCGCCGCTGGAAAAACGTTCAACATTTTTCTAATCATAATTAACCTCAATATTGTTCTGCGAATGAATTCCGCAAGAACACGGAAAAAGGGATTTTATATTGTCTATAATAACCATGGGAATACATAGTCACATTTTCAATTCAAATATATTAACATGTCCGCCAATAAACGGTGATATTTGATTCATATTGCTATGCAATGGCAATAGAGATATTTAATAAATTACTTACAGAGATTCAAAGCTTAAATAAATACGAATTAAAAAAAGTATTGCATTTTTAGATAAGTGCTTTTATGATATATGTGGATACTTAAATAGTAAACGGTAGAAAATATGTTTCACCTCGCATTTTGTAAACTATATCATCGTAATTGTATTTTCATTCATTACACTCTGACACATATTGATGGTAATGAACTCGTTCAATGAACGGCTAATTTAAATCTTCTTCGTCTTTGCGTTCGTGACAAACGGTTTTTTTAACTCGTAATAAACCAATCCAGTAATTACTAAAGAAGTGCTTGTTGGAAACATTTGATCATACTTAAAAAAAATCTCTTTTTCCTCTTAATCTAAGGAGAAGAGATAGCAGAAGAGAAAATCTTTCACTTTCATTTTTATAGGGAAGCTGTAAGGGTTAAGGAAAACTGTTAAGTACTTCCGCTTTAGAGGAAGCGGAAGCGTATAACTCATCAAACCTACGTCCTATCACCCAAAGATAACAGAAGCCATTATGTCAGACGTAATGTCTGATTATCGAGCGAGCGATACTTAATACATTTCAAGCATTCATAGGCTAAGGTAACTGCTTTACATCAGGTAGGTCGTATGCTTGTATACCTTCTGACGTAAAAAAAATAGTACTTGAAGCAAAAGCAAGTAGGGGTCATGATATAACAAGAAAACAAACACCAAAGTAGTGATGGAACCCAAATGTATTCCCCTGTTAAGTAGACTATATGACTCAGATATTAGATATGAAACAATGGCGTCTCCCTTGCCGGGTAATAGCCCACCATAAACATAATATCAAGCCTGTATGTGCCGCACATAAATCGCCAACGCCATAAATCGAGACCGCGGAATTCTTTCGGCGCCATTTCTAAATTAAAAGCGTAATTTTCGAGGTGCGAAATTTAGTTATGGTCCCTTCGTATGTATTGTTGCGGGAAAGAATTTCGTAATAGATTTATTATAATTGTGTTTTTGGTTGTATTCAGTTCTGATTTTTTTTTTAATCGAAACGGCTTCTGTTATGTTTCGGTGATAGGACGTAGGTTTGATAAGGTTACCGCTTCCGCTTCCTCATAAAGCGGAAGTACTTAACCGTTTACCTTAACCCTTACAGCTTCCCTTTAAAAATGAATGTTAAAGAATTTCTCTTCTGCTTCCGCTTCTACTTAGATTAAGGGGAAAAAGAAGAGAAATTTTCTAAGTATGGTCAAATGTTTCCAACAAGCACTTCTTTAGTAATACTCGATTGGTTTATTACGAGTTAAGAAATCGTTTGTAAGGGAACGATGTCAAAAATTAATTTGACAAAGAGATAAATAAGTGCACTTGTTCCTTAATCCAATTTTTTTTTTATTCAACGTAGGGAGGCATACAAGCATACGGCCCACTTGATGTAAAGTGGTTACCGTAGACTATTAACGCTTGTAATATATTAAGCATCATACGCGCGATGCCTCCTCTGCTGCTAACACAACTAGCTCTTAGGAGCTAACTGGTAATCTCGCTCACACGCGAAAACACAGGAGTGTCTAGGGAGTTGTTATTTGGCTGCGGTTTTCTGTGAATTGGAGGTACTTCCCCAGATGGACTGCTTTGATGCCCCCTACCACTCTTAAGAACAAACCAAAACACAGACGTGTTCATACACATACATGTACCCTTCATGGGAATCGAACATACGAACCTTGGTGTCAAAGAAGCGTTAGTAACCAATGCGCTACCGAGCCGATCAAATCACACACCTCATTCCCTTCTTTAACATTCATGGTTCTTTTCATGCACACTCGCCGGTTCCCAGGGCTACTAATACCACGTTCAGATAACACACGACTTATTTAACATTCATTACTCTTCCCAAGCTCGCTCGTTTCCCTAAGGCTCCTGACATCATCTCCTGAGAGAACACGATCAATATGTTAATGGTAGGTAAGTCTTGGTCTTCCTCGTTTCCTACGTTCTTCTGTTTTCGAGTTGTACATCTTTGTCAGCATATTTTCTTGTTGCATTCTTTCTACATGGCCTTCTTCTTAGCATGATCCCGTTTCTTAATCCATTAGAATTAGCGGTGTCCGCTGCCTAAACCTAAAGATTTGGCATACATACTGATTTTTACATAGAGCGACTGACGTCAGGCCTCCGCCATCCAGCGGGGAAAACCAGACCTAAGAAAGATCCGGCTTTCTTAGATAAGGTAACACGTCTTTCGAAATATAATTTCTTGGATGTGCGCGTTTCCTCAAGATGTTTTCCTTCACCGCCGAGCAAGTGATAATTGCTAATATGTACATAAATCCCAAAACACAAATTTAGTGATACATGACAGGATTCCAACCGGGTGTCTGTTGGTCACCACACCGGTTTGGCATCTACTGGGCGATCACTGCTCTAAGCATTCCATCTGCATGATATTCATCGATTTTAATAAGTTCTCTCTGCCTACCCCGCAAGAGACTTGGCGTGAAGATATACATACATACATAATAAGCCTTACTACAAAGAGTTTTGTTGGCGTCAATTCACGCCAACAAAACTCTTTGTATAAAGGCTTTGTAGGAAAAGATATTGTCAGAAAGGTACGGAATTGTTTCAGGCAATTTACTATGGAAACGAATACAATTTATAACAAAATTCCTTCCAATCTTAGCAAGCCGATGTACAGACGTACGCAACCACTTTTGTAATATTTACGTTGAATTTTGAAAACGACTTCATATATCTACGAGTGAACATTATCGATCTATAACTTCAGGCCAAATCCGTTGCCGTACAGAGTACCGAGTCATGTGGCACTTGGTTTACCCGGCGCGGTAGGCAGAGTGAAGTGTACCGGAAAAGTACCTCCACCTCACAGAGAACCTAATACTAAAATGGTAATTCCCTGTAAGATTATCGATTTCCTTCGAGTGAGTGAGGTCACCAGTAAAAAGTAGCTGTGCTAGCAGCGGAGGTGGCAAATCACGTGTGATACTTAATGAGTTGCAAACGGTCATACGTGTACGCTTTGCGACGTTACATAGAAAAAAGAGATGTAGAACACATCATAGAGATGCATGGACAAGCAACTTGGCTGGTGAAGTACCCCATCCACGAGACCGCAGTTAAATAACAATTTCTTGGAGCATAGTTTCGTTCCCGCGAGTGACTGCGGTTACCAGTAGGCCTGTCTAACCTGAAGAGTGGATAAAGACGAAGCAAGAGAAAAGTCTTTATTTCAGGCACTTACACGCGTCTAACATTTCTTCAATAAAATCTAATTAATTTTTCATTTTAAATCTACAAGTATTTCGGAAATTACCATTATCGTGAAATAAAAGCCACTATTTTAGCAGCGGGTGACAATATGCTAGCAATACACCTTGTAGTGCAATTATTCATACGGTAACCACTGTACATCAGGCATGTTTGTTTGCCTCTCACAAAAAATTACACTTTTTATCAGTTGGGTAAGAAAACCAATAAATAAAATGGACGTTACAAAAATCTTTTATAATCTCTAGGTAGGCTAAATGAAGGGGCGGTCTAGACTATTACTTACAGCCTGGCATGCTAACTGCTGACAGAAATAGCTGAGTCTGAATGCTTATGTCATAGTATAATTATATTCAGAGCAATTTACTATAACCCGGCAGCATTGCGGAGATTATTAGAGGTGTAAGGAGATTTATTAAAATGATTTCTATGCATTCATTTTAGGCAGATTATAATAAGTGCGGATAGAAGTACCCAAATTACTATAAAAAGATATGTGTTTATGTAATAATTTGGGTACTCCTATCCACACTTTACAATTCAAGGATTTTTTATAGAACGTCAGGAGGCATGCAAGCATAGGCCCACCTAATGCAAACGGTACATACTACATGTCATATGAATGCTTGGAATACATGAATTATCACTCGTGCATTCGTCCGACAATTCTGAGGAGCTTTCTGGTGAGCTCAGTCGCAGGAGCACAGCAATCCTCTAGGAAGTTGTTATTTGGCTACAGTATGAGGTGGAGGTACTTCCCCAGGCGGGCTGCTTTGATGCGCCATATCTCTCTTAAAAGAATCCAGATCAAGACAAACATACATGTTCATGCACGCAGATGTTTCTGCTGTGTGGGAATCGATCCCACGAGTCTTGGGGTCAACATTAATAATCTCTCGGCCACCGACTAGACTAGTTAATTTGGTAACATCGTGTATACTTTGGGTATTTTACAGGTCTACTTAGTTACTCTAATCTTCTTTTTAACATTACCCCGTATCCTAATGTATTAGCGCTGGAGGGATCCGCTACCTAAAGCCTAAGGGTTTGTGGCGTCAGTTCTCAGATCTTCAAAACTGAGAGTGGAAACCAGAACTTTCATAGGTAAGGTCTTACGTCTTTCGAAATCTATTTTCTTGGACGTTGTTAGTTTGCTCACGATGGTTTCCTTTACCGCCGAGTAAGTGATAATTACAAATATTTACAACACGAATTTACATACACATACATATAATTTAAAAGCCAAAAGTTAGTCATACACGAATTTAAAAGTCAAAAGTCAGTCATACACGAATTTAGTGGTAAACGTCGGGATTTGAACCGTGGACCGATTGGTCAATAGGTTCTTTATTCACGGGGCTATCACTAATTTACTACGCTACGCTAATATTTTAGGCAATTCTTTTAATATTCCGTGAAACATTACTAAAAACATTTTTTAAACAAAAATCAATGAAATACGCTCTCATAACTAGATAGATGTTTTAAAACAGGTATATAGGTAAGAATATATATTTTTGCCATGAGTGTAATACATTGTTCTTGCGTTCGTCCAAATCATTTCAGCCAAATTGTAGTCATTATTAAAGTTGCAGTTTAAGTTCGTCATAAAAAAGTTACACACCTGCCCGTTTAAGTTCTGGTCGTCATAAAAGAATTACATACATGTTAGTTTCAGTTGTGCTAAAAAAGTTGCCTGCCTGCCAGTATAAGTTCTTGTCGGAATAAAAAAGTTACATACCTGCCAGTTTAAGTCCTATACGTTTCCCTGGTGGTTTTGTTAGATGTATGTGCGTTCGTCGCAAACCCCTCTCAGTACACAGTCCAGAGTCCGTCGACAGAGAGGTCTGTGATTTGAACACTGCAACAACAGAAATTACAGTTAAACACGTGGTCGAGAGTTATACAAAATCAGGAGTCAAATAGTCACACGGTTCACCGGATGTTAAAGTAGCCTGTTAAGCTCCACAAAGAGCGTTGCCAATAGTAACTTAAGAGCTTACCGGTAGCCTCACTCACTCCCGGAAACACAACAACCCTCAAGGAGGCTGTTATTTGGCTAGAGGCACTACCCCGGTCCTCTGTTCCTCTCGTCTAGTACATCATTGAAAAAACCTAGACCAAGACGAACAGACATGTTCATGAACACGAATGTTTGTTCTGTGTGGTAATTCACAAGTCTTGGTGTTATAGTATCCATTATTTACTGTTCCACCATCGACCTCGCGAAAACAACGTTGGAAGGGAAATAAACATACGTCCCATCTGTTAACTGTTAACTCCTCAAGAGCTTACGGGTTACGACGATGACGCGACTTTGACACCAACGCTCGTGGGTTCGATTCTCACACAAGACAAACATTTGTATGCATGAATGAAATGTTTGTCTTGGTCTGATGTTTAAAGAGAGGTAGGCACATCAAAACAGCCCCTCTGGGGAAGTACCTCCACTTCACAGAAAACCGCAGCCTAATAAAAACTTCCTCGAGGGTTGTTGTGTTCCTGCGTGTGAGTGATATCACCAGTAAGCTCCTAAGGAGTTGAAGTGTAAGCAGCAGAGGAGACATCGTGCAAGTGATACTTAATATATTACAAGTGTTAATAGGCTACGGTAACTGATTTACATCAGGTGGGCCGTATGCTTGAATGCCTCCCGACGTATTATAAAAAAAACATACCTCATTCATTCGTAAAAACAAACGAACCTTCAGCGAGTTGTAATCTGGCTGCAGTCACGTCAACGCATAAAGCTGGTCGTATCCTCTTTTTCTAGTCGACGTATTTGTAAAAATGTTAAAATTTGACAAAATTCTCTCAATTACGAGCATTCACATACATGATCCACCTGATCCTAACATATCTCTATACTTTCATGTAAGCCGAACGAGTGGACATTTTCCACCTGACCGATCAGATCTAATGTCGACACGAAGTTTACCGTTACTGCTCTGTAAACTAAACCAGCTTCGAAAACAATGCATAGTGTTGTCCCTTTATCGACAAGTCTACTATCGATAGAATACATAAAATATTACGTATTCTATCGACAATTTAAATTAAAAGACTTGTCTAATAAAGGGGCATATAATTATATATTTTTTATACCATAAGGTGGTAAACAAGCGTACGTGATGGTAAGCAGTTACCGAAGCTATATAGACACTTGCAGCGCCATTGGGTATGATGTGTTGCCGAAACTATATCGACCTATTCACGCCTTTCTTGAAGAACCCCATGCTGTAGTGACAATTCAACAGTTCTCGGTAGAAAACTTCTCCGAAACCGCTCAGTACGCGACCATTGCGGGTCCAGTGTATGAGGATAAACTCCTGGCCGCCGGCGAGCTGTGCGATTGTAAAACGAGGCTGTTGGCATCACGTCGAACAACTCCCCAGAACACGATTACACAACCGGGGTAAAACATACAATAGAAGGCAAAAGCTATTGTTAAACTTAAGGACTCAATACAGATTATTTACCGATGTTTATGAATTTCTCTCTGTCTGGGTGTTTAAGGGGCTACTTAGGTGGTTTTGATTCACAATTAGATTCAGTAGGAGGCGTTTAAACCTAGAACCTCTTCAACTCCGTAGGCTCTCTAAGCGTATTTTACCGCCTTTACCTTGGCGAGTGCTCTGAAGAACTGTTTTCCCTTATCCCACCCTCACCCTTCCGTCATAGAACCACACGTGCGGGCTTGCGATGTCATAGTTCCACGGTTGAGAATATCTCTTCGCGTACCAAAAAGTTCGGCAACTCCTATCTTTGTCGTACCATTAAAAAGTGGAACGCCTTGCCTGCACATGTGTTCCCTCCTTCCTACAATATGGGATCCTTCAAACGAAGCGTGAAGAAGCATTTTGCGGGTCAGCATGGCAGCGTCAACTGACAGGATACGGTATGTTGTCAGTTGCAGTTGCGATTTAGGCTCCTCTTTCGCTTACCATCAAGCAAAGAGGGGCCACTATGCTGAACTAATATAAAAAAAGGCGTGCAATCAGGTTCTAAGAATTTCTTTTTTATTTTCGGCCTGGACATCTGTATGTTTCGCTATTAGTATAGGTAATATATATATTTTGTGATAAAACGAAACAAGTATTCAGCCCACCTTATGTAAATTGATTATCGTGGCCAACGAACGCATGCAACATAAAGAGTATCAACTCTTCAGGAGCTAGTAATAATCTTATTCCTCCGCAGGAACACAACAACTCTTCAGGAACTTGTTGAGATTGCCTGTAATTTTCTGTGAGGTTTTTATACAACGTCGGGAGGCATACAAGCATACGGCCTACCTGATGTAAAGGAGTTACCGTAGCCTATTATGCTTGTAATATATTAAGTATCACTCGCACGATGCCTCCTCTGCTGCTTACACAGCAACTCCTTAGGAGTTTACTGGTGACCTCACTCATACACAGGAACAAAACAACCCTCCAGGGAGTTGTTATGTGGCTGTGGTTTTCTGTGAGGTGGAGGTACATTCTTACATGGGCTGATTCAATGTACGCTACTTCACATTTAATTTTAATACAAGAATACGGTGCACCCTATGTAAATCAGTTACCGTAGCCAATGAACACTTGTAATACATTAAGCATCTCTTATCTATCCTATCCTACCCATAATTTAGTTATTCACGCCCCCATCAGGATTCAAACCAGGGGCCGTCTTTATCCACTGAGCTATCACGGCGCAATGAAAAGAGCTTCCGTAACAACCATAAAAACTGGTCTAACACAACTCAACTTATTCATGCGGTTAATTATACTTAACTCATTGATAGTACATAAACCAGATCATAATAAGACTTTTTTTATACCACTAAGCAATCAACCATACGGCCTCTCTGATGATAAGCGATTTACGGTAGGCCTCCAAAGATGTCTGCAACACTACTGAGAATATTCATGCTTTATCTACTCCTGGGAAAACTTTGAGAAGAACCTCCATTCTACATCAGACGAGCTCTGACACCGACGCTCGTATGTTCGATCCCCACACAGGACTTACATTTGTATGCATGAACATGCACATCAAAGCATCGCGTCTGAGGAAGTACCTCCACCTCACAAAAAACCGCAGCCAAACAACTCAAGTATTGCAAGTATTCATGGGCTATGGTAACCGCTTTTCATCATCCCGACAGTGTATATAAAAAAAATATAAGAGTTCTCACTATAAGGTTTTATTCTGCTTCTCTCTCAGCTTTCTCCGCAAGCAACCATTTCGTTTTGATTTTGTAAGGAATACCAGAGGGAGACTTTGGACACAAGTCGTCTGCATGGGTACCTCTCTCTCACCTACTTCTACCGCCAAGCCAAATATATGTATATAGCTGCGTTTCGGTTTGAAGGGTGAGATATGGCAGAGAAATTACTGGGTACTGTGACGAAACAGCCTTAGCTCACAAGATTGGCAGCGCGCGAGTAACATCTGATGCGGGCCGCATGCTTGTTTGCCAATGTAGTTGTATAAAAAAGGATAAATTTCTTGTTGATGGCGAGCGGTGCAATTGCAGAAATATACGCCATTAACCAATCGGTAGAGCATACAAAGAGAGGCAATTTGATTCAAGACCACGCGCAGGCCTATGTTCATCGACAATTATCAAAGCTCGTCTCTGAACCAAATTAGAAGGCCCAAGGTGGCATCTAGATTGTGTTACCAAAAGCTGTGAACAGTACTCCATGTGACACAGTTCAATGTACAAGTCCATGTCTTTTTTTTTAAAGTCCAAGTCTGTATGGAGACTTGAGTAGCAAGAGTCATTGCACCAATCTGACCTAAAAACAAAGGTTTTCAAGAGAGGTAGGGTGCATAAAAGCAGTGCATCTGGGAAAGTATCTGCACCTCATAGAAAACCGCGCCCAAATAACAACTCCCTGGAAGGTGTTTATGTTCCTGCATAGAAGTGAGGTCACCAGTAAGCTCCTAAGGAGCTGGTGTGGTACTTAATGTATTACAGCCGTTCTTAGGCTACGGGGATTTTAAAAAATAAAAATGCAAGAAGATGGAATGCAGAAACAGATATACCACGGCCACGGCCAAATTGGTCGTTTGTTTTCAGAAGATGGTGTCAGGAGCCCTACAAACCGGCGCAAAGAGTTAGGAGTCTTAAAGAAGCGAGTGATGTATGTAAGAATCGAGTCATGTGGCGCTCGGTTCTCTCTACCAATACCAAGCGACTTGGCGTGGAGATAGCAGTGGCTGTATATATAAATAAAACCTGTAAGCACGCTTGCGTGAAGAAAACGCCATCTACATTTCCACTAAAAGCCTCAAAATTGTTTTCGAGATATCGCCATTGTTATTTTCACTTACAATTTAATATTTTCAAAAGTTGAAGATATTTACCACAAAGTTATAAGTGAAGTTCGTTTAATACCTTCTTTCTGAAAGTGGACGATAACACCTACTTGTGCGCTCTGGAAATTCTCAGGGGGGGTGGTAGAAAACCCACTTAAATAGGGGGAGGAGTTAACGTGGTCTAGCAATGTAGAAAGATTGTGTGATATTTACAATAGACAATAATTAAATAGAAAATATTACGTGAAGTATTATATAATATACTAGCTTTTACACGCGGCTTCGCTCGCATTGATTAAAAATGATTTTTTTTAAATAAAAAGTATCCTATTTTACTTCTGATACTTCCAAGAATATGTGTACAAAGTTTCATGATGATCGGTTCAGTAGTTTTCGCGTTAAAGCGTAACAAACAAACGGACATTCACATTTATAATATTAGTAGGAAGTAGGATTAGTAGGATGTTTCTTTTTTTAGGGTTCCGTACCCAAAGGGTAAAACGGAACCCTATTACTGAGACTCCGCTGTCCGTCCGTCCGTCCGTCTGTCACCAGGCTGTATCTCATGAACCGTGATAGTTAGACAGTTGAATTTTTCACAGATGATGTATTTCTGTTGCCGCTATAACAACAAGTACAAAAAAATAGAATAAAATAAATATTTAAGGGGGCTCCCATACAACAAACGTGATTTTTTTGCCGTTTTTATAGATAATGGTACGGAACCCTTCCTTCAAACATTGAAGCCATGTAATAAACAACGTTAACACATATTACTGTGTATTTCACTCCACTCCAATACAAGGCATAATGAAAATGTCTAACTTGCGTTTTCCATTAGACAGTCACATTGCCGCCGATCTCCTAAAAAATATTTTGTTTTTATCTGAATATAACACAAACAGAAACCAGTATATACCAGACACTATATTTCCAAAGATCTGACTAAAAAAGGTCTGGTTTTCCTTCTGGGCTGCGGCGGCCTGGCGGCAGGCGCTCTATGTTAATCAGTATCTTCACCAAGTCCTTAGTCTTAGGAAGCAGATTCCGCATTGCTAATGAAGTAAGAAATGTAACCCAAGGAAGAATAACACGGTACAAAAAGGTTCAGCTTATATTTAGCGATATTGGTGCGTTGCACCTCAGAGGATCCTTTAAAATATCAAGTTGCTAGTAACCATTATGTTATAAAGGTGTGTAAACCTAAAAAGTATCATAATAGTGTTGGCCCGATGTCGATAGTCATAAATTCTATCGCCAGTTGCCATTTCTGAGTGCGATATTGAGCACTAGTTCGAACGTTTCGATTTTCGCTTCGCTTGTTTTCAACATTGTTGGAATTTAATAGAGAAGTTTTTACTGGTTCAGGGTTATGGCACGATCGTTATGTTTCACTGTTTTTCGCAGATTTTGCAGGAGCATGAATTTATCACTTGCGACCGAGACTTGGTAGTGCATCAACTTATGTATTATAAATACTTATCATACGAAACTTCAAGGTTGAACAGTGTGTGATGGAGCGATCCTTACTCGAAGTCCCTCGACGTAGAGTCTAGATATAATATATCACGTATCAGAACCAGAGTTACCGATGTAGCTCTAAAGATCAGTGAGCTGAAGTGAGAGTAGCCAAGGCTCATGCATTGAAGAGCCGATGGCCATTGGGGTAGAAAGGTTCTCTAATGGCGACCATGAACTGGAAAACGCATGACAGTTTGCCGATATTGTGAAGATCGCAGGGAGCCGGTAAATGCAAGCAGCACGGGGTCAATACAATTCTGACGAGCTCGGTGGCGCAGTGGTTAGTAACGCACCTTTGACATAAACGCTCACGGGTTCAATTTCCATACTGGATAATTAATTGTGTGCATGATCATGTCTGTTTGTCTTGATCTAGGTGTTTTTAAGAGAGGTATGGCGCATCAAAACAGACTATCACGAGAAGACCACGTCAGAGAAAACAATGGTCAAATAACAACTCCGTGGAGGGTTGTTGTATTCCTGCGTATCTTTCAGAGACGATCAGAGCAGCTAGGACAGCAATGATGACGTGCTTTTCTATACAACAATACAATAAAATTTTATTTAAATTTGATTTTCACAATTAACTCATGATTAATGAACTATTTAATAGTTAATAATCTTTACGTTTCAAAGTGACCTATTCTTTTTGCTAACGTTATTCCGTTTCCTAGTCCGATCTAACCTAATCCTAAGGATTTGGCGGAGATACTGATTTTTACATAGAGCGACTGCCGCCGTCGGATCTCCATAAACCAAAGGGAAAACCAAACCTCTCTTAGGTTAGGTCGCACGTATTATGAAATGTTGTTTCTTGGACGTGCGGGTTTCCTCGCGATGTTTTCCTTCACCGCCGAGCAAGTGATAATTACAAATATGTACATAAATCTGAAAACACGAATTTAGTTGTACACGCCAGGATTCGAACCGGGGAGCAGTTGATCAAAAGGCCGGTTCTTTGTCGACCAGACTTTCACCGCTCACTGCTACATTTTAAAGTGACCTATATAATTTATAATTATTTTGAAATATTTATTTGTTTACGATAATATCGATATTAAAAATAAGAATGAGTCACAACTTTAATATACCGAATGAAACCGTGATTTCGGTCAGAATTTTTTAAAAGTGGGAATGAAAGCCACCACAATATTGTACAAGACTCGCCGCAGACAGTGGTCTAAGTTATAAGACAATGTTGTCTGAGTATTTGTCATCAATCTAAGAGAAATCAGCGCATTAAAGCAGCCGAAGTACCTCCACCTTCCAGAAAACTGCACTGAAATAACAACTTCCTTGAGGGATGATGATGATGACAGTGAGAGAATGAGGTTACCAGTAAGCTCCTAAGGAGTCCCTGTGTTAGCAGAAGGGATGGCAACGCGTGCTACGTATAATGTTTCCCAATTGAGTTTTTATGAGCTCCGATAGTCAATTTATATCAGGTAAACAGTACGCTTGCTAGATTCCCGATGTTGTAAAAAATAAAATCACCAATCATTTTTTATTTGCCAAAAAAATGGTGAATACAGATGTTGTAGTAATATAAATGGCATGTAATGATGAGTGTTACGAATTAAGCCATTTTAATTTTATTTGGCAAAGTTAATGAAAGTAAGAAAGAGACTGGATTTGACAGAGATAAGAAAAAAATAAAATAAGTTAAAGTTAAAATAAAAAGAGACATGCTCCTTGTGTCTAAAAATGTGTATTGCGTGGCAATAAAAATCTTTAACCATTTGTTTGATAATTTTAAAAGCTTAACGATTTCATTATTAAAAACGTAATTACACTTCTTCTTCCAACCGTGATCCCGTTTTCTCACCTTAGCCTAAGGATTAGGCGAAGATACTGATTTTTACATGGAATATTTTTTATGATATAAAGTTGTATGTATTATATTTTTTAATAATAATTTTCCTTCACCGCTGAGCTGAGTGATGATTACAAAATCTTACTATACAATTAATGTATACTTGAGTGACAAATTTATTCAATTGTCACTTAATATAAATACCGTTCAAATTGTTTAGAACTGTGTAATTAACAACTACTGAAACAGCTGCATGCTCCTGCAAAAGGCAGAATAAGTTGGATTATATAATTACCTAACATATTGTGTTCTTGTTTTCGCAAATAAATTATCTTGTATTATTTGAACATTCTCCACTAAGTTAAATTAAAATTGAATATCTATACACTCTCCGCTAAACCGCTTCCACTCTTGCTTTGCACCATCCAGTATCATTCTGTTGTTTGTAAATTTCGTAGCGCGGCCGTAGGTCGTTAGTAAAACTTGACGTTTCATTTTGAAAAAGAAGGATTGTTTTTTATCCCCCTCTAATTTGAGACGAAAAACTTTTGTTGAATGTTTTGTACCTTGTTATTGTTGAAACCGGAAAGATTAATTGTTCAAAATGACATTTCGGACCATTATGTTGGGCCTTAGAAGTCTTGAGCTTTTTATATAATTTCTATTTAAAGTACTTTATTTCAGTTAGTCTCTTTTCCACCAGTATTTCTAGAATTTTTTTTACTCATACAGTCTCGGAAGGCATACAAGCATACGGCCCATCTTATGTAAAGTAGTTACCATAGCCTATGAATGCAGTACATCAAATATCGCTCGCACGATGTCACCACTGCTACTAACACAGCAACTCATTAAGAGCTCACTGGTAACCTGAATCACTCGAAGGCATATAAAAACCATCCGGCGAATTCTCATTTAGTCGCGGTTTTCTGTGAGGTGGAGTTAGCTTTGATGCTCCCTATTTCTCTTAAAATACCCAGATCAGATTAATTTTTGACGCCTTTTCTTCGATGATAATATATTGATAGGCTGCGGTAACCACCTAACATCAAGTAGGCTGTATACGTGTACGCCTTCAAACGTTATATAAAAAAGCAACCCTGACTAACTTACATTTATATAAAAAATGGAAAACACGAATTGGTTCAATCCACATGCCAAAAGAACCGATTTTCATACAAGCTTTTTCAAACGTAGTATTTCAAAGGTAATCGTCGAAAAAATTTGCCATCATGATTTATGAAACATATTAGTTCAAATGAAGTGACATTTGCAAAGAACAAAATGGCCTCAGGCCCGAGGCCTGGGAGCGGACATTCCGGGAAACGTAATGAGAAAACATTGAGATTGAACGTAGCAATGCCCCGGGATTGTTAGGTGTATTTTTCACTATTTCTTCTTTACAACTTGGATGGCTAATAAATATATTTGTAATGGAAAACAAGCATTACTTGATATATATTACGTAACGGAGTACAGAATAAAAAGTTTTCTTATTCGACGAAAGAAGCTAAGGCGATCGTTCAAAGCTTTTATTTCGAGAGCAAGTAAAGCCACTTTCTATTCGATATGAACAATAATTATTCTAATGCAGTGATAGCCCATGGATAGAGAGCCGGTCTATTGACCAAGTGGTTACTGATTCCAATCCTGACATGTGCCTACCACTAAATTCGTCGTTTCGGATTTATGTAAATAGTTGTGATTAACACTTGCTCGCCGGTATAGGAAAACATTGTGAGGAAAACCGCACGTTCAAGAAATTATATTTCGAAAGATATGTGACCTAATCTAAGAAAGGTTTGGCTCACCGTCTGGGTTGTGTAGGTCTGATGGCAGTCGCTTTATGTAAAATAAGTATCTTCGCCAAATCCTTAAGTTTAGGTAACGAAACCCGCCAATCCTAATGGAGTAGACACGGTATAATACTAAGTGGAAGAAGATGAACAATAATTTATTCTATTGTTTCGGTAATAGAAAAGTTACATTCCAATACAGTACTAAAAAAATTGTTTGTCTGTAAAGTCGGTTTACGGACGATAATGTTACGTGATAACGTCAGCGCTCCAAACTTAGTTACTGCTTCTGCCATCTCAAACACGAATGATCCACCGTCACTGACAATTGACTTAACCTGTGATGAGTCTGTAGTATCGAACACACAGGATAAACATGCTAGTGTATGTACAATAGAATTTAATAGTAATAATAGGGAATATAAAAACATCATTCAAGACCTGCAATCTGAGATCCAAACCCTTAATATTTCTTTAGATTTAATGACTAAAAAATATGAGGATGCTCAAAGAGATATTGAAGAATACTGTGTAGATATGGATAGATTAGTAGCAGACTTGAGAGAAAATGAACAAAAATTATCGTCTCTTAGTAACTTGTACAATAGGAATGAATTAACCCGAACTCCGATGAAATGTTCACAGGTAACTCAATCCTCGAAACTATGTCAAGTACATAGCCACAATGTGAATGAGGCCATTAATAGTAGTGCTTTTCAACAGATGTCATCATCATTAAATAATAATAGCGAAAATAATAACTCCAACATAATAATGTATAGTGATGAAATAGGTAAAAACATGGGCCAATTATTATTACAAAAATCAGGAAAACTGGTTACCAATTATTGTTTGCCTGGAGCCAGTTTCACTCAAATAGTAGATAGAATAGTTAAGAGGGATTACCACCCCAACACAACTTTAATTGTTTTTATTGGGAGGAGAGGAAATTTAAATAAACATATAATGATTAAATATTTTAATATGTTACAACAGATAAATGTGGGAAAAGTGTTTTTATTTACTTTCCCATACAGTCAATTGTTGCCCGAGGCGGAAAATGCATCTAGGTATAGATTAAATGATAAAATGCATACATTGACATTATATGATGACAAATTTCATATACTTGACATAAATATATTTAATAATAAATATTATAATTTGACAGAAGATAAATTTTATCTTAGCAATTTTTATAAAAGACAAATAGCAGATTCGCTATCATATTGTTTTATGAAACCAGCCAAAAGTTTGGCTAACAACCCTGCTTCTTTTGAGCAGTTAGATAATTTGACATTGAGTAATGGTACCTTGGAAGGTATTCCAAATTCTTTAAATTAGGTTACAAGACAATAGAGTTTTACTCTGGCAATGTAAATAGTAATAATAACAATATTAAAAACGGAACTAAAAGTAATAATAGGACTATATCCCCATCAATAGTAAAGTGTCAAGAATATAGAAAGAATAATAATTGTATCAACCTGGTGCACCAAAACATTCAGGGGATGATAGGAAAGGAGTTAGAATTGGAGTTGTTTATGAATTGTAGCAATATTGATATTTTATGTCTAACTGAGCACTGGCTAAAACCCCATCAATTCATTTTCAGCTTCAATAACCACCAGGTTGCAAGCTCATTCATCAGAGATAACTGTATACATGGTGGCTCCTTAATATTATTAAATAAGTTGCTTAAATTTAAAGAAAGGGGTGACATTGTGAGCCTCTCTGTTGAGCGAGTTGTAGAGATTTCATGCATTGAATTGGAACGATTCATTGTTATGAACCTGTATAAACCTCCTAGCACGCCCTTTGAAACATTTTCAAATATCATGGAGGATGCCTTAAATAAATTATCTAATAGCCATAAAACTGTTATAATTTGTGGAGACTTTAATATAAATATTTTGGAGAAAAATACTGTTACCTACAACTTTTTAAATTTATTTAAATCATACAATTTGCATCATATTTTTACAGAGCCAACAAGAGTAACTGCTACAAGTGCTACATGTATTGATAACATATTTAGCACTGTAAAACCTTTGTATCAATGTATAATTAATAAAGTTCAGTCAGACCATTCAGGTCAGTTGGTTTCATTTCCAAATTCTTCAAAAATACAAAGAAAGCAAATAAATTATATACCATTTACTAAAAGCCGCTTAGAAAGATTTAAGTCTAATATAGCAGAAAAAATTGTATTGTTGCCCTGTCACGGTACTCCGGACCACTTGTACAGCTCGTTATTTAGCTTAATCACTAGTGAATTTAATACAATCTTTACTCCAAAACGACTGTCTGTAAGTGACCGTATGACATTCAGTGATTGGGCAACTCCTGGTATTTACAAAAGTCGGAATAAATTGTATGAACTTTATGAAGAAAGGACCTGTAATCACAATCCGACTTTTCAAGAACTTGTAAAAAATTATGCCAAAATATTTAAACGAGCCTGTTCCAATGCTAAGTCTATATATTTAAAAAATAAAATTAATGGTTCAACAAATATTATTAAATCTGTTTGGGGTATGATAAATAATGAGACGAGTAGAGCGAAAGTACGTAGTCGAGACTTTCGGTTAAAGATAAATGATATAGATATCAAAAATGATGTAGAAATTGCGACTGAGTTTGAAAAATATTTTTCTAACATTCCTCTTATTACTACGAGAAATCTTATGTCTTCTTCTATATCTGCTGAACTGGTTCTCAAACAGAGCGTGGTAGAATGCGACACAATATTTGAATTTTCAGCTGTAAGCCCAAAAGATGTTTTGAACGCTTTTAAATCAATAAATATGAAAAACACTAAAGATCTGTGGGGTCTATCTGTCAAAACCATTTCTTCTATTATTATTTCAATCGCTCCACATTTAGCTACAATTTTCAATTGTTGTGTGGCATCTGGTGTATTTCCTGACTTGATGAAACATAGTAAAATCATTCCATTATTTAAATCTGGTGATAGTTCGAACCCTTCGAATTTTCGACCTGTTTCCATACTGCCCATTCTCAGTAAAATTTTTGAAAAACTAATGCTTAGCCAGTTGCTCAGACATTTCAATGCACATAATTTGCTTCATAGGAAACAGTTCGGATTTACGAGAGGTTGTTCAACTATAGACGCAGGGATTCATTTGCTTAAAAGTATATTCGCGGCATGGGAGGGTTCGCAAGATGCCTTGGGAATTTTCTGTGATCTGTCTAAAGCGTTTGACTGCGTGCACCATGACACTCTTGTCAGAAAATTACACCACTACGGTATCAGGAACAAGGCTCTCGAACTTCTGTCTTCTTATCTGGGCAATAGGATACAGAAGGTCGATGTTAATGGTAAAAGATCTTCGGGGTCCCCTGTAGTTATGGGAGTCCCACAGGGGTCAATTCTAGGTCCATTCTTATTTTTAGTTTATATAAATGACTTACCTTATTATGTAAGGGATAAACATGAGATTGTATTGTTTGCGGATGATACCTCTTTGACATTCAAAATTAATAGACAGTTAGGTAATTATGACGAAGTTAACGATGCTCTCTCTAAAGTTATTCATTGGTTTAGTGTTAATAATCTGCTTTTAAACGATAAAAAGACTAAAGTAATTAAGTTCTCAACACCTAATGTAAGACAGGTGGCTACCAATGTACATGTTAATGGAACTAATTTAGCCCCTGTGGAGACAACTGTGTTCTTGGGTATAACAATTGACTCCAGACTACAATGGGGCCCACAAATTGAAAAATTATCAGGAAAACTAAGTTCTGCAGCCTATGCAGTGAAAACTATTAGACGGCTCACTGATATTGATACGGCTAGAATAGTTTATTTCAGCTACTTTCATAGTATTATGTCATATGGAATTCTTCTTTGGGGTAACTCCGCGGACATTAACACCATCTTTTTATTGCAAAAGAGAGCCATAAGAGCTATCTACAAACTTGGTCCCCGGGAGAGCCTTAGAGAAAAATTCAAAGAAATAAATATTCTAACAGTCGCATCGCAATATATCTATGAAAATCTTTTGTATGTCCATAAAAACATAGACTCATTTTGTAAAAAGAGTGATACTCATAGCATAAATACTAGATATAAGCATAATCTTGTGTTACATGCAAGCCGTCTCCACAAAATAAGTAATTCTTTTATGGGGCAATGTATACGGTTCTATAACAAACTTCCCAGCAATATAAGAGAATTGTCAATAAACAAATTTAAAACTACTATTAAAGCCAAATTGTGTAGCAGGGCATATTATAAAGTATCTGACTATATTAATGATAAAAATGCCTGGGAGTGAGTCGATCCAATTATAATGTAATTAATAAAATATGTAAATTTGTTTGGACACCAAAAGAGGGATGCCTGAGTTTTTTGGCAGTATTTTTATCAGTGCTCACCTAGTCATAAACTGCACGGTAGGGAAAAAAATTGTGACGATTCCAAACAAATGTAGCCATTTTTACGGAATAAAAAGATTTTGACTTTGACTTTGACTTTGTCAAAAGAAAACAGTTGACAAAACAGTTCACGTGTAGGTTGTGTACTGCCGCCGTCTCTCTTCTACTCGGACGCATCGGCCGATGGAGTGGAAGAGATATAGATGCGTCACAAGCCGAACGCTTATGCCGATCGTGCCTCTCTATCGCTTGTTCCGCGCTCTCGCTCGCACAGGCGGAACGTGATACTTTTTCGTGCGTACAGTCGACGTTCATCTATAAGACGTTATCACGTCAAAAATAATGTATATTAATTCATCATCAGAATCATTTTCAGAAAAAATCATATTGTTTTCAATGTATTCTCCTAATTGTTTACAATTACAATTACGCAGAAAGGGGCAAAGTGTCGACCAGTATTATTCTGACTGAGTGCGCCGCCAGTCTGTCGCCCGGCGCTAATTACTGGACAGGACCATTCAACAAACTATGAAGCTACCAGATAATGTCGAGTGTCTGGACAAACTTACATCAGAAAAAGAACATAACCAAGTACGAAATGAAATTTCAACCACCATTTCGTACTGACGTCATTCGGAATTCGATTTTTGAAACTAATGTCGAGTTTGTACTGGATTTTTATACTAGGTATTAACCACGCGTACACACATTTTTATAAACTTCCTGATCACCGAGCTAGCTGCAAACTATGCAAAAATCTAAAAGGAACAGATAAAAAAGGAAGGGGTAGCAGGGAAATTGACGCTATATAAATATTTAAGTATTTAAGAGATGTAGGGCGCATCAAAGCAGCCCATCTGGGGAAGTACCTCCACCTCACAGAAAACCGCTGCCAAATAACAACTCAAGTAAGCTCCCAAGGAGTTGCTGTAAGCAGCAGAGGAGACATCGAGCAAGTGATAATATATCGCAAGCATTCATAGGCTACGGTACCCGCTTTACATCAGGTGGGCCGTATGCTTATATGCCTCCCGCCGTAGTATAAAAAAAACGTTGGTGTATTTGCTGCTGATGTAAAAAAAGAAGGGCTCTCTAGAAAGAATAGGAAAAATCGACCAAGTGCGAGTCGGACTCGCACACGAAGGGTTCCGTACCATTATCGATAAAAACGGCAAAAAAATCACGTTTGTTGTATGGGAGCCCCCTTAAATATTTATTTTATTCTATTTTTTAGTATTTGTTGTTATAGCGGCAATAGAAATACATCATTTGTGAAAATTTCAACTGTCTAACTATCACGGTTCATGAGATACAGCCTGGTGACAGACGGACGGACGGACAGAGTAGCCTCAGTAATAGGGTTCCGTTTCACCCTTTGGGTACGGAACCCTAAAAATGATGTTGAGTAAATTTGTTAGAAGTTTAAGAGCAAGAATTGTGGCCGGAGGGTCTGTGTTTTTGTGTTCTGAAACGTGCAGTGGTTCTTCCACTGCACGTTTCAGAAGACGAAATCACGGACCCTCCTTAATTAAGTGCTACAGGAGACAATGGCAAAGACACAGACCACGTGTGCATTACAGGTCCGACTGTAAGACTGTTATCATGGTACCGCATCGAGACTTAGTTTGATAATATGTGATTACCCACGTGCATTTGATGTCTAATGAGCTAACCTAAAAAAGGTCTTCCCTCTGGGGTTGTGGAGGTCTAATCGCAGTCGTTCCATGTAAAAATACTGATCTTCGCCAAATTCATTAGCTTAGCTAGCGGACCCCGCCAATCTTAATGGATTAGGAAACCGGACAACCCTAAAAAGATGAACAAGGATTGATGTCTAATGAGGTTAATAAATAAATGGGAAGCTCAATGGCATGGCTGCGCGTGGCAGTCTAACTAGATGTTCTGGTTAAGCAACCTCGAGCTCAGCCTATGTATTAAATTGTATATCTATTTCGTCATCACTTTATCCTGCATTCTTTCTACGTGTCTAAACAAATGGTGCATATGCCTTTTCTTATCTTAACACCGACACTCTCTTTCGGTCCTTGGCGACGGCGTTTGCTACAAAATTTGCGCAATACTCGCATATTGACCGTATTTATTCTACTTTCATGCTCTCTCTACCATACCCATTTATTTATAGAAAATAATATTATTATTACATTACATATTACGTCAATATTTCCAACTAGCATATTTCAGTCAAAAGTTTCAAAACAAGGCATATGCAGCTAATTTTATTGCGCCATACGAGTTCCTCAACTGAAGAGTAGCTGAAGCCTGAATTGACGAAAGTAAGACCCACCACCTAAAGAAGTCAAAGAGAATGATCCTTTAATTGGTTGTAGGTAATGCGTATGATATAGTATTACCGAAAAATATACCATCTTCTTTGCGTTATTGCGTTTTCGATTGGCGGCGTCCACAACCTAAGCCTCGGGATTTGGCCAAGATACTGTCAAGAAGTGACTGCTGGCAAACCTCCAAATCCCACAGATGAAGAATACACTCCTTAGGTTAGGTCACACGTCTTCCGAAATACAATTTCTCGACCGTGTGGGTTTCCTCACGATGTTTTCCTTCACCGCTGAGCAAGTAATAAATTACGTAAGTGATGATTACAAATATAATGACGGATGACGAACTCGGTGGCTCAGTCGTGAATGACGCGACTTTGACACTAACGCTCGTGGGTTCGATTCCCATACAAGGTAAATATATGTGTGCTTGAACATGTCCATTTGTCTTGGTCTGGACGTGTTAAGAGATGTGGACGCATCAAAGCAATCAAGCAAAATCTGGGGAAGTACCTCCACCTCACGGAAAACCGCAGCCATATAACAACTCTCTAGAGGGTAGTTGTCTTTCTGCGTGTGAGTGAGGTCACCAGTAAGTTTGTAAGGAGTCGCTGTGTAAGCAGCGGGGGAGGCATCGCGCGAGTGTTACTTAATATATTACAAGCGTTAATAGGCTATGTAACCACTTTATATCCGGTGGGCCGTATGCTTGCATGCCTTTCGACGTAGCATATAAAAAATAAAAAAAACCTAATCACTATCACTTGTTTGGCCCTTAGTCGGCTCAGATTTTTAGACTGATAGACCCTTAGTCGGCTCAGTCTAAAAATCTGAGCCGACTAAGGGCCAAACAAGTGAAGGAGTAAGTCAGAGTCAGTAAGAAATATAAGTTTATGTGAAGGAGTAATTTAGCGTTAGAAAATGGAACACATCCTATTACAAATTTCCTGTCTTGTGTAAAACTCCGAAACAAAATTATGAGGGGGCGGTGCCTCCTCGACCCTCAGGCGTTTCATGTATAATGAGAGTAACGCGGCACAGAGCAGACGTGGACCAAGCTCTAATGTGAAGCCCAGAGGAAAATGAAATTATAAAAAATATATATTTTAAGTCGGATGACTGCAAATATTCTACACAGCTTCATGTAATAAAGTTACACAAATTTTTTGTACATAACTATATGCCATTTGCCCTGCATTGCATCTGTAGATTTTAATACGAAACTCTGACAAATTACATATTTTTTTTAATTATAATCGATGTTGTGAAACACTGAAGCATACTGCCCACCTGATGATAAGTAGTTATGGTAGCCTGTGAACGCTTACACTCCATTGAGAATCGCTCGAGCGAGCATGGGATTTTCTTAGCGGTGGGTGTGTAGACTTGTAGCTTGATGGGGTTGTATTGGACCAAATTCAGCCTCCCCTAGTCATACAATTTAGTCAAATTACTCTTAATTTAAGACGTAAGTTAATCGTGGCTGTGCTCCACAAGGGAATGAGGAACATAAGCTTGGCCCGTGTAAGTATCCACGGCGCTTGTTTTTAAATAATCTCAGGAGACATTTTGACGAGATCGGTGGCTCAGTCGTGAATGACGCGACTTTGACACTAACGCTCGTGGGTTCGATTCCCACACAAGACAAACATTTGTGTGCATGAACATGTCTATTTGTCCTATTCTGGATGTTAGAGGTAGGGCGAATGAAAGCAGCCTATCTGGGTAAGTACCTCCACCTCACAGAAAACCGCAGCCAAATAACAACTCAGAAAGAAACGGCAGCAGAGGAGGCATCGCGCAAGTGATACTTAATATAATTACAAGCGTTAATAGTCTACAGTGACTGCTTTACATCAGGTGGGCCGTGTGCTTGTATGCCTCCCAACGTTGTATATAAAAAAGACATACAGGCATACTCCCAACCTGATGTAAAGTGGTTACTGCTGCCTGTGAATGCTTGCAGTACATAAGGTATCGCTCGTATGATGCCACCTCTGCTGCTAACACAGCAACTCCTTAGGGAGTTCCCAGTAAGTGAAAGTTAAGAGCAAAGAGGAAAATAAACCAGTATCATGATGTAGAGTCAGAAAACTAACAGAAGGTATTGAGACAGAAAGATTGATGGCGGTAGTAATGGAAATAGAGACGAGAGGAATTAATTTAAATATACCTCAGGGATAAATTACAATTAAATTACAATTCAATGGTAGATATAGATGATATTTATAGATAAAAAGATATCTGGGTTTCCTTCTGGAATTCTAGCCTTCTGGAGTCTGGTTGAGGTATGTTGTATGTGTCGTATGTGTACCGTCACGCCAGCGGTCACGTAAGCACAGAGAGCCGAGAGCCACAAGACACGGTCCCTACATACCTTACTCGCTTCTTTAACATTTATAGGTCTTCTCATGCAACCTTGCCGATTTCTAGAGGTTACCTTCAGATAAAACACGATCAATTTGGTAATGGTAGGGAGGGAGTCTTCGTCTTGCTCGGATTCTGTATCCTTCTATTCCGCGTTGTTCATCTGTTTCGCAATTCATTCTTCCTGTATTATTTCTGGGTTCGCATTTTTCCACATAACTTTTTAAGTCCTATTATCGAAAGTCCCAAAATATTTCTCGTACCATTTTACATCATAATGATCACTCTTCATAAAAATATTTATTACTAATGGTCGCAAATTATAATCATCAGAACTCATATTTGTTTTCATATATTTCTTAATCACAAGTGTTATTTATCCGCATTGGATTGCAATGGAAAAAAATAAAAGGTAGTAGTAAAAATAATAGGTACGGAACCCTACAGCGCGCGAGCCGAGCGAGCGAAGCGAGCGTGCTGCGGCAGCGGCCGGCGAAGTGCCAGAACCGAACATTGTCTGTTATGAAGGAAACAGTTCTGAAAAAAAATATGAGCTGAAACACGTTCTTAGTAATGGCAATATTAATACAAAAAATATGATAACTATCTGGTATGAGTTCCGTTGGTAGTAATAAAAATTTATGACTAAAAAAGTATGAGGAAAAAAAATATGAAGTGTGATTATTATGAACACAAATCGGAGTAAAATAAAAATAGGAATTTGATTTTTATGGACCCATCATTTCTACATTCTTGAACAATCAGAGCCCAGCTCTTCTAATGTTAACACCGACACTCTCTTTCAGACCAACTCTGTTTCTAACATTATTAATGCCAGCATGGTTTACAAGCGTTACGCTACAAATTTCATTGGCATAACTTTTATGGTACACTGCCCGAGCGGAGTCGCTAGCAACAGCTAGTGAATAATATAAAGAACAAAAACAGTTAACATTCGTATCATGAAACAAAGCCGTTCTAGCCCTCGATCTTCCTTTTGATACTTCTCTAGTGCTATTAAAAGAAATGTTTTCCTTGCTTTGTAAATAATGTGTTTTACCCATTCTTTTTACTGAACGTTACAATAGCTTATACTCATATGTATACTTATCAAATACACTTTACTGTGAATATTTCTTTGTATACTTGAAAAAAAAATTCAGATTACGTTTATAAATGGAGTTTCTTTATATGAAGATAGCAGAGAGACTGAAAGTAGAATAAATACATTCGAGATGCGAACATTGTGCAAAATTTGTGGCATAATGCTTGCTGACCGCCTTCATAATGATGACGGAAGAAAGAAAGTTGGTCTGAAAGAGAGTGTCGGTGTTAAGATAAGACAAGGCAGGATCCGTTGGTTTGGATATGCAAAAAGAATGCAGTATGAAAGAATGACGATATTATATAATGCGAAAGTGGAAGGACGTAGAAGCAGAGGAAGACCAAGACTAACCTACCATGACCAAATTGGTCGTGTTTTATCTGAAGATGATACCAGGAGCACTAGGAACTGACGAGCGTGCATATAAAGGGCAATAGATGTTGAAGAAGCGAGTGAGTTGTGTAAAGACCTAGTCTTATGGTGCTCGGTTCTCTCTGCCTACCCCGCAAGGGACCTGGTGTGAAGATATACATACATTTCCTTTATATGACGGATTGTTCATTTTTTTCAGCAACTTACATTAATTATTTATTGTTCCACTGCCATACGGACCTGTTTGCATAAAAGTTTGCTGTTCCATTGCGTTTTGGCGGCGGTCAGATTTCGAGCAACTTAAATGGTTTTTTAATAGAACAAACCCGTCACACATTTCTGCCGCTAAGCCTACTGTGAAACCAAGTTATTGAATTACTAATAGGAAAATATTGTCATTGTAAAGTTTATTTCAGAGACAAAACTACGTCATTTATAGTAGATAGAATGGCATCATCAAATGTTTACATTATATTTGTAGCTATGAATGAGCTGTGAGTTTTTACTGCTGTCTACAGTACGCTGCTGCATATGAATTCTTTTTTCCAATTTTGAACTTGTAATTTGTGTCAGATTATCTGATTTCAAAGCTTCGTAGATACGAAAAAAAACCCCACGTAAACTTCAGTTGTTGAAGCATTGTCTAAAGTAACTACATCTTAGAAACATGTATTATCTAATTATAGACGTGATAGGAATGAAGATGAAAAAGCTAACAATAAGCATATATAAACTGCAGTAGTCAAGAAAGTTAGGGAACTATAAGTTACTTCAACTAAGAAACAACAATAATTTATATTAACTGTGAGGATGAAACATCTAAACAGAAGCATATATTTTCAGCTAATTCAATTAAAACCAGAAAACATTTGATAGCAGTTAAGATTGGAAATCAAAAAAGACCACACAAGTTCAAGTAGTCGAGTTAAAAGCTACTCCAGGAAAGACAGAATTTTGAATTTACCGTGTATATAAGCCAAAGTATATCGGAAATTTAATAAAAACAATATTAAGAAATTGGCATCAACAAATTATGCTAAATGAAACGTGACATTTGTGACGTAAGTCAAATATCTTCGGAAATACACTTTTGAAACAACCATAGACACATAGACGCAATTATATTTCAGCGATCTTATAAGATTCCAATTTTGACTTTTGAATAAGGAATCCAAAATATGCGTCTTCTTATTTTGATTTTGCATCCAAAGACACCAAAATAACATTACAATCAAATCTTTGTTTGTGACAGGAATACAAATGAGTTTCTATAAATATCTTCATTAACGTGACAAAACACAGAAAAAGGACCTATAAATTCCGACCTGTAATGTCAGAAATTAGCTAACGTTCCTCGCTGAATCATTTATCACAGGAGTAAAATAAGAAATATAAACACGAGTGAATTGCGAGCTCTCGTTAAATCTGAAGTTGGGGTGGGTTGCCATTGTCAGCGGTGATGATGAAAGGAATCAGACTCTCGCCACGACCGTTCGACTGGTAATCTTTCTAGCGTGTCTTACATAGTATCGCTGGGCTTCGGCTATTGAGAGTCAAGGTGAGACATTGCCTGTGAGTCTTGATATGGCGATGGCGTTTGGTCGGGTCTGGCATTGAGGTTTTCTATCGAAATAACCATCGTTCTGCTACCCGACGGTTTGTGTAAATGGATTGCCCGCTTCTTGTACAATAGATAAATAAAAGCCGTGGTGGACGATAGTTGCTCCAATAGCATGGGTATCGATATTGGTGTCTTATTTACTCCTTTGTGGAGGAAAGTCAGGATTGCATCTGAAATCGAGGGTACTTTAACTGAGTTATCTGACCGGGGGTGGTTGTATTTGATCCAATGGGTTGCATTCGATACCAAGACATCCACTGAATACCCACCTCTAAAATAACCTCAAAGACAAGACAAAGAGTTATGTTATATAAGTCTAAAATCAAAGTCAAGTCTTGTATGGGAATTGAACTCACGAGCGTCGGTGTCATTGTGAGGAAATCCGCACCTTTTTGGTTTTCCCTCTAGGTTGTATAATGCCAGATGCTCCATGCTTAAGTTAGTCTTTGCCAGCGTTAGGTAGTGACCCCGCCTATCCTAACGGATTAGGAAACGCTTTGACTCTAGGCAGAAGAAGAAGGGACGACATGAGAAATCATTTTTGAAAATAAGTATGATTAGTAGGTAATTTTGAGATGAAATTTTGTGCGGGATTAGGTCTCATTGGGATAGTATCAAATAAACATGCTAGAATAACATCCATAAAATATTTAACGATAGTCGGGGGAATATTTGTCGCAAATATACAGCCTCCATGTGTGTCAAACTCGGTAATTTATGACCGCTATGTGCTGAGTTGAAATTTATATATATTTACTATGTTATAACCGCAAAGCTGGGTGAAATCAGATTATTGTAACTGAAACATACGTTCAGCTGAATCTTATATATATTTTTACTGAATCTATTCAGATGAGAAATACACTGATGTAAAATGTATGAGTACCACATACCACATCAACCCTTACTCATCCCACTGCAAGGATACGGGTCTCCCTTCAACAGAAGGGGTTTAGAGCATAATCCACCACGCTGCTCAAATGCGGATTGGCGGAGGCCAGTGTTTTCAAGCCGCCCGAGGGCCACTGACTTAGCTTAACGACTGTCATCTATCGACAACAGTCGGGACGGACGGCTTAACGTGCCCCCCGAAGCACGGAGAAACTCTAGATAGATTAAGACATCCATTGACAGGCTGCCGTTTACGTTGCTTAACCTGCGTGTTCGGTTAGAATGAACGTATTAGTACTTACCTAAAAAGAGGTTAAAGAATATTCAAAGAGGTACAATAATATAATAAAAATGGTATTGAGTGAGTGAGTTTGAGAATTATGAGTTTAAGAAGTTATCACACAATCTATGAATTCGTGCTTCAGTGAGAGAGAGAGGTAGGGCGCATTTAAGCATTTCGACTGGGGAAGTAACTCCACCTCACAGAACTGCTATCTGGAGGTTGTTGTGCTCCTGCCAGTGAGTAACTGCCAGTAAGTTCCTGAGGAGTTGCTGGTTAGTAATAAAGATGGAAACGTTCGAGAGATACTTCTTATAATGTAAGCGTTTACACTCTACGGTAACTTTTGACGAGCTCGTGGGTTCGATTCCCATACAGGATTAACGTTTGTGTGCATGAACATGTCTGTTTTTCTAGGTCTAGGATTTTTTAAGGAAGTAGGGTCATCAAAGCAGACCGTCTGGGGAAGTATCTCCACCTCACAGAAAACCGCAGTCAAATGACAACTCCCTAGAGTGTATTGTGTTCCTGCGTGTGAGTGAGGTCACCAGTAAACCCTATGTGAGCAGCAGAGTTGGAATCATGCGAGTGATACTCAATGTATTGCAAGCGTTTATAGGCTACGGTAACCGCTTTACATCAGGTGGACCGTATGCTTGTATGCCTCCCGACGTTGTCTAAAAAAATCTATTATATGTATGCCTTCTATTCTTAAAAACTACGAGTAAGACATACAGCCCCGGTTCATGCACACAAAATGTTTGTTTTGTGTGGGAATCGAATCCAAACTCTGGTGTCAAAGTAGGGTGACTAATCACTCCGCCGCTGAACTCGTCATTTGAGAGAATTGTCAATATACGACAATTACAAAATAATATGTATGTATGTATGTATGTATGTATGTATGTATGTATATCTTCACGCCAAGTCCCTTGCGGGGTAGGCAGAGAGAACCGAGCGCCATAAGACGCGGTCCTTGCATACTTCACTCGCTTCTGTGACATTCATAGCTCTTTTCATGCACGCTCGCCGGTTCCTGGGGCTTCTGACATCACCTTCTGATAAAACACGACCAATTTGGTCATGGTAGGTTAGTCTCGGCCTTCCTCGGCTCCTACATCCTTCCACTTTTGCATTGTATATCTGTTTCGTCATTCTTTCGTCCCGCATTCTTTCTACATGTCCGAACCAACGGAGCATGCCCTTTCTTATCTTAACACCGACACTCTCTTTTAGACCAACTCTTTCTCTCACGTCTTCATTACGAACGCGGTCAGCAAGCGTTATGCCACAAATTTTGCGCAATGCTCGCATCTCGACCGCATTTATTCTTCTTTCATGCTCTCTCTGCCATACCCAGCTCTCACTTCCATAAGTTAGCGTTGGAATTAGCACCGCGTTGTGTACAGCGAGCTGTGCCTTTTGGCTTAGATTTCGGCTGCCTAGAAGTTTACCCAACGCTCCATTCACCCTATTCCCGGCACTCACTCGTCTCTCCACATCAGCGGTGTACCTTCCATTGCTGCTAAAAGCACTTCCAAGATATACAATCTCATTCACTTGCTCCAACACTACATCATCAACCATAATCCTAGTGTTCGTTCTGGTTGTCTCTCTTTCAAATACCATTATCTTGGTTTTCTTCGCATTCAATTGTAAGCCTTTCTTCATACAATCATCTTTCATTGTTGTAACTAGTGTTTGCAGTTCGGATGGTAATTCTGCTATTACCGCCGCATCGTCTGCATAAAGCAGGCAGTTGACCACTGAGTCACCCATTCGCATTCCCACATTCATATTTCTTAATAAAATAATATACAAAACGAATTACATGTAGGTCAATGAAACAAAATTATTATCAACAAAACGAATTTATATATTATTTATTTTCGCTCATACATAATACACAGCATCATTAAAATATATGCATAAATAATACAATTAGGTAAAGTTACTATATATACGAGTACGTGTCAGAAGCTGATGCCTGAAATAGACTTCGCAAGAACTCTGTTGTACAGGTTTACAATATACAATTACTAATTAAATTAAAAGTTCGAAGCTTTATCACAGGACCTATTTAATACCGGTTTTAAGACGACTAATTCAAAGGATTTCATAGAAAATGAGATTTTTGCATCCAACGGTAAGGAGTGGCTCACATCCTTGCACCCCAAAAAGTGCTATTGACGTACACGTAGACAGTTGGCGTAAACGCCAACAATTTCATGGCGTTTACAACGTTTTGGTCGCGAGAAAAACATGCCCTATGAACGATCTAGCGCTTCATGTTTTAATTGTTTAATTAGAGGTAACTAATGTTTTAGCGCTGCAGCGAAATAAGTTCTAATTCTCGCCAAAATCTTACGGTCAGGGTCACGTATCCTGACGCGAGTTTAGCATTTTTTACTCCCCAAAAAGTGCACAACGCCGCTAAAGAAGTTTTCACTTCAAAAACGTGTGCGTGTGGGACGCCCGTCACAAGTGATAACTTAAACTAATCTACATATAATTGAAGCTGCCGTATGCGTGAGAGACTGGAGCCGTAACGCGTTACGTAACGAAGCGGTTTACCCTCCTAAGAAGTTATCACTTCAATATATGTCTTTGGTCCCGCTGTCAAAGTAACCGCACAGCAAAAGGTAAGCGGTGTCCACCAGAGGACGGTGTGTTCCTCGCTATTTGGCGTTAAGATATTCTCAGTCCGTTTCGGGAACAAAAATATTTTCGACCGTAGTCTCAACTGTTAATTAGAATTTATATTCAGATTCGAATCTCTTGACCCGTATATTTTATTAACGATTCATTAGAAATATATTCTCAACTATTTTAAGTTATTAGAGCGAAACCAAAACTCCAAAGTTTTCGATAAAGATTCGTTGGTCAAAGTCAACTGACGAAGCCGAAGCCCGACAAGCGCTATTATTTCTACGAATACTGAGATTCTGATTGGGATGGAGAATTTCTGTGGACAGCTATATGGAGAAGTTACATGTCAAGCGTTAAGACTGGAAAGAATACGATACATATATCACTCATCTTCGATTTGCCGTCGCCATGTCTCATGGCGAACCTTAGCGCCTCAATAACTTCAGTGTTTCTAACCACGTAGGTCTCAATATTGACAAGGACTAGACCAAGGTCATGACGAATATCTATAATATCTATGTCACTATAACGGTTATGGTTGGGAACTCTAAGCTCGAAGTTGATGAAGAATATGTATACCTGGGACAGGTTATTCAGTTTGGCAAGACGAACTTCGACCGATAGGTCATCAGACGAATAAAACTCGACTTGGCAGCGTTCGAGAAACTTCGACACATCTTCTCGTCCAAAACACCTCAATGCCTGAAGAGCAAACTCTTCGAACAATGTATGTTGTCTGTGATGACATACGGAACGACGCGTGGCCATTCACTACCGCTTAGCGCGCTATGGAGCTGTTTATTCACTGCATAATAGAATCAGAGATGAGGATATCTACAATAGCATGAAAGTGACTGACATAATCCTAAAGATAAGCATGTTGAACTAGCGGTGGCTCCGTTGCTGGTAGACCGACAATCGCTAGGGAAACATTATTTTCGAATGGCTACCCTATGGCACAAGTAAACACAATACGAGACGACTTACCCTAGATCAAGCTACGACCAGAAAAGATTAAAAGTCTATGAGTGCAAGTGGCTCAGGATAGAGTCGAGTGGCTCTCGTTGTGCAGGGCTACATCATTTACCATGTATAAAACGATGTAACACACGTCATCTGTACTGTTTTATTAAGGATATTAACTTCACTGTCGCATTAAATGATAAGCGCTAATTTTGGAGAGATTTAGTAAAGAATAATCCCACCAAAAACATTCTGTAAAAAACTAGCCAAGTCTCGACGGAGCTGCTTGTTTATCTCTAAAAAGTAATGAAATCTAGACAAAGTCGTGCCAAGTCTAAGGTTCCTTACTGCGATTTCTTTATTATTATAGTTAATGTTGTGTGACTTGGCCGTTGAAAATTCTTTATACGTTAGTGGGTACAAGTCAATTTTGTTTACACGTAATGTTATATCTGTTGTAACTACCTATGTTTATTAAGCGAGATAATAGCCCATACTGGTATTGGTAATTGCACGCTAGTGTCTCATTTTATGCTGTTTTTGATTGTGCAACACATGCATTCAGCATTGACAATGCTGACTTCTGCTCTCTTCTTTTTGGAGCGTCAAATCGACCACCGATCCAACATAAAATAGACGTACAGACGGACTTCTATCAATGTGTCCGTTAAATTTCATCACTCTTCGCAAATAGTTGCAGCATGAAAATGTCGGTGAATTATTATATTAATTTTATTACAATAGAGGGCGTTGACTCAAAACTGAATCGCGCTATGGTTTGATGTTTTGTTATTAGCATAGTGTTTTAAACAATATTGTAAAATTGAGTTCTTTAATACAGATAGTTCTTCAAACAGTGTTTTTGTGGACCACTCGATACGGCAATTAATACGCAGCCCATTGGTCCTTCCGAGCTGGATCGGTAGTGCGGAAATAGTGTGACAGTACAGTTTAGTGAAAAAGTGATAGTACAGTTAGTTAGTCAGTGTGAAGTGAACATAGAGGATTTCAGTGTAATGGACTTGGTAAACCGTGAGTAGTAGGAATATTTTGAACTTTGTGATAAAATAACTTAGAAAAAAACAGTGGTAAAAATTCTTGGACTTTTTGAACTTCTTTGACTTGAAATTTCTATTATATTTCTTGAACTTTGAATTTCTGAATAAGTTGCTATCGGAATACAAACGTAAATAATGGAAAAGTTGAGTCAGTTAATGAATCTTCAAGATGAGAGATTGGAGTCAATAAAAAAGGCTCAAATTAATTATGGGAAAACTGCAAAGGCTAGAATTACACCAAGTTATTTAGATACTCGCTTGGAGAATTTAGAGTCAGCATGGACTTCATTTAAAAATACACACGAGCACCTGATTGAAAAGGTTTCTAAGGAATCGAGAGATACATTCACTTACTTTAAAGTAGACGCTTATGAAATCTGTGAAGAAATATACATTACATATAAAAGCGACTTGAAAACAAAAATTCATGAGCTCACTGCTACTGCACATGCATCTGCTTTACCCGAGCCTAAGAAAACATCTGCTGATATTAAATTGCCAAGGATCGTCTTGCCACAATTTTCAGGTAGGTATACCGATTGGCAATCATATCATGACTTATTCAATTCCATCATACATACCAATACTGCTATAGATGATGTACAAAAACTACATTATTTGAAATCAAGTTTATCTGGTGAAGCTGAACAATTATTGCGAACTATCCAAATTACAAGCCAAAATTATACACAAGCGTGGGAGACTCTGAAAAATAGATACAATAACAAGAGATACATAGCTAATTGCATATTTAAGAGACTATTCGGTATGAGAAATATAACTTCTGAATCTGCGTTCCATATTAAACAACATCTAGATACTACAGTTGAATGTTTGAGCTCGTTGAACAATCTTGGCTTACCTACGAAGTCATGGGATGCTATAATAATTTACTTGACCGTTTCAAAACTAGATTCTGAAAGTCACAAATTATGGGAACAACATATTTCATCTGAAAGGGAAGATCTTCCATCCTTTAATTCCTTGAAAGATTTTTTGGAAAATAGATTTAGATCTTTGGAAATGATTGAGCATACTAATAAACCGGCTAGACCCAAAACATTTACTGCTTCAGTTGGAACAGCTACATGCTCATTTTGTAAAGAAAGTCACTATATCTATCAATGTAAACAGTTTGCAAATTTACAATACAAAGACAAATACGAGTTTGTACAGAACAATAGCCTCTGCTTTAATTGTCTGATACCTAATCACACAGCTAACAGATGTATGAGAAATACGTCATGTCGAATATGTCATAAGAAACACCATTCTCTGTTACATCCCGAGAGAAAAGAAGAATCTGTAAAAGGAGATTGTCAGGACTCGAAGCAAAACATAGTATCACATTTCATAAATCAACCCGGTCAAATATTACTAGCCACAGCACTTGTAGATGTGACTTCGCGTCATGGTCAAACACATGTCTACCGTGCCCTCATTGACCAGGGATCTCAGGCCTCGTTCGTAACAGAAGATTTGGTTCAAACAATGGGTTTGAAGAAAATACATGTCAACGGCGTGGTCACTGGATTGAGTGAAGGAAAACAGCTTCACACCAAATACATGGTGGAAGTAAAACTGCAGTCTAGGCATAATACAAACTTCACAATCCTTGTTAAAGCTTATGTACTAAGGTCGATTACAAACTACTTACCTGCACAATCAATCGCAGTTTCTAGCTGGCGTGAGCTGGAGGAACTAACATTAGCAGATCCGACATTCAATACACCGAATAAAATACAACTGCTATTAGGAGCAGAAGTCTATAGTAAAATCATAGAAGCTGGATTGATTAAGAGTTCGTTCGGAATTATAGCGCAGAAAACACAGCGGGCTGGATTCTTTCTGGTGATACTAGTAATACAAAACCTGAAACAAAACAAAACAGAATTATTAATATGCATGTATGTGTATGTGAGAATGCAATACTAAGAAAATTCTGGGAAATAGAAAATGAAACACTTACCTGTCAAAGAAAGCTAACAAAAGAAGAAAAGCGTTGTGAAGATATCTATAAAGAAACTACAATTAGAACAGAATCAGGAAGATATTTAGTACACTTACCTTTTAAAGAAGACGTAGATACACCCGTAAACAAATGTGGATTAACAAAAGACCTAGCGACTGCGAGGTTTTTACTCTTAGAAAGAAAGCTAGAACAAAACAGAAAGTTAAAAGAAGATTACACTAAAGTCATAAAGGAGTATGAAAAATTAGGATATATGATGTCAGCTAATGAAGAAAAAGAAAACGTAATATACCTTCCTCATCACGCAGTTATCAGAAATGACAAAGACACGACTAAGTTGAGAGTTGTCCTAGATGCTTCTGCAAAGGGTTCCAAAGGATACTCACTCAATGATACATTGCTCACTGGCCCTGTACTGCAAAAAGATTTACGTACACTAATTATACAGTGGCGACAACACAAAATAGTTTTAGTGAGTGATATAGTAAAGATGTATCACCAAGTCTTGGTACATGATCAACATACAGATTATCAACGTATCATATGGAGAGATAATCCACAAGAAAACCTAAAATCATACAAATTACTTACCGTGACTTTTGGCACGGCATGTGCTCCGTATCTGGCGGTGCGTACATTATTACAAGTTGCAGAAGAGATGAGAAGGATAAGTATCCGTTAGCAGCTGAAATCGTGAAGTCATCGTTTTATATGGATGATTTAATGACAGGAGCTTGCAATGAGATACAGGCTGTTGAAATATACAATCAGACAAATGAACTGTTACGAAGTTCGGGATTTATATTGCAGAAGTGGTCGAGTAACTCAGATAACGTGCTGAAAATAATAGAGCAAACTAAAGAAGAAATACAACCATATGAAATTAAATTTGATAAAGTAATTAAAATTCTAGGGATAGTATGGGACAGAAACGACGACAAATTCAAAATGTCAGTGAACCTTGCTGAAGTGAAAGATCCTGTCACTAAAAGAAGCGTCTTGTCAGATGTGGCACGACTATTTGATCCATTTGGATGGGTCGCCCCTGTAATCGTTAGAGCCAAGGTTCTCATTCAAAAACTATGGCTGTGTAATGCGCATTGGGACGAAAAACTACCCATAGTTCTTGTAGACGAATGGTTAACATTTAGGAAACAATTGTTAAGTTTGCAAAATATAGAAATAGAAAGATGGATTCATACTCACCCAGACAATGATCGAATAGAACTTGTAGGGTTTGCTGATGCATCAATGTCAGCGTACGCGGCAGTTCTATATGTGAGAGTGATTCAAGGAGATGAAGTTCACGTCAATATGCTAGAATGTAAAACAAAGGTAGCCCCTCTGAAACAAGTTTCTATAGCTAAATTGGAATTATGCGCCGCAGTACTTTTGGCAAAACTTTTGGCAGAAACTACAAGTAATTTGAAGATACCCAAGGAACAAGTATACGCATATACTGATTCGTCAGTAGTTTTAGCCTGGATACAGTCACAACCAATTAGATGGCATACGTTTGTGGCCAATCGCATTACAGAAATACAAACTCGACTAGATAATGATAGATGGAACCATATCGCTTCTGAAGAAAATCCAGCTGACATTGCGTCTCGTGGTATCGAACCCTCTGATCTGAAACAAAACCAGTTATGGTGGCATGGGCCACGATGGATGACAAACAAGGTAATAAACACAAATAAAGCATCTGTTCCTGAGACAAAGTTAGAAGAAAGAAAACTACATACTAAAGTATTTTTTAATAAAACAGAAAAGCTATTAACGTTTGAGAGATTTTCAACTTTAAACAAAATGATTAGAGTACTTACCTGGTGCAGGAGATGGCTTAACATGAAGGAAAAAATTGACATTAGAAAAACTTACCCTATTTACCTTACAGTAGAAGAAATGAAGACAACCTTAAACTCGTGCATAAAAGTTATACAGAATATAGAATTTGAAGAAGAACTCGTAGACCTGAAAGAGAGAAATAGAGTTAAAAAGAGGAGTAAATTAATATCTTTGACACCCTACATAGATGACAATGGATTATTGCGTGTAGGTGGAAGGTTACAAGCAGCAAAGATATCGCAAAATCAGAAACACCCTATTATAATACCAAATAAAACTTACCTGGGAGAATTGTTAATTAGAGATGCTCATGTGAGAGTGATGCACGGTGGGACAGCTCTTACAATGAATTATCTCAGATCTCGATACTGGATTATAGGCTTGAAACCTTTAGTAAAGAGGCATCTTAACAAATGTGTTGTATGCGCTAGATACAACGCCAATACACAACAACCACTTATGGGCGAACTTCCAAGCGTACGTGTGAATCCTGGAAGACCCTTTAAAACATGCGGAGTAGATTTTGCTGGTCCTATACAAATGCAAGTTTCCAAGGGTAGAGGCCATAAATCATGTAAGGGTTATATTTCACTGTTTGTTTGCATGAAGACAAAGGCAGTACACTTAGAAGCTGTAAGTGATCTCACAAGTCAGGGCTTCATTGCAGCGTTTCGCAGATTCGCTTCACGTAGAGGACACTGTACAGACATGTACAGCGATAATGGCCTTAATTTCGTAGGTGCTGCAAATGAACTAACACAAATGTTAAACCAATGCATGTCCAGTGTAACAAAAGAAGTAGCTGAACTATTAGAAAATGACGGTACGAAGTGGCATTTTATTCCCCCAAAATCACCTAACTTTGGAGGTCTCTGGGAAGCGGGAGTAAAATCGATGAAGACACATTTGGTGAAAACAATTGGCGATTCTAGACTTACATTTGAAGAAATGTCCACCGTACTATGTCAAATAGAGGCGTGCTTAAATTCTAGACCGATTTGTCAACTCAGTGAATATCCAAATGATTTAACTCCATTAACTCCAGCACATTTTTTAGTAGGAGAATCATTGTTGGCTATACCTGAGCCATATGATCAGAAGGAAGTTGTCAGTCCTTTGCATCGCTGGAAGTTGGTACAGAAAATGATGCAACACTTTTGGACCAGATGGTCAAGAGAATATTTACACAATATGCAGCAAAGACATAAGTGGCAAATCAAGGAAGAAGCACCCAAAATCGGAGACATAGTAATTATAAAGGAACTAGACTTACCTCCAACGAAGTGGTTTTTAGGTCGAATAGAGAGTTTACATATGGGGCCTGATGGAGAAGTAAGAGTCGCAACCTTGAAATGTAAAAGCTCGGTTTTGAAACGCCCAATCTCAAAATTAATCAAGTTGCCGCGAGACGAGGAATTACATCAATAGATGTGAAAATTGGCTTGGTGGCTGACAATAAGAACAGAGTTCTTGGTGGGCGGAATGTCCGTTAAATTTCATCACTCTTCGCAAATAGTTGCAGCATGAAAATGTCGGTGAATTATTATATTAATTTTATTACAATAGAGGGCGTTGACTCAAAACTGAATCGCGCTATGGTTTGATGTTTTGTTATTAGCATAGTGTTTTAAACAATATTGTAAAATTGAGTTCTTTAATACAGATAGTTCTTCAAACGGTGTTTTTGTGGACCACTCGATACGCAGCCCACAATGATTAGAAGTCCGTCTGTACTAGAAATATTTTTTTATATTGTTTGTTTCAGGCTCGCCTATACGTAAGTATTATTGAAATCCGCAACTTTATCAAGCCTACAATTGACTGGTTATTGAATCAACGTTTTCCAAGTGGCAATTTTCCATCGTCAATACTTAGCGGTTCTGGCGACAGATTGGTGCAATGGTGTCATGGTGCATCTGGTTTTGTACCCTTGTGTACCCTTCAACGGCCAAGTCACACAACATTAACTATAATAATAAAGAAATCGCAGTAAGGAACCTTAGACTTGGCACGACTTTGTCTAGATTTCATTACTTTTTAGAGATAAACAAGCAGCTCCGTCGAGACTTGGCTAGTTTTTTACAGAATGTTTTTGGTGGGATTTCACTTCTTTTTGTAGAAACGTGGACATATTGATTTATTTTATTAGATTTTCTTATTTGACACAGTTTTTTTCTCATAGTAGAATGGGGCATTACCATATCTCTAATACAGCTGAGACCAGCTGAGGGTTCTTCATCAGATACTTCAGACCTTCGATTTTTGACATCAAATGAAGCGGCCCACCAAGTTGAACATTTTTTGTAAAGGCGGTATGTCGATCTCTAATAGTTTGGTTGGGCTCTTGTGTTTTCTAATCAGGGTCACCAGGTACTCCAGATCTTCGATTATCCTAGTTTTTATAGTTTTCCCTTTATGTGGCCATTAAACCCTAACTCTGTACCAAATTTCAGCTCTCGGAGTTTATGGGAAGTACTAGTTCTATTTTGATGATCATGAGTGAGTGTCATAAATGCGAAACTTTGCTTTCGCTTAACTTCGGAACTAAATGACCTACAGACTTGACATTTTGGATTTTAAGTATGTGATTATAGCTTACTGGATGACGAAGGGCCTGAAAATGCGACGAAATGGTTCCAGTAAAGGATGGTACGGCAGTGTTTGCTTCGCGCTCGACTTGGCGGGGGCACTGCCGTGCCCCCTGATTCAGAATGGTTTCCACAATTTGTCAAATATCCTTTTTAACGTTTCCTTCTGTTCATTTTAATATAATTTCTTAATTAATTGTACATGAGCGACCGAGCTTCTCTCGACATTTTTTGTGTACAATCCCATTTTTCTAAGAAAGAAGATTTATGTAAAAATACCATAATCTCAAAACTATCATAATAAGATTTGATTCAAATCGTTAAAGCCGTTTCCGAGATACATAAAATACGTTTAAAAGTACAAGAATAATAGTAATAGGATTTAGTGAGTCATTCTACACATACATACATACAAGCATACGGCTTACCTAATGTTAAATGGTTACCGTTGCCTAAGAACGCTTGTAATACATTAAGTAACGCTCACGCGCCACCTCTCCTGCTAACACAGCAACTCCTTGGTAGTTTAGTGGTGATCTTATTCACTCGTAAGAACAAAAAATCCAGCGTTTTGTTATTTGCCTATGAATTTATGAGAGGACGAGGATCCCAGATGGTCTGCTTTGATCTACTTTACCTCTGTTATACACAACCAGACCCAGACAATCATATGTGTTTATGCACACAAATGTTTCATGGGAATCGAACCCAATCTGTCCTGATGTCAAAGTAGTTAATAACCACCCCACCACCGAGTTCCTCAAAATATGAACAAAACTACATTTAACAGTACCCAAAATTCTATAACAATAAAATAATCCGATTTCACCTTTTTTACCAATATGACCAAAGGAACATCTGAAAACAACTAAAACACGAACACCAAACTGACGTAAAACTTTAATACGGCATATAGAGGAAGGGAAAACCTCGGAATATAAGTCACATCCAAGAATAAAGTGTTTGAAAAGTCAGTGCCTCGGAAAATAAAAAGTGTATCTGGAATTTATGGATGATCCGTGCTCATTATCGCACGATGCCGTCTGCATGGAGTGCAAGGCGGCACGTAATCCATTACCATGGGCGCGTGACTCTTTCACCGGTGCCGGGCGGCTGTAATTTTATTTACCTTCTTGCTTTTTGTGGGTTAAGGGATGAGATATAGCGAGAAGGCGAACCTGATTTAGGATTCCGATATAATTTTGCATACATTATTTAGAACATTGGATATGGCGCCAGTAGATTATTCCACCGCACTGTTCATTCAGCCTCGTGCACTGAAATCGTAATGCTATTTGAGAGAAGTTATCTTATGACAACTATTAAGTTTCGAATGGCACTTCCTACGGTTTTCGGAGCTGGTTTTCCAAGGGACAACAGCATGAGTCTTCAAAAAATTCGTATATTTTTATAGAGGCGGCATCGCACGAGTCGCATGGTTATTTGCGACCTTCTTCTTCTAAGCACTGTCCCGTTTCCTAATCCATTAGGATTGGCGTGATGCGCTACCTAAGCCTAAGGATTTGGCGAAGATACAGATTTTTACTTGGAGCGACTGCCGTCAGATAGTCCAGAGGGTAAACCAGACCTTTCTTATGTTAGGTCACACGTCTTTCGAAAAATAATTTCTTAGACTTACGGGGTTTCGTCACGATGTTCTACCTCACTATCTCGGCGGTGAAGAAATCAAAACAAATTATTAACTAGTTAAAGATTCAGGCATGATTTTGTGAAAGTGAAATTTACAGACAATTTGATCTAAATTACTTTGTGTGCTTGCGCTACCGATTAGTTCATGCGAACTCGTACCAACTGGCGCCTACACACTACCGCCATGGCTGCTCCAGTCATCTCTGCTTCAGCTACTGCGGTACAAATTACCCTGTAAATTATTAACTACCTTCACACTGGCCCATGTTTAACTGGACATGGCAATATCAGGGATTTGGACGTAGAAGAATCGAAATCAAATTTACTCAATATTTTATATGTATTTCGTAATCCACGAGACAGGACACAGTGGTTTTCATATTTCATCCTGTTTATATTATGGGAAATAAACGACGTATTTACAAAGCATAACGAAACATAATACGATACATTGATCAAAAGCTTTATATAATAAATCAAACAGAAAGATTCCTTGTGTAACTTTTCAAGTTACATTTATCATTTACGAAGTTCTTCCTCAATGAACAAGATGTGAAGTTCCGTATTTGTTCAGAAAAGTTCCATAAAAAATGAAGCCGCACAAATAAGGATTTGTGGAGAATAGACTTCTCGACGATGCCCTTTTTTGTAATATTAACAAGTAAACATACAAATAACCCATGCTCATAATAAACTACCGTCGCATTAAACACGTCCAGAATCAAAAGCTTTTTCAAACAATCAATCAATATAAAGTAAAACTATGAAATTCACTTTACTAATAGGTCCTTACTATCTATCTATAACCTTTATAAAAAGGCTCCTGACATCACCTTCTGATAGGTCCATATACTAACAATTAACCCACTAAGCTAATTGTAAGTTGCTATTACTGTAAGCCCAGGAGGTAAGACATTGTAAGACACATATATACGTCATTCCTTACACTTTTTTTAAACTACGTTCCATAATAAATAAATGACTGATTGAAAAAAAGCTTTAGGTATCTGTGCCAACTTTTGAAGATACAGGTTTGATAGTTCACATAGAAAATCAAGAGTAAGGTGAGAAACTCACAACTTGAGCAGTGTTAATATGGTTTCATCTGATGATGTGTATCTTACACACAACTTCGACGATAGAGATTAAAGATGAAGTATTGGCTAGATATAGCGACGGTATTCAATCGTGTTTGGCATTGGAGTATATTATCGATGTTGCTACCGTCCGCGCAGCTAGTGGGTTTGTGCAAATGGGTTGCCAGCGGACGCATTGATGCCATGTTCAACGGTAGCTGCTCTGATAGCATGGATATCAGTGTTGGAATACCGTAATGCTATGTATTGTCCCCGACGTTGATTTTTCTGGATGTCAATAGTATATTCTCTATAAATGGCAATCCTTGCCATGTTGATGACAGCAACGGAGACAATTATTACACAAGGCGTTCTAACATACCTACCTCGTTCCTTTGCGGAGGAAAGCCGGTGGAAAACTATGTCTGAAATTAAGAAAACTTTAAATTATCTGATCGAGGACAGTTGAATTTGATTCAACTGTACTTGGAGAGCTCGATGGCGTCATTGCGCGTGTAATTATAACCGAACGCTCAGATTAAGCAACGTCGACCGCAGTCTGTCTATGGATGGGTTTTTCTATCTCGAGTTTCACCGTGCTCGGAGGGCACGTTAAGCAGTCGGTCCTGGCTGGTGTCGATAGATGACAGTCGTTAAGCTAAGTCAGTGGCGGTCGGGCGGTTTGAAAACACTGGCCTCCGCCAATCCGTATTTGAGCAGCGTGGTGGAGTATGCTCTAAACGTCTTCGATTGAAAGGAGATCAGTATCCCTGCAGTGGGATGAGTAAGGGTTGATGTGGTGGTAGTGGAATTGGATTCAACGTTATGAAGGGACAAGTCTGCGCGGTCACCGCTAATAAAACCCCATAAGCTGCAGTGTCTCAATTTCAGAACACAACTATTACCAACGCCATTAAGATTTTTGGTGTTGAGATTTCGATGCGATATTCACTACCGAAGTCATCTGGCGAAGGTCAAACTGCCCTTAAAAACTCAAGAGAGCGAAGAAGTACTTCAACTCGGGGCAAAGAATTGCGAAACACAAGTCTCAAGTCAAACCGCGAATGGAGGATGGATCCTAGTTGGGACCATGAGATTTGATGCAGAGATGATCTGGAAGAATTGTTGACGACCCTCAGCTTGCACACGGCATTGAAATCTCAAGTTTAAGAAGTCACTTTGTATTTCTTTTTACAATTTATTTCAAATTTATGTTGTTCGATTTTTTACAAAGTCGGGATGCCATGCATGCATACGGCCCGCCTGATGTAAAGCGGTTACCGTAGCCTATAAACGATTGCAACACATTAAGTATCTCTCGCTCGATGTCACCTCTACCAACACAGTAACTCCGTAGGAGCTTAGTGGTGATCTCACTAGCGGGAACGCAACAACCCACCAGGGAGTTGTTACTTATTGCGGGTTTCTGTGAGGTGGAGGTACTTCCACAGACCAGCTGCTTTAATGCGCCCTACCTCTTTTAAAAACACCCAGGCCAAGGCAACCAAACATGTTCATGCACGTAAATGTTTGTCCTGTGTGGGAATCGAGCGTCGGTGCCAAAGCGGCACTAACCACTGAGGCACTAAGCTCATCAGTGATACAATCCGAGTCCAGTTCAACAATGCGTTCAGAGCGGTGTTGGGGCTGCCTCGTTTCTGTAGCGCATCAGGTATGTTTGCAGCTGCAAACACAGATTGTTTTCACGCGAGTGTGCGCAAGCGGGGTGCATCCCTGGTGCGCCGGGTGCGGGCCAGCTCCAACGCCTTTTATTTTAATTTAATTTTGTGTGTATTTTTATGGGTACTGATAACCTGAAATAAATTGATTTAATTAATTAATTGCTGCTGAGAATTAGACTTGTTACTTGAGAATATAATAATATTTGAAAGTCACTGCCCATCTCAGCGCTACAGTTAATTAATGCTTAACAGTTACGTAACTTAGTTTTTAAGCCAAGTCAGTGATGACAACTGCTGCTTGCCACGTAAAAAGTTTAGGCTCCAATCCGTAAAAGAACATCAAAGACATTCTTTTCACATCAAAACAGGCAACGAGGCAACTGTTTAGTATTCAAGACTAGAATTTGCTGGAAATAGATCTGTCCAGTGTTGTATTGTTGCTGCCAAGTTGATTTAGAATCTTGTCGAGAACTAATATTCTACAGGACTTCACATCTATATTTAAGATATATTGCTATAGAATACCTAAATATACGAAAACATAATGTATAAATATTAATAAAAAAAAAAATATTCTGTTAAAATCTTTGAATTTTTTTTGAAGCAGAAATAAAGTGTGTACTCCGTTACATCAGCTTGAGAATACTGATGAATATCTAATTAATAATGTTGTCCGGAAATGATTCAGTACAGGAAACATCATGGCATGGACCTCGACAACCCAGAAGGAAAATCAGATCTTTCTTACGTCTTTCGAAATATAATTTCTGGGACGCGCGTTTCCTTACGATTTTTGACGTGATAACGTCTTATAAATCGATGAACACCGGCTGCACGCACGAAAAAGTGTCACGTTCCCCGTGAGCCGAGCGTGCAAGCGAGAGCGCGGAACAAGCGATAGAACGGCACGATCGGCATAAGCGTTCGGCTTGTGACGCATCTATCTCTCTTCCACTCCATCAACCGATGCGTCCGAGTAGAAGAGAGACAGCGGCAGCACACAACCTACACGAGAACTGTTTTGTCAACTGTTGAATGTTTTATTGTGACGTTATCACGTAAAATTATCGTCCGTAAACCCACTTTACAGACAACCAATGTTTTCCTTCCGTCCTTTACCGTCGACGAGTATGGACATAATTTCCAGAACACGAATTTAGTGAAACATGCCGACGAGACGCGAGGAATCGAATCAGAGTCCGTTAGTAATAGGCTGGTTCTTTATCCACTATGCTATCACTTCTCTTATTATGTAACGCTATACTGACATAAATATATTTATTGTAATATAATGTCAATTGATGATATTAAAGACAAATATCGACAAATCTCTCTCTGCACAACGCTCGCTGACCGCGTTCGTAATGATGATGAACAGAGGAAATCCTACCATAACCAAATTGGTCGTATTTTGAAGCTAATGTGAGAAGGTCTTCCGGCCGACGAGCGTGCATTAAATGCTATGGATGTTAAAGAAACTTGTGTATATCACTATATCTTCCGTACGAGTGTATATCACTGAACTCTTAAACGGCCAAGTTTGAAGAAATTTCTTGCGTGTATTGTCATTTTGGTTATTTATAATAATCTTCTTGTTTGTTTTGTAGTTTATACTGTGCCACCTATCTGCTTGTTTTTTTTTTTAATTTTTCCTCTACCCTAGTTGTTTGAATGAGATTGTTATGCGCCAAGATGACTTTTGGTACATTTCGTATACTTTATTGTTTTCCGTTGCGTGTTGCAATAAACAAAATTATATTGTATATTATATTTCCCTGCCTGGATTAGATTTAGAATAGAGCCGGTAGGCGGCGCTGCAATCGCGGCATACATTTTTTTAGCATGAAAATGATTGTCGTGTCCGCTAGTTTATTTATTATATAGATTATATTTCCAATGGTATTTGAGATAAATGCGCTATTGAATAGAAACATGGAGGGTGTTTCCGCCGGACTACAACATTAATAAAAAATGGAATCCATTTTTCCTCTGAGAGGTGAGGACTACTCTAATAGATTGACAACAACAATTTAGATAGAGAACGAGAGAAATTATTATTATTATTTGGTCGGAGCGGCCATAATTCTTAGTTTACCGACCGTCAAGTTGATAGATTAAGCTCTTAGCAGCTTGTTGTAATAATAGTGTTTACGTCCGACTTGGTTCACATGCAAAATTATGAGATTTTTCTTTATACTACAGCGGGAGCCATACGAGCATACGATCCACGCGTAGCCTATGATCGCTTGCAAAAAAGGAAGTAATTTGGGGTATAAGTGGCTCAATGTCACCTTTAGAGCCAAAGTCAACCTCACCTGCACGTGGTGCACCCTGCTTATTAACAGACGGGGCTCTGGCGAAAGAGAGGTAGGGCACAATGTTAGCCCGACTGGAGAAGTATCTCCACCTCACAGAAGACGGCAGCCAAATAACAACTCTTTGGAGGGTTGTTGTGTTCCTGCGAGTGAGTGAGGTCACCAGAAGATGAGGAGTTGCTGTGTTGACAGCGGGGGTGGCAACGAGCTAGCGACATTCTTTTTGCTAGCTAGCGCTCATAGGCTACGGTAACCGCTTCACATCAGGCGGACCGTATGCTTGTTTGCTATCCGTCGTAGTATAAGAAAAAAGTAACTTTGTCATGTTTGGCCTGTGTAGGAATCGAACCCACAAGCATGGGTGTTAAAGTAGCAATACTTACTACACCGTTTATTATTACTGACAAGCTCGGTGGCTCAGACGTGAAAGACGCGACTTGATCATGTCTGTTTGTCTTGGTCAGTATGTTTTAAGAGAGGTAGGGCGCATTAACAGCAGCCCGTCTGCGGATGTAACTCCACCTCACAGAAAACCGCAGCCAAATAACAACTCCCTAGAGGGTTGTTGTGTTACTGCGTGTGAGTGAGGTCACCAGTAAGCTCCCAAGGAGTTGCTGTGTAAGCAGCAGAGGAGGCATCGCGCGAGTGATATATGTTACAAGCATTAATAGGCTACCGTAACTGCTTTACGTCAGGTGGACCGTATGGTTTTATGCCGATATGTCAAATTCGCTTTTAGTGAAGAAAATAGCGTTAAATATTATGTTTTTTTTTTTCAGAAATCATGCTCTAACAAGAAGTGAGTGAGAAACATACCTACCCTCGTAATTCATTAAAGAATAAAACATTGATTATACTATTTGATGTAGGTACATCAATTTATGCCATTTGTCAAGTAATTTTGTACAAATAAAAACTGGTTTTTCAGTCCTCTACTAGCGACTCATGAAAAATTTGTTATCATTATGAATACGAGGGTTCATCTCATCAATCAATCAATCATAATGAATTGAGAAATGCGATCCATTTTCTGTCAAGAAATTTGCAGTGCAACATTACTGTACTGTTTGTATATATGAACAAGCCAAATTTTATCAGTAGTATAGGCATGCAAGCTTTTTAACATTAAATATATATTATATTTTAATATTAAATATATCGTTACAGTTAACAAAATATTTAAATAAAATATGTCCAATCGTAATTATAAACTTACATTAGTTAATTAACATATAACAAATTTTTGCATAAAATATTGTCACTTAATTAATATTGGCAACAAATTTATCGTTTACGAATTCAACAAAATAATAAGCCCTTTCTATTAGCAAGTCTTTTAGCTTTTTCTTAAAACCTTGTATATTTTCTTCAGCCCTGACATGCATCAAGGAAAGCTTACTTACCGGGTAAATCACGTCCGCCCAAAACACAAAACCGTCACGGGTCTGGCACGGTGGTAGCGACGCTACTTGGAAGTTGGAACACAAACTTGTTTCACTTCCCTTTACACCGCGCAACACTCCCCAGTCTTACTAATAATAAACGCAATAACTCGTAATAATATTTTAGTTTTGATTATGGACATAGGTTTATTTTGAATGACTTTGCTAATCATAAATACAATAATAGTATTTGTGAAGTCTTGAGTATTATTTCAGTAAATGATTGGGATACACTAATCATAAGTACAATAACTAAAACATGTTGTTTTTACGACTAGTGAACAATATTGGAAATCCGAGTCCTATAAGTGGAACAACTAATAGTTATTGTATTTAGTAATGTACGCATACTTTAAAACTGATGACACCACAAGTATGATTATTGTATTTTTGATTAGTAAATTTGTAATGAAGTTCTAGTTATTGCATTCTTGCTTACTGAAAAATCAGATTCCTGAAGGATTTATGAAAAGATACTTAGAGAAAGTTACATATCTCGATTCCCTGATTCAATATATAACTCAAAATTGAGTTATTGTACTCTTCGTAAGCGCGGCAGAACGGTAGTCGGTGTATGCAAATCAATATACATAATGTTGATTTGCATTGATTTGCAGCAAACGAAGAGTACAATAACTTGATTTTGAGTCTGCCGCGCTTACGAAGAGTACAATAACTCGATTTTGAGTTATATATGTATTCGGAATCAGGGAATCGAGATCTATAACTTTCTCTAAGTATGCTTGTTTGACTCTCACGAAACAACATCTGAAACTTCTTCTATCCGTTTTCTAATCCCTCAAGATTGGCGAAGTCCACTACCTAAGCGTACTGATTTAGCGAAGTTACCAATTTTAACATGGACGAATTACTGTCACGACTGCTGTTTGACCTCCAAAAACCAGAGAGAAAATCAGATGTTTCCCTCGTTAGGTCCCACGTCTTATGAAATATAATTTCATGAACGAACGAGTTACTTTAACTGTGAACAAGTGATATTTATAAATATGTACATAAATCCGAAAGATCAATCTAGTTGCGCATGTCCCACGCCAGGATTCGAACCACGGACCGTAGATTGTAAGGCTGATACTTGGATAAAGTATCACAAAACAACATTTGAAATAATTAACTAAGCAAATAGACAATGTTTACTGTCAGGGGAGCCCTAAAAGCGACGAAAGTCCTACAATGATAATATTATATCAAGTGTTTGAATGTGTACATTTTATTAGCGGACGTGATAAGGTGGGTATTTTAATAAAACATCTCGTCGTAATGAGACGAAATTTACTTATAAAGCTTCTTCGGAGAAATTGTTGGCAACATTTCGTATTTTTATTGTATTTTATATTGCTCTTTATTGCGATTTCTAATTACGTATCAAAGCAATAGACATTCATATTTTGTTGCTCGAGTATTGTGTTGAAAAATGTGCACTTAAAAGCGCTCAATATACGCCTGGGCAGGGCAATCCTGTCAATTTTGGGTGAGCTATCAATCATTTGTAACCGAAGCCGACCTAACACGTACGTCGTGGTCTCTGTCTATGTAAGAATAACCAATGGAGAAAGAGCCAGTGCATCGAAAAGAGAAGTTTACGAGCAGTTATAGCCCAGTGAACCCTGGTATGTACCACTAAATTTAATGTCTATCTTCTAGACTAGACTGATGCAGTCACGTGTTCATGGGCCACACCTTGATGATGTTGCGTTGTCGCAGTGAGGAGTCGAAGCCCGCGGTATGCTCTCGATATCAATGTAGTTTTTTTATTAGGTTAACTAATTAAAATGTTGTTACACGTAATTATATTGTTTAAGGGTTTATATATTAACTATGTGTAGGGGACGATGACGCCAAGTGCGAGTTGGACTCGCGCATGAAGGGTTCCGTACCATTATCTATAAAAACGGCAACAAACACGTTTGTTGTATGGGAGCCCCCCTTAAATATTTGTTTTATTTTAATTTAATTATTTATTCTTAAAGTGAATATATAACTAAATATTCTGTGAATATTTCAAGCGTCTGTTGTCGTTATCAATATCGAGCAAAAATGAGCAAAAAAATCACGTTTGTTGTATGGGAGTCCCCTTAAATATTTATTTTATTCTATTTTTTAGTATTTGTTGTTATAGCGGCAACAGAAATACATGATCTGTGAAATTTTAACTGTCTAACTATCACGGTTCATGAGATACAGCCTGGTGACAGACGGAAGGACGGACGGACGGACAGCGGAGTCTCAGTAATAGGGTTACGTTTTACCCTTTGGGTACGGAACCCTAAAAACACTAAATTCATGTTTTTGGATTTATGTTGTTTGTAGTTATCAATTGCTCGGTGGTGCATGAAAATATCGTGACCTCACGTTCTAGAAACTATATTTTGAAAGACAAGTGCCCTAAGCCAAATAGATCCGATTTTCCCTCTACGACCTATTTTTCAATAAAATTCAGTAACTTTAATGGAATTCTTCGGATGTGTCTTACGTTTTTATATTTAATTTATTTTATTTTATTACTATACAACATTGTGTCGAAAATTAATCTAAAATATTACATAACTTTAAGTATAAATGTTCACGTGTACAAAAGGTAAGGCTTGTAGACCGTATTCGCAATGATGATGTTGGAAACAGAGTTGGTCTGAAAGAGAGCGTCGGTGTTAAAATAAGAAGAGGCATGCTCCGTTGGTTCGGACATGTAGAAAGAATGCAAGATAAAAGAATGACGAAGCAGATATACAATGCAAAAGTGGAAGGATGTAGGAGCCGGGGAAGGCCAAGACTTACCTACCATGACCAAATTGGTCATGTTCTATCAGAAGGTGGTCAGGAGCCCTAGAAACCGGCGAGCGTGCATGAGAAGAGCAATGAATGTTAAAGAAGCGAGTGAGGTATGTAAGTATCGGGTCACGTGGCGCCCCGCAAGAGATTTGGTGTGAAGTTATAGATAGACGTGTACAAAATATCAAACTGAAATTAAACAATTTTTAACGGAAGTATCGCGTGTTTTATTTATTTTGTTGAACCTGACGTTTCGAACGCTTTGCAGCGTCCGTGGTCGCAGGAAGACAAGGTGATATCTGTCTTACATTAGTTATTCAATTATTACATCTACCGACATGGATGGATTAATTATATATGTTCCGATTCACACAAAAATCGCTCACAACAAAAAGTCGAGATTCCGTGACAACAAAAACTTTTGATGGCAGACAGGCAAATATAGACAAAAAATCGTAGCCAAATAACAACTCCTTAGGTTTGTTATGTTAGTGAGGTCATCAGTAAGCTCCTAACGAGTTGACGTATTAGCAACAGAGGTGATGTCGCGGGAGTGATACTTAAAGTGTAGCAAGCCTTCAAAGGCTAAGGTAACCGCTATACAACAGGCGAGCTGTATGCATGTATCCCGGCATGGAATAAAAAATAAATGTTTTTTTTTAATCTAATCCAATAAAAATATTAGGGGTTCAAACTACGAAGATTCAAATATGCGAAAAAACAAAAGTGTATAATTTTCAACCCTAATGTTATGACGCGCACATTGATGCTATTGAACTCATCCAAGTTATCGTAGACAGTAAGTTTCCCAACGGGTACATAAATGTTTTCTATAAAATATAGATTTTAAAAACTTTTATGTATCAAAAGTTACTATCACCTTTATGCGAGACGGCATTTTATTACGGTCCAGAGGAGGTACACCGAGCGATCAATCTCAAGAGAGAGCTGAGTCTATTTTGGTGGGACGACTATTTATACAGGACTATTCCTGTCTACTCACGGACAGTGCGTACTTCTTTATTTACATGACGCCTGCTGCATTTAATGCTACTATTTTTAATAGTCTTTTTTATATTGCATGTAGAACTCTATTATTATTGACTTAAAGACCTATATTGGCTAGATTCTATTGGCATTTCTTCTTTGCCAATGGTTATTTTCGAAATACTGGTAGATTCCATTCCAATTCCAAAAGAGAAATTAAAACTGTGAAAAATTAATGAGATGCAATATAATGTGATTTAGAATGTAAGACGTCGCTAAGTGCCCGTAAGAAATGGCAAATAAATATATATATTCTCATTTCTGAGACCATGGTTTTTTATACAAAATCGGTAGACATATAAGCATACGGCTTTGCAATTCCTTACTGGTGACCTCACTCACACACAGGAACACAACAACCCTCCAAGGCGTCGTTATTTGCCTGCGGTTTTCTTTATGGTGGTTTTCCCCTAGACGGGATGATTCGATGCGCCCTATCTCTCTTAAAAGTATTCAGATCAGAACAAACAGACATGTTCATGCACACTAATATTTGTCCTGTGTAGGAATCGAACTCACGAATGTTGGTATCAAAGTAGCGTTACATACTAACCACGGTGCCCCACCTAGCTCCTCAACGTGGTTAATTCATTGTGAGCGGGGAGATAGATCCAAAGTGTAGTGGAACCTTCGAGAAGATTCATGTAATGTCCTGGTGATATAAATGGAACAGTATAATTATAAGTAAATCTCAGCAGATATTGGAATTATTGTGGCGGATAATTAATATGCTATCGTTTAGTGATCTGGAGACATTGTTGATACTGGACTATTACAGAAGACGGACGGATGCCTGCCATAACTATTTTGTTTGTGTTTAAGAGATTAGGGCTCATCAATTATAGCGTAGTCTTTAACAGTGGATCTAATTCAAAAGCTCAATGTTATGCAGCGACCGATGGGGAAGTCATGCTTGGAGTTACACTATATAATAAAATTATGAATAGTTACATTCATACCGGAAATAGAGTCACAGTGAACATGCTGAAGTGGCTGTCAGCAGGACATATAGCTCGAAGTCAATGGTCACTGGCGTTGAACGGTTTTCCAATGGCGACTACGAACTGAAACACGCAGCGTCAGATAAACCCCCACTTTTTTTATACCACTAAGGTGGCAAACAAGCGTACGGCCTGCCTGATGGTAAGCAGTTACCGTAGCCTATGGGCATTTGCAACACCAGGGGTGTCACTCTTGCGTTGCCGACCCTGTAAGAACCTCTTCACGCCTTTCTTGAAGAACCCCATACTGTAGTCCCTTGGGAAAACCTCGGCAGGGAGCTCATTCCACAACATAATAGTTCTCGGTAGAAAACCTTCTCGTGAAGCGCACAGTGCGCGACCATTGCGGTTCCAGTGTGTGCGGATGAACTCCCAGCCGCCGGCGAGCTGTGCGATTGTAAAACGAGGCTGTTGGTATAATGTCGACCAACTCCTTAGAACACAACCCATTGTACAGCCGGTAGAACACGCAAAGGGAAGCAAAATCTCTTCTCAAACTCAAGGGCTCAATGCCGTGTGTGAGTCCAGTCCACATGTTGGATCGACGATTTGGTGAAGACAGGTATTCAATGAGGGTAAGCAGCGTGAGACTAGCCGTTGAGGAAACGGCTTTTGTACTAATATAAGCCTAGGAAGCGTTCATAACTTCATATGCTGCAGTTACCAGATATTACTACTATTATACCAAACCTAACTCATCTCATAGTAGGGATATGAGTCTCCCTTTAACCGAAAGGGTTTAAAGGATACTCCACCACGCTGCTCAAATGCGGATTGCCGGAGGCCAGTGTTTTCAAGGCCCCGCTGACTTAGCTTAACGACTGTCATCTATCGACAATAGCCGGGACCGACGGCTTAACGTACCCGCCGAGCATGGAGAAACTCGAGATAGATAAACCCATCCATAGACGGGCTGTGGTCAACGCTGCCTAACCTGCATGCTCGGTTAGAATGACATGCACACCGACGCCACCGAGCTCTCGTTCAAATAGACTCAAAATATCCCTGCTATTCCTTTAAATTTTCTATAGTATCCTTAATTACTACTTATTAATGAATTCTTTGACACATTTTCTCTTGAATCTCTAGATTTGCCTCGGGTTGTTCTGACTAAATGTCAGAATAGCTTGATATTGGCCAGAAAATTACTGGAGATAATGCTGTCAGACTGACCTTTGCATTCTTTTTAGGGTTCCGTACCCTAAGGGTAAAACGGAACCCTATTACTGAGGCTCCGCTGTCCGTCCGTCCGTCTGTCACCAGGCTGTATCTCATGAACCGTGATAGTTAGACAGTTGAAATTTTCACAGATGATGTATTTCTGTTGCCGCTATAACAACAAATACTAAAAAATAGAATAAAATAAATATTTAAGGGGGCTCCCATACAACAAACGTGATTTTTTTGCCTTTTTTATAGATAATGGTACGGAACCCTTAGTGCGCGAGTCCCACTCGCACTTGGCCGATTTTTTCTTTTCTTTCATTATCTGTTTAACTCTCCTTTTCAAAATATCGTTCTTTCACTGCCCTTTGAATACTGCACTGACATCATCACCTTGAAATTATAATAAAATAAGATGATAAAATATGTAAAAACAGTCTAAATGACTCTCGTGTGTTTAATGACATACATACAAATCAGTAACCAATTTCAATTCAATTCCTTTTGAAAGTAATGTGATCCACTTAGCTTTAACATGACAAGCTGAATCGTCACGAAATATTAATATACTGTAGAGGAAGACCAAACCCTTCGCATTTATAATTAGTCACCGAGGGCTGTGAATCATCCATTCTGGACTTGAAGCAGCGATGCTCGAAGTCAGAACCCCTTTTATACAAATGTATTTACATAATAATTTCATTTCTTCATGCTCCGTTGGTTCGGGAATGTAGAAAAAATGCAGGATGAAAGAATGACGAAACAGATATACAATGCGAAAATGGAAGGATGTAGGAGTCGTAGAAGACCAAGACTAACCTACCATGACCAAATTGTTCGTGTTTTATCAAAAGGTGATGTCAGGAGCCTTAGGAACCGGCGAGCGTGCATGAAAAGAGATATGAACGTTAAAGAAGGGAGTGCAGTGTGTAAGGATCGCGTTTTATGGCCCTCGGTTCTCTCTGCCTACCCCGCAAGGGCCCTGGTGTGAAGATATACATACATACATATTTATAATATAATATAATTATTATATAATAAAAATCAATTACTACATGTATGAAAACTCATCACTTGAGAACGGTTAGATCTAATTGGCTGCTTTTTTGTTGTGATTCGTAGGTATATGTTAGTACGTACAAGGTTTGTATGAAAGAACATTTAACAGTTTTGCTTTTGAACAGTCACCGTTCGTGACTGTTCAAAAGCAAAACTGTTAAATTTGTATTGTTCTCAATAAAATTGACGTTTACGTATGGCAGTTTTGCTGCTTCAGTTGGACAGTTTCGTTAATACAACAATTAATTACGCATTGAGTAATATTTTGAGAAAAGGAATTGAATTAGAATAAATATTTTAGCGGTGAACGTACCTTGAGTGCAATCAAATCCGTAAAAATCATCAATTTAGTGTACTGTAAAGATTGACTTCTATGATTCATTTCTTTCGAAAAATGACGGCTTTCAAACATTGGTATTAAATTTCAAGGAAAAAAATACTTTGATGAATCACTTCGCGACGCACTGCTTACTAAAATTAGAAACACAGCTCCAACGGCGATACGTATATTATAGGAAAGAACATATTATAAAATAAACATATTTAATATTTTTTGCGAAGTGCACTTCTCATTTTCTTCATTAGTAAATTGCAGCCATGCAAAGCCGGGCCGGGGCGCTAGTCAGAGTAAAAAACACAGTTAATTTCAAAGCCACGATGAAAAACATGAGATAGCTAAGCACTTATTGAAATTGAGTTTCTTAGTATGTTATATGTAGAATCATAAAGGATATTAATAATATTAAACGGTATTTGACTGTATGTTTCGATTGATTCTTTAATTTGGCTAATTTCCTTATTTTGCTCTACAATAATAATATTGAATGGAGATACAATTTATATATTGGTTCATAAGGGTACAAATCTTCGACCGCGTCATAAAGTTGGTCATTTTTCTTTAATGATTTAGGTGTGTAAGGACCGATTCATGCAGTTTACTCTGCGTACACCGCAAGGGATTTGGCGTGAAGTTGTAAATAGATAGATTATTAATGATCTCCAAAAAAAATAATCTTCATTAAGTTCTTCAAGTTTTTGGCAACAAGGAAACCGACGCAAATAATCACAACGAGCATTTGCACCGATACCTTTGGAATATCTGCAACGATGTCAGATGTATTGGTAAAAGATTGTCGGGAACAACAGCGATCTTGGCGCAGTTCTGCTGCTATAATAGGCGACGTTACTTACAGCATAAGAAAAAGTCCTTTAATACGCCAAGTTGTCGTCAGGAAAGTAATCGATCAGAGTTCTAGTCTACTAGTTAAGTAACAAAAGTAGAAACAATAGCCCGACTTAACAAGCCAAGCTAGTGTTTCCAATATGAGCACAAAAGAGCAGAGTACGATACGAAATGTACAAACTAACTGAAAAACAAGGAAAGAAGATTCACTTTGATAACACACTAAGTTAAAGACTTTCGGGCAGTTCATTGTTTAATTTCAATGGCCCTGGCGTCGTACTCTGACACTGTTTTTTATCTCAACGTGTTTATAGTATTACTTTAAATGAGTAATTCTTAATATATAAGTATATTGTTAAAGGTCTAATATCTACCCAATAAGTTACTAGTGCTGCCTTCTGTCGTGCATTGTCGGTAGACATGTTTGTTGTATCTATGGTGTAAAATAATATTCTGTGTGTGCCACTCGTCAATGCGAATACTTTGTTTTATTTTAGGTTATGGGCCATACGCTCATAAAATCGCGGTATTGAGTCGTTTTAACAAGGATTTTGTAGTAAAGCAAGTGTTAAAAGACAGTATTCAGTGCGATTTAGCTGTGAACTGACTGATCGTATTAATTATCGCAGTGTATAAGTCTAGAAACTATTCGTCAAAATGGCTACCAACTACCTTATCAATGTGCCGAAACTAAAGGGACGCGATAATTATTCGGAGTGGTGTTTCGCAGCAGAAAATTTCTTAGTTCTCGAAGGCATGAAGCATTGTATCAAGCCAGAAACGGGAAAAGCAATAGCAAGCGCGGATGACGAAAAAACTAAAGCCAAATTGATTATGACCATCGACCCGTCGTTGTATGTCCACGTCAAAACTGTCAAATCGTCGAAAGAATTGTGGAATAAACTACAGAATTTATTTGATGATAGTGGCTTTTCACGGAGAATAAGTCTGTTGAGAAATTTGATTTCAATCCGGCGAGATAATTGCAGTTCGATGACGTCATATGTGACGCAGATTATCGATACAGCTCAGAAATTAAGTGGAACGGGATTTGAAATAAATGATCAATGGACAGGGTCATTGTTGTTGGCTGGATTGCCTGATCATTTTGCTCCAATGATCATGGCAATCGAACATTCGGGAATTCTCATTACGGCAGACAATATCAAGACAAAATTATTAGACATGGAGACGGTAGATTACAACGAGAGTGAAATGAACGGTGCTTTCGTCAGTCATTCAAATCATGCAAAGCAAAATAAGAATAATTTGTCTATGGCCAAGAAAAATTGTGATGTTGGTAGTTCTACTGTTCCGCCGAAGTCAAACACCAAGGCGGTGAAATGCTACCGGTGTAAACAACCCGGCCATTACAAAAATCAGTGCATGAATAACGAAAATAATTCAGCAAATAAGAAAAATAAAGAAAGAATGCAATCAAACGCATTTAGTGCAGTATTTTTAAGTGCGAATTTCAACAAAAATGATTGGTATATCGACTCCGGGGCAAGTGTACACCTAACAGCAAACGAAAGTTGGGTTATGAATGCCAGATATGAACAAAATAAAGGAATTGTCGTAGCTAATAGTGAGAAGATGACAGTATTATGTTCTGGCAATGTTAAAATAACGACTTCAATTGATGATTGCGAGTACGACATCGTGATAGAAGACGTATGCTGTATACCATCTCTGACTACTAATCTACTATCGGTCAGTCAACTAATTAAAAAAGGAAACAGTGTGTCTTTCACAGATAAAGGCTGTTGTGTTTACAATAAAAAGCAACAGTTAGTCGCTACAGCAGTATTGGTCAATGGGGTATACAAAGTAAACTTGGTATCCAAGGAATATTTGGCTGCATCGGCTGTATCAGGAGTAACATGGCATCGCAGATTAGGACATGTCAACAAAGAATACTTAAATAAAATGAAAAATGCTGTCTTGGGAATGTCATTTGATAAAAAAGTAGAAGTAACCAAGGCTTCTTGTACAACATGTTGTGAAGGTAAACAGTGTCGCTTACCATTTAAAGGCAGTGGTCAGAGAAGCAGTAACTTGCTAGATATAGTGCACACAGACATTTGTGGCCCTATGGAGACTACATCGTTAGGAGGAGCAAGGTATTTCTTGTTATTTGTCGATGATTACAGTCGCATAACATTTGTTTATTTTCTGAAGCACAAAAATGAGGCTCTGAAGTATTTCAAGATATTCAAAGCACAGGTGGAAAATCAAACAAAAAGAACAATAAAAGTGATAAGAAGCGATAATGGTTTAGAGTATTGCAATAAGGAATATGAACATTACCTAAACAGTGCTGGTATTATCCACCAGAAAAGCAACCCATACACCCCAGAACAAAATGGTTTGTGTGAAAGATTCAATCGCACAGTCGTAGAAAAAGCGAGATGTCTATTGTTTGATGCAAACCTGGGAAAAGAGTTGTGGGGTGAGGCCACCAGTACGGCAGTGTACCTGCAGAATCGAACTGTGGCTGCTGCGTTGGATAATAGAACGCCATATGAACTATGGACTGGCACAAAACCAGATATCAGTCATGTAAGGATATTTGGTAGCACTGTCATGGTACATGTTGCTAAACAAAAACGTAAGAAATGGGATAAGAAATCTGTGAAATGTATTCTTACAGGATACCCAGATAACATAAAGGGATACAGAGTCTATAATCCAGAAACAAGGACTGTGTTTACAAGTAGAGATGTGGTCATTATGGAGCCAGAAACCAATTCTGAATGTATGATTCAAGTGCAAGACCAGAATGTTGCTTCAGTGGGGGATGAGGTTAAACCAGAACAACAAGGCCAGAAGGTAACAAGTTTTGAATCAACATCTAGTCTTGAGGATAACTCCAACAGAGAAAATGATTATTCCTATGATGATGACAATGATAAAACATATGTTCCAAGTGATTATGAAGACTCAGAGTGTACACTTCAGTGTGAAAATGAAGATTTCATGGACAGACCCAGACGAACACGGAAACCACCAGAGAGATATGGTGTGTCGAATCTTTGTAAAAGCGCTGAAACCTATGATGATGGGGCAGGTTTGACACTGCATGATGCTTTAAACGGACCAGAAAAGAAACAGTGGATGTTGGCCATGCAAGAAGAACTACAGTGTTTCAAAGAAAATGATGCGTGGGAATTATATGATAGTCCACAAGATGGTAGGGTTGTACAGTGTAAGTGGATGCTTCGTAAAAAACATGATAGTGATAACAAAGTTCGGTTCCGTGCACGTTTGGTTGCTAAAGGTTTTTCACAAATTGAAGGTATAGACTATACAGAAACATTTTCTCCTGTTGTGAGGCATACTACACTGAGGTTACTATTTGCATTGTCAGTTAAGTTAGGATTTGACATTATTCACCTTGATGTAACTACAGCCTTCCTGAATGGTGCCCTTGATGAAACTATTTTTATGCAGTTGCCAGAAGGATTTTCCGAGCAGACCCATGAGGGTCAAGTACTTAAATTAAAAAAGGCAATCTACGGGCTTAAACAATCTTCGAGAGCATGGTACAGGAAAGTGGATGAATGTTTGTTAAATATTGGTTATAGGAAATCTAAGATAGAACCATGTATGTACACAAAAATTAGAAATAATTTGAGGACTATTGTTACACTTTTTGTGGATGATTTTTTTATTTTTTCAAATGATTGTAAAGAATCAGAATATTTGAAAATTGTATTAGCTAGCCATTTCAAACTTAAAGATTTAGGTGAAATCAGAAAGTGTCTTGGTGTCAATGTAAGTGTTAATAAATTTGAGAAAACTATCACATTGAACCAGTCTGATTATATTGACCAGGTGTTACAAAAATTTAACATGAGTCAATGCAAACCCATTCAGACTCCTATGGAAACTAAGTTGCATGTATCTAAGGGGGAAAACTATGTTGGAAAATTCCCATATCAGCAAGTTATTGGTTGTCTAATGTACTTAGCAGTTCTAACCAGACCTGATATTACTTATACAGTTGGATTTTTGAGTCAATTTAACAATTGCTACTCTAGAGAACATTGTGCATATGTAAAGCGTCTATTGAGATATTTAAAATTTACTAAAAATTACGGTTTGAAGTACACTGCTAATGGAAATTCAATATTAGAAGTTTATGTAGATGCAGATTGGGGTGCAAATGTTATAGATAGGAAGTCATATACAGGATATTGTTTCACTTTATCTGGTTGTGTAATTTCTTGGGAAACTAAAAAACAAACTACTGTAGCCTTGTCTAGTAGTGAGGCCGAATATATGGCTATTACAGAAGCATGTAAAGAAGCTGTTTATTTGAGAAACTTACTATATGAAATTACACAAAATTTGTATACCATTGATTTGTTCAATGATAATCAGAGTGCACAAAAGCTAACTATGAATCCAATATTTCACAAGCGTACAAAACACATAGACATTAAGTTTCACTTTTGTAGAGAATGTGTAGTAAATAAAATTGTAAATGTGAAGTATTTGCCTACAGCTGAGATGCCAGCTGATGTATTCACGAAGGCTTTATGTTTTGTGAAACATTATAAGTTTTTGGATGTATTAGGTGTTCAAAGATTGTAATGTTTTTGTATATCCATATTGTTAGATATAGTGGGGGTGTTAAAGGTCTAATATCTACCCAATAAGTTACTAGTGCTGCCTTCTGTCGTGCATTGTCGGTAGACATGTTTGTTGTATCTATGGTGTAAAATAATATTCTGTGTGTGCCACTCGTCAATGCGAATACTTTGTTTTATTTTATATATTTCGTGTACATATCTCGAAAATGCCTTTTACTTTTTTGTATTTAGATGAGATTTTATTTTTTAAGTTTATCTATGTAGATGTATATTCTGAAAAAAAGCCGCTAAGTGCGAGTCCGACTCGCGCTCTTAGAATTTCGTAAAAAAATATTTTCGCGAATTATTATCGCAAAAAAAGTATTTTTTTTTGTTACGGGCTTCAGAAGATTTTTTCCTTTACTTGTACTACGTGATATTGCTTCTTATCTTCTTATATTCAGATTTAATGATTCTAGGCCAACGGAAAGTGCCCCATAGGTTTTGATTCCTTTGCGAGTATCAAAATATGCGCGTAACCGAGGCATAAATACCCGCATCTTTTGATTGCATTGACTTAGAAGTTTGATGTTTTCACTGCTCGAAGGGATGACAAACCTGAGTATTTGATATTAATTTCAGCTAGATAACTATACTCGATTCTGAGAAACAGACATATAAGATTTTCGTTTTTCCTTTTAAGGTACGGAACTTCAAAAACAAGGAGCTTGGTCGACCAGGTAATTATCTATAGTTAAGCTGATACCTAATTGTCTTCTAAGCTTATCCCATTTTGGATAATGCTTATCCCATTTCGTAATCCATTTGGATCCGCGGACGAAATCCGCTCCCTATACATACCTAATGCCTTAGGATTTGATAAAGATACTGATTTTTACATTGAGCGACTGACGTCACACCTTCTTTTTTAGACTAGGTCACACATCTACCGAAACATAATGTCTTGGACGTGCGGGTTTCGGAGTACATGAATTTAGTGGAAAATGCCCACACCAGGATTGGAACCGGGGACCAGGCGGTTCTTTGTTCACTAGACTAGCTGACGCACAATAATATGCCTCCAATGAACGCAGTAAGGCTATTTATGATGAGGATTGTTTAAGACATGTAAATGTTGTCGCAACCCTGATGAAAAAGGTGCCAAAGATGAGCAGAAATCTTGGCCCCTTATTTAAAAAAATCACCAATGTTAAAGAAAAAAAAGAATGAAAATCATTGCGGTTTCAGATATTTTTGATCGTGTATCGTGTAGTTTTAATTTGGATATGAATTATAAATAGTATATTAAATAAAAAACAATGGAAATAAAAAAAAAAAATATCGTAAATATCTCCAATAATGTTTAACTTTTGCACAATGGTACACTTTTGTGTATCGCGCCTATAATCTTAATCTATATATTTATATAAAAAATAATTACCATGCGTATGTTTGGCAATAATTCGAAAATGGCTTGCACGATCAAAATTTTTATTTTTGGTACGTTCATCACGTTACCGGGATGATTTTAGAAATAATAAAACGCAGACAAAGTCGCAGGTGTGACCTGCTACTAATAAAAACCTGATTGAGGGTACTTAGAAAATGCAAGTTTCGGAGAGACTCTCAACATAAAGTTTAAGATTACTGTTTTATTTAATCAATGGCGCGAATTACATATATCTCTACACTTCATATGATAAATTAACTCTTTTAAATTTATTAATCAACCCTATTAAAGTTTGGTAAGATTAATTTTAACGTCACCTGGCAAAGCTCATGCCCAGCTTTTAGATTAGTGCAGACTGATGGAGTAGCTGCAAAGGAACTAATTTGACTACAATGCAAACTCCACCTAAAATAAAAACTAATCTAATGTAGTTACGCATGATGAAACTTGCGGGCCTATTTTAGATTTTTATCGAATATAATAAAGCAGAGTTTACATTGCTATCAAGTAAGACTCCCAGTAACACAAAATAAATTATTTTGAGTATTGAAAAATTAAATGTAATATATTCATTTAGTGATAATACAATTTCTTCAATCATTTCACGCCAAGTCCCTAGAGGGTTATTGTGTTCCTGCGCGTGAGTGACGTCACCAGTAAGCTCCTAAAGATTTGCTGTGTAAGCAGCAAAGGAGGCATCGCGCAAGTGATACTTAATATATTACAAGTGTTAATAGTCTACGGTAACCGCTTTACATTAGGTGGGTCGTATGCTTGTATGCCTCCCGACGTTGTATAAAAAAAGACAAAAATAGTCCCTTGGCGGGTAGGCAGAGAGAACCGAGCGCAACATGACTCACTCCTTACGTACCTCACTCGCTTCCCTAACATACAAAGCTCTTATGCGTCCTCCCCGGTTTCTATGGCTCCTGGCATCTGATAAAACACAATCAATTTGGTAATAGGATCGATCAAGTAGGTGAGTTTTCGCCTTCCTCGGCTCCTGTGTCATAATTGATTGTTTACTAATAGATTTTACTACAATGCATGAATCCGGACCTAGGTTCTCCACCTGGGTGAAGCACGGGGACTATATAGGGTCCCGTGGTCCAACTGATGATTAGTGCAGTCAAGTAATTAAGAAAAATACGTAATTTAATATATAATCAATAAAATTTATTTTAACGCATTTGTTCCAAAAAATGGCACAAAGTAATTTCATTATTAATTATTTGCATTTGCGAATCTATAATTAAATGGTCTTTTTCATAGTATTCTTTGCGGCGTTTAGTTGGCTGTAAGTCTAAAGAATCTGTATTTTGCGATATTAATATATTTTTATACAATACATTAATAATTCACTCTACTGGCCTCGACACATAATGTACTTTGACAACCATTGAGTGTACACCCGAGCACGCACGCACACAAGAAGGGTGAGTTCCTCAGTCGCTGACACTTCACTTTGTTTGTTTTACCCAAGAGACTTTGTTTTATTTGTTTCTAATTAGCGCTGTTTAATCAAATGGATTTAAAACACAGATTGAGCGTTCACTTCGTATTTGTTTACTGAGAGCTGACAAATAACGTGTCTAATTAGGGCTAATGAATAAGCGATTAATTTAAGTCAATTTGTTTAACCTTTGTATACACTTTTTTGTGGAATTTTAAATATATACTATTATTAAAATGTCTAATTATGTTATTTTGCTATTTAATTATGTCAGGGTTTTGTAAAAAATATAATTGTAAGCGTGTTTGTGTGGGTACTAGGAATTTTGGGGTGTAAATGACTCTATGTTATCTTTAGAGTCAAAGCCAACCTCAGCTGCACGTGGTGCACCCTGTTTATCAACAGACGAGGCTCTGGCGAAAGAGAGGCAGGGCACGACGTTAACGCAACTGGGGATGGAATTTAATGTTTAATTATCGTGGATTAATACAATACAATCGCGTCATTTAAATATATACGGAACTCTTTGAAGCTCATTAAATTTGTAAATCAATTTATAACTGAATTAATATATCATTTCGAATTTGATTTCGATTTATTGTGGTTGAAATTAATTTGAATTTGATAGGCTATTTTGTTTGTACGTTATGAAATGTGAGTTATTGGAATACATTACTTGTGTAGGTGTATGTTAAGAGTGAGCAGTGATAGCCCAGTGGATGAAGGACCGGCTTTGTGAACAACAGGTCTCCGGTTCGAATCCAGGCGATTACCACTAAATTCGTATTTTCGGATTTATGTACATATTTGTAATTATCACTGGCTTGGCGGGGAATTAAAACATAGTGAGGAAGCCCGCATATCCAAGAATTTGTTTCAAAAAACGTGGTGTGACGTTACCGAAGAATGATCTGCTTTACCATGTTTGTGAAGGTCTGACATCAGTCGCTCCATGTAAAATTAAATCCATCAACAGCTTTCTTTTTTAATACAATGACGGGTGACATACAAGCATATCGGTTACCCTACATACACTTGCAACACACTAAATGTAACTCGCGCGATGCCACCTCTGCTGCTAATACAGCAACTCCTTAGGAGCTTACTGGTGACCTCATTCGCACACGGGAATGCAACAATCCTCTAGGGAGTTTAGTTTACCAGATGTGGATCATATAATTGTATGCCTCCCGGTGTTGTATAAAAAAACCAGCTGAGAATGCGCAAGCTTGCATTGCCAGAGGAACACCTAGCTCGTAAATTGTATAACAATTCAATTTTTTTATTTTATTTTGTCGGCCATTTTGACCATGTTCCTTAAGAGATAGGAACGGTGTTCCTGAACATTCCTATTCTACTTTTTTATGCTGATTCCGAATCTGAAGTCAAACTTCGAATATTTGAAAAAAGCGTATAACACAGACAAACGCACAGACAAATATATAGATTTCATATAGGAACGGTGTTCCTGAATATACAAATTAAATTTCACCAACACGCCTACGTACATGCAGACAGTTGTGTGCTCAGTCCCTTACTTCAACAGATGTATTTCCAATGCGTTCTTTAATCGCTATATTAAAGACACCTGCGTCTGTCTGTCATGGAGATGTACCATTATAATTTTATTGCCGGTTTTATGCCGTCGCCTTCTATAAATATAAAAATTTAAATGCTTTTACGGAGTACCTGCCCTCAGCGTAATTCAAATAGAAGGAGATAAATATAAGAGAGGTTTAAACTTTTATTCCATTAGGAGTTTTCTCCTGCATACACTTAGGGTGTGAAATGTCTGCGTAGATTTTTCCAAAAGACTACAACGTGGGGTTCTATATTTATTCCATACTAGTTTTCTTACACTCTCTGATCATGGAATAGACCCCCAATCTAGGTTTCTCCAAAAGACTAGGCCGTAGGATTCTTAATTGATGAGTTTTCTTCAACGAACTTTCATGGAATGAACTCCCATTCCCAGTAGTCTCAAAAGACTAATGTTTTCCATACCATAATGAATTCTGTTTCACGTTTTCACGTGGTTGACTATATCTAAACGATGTCTTTGATATAAACAAGGGTTTTTTTTGTTCAAAATATTTATCAACGGGACAAATTCAGCTTGTACCACCATATTTAGCTTAGTTTTTCTCATGGCTCTTAAAAGAACGAAGTAGTGGCAGAAGTAGCCTAGAATATTTTGGCTATTTGGAATAGCACAACTCGGGACCTTTTAGAAGACCACATCTATACAATAATTCAATAAAATTTCGTTACATTTTCTTTTATACAACATCGGCAGGCATACAAACATGCGGCTCACCTGATGTAAAGTGGTTACAGTAGCCTATGAACGCTAAGTATCACTCGCGCGATGCCACCTCTGTTGCTACAACAGCAACTCATTAGTAGCATACTGGTGACTTCACTGACACCTAGGAAGAATACAACAACCCTCTATGGATATATTATTTGGCTACGGTTTTCTGTGACGTAGAGTACGTCAACGGGCTCCTTTGATGCGCCGTACCTCTCTACCTACAAGATTATTGTATTGCAGCGTTCATAGGCTATGTTAGCCACTTTAAGTCAGGTGGGCCGTATGTTTGTATGCCTCCCGACGTTGTATAAGAAATAGGAAGACTCACAGTGGGATTACTATAAAAGAGTCAGACAATTTTTAAATACCATCTAGTTATATACTAACCAAAGTCTTACGGGTAGCAGAATATTGTATATGTACAAAAAAACATTTACGTATGTTTTTAAATGTTTTCACTCATATTGAATTTAAACGCATAATAATAGGTGGTGTTTCTAGAAAATATTGGCAACACATCGCCGGAATGACGTGATTGTTGCTCATGTGGTCATGAGCGGAACATTCCATACATATTTTTAAATGATATTAATTATGTACATAATGAATTATGAGTCTGTGGGTCAATGCAGCAGCGGTTCAATCCCGGTCTCATCCATATTTTATTTTATTCCTGTGTCGCGGGACAGAGGCTGTCGATTTATCGTTCGGAAAGCGATATCTTATAATTATTAGTTTGGTAACATTATGAATACGTGGTATGTATATGCTTCACTGAATCGCGGCGTCATGGCGACTTTATGGCGACTTCTTTATTTCATGTCTTTTTCTTCCTACTACTTTTAAGTTAGGATCAGCGTCCTTGTCCTACTTCAGAGAATCCCATCGGGAGCGAAGAACAAAAATGCCTTAAGACTTATTTGTAAATTATATTGGAATTTTGAAATAAGTATTGAATAGTTATAGTTGCATTATGTCGTATGGTATACTGTTGTGGGGAATGGCGGCTGACATTGAGAGATTTTTTATGTTACAAAAAAGAGCCAGTCGCTCTATTAATACCATGTGCTCCAGAGAATCCCTCAGGGAACTGCTCAAAGAAATAAATATCTTAACTGTTACTTGTCAATATACCTATTTATGAAAACATAATGTATGCCCGTAAAAAGTCGTTTTCAAACTTCAGTAAAAAACTTTGAAGTAGAAATAACTTGTGTATACCGGTACATCAGCTTGCTAGGACTGGTAGGATCTTTTCTTGTAAAATGTATTCGATTTATAATAAGTTGCCTGAAACAGTTCTGACCTTTCCAGACAATGTATTCAAAAAACACATTAAAAATACTCTCTGTAGAGGAGCTTATTATAGAATTGATGAATATATAACTGACAAAGATGTCTCGAAATAAGTCAACACAGACTACTTGTCCTTAATAATCTTTAATTTTACCATTTGACATCATTATTGTACCAATATGCTTATGTAAAAAAAAATTGTAATATCTAATTGTCAATTTTAAAGAGACCTATGTTGGCAAGTTTCTTTTGGCATTTCTTCTTCGCCAATGGTCATTTCCGAAACGTTAGTAGATTAAAAAAGGATAAAGTAAAATAAGAGAATTAAATAATATACAATAAGAGTATATTTAAAAAAATGTAAGACGTGTCTAAGTGCCCGCGAGGGACAAATAAGGAATTTTTATCTTTTATTAAATATGCAGCATGAGTTGGTAGCAGAGCGTATTTACACAACATGTACATTATAATACACAGTATAGTATAGTGTTCTTTTTGTGCGAGAATCGAACCCTTGCTATGACTATCCATTTGAACACCGAGCTCGTCGATATAAGTTGATATACTGACGTGCGTGGACCCTATAATCGTAAAAAATGTAATTTCACGATAACCACAGCTATATATTTTTATGACAGTTTCAAAGACAAAACAAAAAATTGTCACCCCGTTTTCATTCCGCCCCAATTAACTTTTGTCCTTTGTCCGTGCATTTATAAAAATAACAGTTTTATGAAATGGCACATTTACAGGGTACGCTTATAATAAAATGTTACTGCGTTAAACATGGCAGTATCTCATTTCATAAGAGGTAGCATCTGTTTCTGCCGTTAAACAAAAATTCCCTTTTTACACCACTCAGGACTCGAGCGGCAAAATGTTTGCAGCAGCGCAAGCGACCCAAACTAACCTCGCTTCGCTTAATTCACGCGGCTATGCTAAGCAGAGCGAGCTAAAATATCAATGTATGATCTTACAGTTGGCACAACTTGTCGGAAAATTCACCTTCCTCAGCTAGGTGAGGTTGCAGTAAATCTCGGTTGCCGGTCGAGTGCCCTTCCAACTGAGTTACCAGGAAGAATATCGATTCTTGAAGTTGTCGACGAGTATATCTACCTGAGACAAATAGATCAGCTAGGTAGGTCCAACTTCGAGAAAGAGTCTCGTCAAATCCAACTCGGGTGGGCAGCATTTGGGAAATTGCGAAAGATTTTCTTGTCTAAAATACATCAGTGTTCGAGACGAAAGTGCATGTCGTCAGTGATTACGGTACACAAACCTAGTCTGCTATGGCCTCCTATGGAGCTCAAGGTTACACAACGTGCGATAGAGCGAACTATGCTCGGAGTTCTCTTGCGAGATATATTCAGAAATGAGCACATCAGTAGCAGATCCGTGGTGTTACCAACGTGGCTCAGCAAGATGAAATGGCAGTGGGCAGGACTCCTGTTACGATCGAAGGAAGCCGATGGATACACACGACACAGGATCGATTCCTGTGGAAGCGTAAAAGGGAGGTCTGTGTTCAGCAGTCGACGTCTTTCAGCTGAAATGATGTTAATCATGGTGATATAAATTTATTGTAATATGTACCTGATGATTTGAAGGATTAAAATAATGCCAATTTTCTTTTTTTCTTCCAATACTTCATCTTCGTCAATAGATATTCCGAACTACTAGTAGATTAAAAAAAGAAAACTGAAAATTAGGATAATTTAATAAGTTATATAAAAAAAAAAGTAAGTGCCCTCTAGAACCCAATGGTAAATATAAAAAAATACTTTTTTATCTTCGTCTTTACACCCACAAATATCAGCATAAATATCGAATAATAAAATATGACAAAACCATTTAATGTACTCTTGAATCTCTACCTAAATTATTTATATTACATTCTATTACATACATTTAGGTCTTAAAGATTAATTTTATATTAAATTACTCATCGCTAAAATTATATCATAATTATGAACGTAAGTGTAATTACATTAATTTTGCTGCTAGCAGATGTAAGCTGTAAAATGATTTGTTATTATTCTTAATATTAGTATGAAAACACTTTGACGAGCTCGGTGGCTCAGTCGTGAAAGACACGACTTTGACACCAACGCTTGTCGGTTCGATCCCACACAAGACAACCATTTGTGTGCATGAACATGTCTGTTCGTCTTGGTCTGGATGTTTTAAAAGAGGCAGGACCCATCAAAGCAGCCCGTCTGGGGAAGCACCTCCACCTCACAGAAAACCGCAGCCAAATAACAACTCCCTAGAGGGTTGTTGTGTTCCTGCGTGTGAGTGAGGTTACCAGTAAGCTCCCAAGGAGTTGCTGTCTAAGCAGCAGAGGAGGCATCGCGCGAGTGATACTTAATATATTACAAGTGTTAATTAGGCTACGGTAACTGCTTTACATCAGGTGGGCCGTAAAAAAAACAATTTAATTAAGTTAGTATGTTTAATCAAATGAGTACTACAAATAAAGGTTTGTTATGCGAGTAAACTTCGCTATAAGTTTGTCATCGATCAAATTTGAATATTTTTTTATCAATGTACAAAAATGTTAATTGATTTGATTTGTATTATTTCCGCGTATAATCCACTAACATGTTAAGTTTATAATGAACAGCGTCATTAAAATCATCATCCAAGCGTCCGTCATCAGAGCATTCTGTGTAACCAAGAAAATAGACGGGCATGCATGAGCTGAAGGAGCAAGTGAGGTAGGTAAAGATCTAGTCATGTTAAGCTCGGGTCCCTCTGCCTATCCCACAAGGGACTCCTCGGTGTGAAGTTATGGATACCTAGTAGAGGCAACAGCTATTGAACTATTTGCAAATGTTTATACAGATTCCTATATGCATACAAACGAAATATCAACGATTTAATAGGACAATCTCGCTTCCATATTCATCTGTCGGACAATCATTTTTCAGATTGACCGATAGATGAATATGGAAGCGAGATTGTCGTACACTGAAGGTAAAATGTTTCATTTCAACTATAACTTACACTAATTGTTAAAATGCTGTAAAGTAATATATGTTAACATGACTGCACAACGCACAGTTATATAGTTACAATAAATACCAAAAAGATCTTAACTTCGCCTATCACTTTCATGACAAATTATGTTATTTATATCCTTTCGGTCATTATTTCAGGTAGGACATCCGTGCGGGACCTTGAATTCGGGTTTGATTTTGGTTTTAATTCTTCTAAGCAGGTTGCAGACTAATGCCAACAACACCCATCTCACCGAACCAGGCAGACACTGATATTTTTGACATATTAGTTTCGGTATCGGTACCTTACTTTCTCTACATACTAACTTACCATTGGATACTCATATAAAGACGTTCGAAAAAAATGACATTCGCGGAGTGGCTACATTGAATTTAAGTCGTGAAGTTGATACCCATATTAAGGAGTTTAGCAAAAATATATGATTGTCAATGTCATGGCGGCGGCCATTTTGAAAATATTGGGCATTACATTATAAGCAGACCAAAAGGTCTAGTTTTAAACTAACTAGTGCAAAATTCTTGTGCAAGATTTGCACCAAACATGCTAACAGATGATGTAAATATTATCTAGAAATAAAAAGATAATATACGATACAAGGATTTGAAGACATACACGTTCCTAACTGGTGAATCAAGTAAAGTTCGGCAGTGAGCTACTAATCCATAATAGAGGCCTGGCGTTTCCAGGCGGCGTACTTACAAAGGTTGTTTGCAAGCCTCTTTTATGGCGTATATAAATCTTCAACGGATAATTTCAATTTCCATTTTTAATGTTTTCAGCGTATGTTGGAATTTAACGACTTGAGAGAATACTTTTTTTAATCTTTGTTAATATTTCAGGATTATTTTGGGTATGTTTTCTGCTTCGACAACAATATCTTTTTCGTGCGTCGTACGCTTTTGTTACCATAGTTGTGACTTCATGTTTAAGCCGTCTCAATTTACACCAAGCCAATTTAGCCAAGAGAAAATTTGTCACGTTTAAGTATAAAGTCTGGAGAGGTAATTATTGGGTCAAGTCAACTTTAATCTATACATCTATACATATAAATAAAATTGAAGTGTCTGTCTGTGATTTCAAAATAAAGCCTTTATCTTAAGCTCATATTATTATTTTCACGTTACCAAAGCCTAAATACGCATTTTTAACTTTTTTGTCTGTCTGTCTGTCTGTTTGTTTGTCCGGGCTAATCTTCGAAATGGCTGAACCGATTTTAACGGGACTTTCACTGGTAGGTAGAGGACTGTTCAGAGCAGAATACAGGGTACTTTTTATCCCGTAAATATTTAGGGTTCCCGCGTAAAAAATGAAAAACTGTTAAAATTAGGGGGAAATATCTTCCCCTTCGGGGGACTATGCGATTTTATTTTTATTATTTTCATAGAATACGTATTTTTTGTAACATAAAATAACTACGTATTTTTTATGTAATATAAATAAAATATTTATACGTTGCCTCCTGTAAAGGTCATTAGATGGCGCTGTACGAAAATTGAATCGCTCTATGTTTGCATGTACGACCCTGAACTTTGTTTTTTTTTTTAAACAGAAACAATTTCATGTCTACACAGAAATAAAGGCTACTAAAAGCCCAAATCTCATGCGTGTAAAGCCGTGGGCTTCTGCTAGTGCTAAATAGATTTGTAATGTGTAGGCTTAGAAGAAATAATGATAGATTGACTGAGGTGATTATATCGGTGAGTTTAAAAGATTGTGGAGAATGATTCATGATCAATGATGAACTAATAAAGTGGTCAATAAACAAATCGGAAAACGTCTTTAGTGCTCTTATCTAAGACCTCGGGAATGAGATACTCTGCGGAACGAGAATCTTATGATGGTGACGAGGACAAAATAGCAAACACTATGTCTCCACGCAAGTAAATAACAATACCCTCCACTACCCCAGCCAGTACAATCATTGCGGACGAAAATCAACATATGTAGAGATTTTTGAAGTGATAACTTCTTATGGGAGGGTAAACCGCTTCGTTACTCTGGCTTCCCTTTCCCTCGCGCATACGGCAGCTTTAATTATATGTAGATTAGTTTAAGTTATCACTTCTGTCGGGCGTCCCGAGACGCACATGTTTTTTTTTTATACAATGACGGGAGGTATACAGACATACGACCCACGTAATGTAAAGCTGTTACCGTAACCTATCAACGCTTACACATAATTATCACTCGCGCGATGCCACCTTTGCTGCTAACACAGCAAAACAAAACCCCTAAGGAGCTTACTGGTGACCGCACTCACTCATGTAGGACACAACATTCCTTCAAGGAATTGTTATTTGGCTCCAGTTTTCTGTGATGTACTTCCCCAGATGGGCTGCTTTGATGCGCCCTACCTCTCTTTGTGATAAGAGCAAGATAATAAGACATCTTCATGAATGTTTTTCCTGTGTGGGAATCGAACCGACGCGCAACGGGCAATGATGCCAAATTAGCGTTACTAACCACTGCGCTACGCAGCTCGAGCTCAAAATATCCGACACGAGACAAGTATGAAACGATGGTGAAGTAAGTTTTCATAAGTTCATAGCGGTGGTTCATAGAGGGAATAAATAAATATTTTCAAATTATAACCTTTCAGAACTATCTTACTATTTTATTTTTTCCTTTCCTTTATGCTTCCTTCATACATGTCCGCGTTACATTGTATAGAGACCGCATTTATGCCCGGCCGACTGACAACTTTTTCCCCAATACATAATCCTATTTCCGAGTAGTGATAGCTTAGTGAATAAGAATCGGCCTTGTGAACAACAGGTCCCCAGTTTGAATCCTGGCATGTACCACTGAATTCGTGTTTTCGCATTTATGTATATTTGTAATTATTACGTACTCGGTGGTGAAGAAAACATCGTGAGGAAATTCGCATCCAAGAAATTATATTTCGAGAAACGTGTGATCTTACCTAATATAGGTCTGGTTTTCCCTCTGAGCTGTGGAGGTCTGACAGTAGTCACTCTATGTAAAAATCAGTATCTTCGCCAAATCCTTAGGCTTAGGGAGCGGACCCCGCCAATCCTAATGGATTAGGAAACGGGATAACGCTAGGACGAGTGGAATCGTAACTTCGTGAAATTTATATTAGACCATCCGAACGCCAGTATCTTTCGCCTGGTACGAAAGAAGAATTTACAAAATCAACTTGTCACTGGTAAAGAAATCGTATAATATACGTAGAAAAAATATGGGAGCCAATCAAGAACCTCCCCCTCTATGAGGCTAGTTAAAAACTTCAAATAACAATTTGCCTGCCATTTAATAGACTCCACTTCAAATTCTTAACACGAAAACTTTTATTTTAACCCGTCGGTGCTTTACAAATCAGCGTTACGCGGCGAGTTTTAATTTACTTAGTTAATATTCCTCAAAAAAGTTACACGCCGCCGTCGCCCGAAGTTGGTCGGCATCTCCTGATAATTTGGGAACCGCCTAAAACTTCTGATGTTCCGGTTCGGCGGGAGTTTCTTCATTGCTACGGTATTGCTTATTTTTAAATTTACATATTCTTCATTGTTACTGGAATTCAATTGAATAATGATGGCGTATTTGTTTTTGAGTGTAATTTCTCACCAGTTCTATTTGATTGTCCAGTTTCCTAATCCATTAGGATAAATAAATGTTGTCGGACAAATTACACAGCGCCATCTAGCCCCAAAGTAAGCGAAGCTAGTGTTATGGGTACTAGACAACTGATAAACATGAGTATTTTTATATTTAACTTTAGGGATGAGTAAAAAAATGTTAAACTCGCGTCAGGACATGTGACCGTGACCGTAAAATTTTGGTGAGAATTAGAACTTAAGTTCCCTGCGGCGCTAAGTTACCTCTAGTTAAACATTAGTTACCTCTAATTAAAAAATTTAAACATGAAGCGCTAGATCGTTCATAGGGCATTATTTTCTCGCGACGAAAACGTTGTAAGCGCTATGAAATCCTTGGCGCTTACGCGTTTCGTTCAACGTAGTTTAGCAACATCGCTGTTTGGTCCGCATGTTCAAGTTTTCACTTCTGTCGGCTCTCCCGGAGTGCAACCCGTTTTTTTTTTTGAAAATATATACCTATTATTCATAGAAAATACGCAGACTAAGACAAACAGACATGTTCATGCACACAAATGTTTGTACTGTGTGGGAGTCGAACCCAAGAGCGTTGGCGTCAAAGTCGCGTCATTCACGACTGAGCCACCGAGCTCGTCAACAAGATTGATGATGATGATGACGTAACAGTAACACTGATTGTTTTGTTTCTACGTACAGCGAACGTCAAAAGGCATACAAGCATATGACCCAGCTCATGTAAAGCCGTTACAGTAACACTGATTGTAGCCTTTGAACGTTTGCAATACATTAAGTATCACTCGATGGAAGCCTAGTCATTCTATTCGTAAGGATATTTTCCTTTATATCACATTAAGTAAAAAGTCAGTCGCTAGCAGGCGCCTCCACAACTTTGTTTTGCGCTTGACTAAATATTATACAGTGGCGAAACGCGTTGTTACGCTACTTTGACACCAACGCTCGTGGGTTCGATTCCCACACAGTACAAACATTTGTGTGCATGAACATGTCTGTTTGTCTTGGTCTGGGTATTTTCTATGTATAATAAGTATGACTTTACAAAAAAAAATGTATTTACGTATGTTTATCAGTTGTCTAGTACCCATAACACAAGCTTCGCTTACTTTGGGGCTAGATGGCGCTGTGTAATTTGTCCGAGAATATTTATTTATTTATTTTATTATTTATTTAACCAGTGAGTGTTACAAATGATGACTTACAGTTACGGCACAGAAACGTTGCCCCTTACCATGGTCCTCATGAGGAAGTTCACAGCACACGTTGGCACCCATAACACAAGCTTCGCTTACTTTGGGGCTAGATGGCGCTGTGTAATTTGTCCGACAATATTTAATATTTATTTATAAGCTAAACTTAAAATATTATAAGCGAAGCTTTCGTGCGAATTCGTGGGGTATTAACTACGTACGAGGAAAAGGCCTTTACATGTCTGATTATCAACCAGAGACAAGAGTACGAGATGTGCCACTCCTATACTCACTCCGAAATGTAATATTTAACAACCAAAGTTATCCTGCGATATCGAGTAGAGGTTTTGCGTATTTCTCTCATACTATAACAGTTAAATAGATAGACGAGCTCTGTGGCTCAGTCGTGAAAGACGCGACTTTGACACCAACACGCGTGGGTTCGATTCCCACACAAGACAAATATTTGTGTGCATAAACATGCCTTTTTGTCTTGGTCTGGAGGTTTTAAGAGAGGTAGGGTGCATCTAAGCAGCCCGTTTGGGGAAGTACCTCCACCTCACAGAAAAACCGCAGTCACATAACAACTCCCTGGAGGGTCGTTGTGTTCCTGCGTGTGAGTGAGGTCACCAGTAAGCTCCAAAGGAGTTGCTGTGTAAGCAGCAGAGGAGGCATCGCGCGAGTGATACTTAGAATAGAATAGAATAGAATACACTTTATTGCACCAAAATTAATACATTTAAGTAACATATTATTGTAAGAGTACAATGGGCGGTCTTATCGCTAAAGCGATCTCTTCCAGACAACCATATCATAGGAAGATAAACAATCATTAAAAATATAAGTAGGTAGTGGCGCATTAATGACTATACCTATTTCTACACATAGATACATATACTTACACTCAGCATAATATATAATCGCAAGAAAAAAAAAAAAAATAAGATGAGTGTAATGAGGAGATAAATGACAGGACAACAACAGACAACAATGTACGTACATATAGCAATACCAAATATATACATGTACATATACACCCATATATACATAATATACATATACACATTCTTCCATAGTTAGATAGACATATAGTGAGATTTTACACGGTTTTTGAAGGTCATTAATGATTGTGCACAGCGAATAGAGAGTGGTAAAGCATTCCACAGTTGCACAGCCCGTACCGAGAACGATTTAGAGTAGTATTGCGAAGAGTGAGATGGCGTAATCAGACGAAGGGAAAGAGTACTACGTGTATTGCGATCACAACGATCCCGTACCTCACTGAGATATATGAAACGTTCTTTCAGGTAACTTGGAGAAGTAGGATTGAAAAGAATAGAATAAAGTAGAGAGAGTATGTGCAAGTTGCGACGTAGCCTGATAGGGAGCCACTTGAGCTGTGAGCGAAATTCGGAAACATGATCATATTTGCGAAGCCCAAATATGAATCGTATACAAAGATTTTGAAGGCGCTCAAGTTTGTTTAATTGGTCTTCAGTGAGGTTAAGGTAGCAAGAGTCGGCATAGTCAAGAATGGGGAGGAGTAAGGACTGTGCAAGTGAAATTTTGGTACCAATAGGGAGAAAATTACGCAAACGACGAAGGGAGCCAGTTGCTGCAAACAACTTCCTGCTGACGTTGGCTATCTGCACCGACCAAGAAAAGGTCCTATCAAAGTAAACGCCAAGGTTCTTCACCATCTCACTATAATAGACATGAACACTTGAACACTTTAAATTTTATTGGAGGAAGAGCCTCCCAATCGATGTTGGAAATAAAACGCGAGCTGCCTATAATAATGGCTTGTGTTTTTGTAGGATTGACTATACTATACTTAATACATGATATATCGCAAGCGTTAATAGGCTACGGTACCCGCTTACATCAAGTGGGCCATATGCTTGTATGCCTCCCGACGTAGTGTACAAAAATTTTTGCGAAATTCAGATGTTATTTTGCTAAAGTCAAATTTACATGCAATTTTATCTAACCGGCTTTGTTTGCTTCCACCACCAATTAGTTCATGCGAACTAGAACATATAAAGTCTTACGCACCACAAAAAAAAAGATTAAAGCTAAATATTAGCAAACAATCACATATTGCTCTTCTTATGCACGCTCGCCGATTTGTAGGGCTCCTGACATCACCTTCTGATCATCACTTTTGTATTGTATATCTGCTTCGCCCATCTTTCATCCTGCATTCTTTCTACATGTCCGAACCAACGGAGCATGCCTCTTCTTATTTTAACACCGACGCTCTCTTTCAGACCTATATATTATAAATAAAATATTATACTATTATACATGCCCCCACCACCACCGTCGCTGCCACGACTGGCCTGGTCACGACGGTGGTGGTGGGGGCATGCGGATTTTGTTCCAGATGGCGGACGACCGCAGCAGCCGAGGCAGAGACTACCACTTTTTAATCAATGTATAGATATGGGTGTATTCCCAGACTTGATGAAATTTAGTAAATTGATTCCATTATTCAAGTCTGGTGAAAAAAGTGAACTGGGGAATTATAGACCCATATCTATTTTGCCAGTATTGAGTAAAGTATTTGAAAAGATAATGCTTGACCAATTGCAACTCTATTTTAAGACCAATGAAATTTTTCATAATTCACAATACGGATTTACAGCAGGTAAATCCACTACAGATGCAGGAGTAGCATTGGTCAAGCATGTTCTTAGCGCATGGGAGAGATCCCAGGACGCCATTGGGGTCTTCTGTGATCTCTCCAAAGCTTTTGATTGTGTCGACCACCGGACATTATTGCTCAAGCTGTGCCATTATGGAGTTAGAGGTAAAGCCTATAATTTGATTGCAACTTATTTAAGTAACAGAATACAGACTGTTGATATAAATGGGGTCAAATCTAAAGGTAGCAATGTTAATATTGGGGTGCCCCAGGGCTCTATATTGGGCCCCTTTTTATTTTTAGTATATGTGAATGATCTGCCCTACATGGTGCAGAAAATGGCGGATATACTACTGTTTGCTGATGATACTTCTTTGATTTTTAATGTTACTCGCCGGTGCGAAAATATTGACAATGTAAATAGTGTTCTATCTGCCATTCTAAATTGGTTCACATGTAATAATCTTTTATTAAATTCAACCAAAACCAAATGTATAAAATTTAGTCTACCAAATGTGCCTTCTGCCAATACAGAAGTTTTCATTAACAATAATATACTAGAATTTATTAATGATACTGTATTTCTTGGAATTACAATAGACTCCAAATTGCAGTGGGGCCCCCACATAAAAAAACTGACCAGTAAGCTCAGCTCCGCCGCATATGCGGTTAGGAGAATTAGACAATTGACGGATGTGGCTACTGCGCGCTTAGTCTATTTCAGCTACTTTCATAGCATTATGTCGTATGGTATACTGTTGTGGGGAAAAGCGGCTGACATTGAAACTGTTTTTATATTACAAAAGAGAGCCATCCGCTCTATTTATAACATGGGCGCCAGGGAATCTCTTAGAGAACTATTTAAAGAAATAAATATCCTCACGGTTACCTCTCAGTATATTTATGAGAATATAATGTATGCTCGTAAAAATATAGAGTCATTTTCTAAATTTAGTGAAAATCTTAGAAGTAAGAATAGATTGCGTATGCCTGTACATCGACTTGCTAAGACTAGTAGATCTTTTATTGTAAATTGTATTCGATTCTATAATAAATTACCTGAAACAGTTCTGTCCTTGCCTGAGAATATGTTCAAAAGGTACATCAAAAATACTCTGTGCAGGAAGGGTTATTATAGAATCGATGAATATCTAACTGATAGAGATGCTTGGAAATGATTCAGCACATGTATTAATATATCTTTAATTGTACCACTTGATTTCACTATATGTACACTCACATATATTTATTGTAATATATTTTAACGATGGAAAAAAAAGACCCATATTGGCAAGTTTCTTTTGGCATTTCTTCTTCGCCAATGGTCATTTCCGAAATGCTGGTAGATTAAAAAAGAGAGATTAAAAGTAAAAAAAAAAAAAAAAAAATGGAAAATTATTAAGATACAATATGATTTAATTTAAAGAATGTAAGACGTGTCTAAGTGCCCGTAAGGGTCTAATGGCAAATAAATGATTTTTATCTTTATCTTTATCTTTACCGGAGCAGTCATGGCAGCGTCGGCATGTTGCACGCACTAACAGTAGTGGGTGGGTGCCGGCCGGCGCTAGGCCGCATGAACTAATTGGTGGCGGAAGCACACAAAGCAGGTTAGATCAAATTGCATGAAATTCTATTTCCCTACACCACTATTTAGATTCGTAAATACTGATGAATAAGATAATATTTCTTTTAAACGATACGGCGAAACTTAATGGTGGACCGCAAAGTTTAAATTCAAAATATACATTACGCTGAGTATATCTAATGAATGTAGTCAAAACCAGCCAAGTTTCAATATTACCAAGTTTCAGGTTTGGCACAGATTCAAATGGTGCCTATTTCTTTCGAGATTCGACATCGATTTCCTCGTACACATTACGGGTGAGTTGCAGAGAGGAACCAAAGTGAATATCAATCTAAATGTGCTATAGGTATGGTATAGATAGGTACATAGAATACACTTTATTTGCATAACACAAAATTTAAGGAATACATTCAAAAGATTCTTACAATTATAGAAATGTACTATACAACAAGGCGGCCTTATTGCTAAAAGCAATCTTTTCAAGGCAACCTTATGATAACGAAACAGATTACAAGAAAACTAATATGATGTGGAACTATATTGGCACCATCGGAGATATCAGCGTCATTTATTACACTACTAAGGAGGCAATCAAGCTTACGCCCTGGCTTATGGTAAGCAGTTAAGTAATCCTTGGGATCAAGCCTTAGACCTTTCATGAAAGGTCTAAGCATCAAGCACATTGGCGAATCTGTAAAAAGATCTTTATTTTTTTTTAATCACACGCACCTCTCCCTGCATGCTATCCCGTTTCCATTAGGATTGGCGGAGTCCGCTACCTAAGCCTAAGTATTTGGCGAAGACACTGATTTTTACATGACTGCGGCAGACCTCCGCAACTCAGAGGAAAAACCAGATTCTTCATAGGTTAGATCACACGTCTTTGAAATATTATTTCTTGGACATGTGTGTTTCCTCACGGTGTTCTTCTTCAAAGCGGAGAAAGTGATAAATATGTACATAAATCCGAAAACATAAATTTAGTGGTACATGCCCCCGCCAGGATTGGAGCCGGCTCCTGGTGGTCGACAGGCCGGTTCCTTACCCACTGGGCTATGACTGCTCGTCGACATAATATTTTATATACGGATTAATATTATCCATTTGTATGTACATGTCAAGTCCCTTTCCGGGTAGGCAGAGGGAATCGAGTGTCACATGATTACTACTAAGTTGGTAAAAACATCTTCGCATCAAATCAGATATAAAGAAAAACGTATGTACTTAAAATCATAAAAATAGTTCGTGAACCAGTTGAGAATGCGCAAGCTTGCATTGCCAGAGGAACACCTGGCTCGTCAATTATATAACAATTCATTTTTTTTTTTAATTTGTCGGCCATTTTGACCATGTTCCTTGAGCAGTCAGAACCCGTTATATACGTTTTCCCATACATTTCGTGGTCGTATACGACCACCCGGGTTTCGAAGGGTTAAGAGATAGGAACGGTGTTCCTGAATATTCCTATTCTACTTTTTTATGCTGAATCAGAATCTGATCAAAATTTGAATATTCGAAAAAAGCGACAGACGAACGCACGGACAATCGCACAGACAAACATATAGAATTCATATAGAAACGGTGTTCCTGAAAATATTAACTTTTTAATATAAACTACTCCACCATACATAATTCTCGTATAACTATTTTTGAAACACATACTATAATCAGAAATATCAAAAATCCTTTCAATGTTTTAGAATTACGAAACAGATCTACAACGCGAAAGTCGAAGGATGTAGACGCCGAGGAAGGCCAAGACTTACCTGGCATGACCAAATTGATCGTGTTTTATCAGAAGGTGAAGTCAGGAACCTTAGAAATCGGCGAGCGTGCATGAGAATAGCAATGAATGTTAAAGAAGTGATAGTGAGGTTTGTAAGGATCAAGTCACGTGGCGCTCGGTTCTCTCTGCCTACCCCGCAAAGGCGTGAAGTTATATATAGATTAACTATTTTTTTCTGACTTCATTCACAAACGCCTTCCATATATGTGTCGTTATTTCGCAAATGATTCATAGATAACTCGTAACTTAACTAGTTTTTTTGTTTAATCATTTGAAATTGAAGTTTGGGAGATCAGCGCGTACAAATACTACGAAGCGCCCAGGAGACTTTAATTTATAATATGTATTGAGGAAGAGCAACAAGTATCTAATAATCTGCTTAAACAAGATCTACACTTATCGCTTACTCCAGTAATATACGAAAATAAACTCCACAATCAGACAAAATAAACATTTCGGAAACAAATAACGCAGGAGAGAGAATTCGTCTAGACAAATCTCAAACGTTGTTTGCCCTGAGTCCAGACTTTGGAGAGATTTGGCGAACAAATTAGATGAATTTGCTAACTAGATTTCGTTCAATATTTGCACAATTTCGATATTCCAAAATCAAAAGCGATCGTTTCAGTTTCTTGAGTAATGTCAGTTGAAAAATTTATTTAATTGAATTATCTGAGAAACTAAATATATAAGAAAACCTGCTCAAGGCAGACTCGAGTTATAGAAGAGGGTTCGTTTCTGACATTTCTGATTATGTGTTTTAGAAATTTTCCTTTCCTCAAACGCTATTATGAGATCCCATTATTTAATGAAAATAATACCCTGAATATAAATCATGTTATATATAAACATATTTAGAATCTTCTGTACCTCGAATACGTTCTTTATAGACCAATGAATGGTTCAGCGAATGCTAACTGTATACCTTTTTGAAATTACCCGTTTTTCGAATGCAATCCTTATCGTTTATTTCCCTGAATACGAACCCTATGAAATCTTCTGTGTCTTGATGCATTAACACACACATTTTTTTATTTAAATCATGAGCATCTATATAAAATACGTATATAGAAGCTATGTACCACTAACAGATAAATAACGAAATATTAAACACTATAAACTGCGAACTAGTCCATCTAAATTTATAAAAATCTCGTGTCACGGTGTTTGTGGTCGCACTCCTCCGGAACGGTTCGATAGATTTTTTTGAATTATTTTAATGTATATTTGGTTTGAACATAGGTCGTAAAGTATATTTCATAAAAAAAAATGTAAAATAATAAGTATAAGAAATAAGCTATATGGCAGAACAATGTTTGCCGGGTCAGTTAGTAGTCTATAATTTTCTCACGGGATGTATAGATTAATTAACCAACTTTTACCAGAGGGAGACTTTGTACAAAAGTTGTCTGCATGGGTACTTCTGTCTCGCCTATTTCTACCGCCAAGCAGATATACATATATAGCTGTGGTCCGGATTGAAGGGTGAGATATGGCAGAGAAATTGCTGGGTACTGTGACGAAATATCCTTATATCACAAGATTGGGAGCGCGCGAGTAACAGCCCCGTGGTGTTGCGAGAGTCAATAGGCTGCGGTGATCGCTTACCATCTAATACGGGCCGCGTGCTTGTTTGCCAATCTAGTTTTATAAAACAAAAACATATTAATAAAAAAAACAATAAGTAACTCACATGAGAGTAAACATTAGCATATTAAACGAGTCTTTGTACTTCACATCAGGTGGGTCATAATATTTATTTGACAATTGATATATTTTAATGTTACGTCACTTTGTAGCAACTGAATAAACTGTAACATACACAGTTCATTCCACAAGTAGTCATGTAGCTAGTAAAAACGAGCTAGATCACTAATGTATGGGAGACTACGCAAGGTTTGAAGTTCGCGCACTTTCATGTGCGGGCGGAAACGGTTATGACTCTGAATATAGTGAATGTGGTCTAAAACTTTGCCAAGATTTGCGTTATCGCTGAGAGTACTCCTTAGAGAGGTAAGGCATCGCAAATGTCTAGGACTGTAATTAGAGAAGTCCAAAGGCGCACTTAGAGTAATGTTTAGAAATAACATAATGTCTAAATGAAATATACACTACGGAACTATGAAACTATGAACTATATAAACTCGGACGAGCTCGATGGCTCAGTCGTGAATGACGCGACTTTGACACCAACGCTCGTGGGTTCGCACCACACATGGCTAACATTTGTGTGCATGGACATGTCTGTTTGTCTTGATCTGGATGTTTTAAGAGGTAGGGCGCATCAAAGCAGCCCGTCTCGGGAAGTACCTCCACCTCACAGAATACGGGAGCCAAATAACAACTCCCTGTCAGGTTGTTGTGTTCCTGCGTGTGAGTGAGATCACCAGTAAGCTCCCATGGAGTTGCTGTGTAAGCAGCAGAGGAGGCATCGTCCGAGCGATACTTAATATTTCGCAAGTGTTTATAGGCCACGAACCCGCTTTACATCAGGTAGGCCATATGCTTGTATGCCTCCCAACGTAATATAAAAAAAAATCTACTCAACACAAATGGCTTTGGTATCTAGCTACCTTTGTTAGTGCGAATTGGCGAAGAATTGCGCATTGATTAGGTGAGTGAGACGGCATATGCAATTGAATTCAATCTAGATGTACCTTCCTTCTATAAATTACTATTTTATAAAATCTACCGGTTACCTTTTGACAACTAAATATAGTAGAAGTAACTATGCAATAGTTTACTTGTATGCACATTCTGTACTTGTTTTTTTTTTGAGCTGTGCAGCTCATGTCTACAAATTAATTTTAGAATGTATACATATTTAATTAGATTTTAATATGTTCTCATGTAAATGGCTTTATGTTGTAATGAGAAATTAATAATAAAGATTCTTTAAACTGAACCAACATAATTCGCCAAATTGATAAATATTACATTTACACAAATGTGGAAGTTACTTTCTCTGTATTGTATGCTTGCACCTAACGACTCACTACTAACGAAGTGTTAAGGTAAGAATCGTCTAAGTTATAAATGTTATAATAACACATTAAACCTTGACTAAAGGATTGTGGTTCAAGAATTAAAGCATTGAGAGTAGGCGTCGATCTTTCAAGAAGAAGCTACTTTACCTTTAATTACTAATCCTATCAGTAGTGTTTTCTGTCTATTTACTGTAAGAACTGTAAGTAAGAAACTACTTAATTACTATTAGAGATATGCTTCAATAGTATATCAAAATTAACAGAACTAATAGCATTGTTTGAGATCCAGTAAAACCAAAACCACCAACATCTGTAATTGTTGCATCATAAAATCAAGCATCATCATATGAGCGTTAGTCGCGGTCGGATTCCAAGCTCGCGCTTCAGAGCCCGGGGTCTGCTTTCTTTCGTCCGGGGTCTTTGATATCCCTTACTGTGAGACCATTGGCTTGTATGTCATCCTTTACGACGTCAAGCCAGCACTTGGACCTACCCATTCTACTGGGACCCGGCGCAGGTGGCATGCCATACATTTGTTCGCCACGTAAACTGCCGGTTTTCGTAAGACGTGGCCATACCAGCGTAGACGACGCTCTTGCAATTTGTCTGCTATGTCACGTACATAAGGCTACCGCGAATGTTGGAGTTCTTTGTGCGAACCTTCCACGTCACTCCGCACATCCAATGCAGCATATTCATATCCGTGACACGCAGCTCCTGCCTGTGCCGCTCAAGTACCGGTCAGGCCTCGCTGCCATATAAAAGGACAGGTCTAATGATGGATTTATAAACCTGTCCTTTCAGCTTAACCGGCATTTTTGGGACATAGATGACATCAGCCATCTCACGCCATTTAGCCATTTAGCCAACCTCTGAAATACGTGCCTTGACGTCGCAATCGAAGTCACCGGACGCATGGAGGAGAGACTCCAAATATTTACACCGCTCCGTGTTCTCGACCGTGTCTTCGTCAATGCGGATGGGTGTGGGATCTGTGGTATTGCAGGCCAAGTACTCGGTCATCGCCATATTTAGTTTCAGACCACCACCGTTCTTAAGCGATCCTCTCCAGGCCAGGCGCCCTCTATCCGTGTTCACCAGCAGAATATCGTCAGCATACATGAGTAACCACGGAGACTGCTCATGTGTATCTCTAATGCTGTCCGACACTACGTCTAATATTAGCAATTCTGATTCCATAGTTAGCAGTCCTAACTATGGAATCAGAATTGATCCGATCTGATGATCAATATAAACTTCATCATCGTAAAATTAATGTCATCAAATATATTTTTTTAATTAGTAGTGTTTCTGTGACTTAGGTGAAAAGCAGTCTGTTACGATAAAGAGATAATCTAGAAAGAAGATACTTGCTATCCTAATAAAATGACCCACGCAAGCGAGGACACAGTTAAGATTTATTAACTTAATTACAGTAAGAGCTTTAATATTAATGCTAAAGTTGGTTACATTTTGGTAAACTTGGAAATATATTATCCATCTTTTGCCAAAAGCCCTGACAGATGATAAATTAAGGATGAAGAGTAAGCAACAGAACTGTATCTCAGATAAAAAATATTAGAATCTTACACATCCGCCAAGAAAAGGTGTTTGAATATTCCCAAGAGACACAAAGTCGAAGTGAAGGTCAGGCTGTCATGCCTAATTTTACATCAAAAATATTATTTTAGACTCGAAACGCAACACTCGAAGAAATTTAAATTCACGAAGTAATACGAGATCTTGTACACACTTTTTCATTGAAAAAGAAAACCTCGCAAAATAAAACCATGCAATTCTGTGCTCGTTACGAAAAGCTTAGATACCTCATCGTATCTTTTAATTGGAGGAACCTCCGTTGCATTTTCTACATTTTAACATGAAATGTGTGTTTTATCTAACAAATCTATTGATACTTTGGTAATCAGATCTATTTTTACATATTTGCGCTAAATCTATTGCCGGGTAGGCAAAGAGAAACTAACGCCACATTAATGACTTCCAAGATACCGACTTCTTTAATAGTAATAACTTTCTTGATGGACGACCGTCGTTTTTAGGGCCTGACCCATCGATTGGCCTGACCTGACCTCACGTCGGTCTGTAGGCGGTCATTGCGGTTTCGGATTATGTTATTTATGCTCATCGATAACTCGGGATCTGTTCAACGGTAATCCGTTGAGCCAATTCAAATAAATAATTTATACTGTTACGATGTCTATTGATCCTATTTATATACAATCTATTTACAGATATATCGATAATAGATCTATAATAAAATAAAAACTTAAAAAAGTACTTGCCTTTTTTTATTGATCGTTGCTGTATAACTTAAATCATCAAAAATACGGGAAACTACTTAAACGACTCTATTCCTTTTATGAAGAGTATAAATTCTTTAACTTCACGTGCCTTGCGGTGTAGACAGAGAGAACCGAGCACCACATGGCTCGGTCCCACTCGTGTCATTAATATTCTATATATTCTATATATAGCTCTTCGCTTCATGGTTTCTAGGGCTGGTTAGTATAGATAATATCTTTGATTATAATCAAAATTGATTTAGGAAACAATATTCAGAATATAACGGGTGGACCAAAAGTCCCGTAACATTTGAATCGAGCGCTGCTTCGAATTGCAATTTAGTTTCAGTGCCATGGCGTTGTTCAGCGGAGCACAACGCGCGTTTTGCGTACCCGAGTACTATCGCAACAACGATTCTGCGACTGAAGCGCAACGAAAATTTTGTACACAGTACAATATACGAAATAAAAATCAAGCTCCATCAACTCGTGCTATTAAAAATTAGATACTGAAGTTCGAGGAGACGAGTACAAATACGCATCAGGGCTACTACTTGACATGTGATTCTTAAGATGAACATGGACAACATGAAGATGATGTTGAATGTTCATGTTGTATCTACCTATACAAGTTTCAGTTAGATGTTCTGTTCTCAAAGTTGTTGCATCTACTTGAGACAAACAATCCAGCTAGGTAGGTTCAACTTCGAGAGAGGTTTCTTGTCGATTCCAACTCGAACGGGCAGCGTTTAGGAAATTGCGAAAGATTTCGTTCAATACCTAATACCTAATGTTTCAAGACGAAAGTATTTTGACGAGCTCGGTGGCGCAGTGGCGAAACGCGCTGTTACGCTACTTTGACACCAACGCTCGTGGGTTCGATTCCCACACAGGACAAACATTTGTGTGCACGAACATGTCTGTTTGTCTTGGTCTGGTTATTTACTATGTATAATAAGTATGTATTTACAAAAAAAAAAAGTATTTACGTATGTTTATCAGTTGTCTAGCACCCATAACACAAGCTTCGCTTACTTTGGGGCTAGGTGGCGCTGTGTAATTTGTCCGAGAAAATTTATTTATTTATTTTATTATTTATTTAACCAGTGAGTGTTACAAATGATGACTTGCGGTTACGGCACAGAAACGTTGTCCCTTACCATGGTCCTCATGAGGAAGTTCACAGCACACGTTGGCGATAGTATATACTAGGAGTTTCAATCCGAGATAAATGTAGAAATGAGTGATAAAATAATGAGAAAAAGAATCAGATGGGAATAATGAGAAGAAGAAAAATCGATGGTTGTTAAGGCAAAAAGATTCTATCATGGCGTCTACGAACCGAAAAACGCAGCGTCAGTCAACCCCTATACTTTTTTTTTTATATTGGCTCAGCATAGTGGCTCCTCTTCGCCTGTTGGTAAGCGAAAAGGGGAGCCCAAATTGCAGCGGCAACTGACAAAGGACTACGGTGTCCAGTCAGTTGACGCTACCATGCTGGCCCGCAAGGTGCTTCATCACGCTTCGTTTGAAGGATATATATATATATATATATATATATATATATATATATATATATATATATATATATATATATATATATATATACGACGGAAAGATGATCTTGTGACGATCGCTGAGTGCTGATTGATGCAAGAAGCACAGAAATACTTTTTTCGATTTAATACAATATAATAGAAGTATGTATGTATGTATATTTTCACGCCAGGTCCCTGCGGGGTAGACAGAGAGAACCGGGCGCCATAACTGATTCGCTCGGTCCCAACCCTTCCATTTAGATCTCCGCACATTATCCGTTCATTTGTATCAGCCAGAACACACCTTCTTTCAAAACTTCTCGAGCCCCTCTGGATTAGTAGAGCTTGCAGGAATTGTTAGCTTAACCAAATGTTAGCGAGCGGACTGTATTTGAAGTAAAGAAAGGTACAAAAACAATAAAACACTTAATATTTAATATAATTATTTATAGCAAAACCAAATTGTAACAAATGCATATGCTGCAACCAAAAAGAAGTAATCCCCAGTTTTATTTTAACTCGGAGAAGTCTTTAGTCTACTAAATCGTAATCTTTCACACCAGCGGCCAAGCGAGATGAAAACACGACACCTACGCCAGGGCTGACATGATCGTCCTGGTTCACCCCGGACCACAGGGCCATCATGTCATCGGGCAGATCTTCGGTGTCGCTTCCATTTCGCTTGGTCTCTGACAAAGTATCTAGGCATTTCTCGTTCAGTTTCGGCGTAAAGTAAATTTGGCGTAAAGATATAAATAGATCTGTTTACCAAAGTATCAAATGGCTTATTAAACAATAACTTTATAGAAGCATCATTTTAAAATATAGGAAATGCAACGGAGGGAGCTAAAATAAGGAGGTATCTAAGCTTCACGTAACGAGCGGAGAATTGCGCGGTTCTGGGTCGCGAGGTTTTATTTTTCAATGCAAAATCTCAACAAAATCTTGTATATCTTTGTAAATTTAAAGTCCTTTGAGCGTTGTGTTGTGTCTAAAAGAATATTTTTGATGTAAAATTAGCCATGACGACCCGTCCCACCTCCACTTGGCCTTTGTGCCTCTTGGGAATACTCAAATATTTAGAAACATATAACACAACAGCTTGTTGTGTGCAAGCTTCGATAGTTTCGTCGCTTACACTTCGCTCTTAACTTCTCATCTGTAATGGCTTCTGACAACAAACTGTCAAAATATTTTTTTAAACTTCTATTATATTTAGGGTTCGGTACCAAAAGCGTGCATGCCGCGACCCTGCAGTCCAATTCTGGACCTAAACATAAATCGCACAGACACGCAGATAGTGCGTCCCCCGGAGGCGACGCGCAGCGATCCGCCCTCGTCGGTGCGTGATCAATTGACGCGGCGGTGCGGAACGCCACACACCGCGCAATGCTCAACCCGACAGGACGAGAAGAGCTGAGTGTCGTATAGGCACATGAAATGTGAGAGGTGAATAACAAGATAAGATGACTGAGTTCTACATGACTTAATTCCAAGATCGACCGACATCATTGACTCCTTTAATATTCATAGATTTCTTCATGCAAGCTCGCTGGCGTTTAGGGATCCGCCGGCGTCTCCTGATTCCATATTCTAATAAAATAGGGCAGTTTTTTTTCAAGAATGGTTAGTTACTCGACCTACATACTTTTCCAAATACACAATGTAAACCTGTCTCGTCATTCTGGCTTCTGTATTCTTTCTTTTTTCGACATATATAAGGCTAGCTGCTGCTCACGGCTCCGCCCGTGTGGAGTCAAATAACGTAGCCTATGTGGTTAATCCAGATCATAATCTATCTACGTGCCAAATTTCATTCAAATCCGTTCAGCCATTTAAGCGTGAAACAGCAACAAACATCCATACATACAAACTTTCGCATTTATAATATTAGTAGGATTATCATTGCTCGGCGGTGAAGGAAAGTCGTATGTCCAAGAAATTATATTTCTAAATTTGTTTGGATACCAAAAGAGGGATGCCTGAGTTTTTTGGCAGTATTTTTATCAGTGCTCACCTAGTCATGAACTGCACGGTAGGGAAAAAAATTGTGACGATTCCAAACAAATGTAGCCATTTTTACGGAATAAAAAGATTTTGACTTTGACTTTGACTTTGAAAAAGACGAACGAACGAAACGAAGTGATCTAACCTAAGACAGGCTTGACTGCAGACGCTTAATTTTTTTATGTACGACGTCGGGGGTAACGAGCATACTGCCCACCTGATGGAAAGCGACTACCGTAGCCAATGAACGCTCGCAATATATTAAGTATCACTCGCGCGATGCCACTTCTGCTGCTAGCACAGCAACTCCTTTTAGGAGCTTGCTGGTGACCTCACTCACACCCAGGAACACAACAACCCTCCAGGGAGTTGTTATTTGAGAAGATGTGTAAAAATCAGTCACTTCGCCAAATCCTTAGACTTAATTAGCGGACTCACCAATCCTAATGGATGGAAACGGGATGACGAAGAAAAAGATATTGACTGCAGTCATTGTTTTATTTATTTTTTATACAATTTAACCGAGCTCCATACTATTTTCCGATAAACTCTTGTAAGAAACAACCGTAAATAGAAAACCCCGTTTGTTATTGTTCGGTTAAAATATTTTTTTATTTTTTATGCGGCTACCGTAGCCTATTAACGCTTGAGATATATTAAGTATCACTCGCGCGATGCCTCCTCTGCTGCTTACACAGCAACTCATTGGGAGCGTACTGGTGACCTCACTCATGGACAGGAACACAACAACCCTCTAGGGAGTTGTTATTTTTAGTTTTCTGTGAGGTGGAGGTACTTCCCCAGACGGGCTGCTTTGATTCGCCCTACCTCTCTTAAAACATTCAGACCAGGACAAACAGCCACGTTCATGCACACAATCGTTTGCCTTGTGTGGAAATCGGACCCACGAGCGTTGGTGTCAAAGTCGCGTCATTCACGACTCAGCCACCGAGCTCGTCAAATAAGACTATATATAAGACGATTCTATTATCATAGACATTACGGTTCGACGAAAGTTCACTAAACAGAGTAAACGATTACCTTATACTTGCTTATACTATGGTTCGCCTAAATAAGTAAAACCTCAGACTACTCTACATCTCAGGAGGTATAGCAAAAAGAAGTGTAATGCCAGTGTCGTTTAGGTTTATTATCGGAGATTTTCAAAAGACTAGTAATTATAAAAGAAGGATTTGGTAAAGATATAGCCTATAATATTAGGACACTATGATACTTATTGTCACAATAATGCGACCTAATCAGACGAAGGCTTGAAGGTGTTAACTATATTAAAAACTTTAAATGATAAAGATTGGGTAAAAGTGTAAAACAAGAAAGTATTTTCAACAGAAGCTGTGACAGATGCGGAGTAAAGGGTGAATAGTAAACGACGGAACTTTGTTTGGGATTCACTAAGAAAAGGTTTTTTTCAATATTGCCGCGAGACATGAAAAAGTAAAGGTGGAATAAGTCACCTTGTGTAATTTTGCGTCAGAAGTGTTCTTTTGGACCAAACACAATACTCAAAGAAATTTAAATTTTATGAAGAGGCACATTATTTTTCATAGAAAAGAAAACCTTGCAAACTAGAACTATGCAATTTTCCGCTCGTTACGAGAAGTTTAGATGTCTCATTGTTCGCCTTTTACCTTCCTTCTTTGGATTTATAAATAGGGCATTATATGAAAATGTAGAGTAACATTTTCATACGATATTTCTGTAAAGTTATCATCTAACTAGATATTTGTCAGTTTGATATGAAATACCTTATTTATAAATTTGCACCAAGTCCATTGGCGTGTATACAGAAAAACCTAACGCCACGTGTTTTAGTTTAATGATACCTCACTGACGTTTTTACCATTTATAGCTTTTGTTGTGCATGCTTACCGGACTTTGGGACACTTGACCTCGCCTTCTGCAAATAAACCAATTTGGTCTTCGTAGGTGAGTATTGTTGACCTTTCGGGAGCCGACTCTACAACTATCCTCTTATGAGTTGCAAATCTGTATCGTTATAATGTCCTCTTACTTCAACATAAATAATATAGAAACAAAGTGTAATTTGGATGTATCAGTATATTATTGTTGTTTTATTACGGGGTTTTAAATGAGCTTCACCCGCGTTTGTTCAGTTTAATTAATAAATCTAATGTTTGAAAAGTTTTATTACCAGATTAGCTGCTGCCCGCGGCCCCGCCCGCGTGGAGTCAAATAACGTAGCTTATGTGTTAATCCAGATCATAATCTATCTACGTGCCAAATTTCATTCAAATCCGTTCAGCCGTTTAAGCATGAAAGAGCAACAAACGTCAATCCATACATACAAACTTTCGCATTTATAATATTAGTAGGATTGCCGCGAAAGTAAATATTAGGATTTTAGCCGGCTATGGATTTTCATCTATCACTGCAAATATCCTAAACTATTCACAGTAGATTTACAAATGAGGTATCATTGGACGCGTCTTGTTATATCACTGGTTCAAAGTCAAAGTCAAAGTCAAAATCTTTTTATTCCGTAAAAATGGCTACATTTGTTTGGAATCGTCACAATTTTTTCCCTACCGTGCAGTTTATGACTAGGTGAGCACTGATAAAAATACTGCCAAAAAACTCAGGCATCCCTCTTTTGGTGTCCAAACAAATTTACATATTTTATTAATTACATTATAATTGGATCGACTCACTCCCAGGCATTTTTATCATTAATATAGTCAGATACTTTATAATATGCCCTGCTACACAATTTGGCTTTAATAGTAGTTTTAAATTTGTTTATTGACAATTCTCTTATATTGCTGGGAAGTTTGTTATAGAACCGTATACATTGCCCCATAAAAGAATTACTTATTTTGTGGAGACGGCTTGCATGTAACACAAGATTATGCTTATATCTAGTATTTATGCTATGAGTATCACTCTTTTTACAAAATGAGTCTATGTTTTTATGGACATACAAAAGATTTTCATAGATATATTGCGATGCGACTGTTAAAATATTTATTTCTTTGAATTTTTCTCTAAGGCTCTCCCGGGGACCAAGTTTGTAGATAGCTCTTATGGCTCTCTTTTGCAATAAAAAGATGGTGTTAATGTCCGCGGAGTTACCCCAAAGAAGAATTCCATATGACATAATACTATGAAAGTAGCTGAAATAAACTATTCTAGCCGTATCAATATCAGTGAGCCGTCTAATAGTTTTCACTGCATAGGCTGCAGAACTTAGTTTTCCTGATAATTTTTCAATTTGTGGGCCCCATTGTAGTCTGGAGTCAATTGTTATACCCAAGAACACAGTTGTCTCTACAGGGGCTAAATTAGTTCCATTAACATGTACATTGGTAGCCACCTGTCTTACATTAGGTGTTGAGAACTTAATTACTTTAGTCTTTTTATCGTTTAAAAGCAGATTATTAACACTAAACCAATGAATAACTTTAGAGAGAGTATCGTTAACTTCGTCGGTTCGGTTATAGTCTGTACGCCATCATAGAAACTATAATATGGCGGTTTATAGCGACCATACAATAATAATAGGGGTTTATGTATGAAATTGCCATTTTATAGTAATAGATAATTTGAATTGACATTAAAACTTCATGGTGTGAGATTTTCGAGGGAAACCTTTTCTCATGATACCTGCATCGTTTTTATTTAAAAAAAATGCAAGATTTTTGAATTTCAATTGTTTTTTTATTCAGCTTAAACGGGAAAGATGAAAGATCCGAGAATTTTTTTAATACGAGTATGTAAGGAACAAGTCACGTGGCGCTCGGTTCCCTCTGCCTACTCCGCAAAGGATTTGGCGTGAAGTTATAGATAGATTCGTAAGAAAGTGTTATTTTAGAAGAAAAGAAATGAACTCGTTTGAAATACTAATATTCTTTTCGACATTATGATTATTACGTATTCAGTTCTACCGTATGTCGGTCTGTATTATACAATCACAAACATTCACCATTCGAAGTCCACTAACACCAGTGTCTTTTTTAGACATTTTTTTCTAATACGTTAACCAATTCTTGTATATAAATAAATATATTATTAAATATTTTGTATTTAGACAAGGTTATGCTTTTCAAATTTAGATTTAGATTCCCAGAGAAAACACAACACCATATATAAATCAGGTCGCCCAGACACTTATACAAATAGTATGATATATAATATATAACATAAGTAGAATATAATTAAAATAAAGGTTTAGGAGACGTTTAGTCAAAAGTGATTTTTATGATCTATGCCTATCTGAATAAGTTACACGTCATTTTTTTTTTTGGTTCTTTTTTATCCCCGAGGGGAAAGGCAAAGGATCTAGCCCATACAGCCAAGTCTTCAGTTTAGAACCATTTGATACTCTTAATTCTATGTTCCAGCTTCAGGAACTGTGCTGAAAAAATACTTGGGACGGGTACCCAGACCCAATCAACCCAGTATAAATACCCGTAAAATGATAGTGGCTTTTACAAGGTTTTCTTGATGAACTTTTCACGTCTTCCAAAAAGTGCATACATGTGTTGTATTTGAGTATTTTCATTACTGCATAATTTCACTAGCACTTATGTTACAAAATACTATCGAAAATGTCACATAAAACTAATTTTATACTGAATTGTAAAAAATCAAGTATAACAACAATGACACTTGTCAAAAGCGCGGGAAGAAATGTGTCATTTATTAAAATTAGTGTTGCCAACATTAGAAATAAAATTAAAATGAAGATCAGTGTAGTATAACCGAGAAGCTCTCACGCTGGAGCCTAGTAAAAACTAAGAGAACATTTTTAAAAGCTTTTAGCTTTAAGCCGAACCACGGACTGGCTCGGTTTTCTTGCTTAATTGTAGTCGAAACTAATTAGTGACGGGTTTATTCTGTAGAGGAATTTCCTGAAATGTTTCAGTAACAAAATTTTCACGATTTATTGAATTTCTCAAGATTGATTAATTTATCTACGTATGGGATCGAGAGCTGGGTTTGGCAGCGATATTGAAAGTAGAATAAAAACTATCTAAATGCGAGCGTTGCGCAAATGTGGCGTAACGCTTGTAGACCGAGTTCGCAATGAGTATATAAAAAGAAAGAATATTTGTTTGACGAGATGTGAGAGTGTGGGGTTAAGATAGGAAGGAATAAGACAGTAAGAATGAATAAATAGGATAGTTACACCTCACAGAAAACCGTAGCCAAATAACAACTCCCTCGAAGGTTGTTGTATTCCTGTGTGTGAGTGAGGTTACTTACTCTTAAGGAGTTGCTGTGTTAGCAGCAGAGGTGCCTTCGTGCATGTGATACTAAATGTATTGCAAGGATTCATAGGTGCCCGCCATTCCGTTTTACATCAGGTGGGCCGTATGCATTTATGCCACCCAACGTTATATATACAATGTTTATGTCACACATTCATTGTACTGCCCAACTAAGTACGTAAATAAAAACTATATAAATAAATATTTCGGAATTACACTGCGCATCTTATTATTCTTTGGGAAATATATATTTTTTATACAAAATAAGGAAAAAACGAAGCTATATATATTCTTATATTATGTTCTACACTTGGTTAGTGTAGAATATGATCGCTTGCAATATAAGAACTATAATTCGCGCGTTGCTAACATAACATCCTATAGCGATCTTACTCGTTTACTTACCTACTCATTTGCAACAAAAGAACTCTTAGACGGTGTTATTTTTCGGTGGTATTCTGTGAGATATTTGAAGAGTGCAGCTTATATTCATAAAGGTTTGATTTGGATTTGGGTCGAGTTTTAAACAGGATCATACGACCTTCTCAAAGTAAAGTGGTTTCCGTAGCAATGCAAGTATCGCTCGCGGAATGCCAACTCTGTTCCTAAAATAGCAACTCCTTAGGAGCTTACTGGTGACTCCACTCTCGAAGGAACACAATAACCCGACGAGCTCGGTGGCGCAGTCGTGAATGACGCGGCTTTGACACCAACGTTCGTGGGTTTGAAACGTGGGTGGGAAAAAATTGTATGCACGAACATGTTGGTTTGTATAAGTCTGGATGTTGTTAAGAGACGTAGGGCGCATCAAACCAGCCCGTCTGAGGAAGTACCTCCACCTCGCAGAAAACCGCAGCTAAAAAGCAAATCGCTAGACGGTTGTTATGTTCCTGCGCTTGAGTGAGGTCACCGGTAAGCTCCTAAGGAGTAGCTTCGCGTGAGTGACGCTGAATGTATTACAAGCGTTCATAGGCTACGGTATGCGCTTCACATCAGGTGGGCCATATTGCTTGCATGCTGCTGTTTTCTATAGTGGAGGTACTTCTCCAGACTGTCTGCTTTGGTGCGTCCTACCTCTATTAAATGGTGGTTCTTTTATTCCGACATATAGGCCATACAAATATATGCGGTAAACATAGAAGCACTTCCTTTTTTGAAAGTTGGTTTCATACAAAGCAATGTTGATATTGGACTTTGACAATAAGCTGCCATTCTTTCCAACTGAGCCCGTATAACTTTGTTTCGGGGATTCCGATTGGAACTAAAAACAATAGGCAAGCTCGACACAATGCCTTACGCTTGATTGAACTATCGTAATCATAAAAAAATACAATAGACGCGAAATAGTACCTATGGTAGTGTGAATTGGTATTTATATCAATATCGTTATTATTTCATAACTCATAATTCATTTATTCATCGCAGAAACATGGTGTAAGATAGTTGTTACAATACTCGTATAATATGTGATCAAACATGCTTCGTCAAACATGACATGCAATGTATGTTTACTCTAACACAATAAAATTATTTACATACAAAATTGATATTAATTGAATATATCATCTGTAATTTAGAAACTCAGTAACATTTTAAAATACTTTATTATTTAGCTATTGGAATAATTTTAACTTAAAAGGTTTCACATTTAATATTTTTATGTCATATGGGATTTTATTAAATATTTTAACATGCATAGCTAAACAATTACTTTGAAACTGGGTCGTCCGCGGTACACAGTCCAACACCAATCTATCTGGATTCCTAGTATTTCGAAGATATGTCTGAGATGCTTTAAGGTATAGTTCTGGATGCTCTTTGACAAAGACGCATACCTCAAATATGTATAGACATGGAACTGTCAACAAACCAAGTTTCTGAAAGAGTGTTTTACATGAAGTCCACGGCGAAACCCCACACAATGCCCCTATGCACTTTTTTTGTGATATGAATACTTTCTTCATAAGAACACCATTACCCCACAAGGGCAGTCCATATCTTAAAATCGAGGCTACATGAGCATGGTAAACTGTTAACGCAGTACTCTGATTTCTCACATTTCGCAATCGCCTAAGTACATATACAAATCGATTTATTTTATTACAAATATTATTAGTTTGACATTTCCAATTAAGATTACTATCAATTGCAATACCTAAGAAATTCCCATTATCTATTTCATTTATTATTGTATTCTTGTGATGTATTTTTAATATTAGTTTTGCATTACCTCTGTTTAAGAATTGTATATAATTAGTTTTCGATAAATTTATATGTAAATTATTTATTTCCAACCAACTTATAAGAGATTCAGCCCTTATTCGTCCACTGCAGAACATGAGCCACCTTTCTAGAGCCATTCGTCTCGATTCTGTGCCTGCTTCCTTCGACTCCTACAAAACTCTTAAGGTTGTCGCTCCATCACTGTGTGTATGTATGAGGAAGCCATTCGAGAAATATCCTATCCAGCGGTTGTCAGTTTTACGAATTATGTGGCCTGGTAACAGCCACTTCAGTTTGCTTATCCTTCTAGCTATGCCGGATACCTTAGTTCTTTTTTTAGGGAGGTCTACAAGCATACGGCCCACCTCATATAAAGCGGCTACCGTAGCCTATGAACGCTTGCAATACGTTAAGTGTAGCTCGCGCGATGCCACCTCTGTTGTTAATACAGCAGCTCCTTAGGAGCTTACTGATGACCTCACTCGCACGCAGGAACACAACAACCCTCCAGCGAGTTGTTATTTGGCTGCGATTTTCATTAAAGTGGAGGTACTCGTACTTTCACAGACGGGCTGCATCGATGCGCTCTACCATTCTTAAAAATGTTGGAAAAGCTAAATTTTAGCACCGTTCAGCATCCGTGGCGTAATTAAATAATGCAAATGCTTTGTTAACAAGTCCAACAACTCTAATTCGGAATAAACACAGTTTTAAAATGGAATCTCTCCCAGAAATACTCCATTAAAATTAATAACGTTTTTTACATTTTGGATCTCTAGCTAATGGACAGAGTGGAGATGAAACAGAATTTGATGATGAAAGTAAAATCTTTGTAAAAGTGTTTGATTTAATAATTCAGAAAATTTCATAATATGAGAAATGACTATCCAACCAGCATACAAACTGCACTGAGTAGGCTTTCTATAGGTAAATAGCTCTACATATTCGATTCTATAAAAAAACCAGTTAAGAATGCGCAAGCTTGCATTGCCAGAGGAACACCTGGCTCGTCAATTATATAACAATTATTATTTTTTTAATTTGTCGACCATTTTGACCATGTTTCTTAAGAGATAGGAACGGTGTTCCTGAACATTCCTGTTCTACTTTTGTATGCTGAATCCGAATCTGAAGTCAAAATTCGAATATTCGAAAAAAAGAGACTGACAAACACACAGACAAACGCACAGACAAATATATAGATTTCCTATAGGAACGGTGTTCCTGAAAACTTGAAATAGTTATGTTATTCCCTGACAATACATTCGATCAAAATTATAGAATTAATGAATATCTGACAGATGTCTGGAAATGGCTGGAAACGATTCACTTGGCATCAAAGTCAAAGTCAAAATCTTTTTATTCCGTAAAAATGGCTACATTTGTTTGGAATCGTCACATTTTTTTTCCCTACCGTGCAGTTCATGACTAGGTGAGCACTGATAAAAATACTGCCAAAAAACTCAGGCATCCCTCTTTTGGTATCCAAACAAATTTACATATTTTATTAATTACATTATAATTGGATCGACTCACTCCCAGGCATTTTTATCATTAATATAGTCAGATACTTTATAATATGCCCTGCTACACAATTTGGCTTTAACAGTAGTTTTAAATTTGTTTATTGACAATACTCTTATATTGCTGGGAAGTTTGATCATTATGTATGTAGACATAATTTTTTTGTAATGAAAATTTTATTGACCTATTTCTTTCGGCATTTTATGTTTGCCAATGGTCATTTTCGAAAAGCTGGTAGATTCAAAAAGAAAACATTATAAAAATTAACACGATACATAAAGATTTTTTTTTCAAATATCCAAGAGGTGTCCAAATGCCAGTGGGTCCCAATGACAAATAAGTATATTTTTATCTTTTGTGTTCAATGTGTAAAAAATTCAGCAACTTTCTTGTAGAGAGCAAACCTTTTAATTGTTATTCTTTTATTTATGCGTTGTTATCAGTTAAAAATGACATTGAGTGTAATTTTTTTTTTCTACCTATCGCCGTTCCAAAAGATAGTGTCCGTGACAGACGGACGGACAAGGAAACCTTAGTAAGGTTGCTTTGAGTACGGGATCTTAAAAACTACAAACAATTATTTTTTTATAGCACTAGGGTGGCTAAATAAGCATACGATCTGCCTAATTGTAAGCAGTCACCTACGGGATAATGCAACAACGTTCCTCGTTCAACGTTCCTCGTGCTTTGTTGACTCTATTTTCTTAAATTGATTTGTGATTTTGTGAAAAACAGACTTATATGACTGACTAAACAAGTCAATGTATTCGGAAATGAACAAAAAAAATGCTGCTGTTATGTCAAGAAACATCTTAACTAATATTATACAGGATTAATGAATAATAAAATAAATATCAAAATTAATTGATTAAATATTTTTTTAACTAATATAGCTTTAAACATACATCAATATATTTTCGAGACCGATATGTCTCGATATTTTTTCAGTCAACGCAATATAGCGTACATCATCCGCCATATTGTTTTTATTATGACGTCACATAGTCTATGTAAGCCGGCCTTACAATATAAGGATTATATGGACACTTTATATCTGAATCCGTTGAGATATTTCGTTTTTATTGTTAATTAGCTATCCGCCCCGGCTTCGCACGAGTTATATGATCGCTACCAAACTTCACAGGATCACCTGCTGGGCTAACCTGAAGATTCACTAAAAATTTCATCAAAATCTGCCCAGCCGTTTTTGAGTGCATAGAGGACATACAGACAAACATTTATTTTTATATATATAGATAATCTGTAAAAAGTATGTCAAAAATATTAAACTAATTTCTGGGCCAGTCTTGTAACTAGCTGACGATATGTTGTTATGATTTTTTCTGCTTGTTTTGTGATTAAAAACTAAAGAGAGCTCGATGGCGTCATTGCGTGTGTTATTATTCTAAAGCAACGTCGACAGCCGACTGTTTGTGGATGGTTTTAAGAGCTTCTCTGTGTTCAGAGGGCACGTTAAGTTTAAATTTTCTCTAAAATCCTTCAGTTAATGGGAGACCCAGTGAGATGAGAGAAGCAGTGAGATGAGCTAAGGTTAGTGTGTGTGGGAAAAACCACTCACAATGTACAATGGGCAGCGTACCTTGAAGATTTTCGTTAAGATGCCAACTGCTTCCTGCTACAACCGCAAGATTCACAGACGGAATTCATCGTCATATACTGGAACCGCAATGGCAAAGTTTTTCTCCGAAAACTCCTAAGTTGACGAATTAACTCACTGCTGAAGTATTCTCCAGGGACTACAGCATGAGGTTCGCGTGAGAATTGGTATTTACTCGACAACGCACAAGTGTTGCACGTATTGACAAAGGTACATTTATTTCCTAGTGGTGTATAAAAACAGACAGAAAGATATAGGATATTGTTTAAAAGGAGCCGAGGAAGGCCAAGACTTACCTACCATGACCAAATAAATGTTAAAGAAGCGAGTGAGGTGTGGGAGTACCGAGCCATGTGGCGCGTTCTCTTCTCTCTGTCTAGGAATTTGATGTGAATTTGTCGATAGATGTAGATTCTTGAAAGTCGTACTATGAGATTATACTACTAGACAAATATGACTGTAACACGACAGTAATGACTCCACAGGAGTCTTTGTTTCAAAACAGTAATTTTTCAATTATCTCCTATGTAGGAGATAATTGAAAAATTACGGTTTCATAAAATGTTTTATGAAACCTTCATTTTTACTAAATTTCATAATTAAGTGGTGTTAGTTAAGGTGGAAATATCCCAAAGGACTGGTTTTGCATTTTAAGACTCACACACAGACAGCCTACATAAGGTGTACATTCTACCTAAACGTAGGGAAACCTAAAAATAAGCATACAAGCGAGCTACAGTCTACCCCTTCAACGGTACCCACAAATAACAACAGGACCTAATGTACCAGTATAAAAATTGTTGCGTTAACTGGCAACACTCCCCCGGAACTCACTGTCCGTATCTGTAAAAAGGTCCGACGAAAATAAATCGTCTTTTTGTTTGGGTCTTGCACGCCCTGTGATTTTTTTTAAGGAGTCTTAATTACGGAGAGATGCCTCTATATACTCATTCGTTTCGGATTTCGTGTCCAAAAGAAGCTGACGCGACCATAGCGTTATTTCTTCATTAATCTATTGGGACCCTATTATTAAGCGTTAAATGTCCATTAATTCGTGTAAAATATCTATTGAAAAATTTGAACTAGCGGTAGAAAGTTTTAATGGCAGATGTTTTACTATAGAGGTGCTAGATTGTGTGAGATAGTCTTTTTGCGCGTATTGCGTTTGAGTTCCAAAATGTTAAGCAATATCGGCCGTAGCCGTTTTTAGATGGGTTTATCTTAAACTTTTTCGTGATTCGGTTGTCTGGTAGTCTATTGGCATTAAGTTTCGTTGGATTCGATCATCATTCGTTCATAGTAAGCAATTAATGAGATAATCTACTGACATTTTAAACGTTTTCTCCATTTATCGAAAATGATTTTCGAAATCGAACGATAAAGTCGTTGGTGTTTCACCACCCTTACAAATTCCTCGTCAAAGAATCTTAATAAAAGGAAAGTATTTCACTTGAAATGCATCGTTTCTGTAATCATTTGTGATATTTTAATGGGTTGACAACCCTAAAAGGGTCTTTCAGGGATCAACGGTGTTAAACGTGTTTTAACGGGCAATTAAAAATAACTTAACTTATCGTAATTTTATTGCAGTCGTTTCGTAAGATTACGATTACAGTCTTACAGAATGTTAAAAATGCTTTTTCACGAACTGTTAGCAGTATTGTTAAACTTTTGTGATGTTTTGGGGGATTTTCTGGTATTAAACTAACATTTCAAAGAGAGAATGAAAGTAGAATAAATGCCGTCGAGATGCGAGCTTTGCGCAAAATTTGCGTATTCGTAATGATAACGTAAGAAAGAATGTTGGGATGAAAGAGAGTGTCGGTGTTAAGTTAAGAAAAGGCATGCTCCGTTGATCCGGACATATAGAAAGAATAAAAGAATGATATACGATGCAAAAGTGGAAGGATATAGGAGCCTGAAAACACCAAGACTAACCTAACATGTCCAAATTAGTCGTGTTTTATCAGACGGTGATGTCAGGAGCCCTAGAAACTAGCGAGCGTGCATGAAAAGAACTATAAATGTTAAAGAAGCGAGTAAGTACTTACTTATCCTAGGTTGATGATGATGATCGCAGCCATCAGTGCGGTATTTGCGCGGGTGAGTAAGACCAGAAATGCATCATCAGTAGCGGGAATGCTAGGGATACTTATAAAGTCAGAATATAGTATAACGTCAAAGGTCAAGCTGGCGTCAAAGAAACTTGGTGTGCTCAACAGAGTCAAACAGTACTTCAGCGCGAGGCAAAAGCTTATATTATATGAGTCCCAAGGAAAACATCGTGAAGAAACCCACACGTTCTAGAAGATTTTCCCACAGAATGGTTATAGTTTGATGGCAGTCGCTCTGTGCTAAAATTGGTATCTTCGCCAAATCCTGAGGCTTAGATAGCCTACCCCGCCAGTATCAATGTGTAAAATAAACTCCAAAATAACCATGTTTTCTTTATAGGTGCCACCCCTCATTTTAACTTTGTATTATTTTTTTTCCGGAACGTAACTCAGTAATAATTTTCATTTTCTAATTAATGAGAGTCAAAACACATGGCGCTGTGGCGGTACAGATTTTTTTAAGGTATTTATTTTTAAAAGAGGTCTTTTCTTCTTATCTTTATCCCGTTTCCTAATCCTATTGGGATTTCCTAATCTATTAGGGGTCTAAGCCTAAGGATTTGGCGAAGATATTGATTTTTACACGTGGCGACTGCCGTCAGATATCCACAACTAAGACGGTAAACCAGATCATTCTTACGTAAGGTCTTTCGAAACATTATTTCTTGACGAGCTCGGTGGCTCGGTGGAACGCGCTGTTACGCTACTTTGACACCAACGCTCGTGAGTTGATTCCCACACAGTACAAACATTTGTGTGCATGAACATGTCTGTTTGTATTGG